>CM063712.1:11650320-12297708 GCA_032441835.1 Slavum lentiscoides | reverse complement strand
AATATTATTTTTAGTTTTGTACAAAGCTCACTCAAGTTGTAGTTTAAATGGCTTTTGTGTCCATCGACAAAAAAATCACAGGTAACACAATGCTGTTTTCTAAAATAAATGGATAAAAAATATTGGCGAAAAATTCATGAAATATTTCAGCTTTCATCCACCCTGTATCTGAATACCCTACTCCCCGGTTCGGGGGTACTGAGTCAATTATATTTTGAGGAATTCTCTTATAGTCTTATATAACCATAGGAGGACACATATTACTTGCAGCATTAAAAGTAAACATAACAGTAATATTTTCTATAGTATTTCCCATTGCCACTTCATAGATATCTTTCGATCCTTTAGCAGCAAGAACTGTTTTGGTCTTTGGGCAAAGAGAAAACCTTGTCTCATATCCATTAAAAATTCTTTTAGGATCATTTAAAATATTTGTTAGCTTTTCATCTTCTAAATATTGATAAATATCTTTGAACCATTTTCTTATGTTATTTTCACTTACATTTGCACTTGCTACAGTAACATGCTCGGTCGTTCTGCTGGTAATAATAGGGTTGCGACGCAGAAATGATCTATACCAACCTGGCAACCTATTCCTAAAATTAATAAATACATTTTCAATAATTTAATTACATTAATATAAACCCAAAGTAAAAATCGTTTTAATTATTTGTTAAATTATTAATACAAATTGTGCTCGGTACATTTAAATTTTGTAACAACAATTTTTTAACAAATAATTTTGTGTATATTTGTGTTCAATGTGCATATATAGACTTATAATTAAAAATTGAAAATATTAAAATGTATGTTATATACTATTAAATATATATTTATACATTTTATTTGGACATAATTCTAGTTCAAATTCAAGTCAAAATAACTTTAATTGGTAAAGAGCTAACGTCATGGGCGTAATCAAGGGGGGGGGATTCATGGGGTTTAAACCTCCTCATTGGCTGTATTTTTTTTATGCAACCAATTCGTACTATATTTGTAAGGGATAATAATGTTCATTGTCTTATCGTATAATTTATATTTATAATTGCAATCATATATTACGCGTATTACTTCATCCAAGACGTTTCTCCCAGTCCGTTTTACCACAGATTAAATGAATAATATTCCTCTAATCTGTGGTTTTACCGTCTATAAATACCCGATCCGTGATGCACGTTTTCAAACGGAATCGTGTCCGTGTGGCGTGTACGCACTACGTTTACTTTTAAAAGTAAAACGGTGTTTATACGAACGTTTTTTTTTTTTTAATGGAGTTCCATTAACAGCTGAGGAAGTTTTAAATGATACGGTAAAAAAGTCAAGAAAACCGAGCGATGGGCCGTCGCTTCGTCAAGTTAGGTAACAAACGATAGCGCCCGGTGGTTTACGACAGCGTGCGACGGTTCACGGCGGTCCATTTGGTGGGGGAAATTAGACTTCAAAACTGCGGAGCGTTTTCATTTGGATGCGCGGCCGAGTTGCGCTCTGTCAGCGCGCGGAGTATATATTGTTTATTTGATTATTATGTTTCATTAATTTAATGATCATTGTAAATGGTAATTCGCCGAACTTCTATAGTTATATGTTCGTGGCGGTAGATGGATTTCGTTATCATTAGGTACGTTTTGTATGATCGTCAACGGGAAAATAATATTATTATATGTGGTCCGCAGCGGCGGATTGGCCCACCGGGATACCGGGAAAGTTCCCGTTCGTCGTACATATCATTTATATATATTTAATTATAACTCGGGGCGATGTACTTCGATTAAAAATTATTTGATAATAGTAAACTGCGTGTTTGTGTTGTCTGTTGTCGTATCCGATTTTTCACAAAACCCAGTTATAAAAATAAGTAATAACGTAATTAATATTTCATTGTAAGTTTTTACGATGAAAACCCAGAATTAACATTATGGAAAAGATACGATGAGCATTTCAGTATAACCACAGATTAGATGAATACAGATGGATCACTCGGCCCGAGAACAAAAGAATTGCAAATACGCTCTTCTGATTGGTCCCCCACATCAATGTAGGCGCACACGACGATATAAATTATTGTGCTAATATTATACAATATTTTTGTACAACTTCTTTACTATCTCAAATAATATTATCATAATAATGGTTATCACATGCCGGTAAAAATTTAACGCAGATTAAGCACCGATTGTTTTTCAACTGTGGGTATGGAACGAGTATATTTGACGCGAGACATTATATGACACGATCGCCAAACCAGAATTCACTATGTAAACAACATAAATAGATTACCACACGGGAACAATGTTTAAATTTTAGGTAAATATATTGTGCTATCATGCGGTAACACTGATATGGGGGATTCGAATGACGTCATTTTTTTTGTTTACATCGCGAGTGATCCATCTGTATTCATCTAATCTGTTGTATAACAGTGATTCAGCTTCTTCTATGGACTATGGTAGTGATAAAAATGTTATGATCACGATTGTGGTTATAACACAGATTAGATGAATACAGATGGATCACTCGAGATGTAAACAAAAAAAATTACGTCATTCGAATCCCCCCTATATCAGTGTGACCGCATGGTAGCACAATATATTTACCTAAAATTTAAACATTACTCCCATGAGGTAATCTATTTGTGTTGTTTACATAGTGATTCTGGTTCGGCGATCGTCGTGTTACGTATATGTCTCATGTTAAATATACTCGCTTTATACATACAGTTGAAAAAAAATCTGTGCTTAATCTGCGTTAAATTTTTACCGACACGTGATAACCATTATTATGATAACATTATTTGAGATAATAAAGAAATTGTACTATAATATTGTAAAATACCAACACAATAATTTATATCGTCGTGTGTGCCTACATTGATATGCGAGGGACCAATCAGAAGAGCGTATTTGCAATTCTTTTGTTCTCGGGCCGAGTGATCCATCTGTATTCATCTAATCTGTGGTTATAATACAGCTGCTCCATTGTTTACATTAATCAGCACATTATTATTTATCACTTAGGTACTTAATCTATTTCTATACATACCGAGGTGCGTTCGAAAACTCAACTCGAGTTAACTATAGTCAACTGCGTGTCTACGTATCGTTCGAGAAATCAGAGTTAACTAGAGTTAACTCTACGACCCCTGTTCGAAAACGTCATGCTATTCACTCCGAGTTAACTCTTGTTACCCGAATGAAATATTAATAAATAAATATTAATAAATAGTAAATAGGTACGTTATTCGTTACTCTACTGATAATAATTCTTATCATATGTATAGATAACAAGTAATTTTCATTTATGAAATAAATGGCTGGTCGAACGGTCTTTATATTGTGTCACAACGTTTCGTTTAGCCATCATGCAATATAATATCATATACAATATAATATATATATATATATATTTGTTCAATATAATATCTGAAATTTTTTTAATTAATAGAAGGGAATTTTATCGGTGATAATGTGTTTTTTTTTTATAGCCTATCTCATTGAGTAAAAATATTTATATATTTATATATAATTGAACAAAGAATTTTTTAATTTTTTTAATCTACTTATGCTATCCAATAAAATAAAGGGACTACAATATATAATGGATAACATTCTCCTCTATTGACTCTAAAATATGGACATAATATAAATATATATTAAATGACGTATGCTCATGCAAAACCTTTTATATATATGTGAAAAAATTATTTTGCTACATTGTCCGTAAGACAGATGGAAACAACAAATACGGGTGTAGCGTGCTATAATACTGTATAATTTAAGTTTCATTGATTCTGTGAAAATAGGAACTTAGCACCCTCTAATGTGTCAATATACTCGTAGTTTATAGGTAAGTTAAAATAATAAAAGTATTTTTTGCAAATATTCAGTATGTTGTGCGCTAATTTTTTTTTTGCAGGCCGAAATCTCTCCCCAATCCGCCCCTAGTAGTCTGATATGTATTTTGAGAAATTTTTAAATAAGCCAATAAAAAACTATTTTATAACTTTAATACCGTTATTAATGAAAACTTAACTGCTGTTCGAGTAAAATAAAACGAATAATTTTCCTATATAATTTTAGATGATCCCGTGAAAGACCCACTAATTTCATATAAAATTAATATGTTTAATGTAATAATGGTTACGATTATTAATAGTTTTTAAAGAAGGCTGCTACTCGTATGTACTGATTTTTGAGTCTTGACCCTAACCATTTTCCATTGAATTCAGAAAATTTACCTTCGGCTATTCTGAATAAAGTATTTGAAATAATTTCTCCATTTTCGCCTACATATTCATGCATTAAGTGAATACGCGCGTGGATAAAGGACAAAAAACCTGATAGACTTACAATTTTTTATATAATATATATGTATATATATATACACATATATATAATTACAATGTAGCATATTTAAATATTATTTATAAAATTACATTAATTACAGTGGTTTTAATCAAATGAAAACGTGGCTTCGCAATAACATTGTACATTTAATAAAAGCAAATTAAAGAAAAATTAAAAATAAGTGATCATCAATTAAATTAACTTAGATAACTAATTAGATATACAAAAAAATGTGATTTTTTTTTATAAAGACCAATTGGTCGTTTCAATATTTATAATAAAAATAAAAAAACAATTAAATCTTTCAGTAAGTACATGCTTCTATCGGAGTCGGTAATACTATGTTAGTATGAGCTGAAAACAAAAAAAAAATTACAAATAACAAATTGAAATTAAAAGATTATTAAAATTATTATAATTTTAAAAAATATTTATTTATTAATTATATATATATATATATATATATATATATATACTTTCATTATCACTTATGATATTTACTTTCTACGTCAGTCATTATTTTGAAGAGGTGAGCATAGTAAAACCTTGAAACATCTAAACAGTTAAAACATAACACCTGTTTAATATCTGCGTATATGTTGATTGAGATGATTGATGAACTACTATATTAATATAAATAAAATATAATTTTAAATTGACTGTTCAAAATAATCTAAGCTTCACATATTTTATTCAGTAAAAATGACAATAGATATTACTTAATACCATCTTTTAATTCATTAAAAATGTCAATATGGTTTATTGATTATTATTTGTTCAGACACCATCGAAATATGAGTTAACTTTTAATTAGTTATTCTTAAAATTAGATTTGTTTTACGATTATTTAGAAACAATGTCGTTGAACAAGTGTCCGCTTGAGTATTTACATAAGTTATCCACCCCTTTTGCTTATAACAGATCTGACAGGTCGGTATTATGCATAGATTATAAGAAAAGTTAATATATAGTAAACCTAATCCCTATTATAACAATGAATTATTTTTTCAGAAAATTTTATTCGAATTGGGATGAATTAGACGTTTTTCGGTTTATCATATAATTAGTAAATTATTATTTAGTTAATTAAACTATTCATACAAACATTATTCAAAAGTACAAAATAAGTACGAGTTAAAATACCACAATACATTTAAAAATAATTACTGTCCTTATTATTTTATTTAAATACTCGTATATTCCTACTTAACTAGTTAGCAATTACCACCTAACCCTGTCATTTTATCCACCGATACACTTCATAATTTACGACGGCAAACATAATAATTATTGATGTATTTTTTACACTCAAACTCTTATAATAAATAGTCACTACGGCCAAATTATTATAGAATATAACTTACGATTTTTATGATTTATAATATCTTGAGCTAAAAGAAAAGCATACGAAATATTGTATGTTAAAAAAAATAGGTACAGAATAATATATATTTTGTAGTTTGATTTAAAGAATGAGAGAATGAATAATATCTAGAGACAGAAATTATGTAACAAATGTAATTTTAAAGAAATTCTACAAATTTATTTATCTTTTCTAGATAAGATAATATTTATAATAAGATATTAATAAGATTTTAATTATTTTCATTAGAATACTATGTATAAATATTTTCTAGTATCAGAAGAAAATGTATCTATTTAAAAGATTGTTCTCTATAAAGTGTTGTTAAATAAAATTATTTGGTGTAATTTATTTTATTTTGAATTTCAATTGATTTCTTCAAATAATTTTTTTAATTTACGTAGTTCACCTAAAATGTATTATTAAAAAATATATATTTAGATGCATATAATATAGTGGTTTTTCAAAGCGACAAGTTCTTATCCTTTATTATTTTATATTATTTCCTGTTCAATGAATACACATCTTGAATTGAAAGAAAATTTTTGAGGAAAACCCTAAAGGACTGCAACGTTTAGAATAATTAAAATGAATAGATTATTATTATTATTATTATTATTATTATTATTATTATTATTATTATTATTATTATTATTATTATTATTATTATTATTATTATTATTATTATTATATATATATATATATATATATATATATATATAGAGAGAGAGAGAGAGTATTTTAAATAACCTAGAATATTTCTGTTCTTTGTATCTAAAAATCAGAAGGAATCATGTCCATTTATATAGTTTTTAAGAGATCCAAAAAAAAATTTTTTTTTGAAAAAACGTCACGTAAAATTGAAAAATAAATTCACACAGAGACTAAGCAAACTTTATTTTCACAGTTGTATCTAAGATCAAAATTTAATGGTTAGACACATATTTGTACTTTATACGTTGATATGTTGATAATATCTTGGTATACTCCTATTTGCTAATCTTATTAAGGATAGGTTAAATCTTACAAACAGATACACATTCTCAGTTTTGATAGAATTGGACATCATTCATTCTACTTCATAAATGTAAATTAATTAATTTAGGAATTATAATAAAATGTTATTTATTCACTGCGATCGAAATATGCATATCGTAGAGCATCGAAGCCGGAGTGTGAAACTGTAAAAATAAAATATATGACTATAAAGATAGCTATACTTAGTATTTATCCATAAGTAAATAAATAATAAATATAGAATATCTTGTAAACGATTAGAATTTTTAAATGATAGATTTATTAACTTTAATTATCAGTAAAACTAATAGTATAAAATATACAATTTACGCCTTCTTTCAACTTAATAACTAATTACTGTTCACTTACTCTTGAATGCACCTCCTTTCATTATATTACCCAATTTCTCTAAAAAAAAATAATGAGATCTTATGAGATCGATGAATTGAATTTCATCATAATTTAATCCCACAGAAATTGTTTAATTTTTTTTTTCTTTAGTATTGCAACATTATAATATTAAACAATAAAACAAAAAATGTAAAATAAAATCTTACCTTGACAATTATCCTTACGTTCTTTGTAATAATAATTATAATAAATAAATAATAATTATAATATAATGAATACATTATATGTTTATTTTATATACTTTAAAACTATAGCAGGTACCTGCTAAATACAATTTTATATTTTCATAGACAACCTCACATATAATATTTTAATAATACAATTTATTATCAAAGTAGAAAGCTTAATTATCTTCCTATTGTTTAATATTTTCAAAATGCTATAGAACTACTAAGAATTCAGAGTCATGTAGACATCTATATACTTAATTTTAAATGTTATGAAATCATTGTACACAACTGTAATTTTATTCCAATAAAATCAATGAAAATGTATTTGAAATTATGAAATAATGCAGAAAACTAATGTTAAAATATAAGGGTTTATATATATATATATAAAGTTGCATAATAACACTTAAAAAATATATTATACAGAGTAATTGGTGAAAAAGTGCAAATGTATACAAGTGTAGAAAGTTCATTTAGACCCTGGTCAGATTCTCAAGAATAAGGTAAAAATTTTAGTTCTCGTGTGTTTTAAAAAAAAAAAAAATATTTCTCCATTAACTGGCCATATCACCTAAACTATTAGTCCCATAGCAGCTTTTTAATGTTCATTAAAAAGCTCATGAAATTATCTTCAATAAAGCATATCAAAAAAGGATCAAGTACCATTTTCTCAAGCATAGGCACAATCCTAATATTTGAAAATTCGGAAATATCTAAATTAAAAAAAAATTGACTTCTACCTCACGATTTTTCTTTAAAACTCAGAGATTTAAAGATTTCACAAAAACTTTCTTTTTTAATAGACTTTCCAACAGTATAATCATTTTTACTCAGATTTTATTTGGAGAGATGAAATCGCACTTTATATGTAAGAAACATAGCCCAGATAGGAGAGAAAAAATGGCGAAAGAATAACAGCATGAAAAAATTCTTTAATCATTAAATTTTTTAATTTAATTAAGACTTTTCATGAATCAACTAATTTTTTTGAATAAAAAACAGTACGTTCTCTTCCTATCCATACAGGAAAATTCTCATCAAGAAACTTTCGGAATACTATAGAAAAATGAAGAAGTGCTCCGTCATGTTAAAATATTGAAATATTATTTGATGCCTCAGATTTAGTGACAAATCTTCCAAAAGGGTGGTTAATTCATTCTGAAGAAATATGAGGTAGAGTCCACTTGCCAATATTCTCGGAAAACCCAAAAATGCCCCAGTCACGTAACCATCAGTGATACCTAACCATACATTAGGGTACAATGTTTCAACCGGTTCCTGAATTGCCGTCGGGTGAGCGGCTCGCGGTCGCTGGTTGATGTAGAGGGGACAGTATTTCTTGTAAGGAGAGGAACTGTATTGCAGCAAACTTCAGTTCTTCCCCACTTTTCTTTGTTTAGAAAATGTAAGGGGTAGACTGGTCCAGAGACTGTCTGGCTACTCACCCCACTCGGAAGATGTAAATTTTTTATAAAATAAACGATGGCTGCCCACTGCCCGAAGTATTGCTTAACGGCTTTCCGGGCAGTGGGTGTATTGTTGATTTAAAAAAAAAAATGGGTAATTTTTCACTCTGAGGTGACATTTGGAACAAATTCAGTGATCAAGAGTGCGGCAATAATGATATAGACACTGATATTCCTTTTGGGCAGCACGTGCATTACCGTCACAAAAACCGTATACGTTATGAATATCGGCATAATCTTCGTTAAAAAACGATAGGTATAGCCTAAAACAATGCAAGTATCTTAAAACACAATTGAATCAGAACTGAAGGTTTTATTAGGTAGAGATTAAAAAAAGGGTGAAAGAAAAAAGAGAGGATAAATGTGGGTAAAAAAGAGAGGGGGAATACAGAGAGTTTTTCAGAAAATTTAACAGTACCATTGATATACTTTAAACCTAAAATGAAAAATAATAGATAAAGTTTCTCTAGAAAAATGTGTAAACGTGTAGACCTGATGAAAATTCGGTGAAATTAAATATTTAGAAGATATGTCATGGAAGTATTGTGTACCGTTTACCTTACCGTTTTCTTTACATTGAAAGTGCGATTTCTTCTACCCAAAACAAAATTTTACAAAAATAAGTATTATAATGTTAGAAAACTTATTAAAAATTAAGTTTTTGTGAAATTTGCACACCTCTGAATGATAAAGAAAAATCGTGAGATAGAAGTCAATATTTTACAAATTTATACATTTTCGAATTTTCAAATTTAAGATTATATCTGTACATGTAAAAATGATATTGGAACCTTGTTTGATATATTTTCATGAAGGAAATTTCATGCGCTTTTAAATCGACTTTTCAAATTTGCCATAGGATTATTAGTTCAAAAGATATGGCCAGTTAATGGAGAAAAATTCCGTTATTTCTTTAAAAAAAACACAAAAACTGAAATTTATACCTTATAAATGAGAATAGGACCATGGTCAAAATGAACATTTTTATCGCATTTGATGTTTATATTAACCCTCTGAAATTTGTAGACTTTATCACCAGTTACTCTGTATACGAGTTATGACAAATTTATTATTACTAGAATATATCATATTATGTACCAACGTTTAAAATTTTCCTCACACCATTGTTTTGGTGAAAGAATTATTATATGATTAATGCTTTTCATCTGCAGTTTATCTAAATAATTAAAGGTTTAAAATAAGTTTTCTTATAATATCGTTGAATTATTATTGTAAACAGAACAAGAAAAATATTACTGAACATAGAAATAGATTTCAATTATAATAATTGGAACGTTGATATTTCTTTTTGACATATAAAATAATTGTAATATTATTGTTGTTGTTGTTGTTGTTTTATCAATATTATTATTATTATATTAAGAATGTTTTACATAGAGATACAAGAAAATGTTTTACATAGGGATATAATTAAAATGTTATCTATTATCTACCTAGTATATATTATATAAAACATTACACTGTAGTTTGAACCATTAAATATTAATAATGTTCATTATTATTTAAAAATGTTGACAACTTACTATATTCTTGAACGTGTGTTATGAATTTATTTATGAGATCATAATAGTATTTTGTTAATGGACCTAAAAAATTTTCTCCTTGTATAATTAAACAATAAAACTGAAATATGATGGTAATCATAAAAATAACTTTTTTTTGTAGAATTTATTATACACAAAGTTATTACTATTATTATTATTATTATTATTATTATTATTATTATTATTATTATTATTATTATTATTATTATTATTATTATTATTATTATTATTATTATTATTATTATTATTATTATTATTATTATTATTATTATTATTATTATTATTATTATTATTATTATTATTATTATTATTATTATTATTATTATTATTATTATTATTATTATTATTATTATTATTATTATTATTATTATTATTATTATTTATTATTATTATTATTATATTATTGTCATGTATCATATACGTCATATTATATTTTTAAAAGGTTTTAAACTCATTTTCGTAATTATTATTTAACTGGTATTTTAAATTTAATCACTTACCGTAATTAATTTCTTTTCAATAAAATCTTTTGCTTGAAAAATTATTTAAAATATTAACAACAATTATTTATATGTATTATATATTTATTATTATTTTTACATATAAAAGTATACATATAAATATGTCTCAATTTTAAATACAGCGAAAAATACTTTTCATAAAACTAGAATGAACTTTTATATTATTCAATAACATTAAATAATAATATTGTTATTGTCAAGAAAATAAATATTATATTATTTCGGATATTTTCCATGATTAATTTGTATTAAAATTATCGAAACAAACTATTCTATTAATCTAACTAAACAAAACAAATTAATACACTCTTAATTTATGTTTTACGAATCTAAAACAAACAGTATTAAATATAATTTACAGACCTATAACAGAATTTACAATTTATTCCATTAATTAACGATGATTTATATAGGACATATTGTATATATTTTCAAATATTTGCTTTAAAGCGAAATGATTAATCATAGATATTACTTACTAAAATCTATAAATATTTTTTGAAATTAAAATGACCTGAACTCCATGCTACGAGAAAAAATTACCATTTTTATAATATATTTAATTCTCCCGCAAGTAAAACCGAATATTTTAAAATTTACTTGTTACAATTATTTATTTACTTATTATTAATATTATTATTATTATTATTATTATTATTATTATTATTATTATTATTATTATTATTATTATTATTATTATTATTATTATTATTATTATTATTATTATTATTATTATTATTATTATTATTATTATTATTATTATTATTATTATTATTATTATTATTATTATTATTATTATTATTATTATTATTATTATTATTATTATTATTATTATTATTATTATTATTATTATTATTATTATTATTATTATTATTATTATTATTATTATTATTATTAAATCAAAAAAAAGGAAGAAAAAAAAGATAATGTAGAATAATGTTAATATTACCCGTAACACATGTATATATAATAACCAAATATGAAATTGTGAAATTGCCCATTTTATAAACTTAGCAATTATTATTTTTTAGTAAAAATAGTTATAAATCTTTGAAAAGAATCGATATATTTTTTTTTAAAGGATCAAACGTATGCGTAATCAATCGGGACCAGGATTCGAATCGGGAACATACAAATAAAGAAAATTTAGGTACTATAATTCGAGTCAAATCGTGTCGACATTGGTATTTCTTAGGTTCACATCAGTTTTCGAAACATTTTCCGGTTTTTCCTTTAGTCATACCTTATACATAATAACACCAAGGGAATCTAATTTGGCCATGAGGTTACTGAAGAAACTGTACGTGAACTACCTTCTCTTAGGCCAGATTCAGCATTATTTTATGATAAACTCCGCCATCCTCAAAGCTAACGGTTTGTAGAAAGAAGTTATGGGACATTGAAAGACACATACATTTGTTAGACGCGAGATAACAAAAAAATAACTGGAGTACCGGCTCACGTTTTGTTCAATGGTTTAAAATACTACATACTTACTACAGCAATCAAAATGAACCACACAAAACAATATTTGATAACAAACTTAAAATAGTTTAGAAACAAATACGTTTTAATAATAGGCAACCTACCAGATTGCATAATTTGTATAATACTAATAAATTAAATTATTTTTATTTGTATTTACTTAATTATTTTTATGTTTAAAAGTAATTAAAACATTTTATTAAAGTCATGAAATTGGTAGCATTTTACGTTGTCTAATTCGTGAAATGAGCAATTTCACATTTGGAGAAAGTATTTTATTACATAATAATTAAATAAAATATTTGTTAGTCTATACCGAGTCATAATCGTAGCGGTATTGGCAATCATTTTAAGCGGTATTGGATTACAAATTCTGTGCGGTAATGGGAATAGGGTTTGTGTAGTAATGATTATCATTGCGATATATTGGAACAAATAAACTAAAAATACTAAAAATATTATGTAAAATTTTAACTATACTAAAAATATGTATAAAAACGATAGAATAGGTATTAAATACAATTAAATTATAAATTAAAGAAAAAAGCATTCAAAAACCTTGAAATATTTCTACTTTAAAAAAATTGAATAAAACTATATTTATATAAAATAAAATAATAAATAATAAAATAAACTATACTTATATAAATTATATATTATATTCCTTACGATAAATTTGTGCCTTTTCCTTGAACATTTCTAAATAATTATTTCAAATTCGAAGAGTAAAAAATTAATTATTGGGTATAATAATTTATTTATGCTAACCAAGGAATAAAGGCGGACTGGAAGCTGACAGAGTCGAATATCAGTGTGGTGAAAGATATGAAGCAAGCAAATCAGTAACTGTATGGCATAGAGTTTAGAATTCGAATTTAGAAGGAGAAGTAGAGTGATTGCAGAGTAGTTACAGAGCAGTTCATCAGAGTAGTGCATGAATGGGCCAAATATGCAAAACCAATAGACTGTATCCGTAATATTTTATGATGAATGGGGATTAGAATTAAGATTTGTTAATTTAATTGTAGTATAAACCATATTATTAGTAGACAATATATGATTATTTCTACACTTAAAATATAGGCTAAAACCTAAATGAAAAAATGAAGTCACGTCCTACCTAAGCCTTGTAAATAAAGTAAATATAAGAAAATATGAATGAAGTAAGTGTATGGGAAAAATGATCGAAAACATTGAAATACATAATCATTTGCATAAGCGAAGCCAGGCTTTAGTGACCAGAGAAACAAATACATTATTAATAACTTTATTTTGTGTTTACACAATAATCAAAACAAAAACACATTTAAAATAGATTTAACGTATATTTTTTTATTTAAACATTTATTTATTAAATATAAAATATAATATAAATAATTTTTAAATATTGAATATTAAATTGGCAAAGACTAGTGATTGGGATATAATATGTGAAAGAAGGAAACAAGCCAGGAAAGTCAGAACAACCATTGAATGGCAGCTGAACGGAACCAGACCAGGAGGAATGCCAAAAACAAAGGTGTATGGAAGGAATACGGCAAAATTTAGAGAAGATGGAATCAACGGATAGTGAGGGAAAAATGCATAAACTATTAAATAAAAAATTAGATGATAATTATTGTACATTGTATAATTTGTATTTTGCTAGACAATAACCTTGAAATGCTGTCATCTGTCTTATCGTATAAGGTGTTTAAATTCAAAACCACTATTCGTAATTAAAATATAAGTTATATGGCATTATTGTAAAAAATATCCCGATTAAAATAATAATAATAATAATGAATAAAAAAAACCAATTTAAAAATTGTTCAGTGATTATAAATTATTAGCACCAAAATTTTTAAGAAAAACAAAACACAATGTTTTTGGTTCATTTATTGATGAATGTTTAAAATCCTTAGAGAACATCTATTAAATATCATGTTTAAACATGATTAAATAAAATTTACAGAATTTGTCACATTGGAAATACGAAGAAAAAATTGGAATTTGTATAATATATATGTACTTGTATATACTTGTATACAAATTATTTAACAATTAAACTGATAGTAGTTATAATACATAAATTTTAAATAGTTTGGACTTCACGTCCATATAAAATACATAAAGAAATTCAAGAAATAAGTATATATAATGGCATAAAATATGGCAAAAATATGTAATAATTTAATAAAATACCAAAACTAAAACGTACCAAGACAATCTATATTTAAAATTAAGGACAATTTTATTTAAAACACATTAATTTTCCATAATTTGGCTATTCAATCATAATTATACACCAAACAAATGTGAAAACATTTTATTTCAAGTAGTATATATAGGCACACTTTTACATTTATTACCATTATGAAGTTTTATGTCAGCTATTTAAAAATAAAAAATGAATATGTCACTATTTTTATGATTTAATCAAAAATAAAAATATAATATAATGTAATAAACTTTGTATGTTAATAATTTTAAATCAATTTACATATAGTATAAATATAACTTACTAGAATGAGCATTATCGATAGTAAGAATAATTATTGCAGAAGTTATCAAAACAAAAGAACTTTCAACAAAAACTATACACATATTTAATTGATAGATTAAAATTATTTTATATTGATAATTATATAATGGCTGTAGAACGAATAACAAAGTTTTTTTTTTGATGGTCTTTAACAATTCAATGTACAGTCATATTTACGAGTTGAATTAAAAAGCATGTATATATTTACATACGCTTACGTTTAAATCAATATAAAACTACACAGAACAAAAAGGCGAGTATAAACGTAAATACGAAATAATTAATAAAAAAAAAAAAATTCCTCAATATTTGAAGTAATGCAAAATGGTTGCAGATATTCAATGTATAACAAAACATATTTTTTGTTTTTACGTGATTTTTTGACAGTAGGAAAAGGATGAAAATTTTACTTATATTTTTTGTTAAAAGAACGTTTAAAGAATATTTAATCAAAGATAGCGAGCCACTGACTCTGGGATTAGGGATTTCCTGAGGATTTGTAATGTCTGGGCTAAAGAAAATGTTTAAAGCCTTAAATTGTAAATCATGAGCCAGCAGGCTTAGAGAAGGTGTTTAGAGTGCTAATGCATCTTTAATCGTGTACGGTATTTATTATATCTCCTACAATTAAAAACGAAATTGCATATCAAAATTACACATGTTAATTTTTAGAATCCATTGAATATTTTCTGAGAAATTAACATTATCTTATTGGAAATGTCTCATCAGTAATTCCCAAACACAAATATTAGGTACCGTTTCCACTTATTTGTGTAAAATTATACAACGCTGCAGATTTTCGTTCAATATTATTTCTTAAATTGTTAATATGTTTCATGTTAAATATATCATATCATATCCATTATATTAGTAAGTAAAAAATGGGAATAATCAACGTTTTTTTCAATTTCTAGGATATGTTTCTAAAAATATGTATGATGCAACTCTTATTAGTGAAATTCCAATCAATCATTTTCGAATTCTGAATTAAATTGCATATTGTATAACTAAACTAAGCAGAACTAGTGGTGAAAATAGAGTTACTAACAATAGCACAAATAATTTAATATAAATTATAGATAAATAAATATTATGTATTTTGTGTATATATATTATATTGTATTATAATAATATACTTACAAGGTAAAGGGAAAATTAATAAAAAATTGCATTCAATGTTACGAAAATAAGTACCTATTATTATATTTCATTATAGATTAACTTTGATCATATTGATATAATACCAATTCAATTCCTTCCTCAATAGTTTTTTCAACATCATTTGGTACAGTAAATTAAATATCTAATACCAAAGTACCCCGAATAACATACAACGACATAATACTTTACAATAATATTCTTTACCGTAGGAAAAAAATTAAAATTAAATAGCGGAAAAAGATGATAACGTACATAATACTGTATGTTCTGTGTAAACGTATGTGCAATTACAACTAGCATTTTAGTTCACGAATCCACCACTCGTCGCCTCGCGATAAGGCGTCATTCTCAAACCTGTGTAGATAACACATAAATTATGCGTTTTTTTATGTAATATCGCATCAATATTAAAATAAAATGTTTTTATGTGATTTAAACTTGAAAACTATATATGCGATATTGATGTGTTTGTTAGTACGAAGTACAGCGTGTTTCAAAAATCTTCATCCGATTTCAAAAATTTATATTTATTTAAAAATGAAGATATATAGGTGGAAATAAGTAAAAAATATTTTTTAAATAATCAAGTTTTATTTAGTTTAGTAACAAATGTTCAATATGACCTCCACAAACCCATCTATGCGTTATGTAAATTCCTCCCAAACGTTGTTGATCATATCTTGTTTAATGGTATTTTCAGCATCTGTAATCCTGGTTTTGAGCTCTTCCAAGTCTGCAGATAATGGTGGTACATAAATTTTATTTTTTGAATAGCCCTATAAAAAGAAAGCATACACTGTGAGGTCCGGGGAACGTGGTGGTCAGGAAAAAATCGCCAAATCATTGTGTCCTTTACGCCCAATCCACCGTTGAGGGAGTTTGCCGTTCAGATACCTGCGAACTTTTAACTTCCAGTGCGGTGGTACTCCATCTTGTTGGAAAACAAAATTATCGCTATCCGCATGTAACTATGGGAACAACTAAGCTCGTAATATGTTACCTGTTACTGGATTACTACATTAAAAAAATAAAAATAAACTGTTAACATTTTTCCTGGATTTTGCACAGAAAACATTAACTTTTGGTGAAACCCTTTGATGCTCAACGTTTGCGTGCGGTTGCTCTAAAACCCAAATCCTAACATTATGGCAGTGAACTTTTCTATTTAGATGGAATGTGGCTTCGTCAGAAAAAAACAATGCGACGAATGTTTCACATCTTCTTGTTTTTCGGAAATGAAATTGCAAAAAATCGATGCATATTCGTTTGTCATCCGATAGTAGGGCTTGTACCAGATGTATTTGATATTTACGTTTAATGCCTAAAAATGACGTCGTAGAACACGCCAAATGGTCGAATAAGGGATACCTAGCTCTAGGCTTGCACGATTTATAAACTTCTGTGAACTCCGAGCGAAACTTTGTCGAACACGTTCGATGTTTTCGTCAGAGATACGAGGTCGACCTGAGCGTCTTTGTGCACACAAACCCCCACTTTTTTGGAACGTTTGATGCCAACGTCGAAAGCTTTGAGCAGTTGGGACTTCAGATCCATAAGTCCTTCGAAAATCACGTTGAACGGCTATTGCCGGCATGCACTATCTAAAACGGAGGACGCAAAACGCTTTCTGTGGTGGTGTCGTCATTCCAAAGCAAACTAATTGCCATTTACTAATCATTACAGAATTTAACAGCAACATTAATTAAAATAAACTTGACTATCTCATATTTCCTTTAGTATATGTGTCGTTAACCTACGACTAACGACTGCTAAACTGTATCAGTTCATAATCGGTTGTAATCTTTTGAAACGCGCTGTAAATTATTCTAGCCAAATCATATAAGCTATAAGTATTAGCGTAATTCAGAAAAGTTTTTACTGCTGCTTTCAAGTTCGAAATAATAATAAAATTCGAAAATATATGTCAAAATAACCTACATGAACTGAGAATCACAGAACTCGTGGCTCATTAAAACCACTGTACTTATACACATGTTGCAAGATTGATATATTTAATCATACCAATAATCATTAGGAGAGTATTCATGAAATTCACAATAACGCAACATGGATCATTTTAAATAAGGAACTATAATAAATATCCTTTGAATTTGAACATTTCATCATAATATAAAATGTTGATGTAAAGGCAAGTCATATAAAAATGATTTTCTTTTTTTTTTGTGTGTGTGTACAACTACATTAAAAATTAATATGTACATATTTTCTTGGCTCTATAGTTACACTACATAATAATTTAAAAGGTGGTACCTACGTTATTTGCTTTAAATGAGCATTTACCTTGCATGTTTTTCGCAATGCGTGAAAAAATTATAATTTTTTACGTATTGCACATAATATAAACACAGGTGCTATTAAACACTAATCGTAATTGTCACGAAAATTTGTATTTAAAAAAAATATACCAATAGGTACTTATTGATGTGTCGTCGAGCATCGTATTGTTCATGGACACGTGCTAGTAGATTTTTAAGTAAAAATGTCGATGATTATTTTAACAATATTACTACCACTGGAAGTCATATAGGCGACCGAATTAACATAGTAAAATAGGAAATTAAATCGGAGGGATACGAGCACAAATGTTTTTCAACGGAAATGTATGTTGAGAGTTTTACTCTTCACACTTCCCAACAGTATTCCGTAATTTATATTTTATTTTTAAACATCGGTTATGAAAGCAATAAAGTATTTTATTATATATTTCATGTAATACAATGGTGAAATACATTATCTGTTAGAAACCATGAACATTTATAGAGTTCCCACATTTGTACTAAAATATGCTTGAGGACTTGTGACTGTTTTACACTACACAATATAAATCCAAAATCACAAAATAATACACTCTTATTGCGTATACGTATTTTGACAACTACATTGTCATCTTCAGCGCCAACCAACTATTACTAGTTTGCATATATTTTTAATAACCATTCAAAACGTAATTTATTAATATAGAAATTTATTTCGTATTACTAGGAGTTAATAGAAACTTTTTATTTGCATATTTTGCATATTTAGCTCTTTTTTGCGTGTTAGTGCATATTTTGTTATATTTGAATTTTAAGAGCATATTTTGCTAAATTAAATATAAATGTAAAAAAAATTATAATTTATTTATCTTTAAAATTGATAAAAAAAATATATGTAATATAAAGACAATATATCTTATTATTATATTATATTATATAAAATAATATATCTGAAAGAATATTCGATAAAATGAATGGGCCGTGTACTTTCCTCCGTCTGCTCGACAATTTGAAATTATGAACCGCCAAAATTATTTTATCTTCACACGGATTACATACATAATATATTATATTATAGGTATTGTATAATACGGTATTATTATTTATGCCTATAATTTTATTATAGTAGATATGTTCTAATTTTATAAATAATTTTAATATATGTATTTGTGATTATAAGCCATTGATATTACTTTATCTCTACACATAAACTACATGTACTTAAGTACTGGAAAATTTTTATCAGTCGGTGTTAGTAGTTCATCTTGCGCACTATAACGATGTGGGAAAACTTTCACACGCGCATACACGCCAGCAATCGCGATGCAATGCTACTGTTTCGATACAACATGAAATCTGATATCCAACCATAGGCACAAATAGGGTGGAGCTTGGAGGGGGCTAAGCCCCCCGGATTTATTATCGTATTAATGTAATTTTTGTAAAGAAAAAATCCAAATATTTTGAAAAAATATATTAAAAAAACCGAGAGTATACTCGTATTTTATAAAAATTGTTAAAAAATGTATTTTAAGTATGCAGCGTGATTGCTACTCATATTGAAAAAAATGAATTTGTTTTATTTCGAATTAAACATTGCGTACTCATCCCATATTGCACGTTGATCCTGGAAAACTTAAAAATCTGTTATTTTGTATCAAAATCAAGAGTTATCAAGGGTTAGTGATAGATCGCCTCCTCGTGGTACCCCCTGGGCAACGTTCATCTGCTCAAGACAAACGGCTAAAGATCTATCATTTCGGTGGCCAAACTATCATTTAAAATGATCGCTTGGCCTGGTTAAATGCAATCAAACCGAGGCTGATACCGAATTCCGTCCCGGTGTCATAGGATTATATTACCGTCAACAAATTTTACCCCGGTAAAAATATCCTGGTATATAATTACCGGGGGTAAAATTAATCTAGGATATTTTTACTGCCGATAATTTAATACTATTTTCCTTGGGGGTAATAATATACTAGGATAACTTTACCGCCCGGTAAAAATAATTCGTTTAACTCGTGGGGGGGGTACAAATATCCTGGGTTATTAGGGTTAACACGGTAAAACGAAACCAAAGGGGGGTAAAAATATACTGGGATAACTTTACGGCCAGTAAAAACATTGCATTTTATTCGAGTGGGGGGTACAAATATCCTGGTTTATTATTGTTAATACGGTAAAATGAATCCAAAGGGAGGTAAAAATATACTGGGATAAATTTACGGCTCAGTAAAAACATTGCATTTTATTCGAGCGGGGGTAAAAATATATTTTTACCCCCCTTTGCATTCGTATTACTGTATTAGCACTAATAACCCAGTATATTTTTACCCCCCTTTGGTTCATTTGACCGTATTAACAATAATAACCCAGGATATTTGTACCCCCGCCCGAGTTAAACGAATTATTTTTACCGGGCGGTAAAGTTATCCTAGTATATTATTACCCCCTCCCAAGGAAAATAGTATTAAATTATCGGCAGTAAAAATATCCTAGGTTAATTTTACCCCCGGTAATTATATACTAGGATATTTTTACCAGTGGGGGGTAAAATTATCCGGGGGTAAAAATCGCCTGTTACACCGGACCCCCTGTGGCGCGATAACGAAAGCCGAATTCCGTCCCGTGGGCGGAGACGCTACGTCCAAATTCCGTCCCGTGCCAACCCACCTCGCCTCTCTAGTAACTAATAACTATAACGTCTTATCAGTGGCCTACACGATTCAATGCACGCTTTCACACGAGATGATTTTAAATCGTCTGCCGTCCGTTGTTGTGTTAACTTGTCTTATATTATATTAATAGCCGCGAAATGTATAATACCGATGGCGACGGAAAAAAACCGTCGTGTGTGAATACAACCCTCCGTACGGATAAAAACCGTACGTTTTTTTTCCGAACGGACAAAACCGTCACGTGTGAAAGAAGCCTGACGCGCTACCTATACCTCACTAGACACAGGACAGAAATCGGCCAACACTGCTCCACCCTCGGGACGGAATTCAGCCAACACTGCTCCACCCACGGGACGGAATTCGGACATTTTTACTAGCTTGGGACGGAATTCGGCAACGAGTCAAACCGAACACAATCGAATCGAAATGTTCAACCCAAAAACGGCCCTTTTCAGGGCCACCGGACAAGAAAGCTAGGCTCTATCCTACGCATTTGCCAAATCAATATTGAAAGTATTAGCAGATCAAAAAGTGACAACATCTCCCGAATCCTTAGGGAACAAAACATCGATATAGTGGCAATCCAAGAAACCCACACTCAAGATGAAACTGAACTCAGTACCAGAGGTAAGATACATGGATACTCCATAATCGGAGCTACATACCACCGCTCCTACGGGATAGCAACTTGCGCCCGAAATAACCTAGATGAAGTCAAGCTTTTAAACCACAATTAACCACAATTATTAACGTATACAAACCACCAACTACCACGTGGCCTGACTATGTCCTAGGAGACATCTTCCATCCAACAATAGACATTGGTGACTTTAACAGACACCACGTGAATTGGATGTATTCCAGTAACAACACCAATGGAGAGATGCTTGTATCATGAACCGAAACTAATAACGCCCATTTAGTATTCGATGCTAAATCCAAAGGTACATTCAAGTCAGGTAGATAGAATAGAGAGTATAACCCCAACATCTGTTTTGTTTCAGTAACAACAAACTACCTACCCATGGCAGCTAGCCGATCAATTATGAACGACTTCCCAAATAGTCAACATCGCCCTATCCTAATTGAAATTATGTGACTAACAGAAAGTAAGTTTACTCGATTTTTGTAGGTTTCAAAACAATTTATTAAAAAAAAATAATTACGTAGTTACATTTAATATATTTGTAAGTTATTTTTCCACATAGTCGCCATCCCTCTCAATGCATGTGGTGAGTCGGGAGATCAATTTCTTAATGCCTACTTCAAAAAACTCTACCGCCACCTCTTTCGACCACTTGTGAACCGATCCCTTCACCTCCTTGTCTGTTGTAAATTTTTTCCACCCATATGCATCTTTAATTTATTTACAATTCACGCGCGTGGATATTCCCGTGCGTGAATTGTAAATAAACACATTCATTGGTTTCTTTTATTTCAACTTTGCGTGATCACGCAACACGCATCACGCATCGCGCATTCACGGATGCGTGATTGTAGGAAACCAAGGCTTTAACAGACAATCCGATGTTTGCTTTTCACCAGTTTATTTACTTATCATAATGATATCATTAACGAGGCGTGAATAAAATAAATAATAATAGTAATAATAATATGTAGCGATACAGGCCCCGTACCGACGATGGCAGAACGCATTAAGTTGTTAAAGCCTAAACATTTTTAAATAGGACAGAAAAATGCGTTTTTTGGAAAAATCCGATAACAAAAACCACACATAGTAATACACTAATATAGCAAAAAGATGTGATTTTAAATAATCGATAACCCACCAGAATGGACAAATGCTCGATACCCGGGTATATATACGAGTAGAGGCAACATTCGAGTAGGATTATGTTGTGCGCTCACCATCCATGTCAGTCCGCCCCAGTGCGTTTCCGCATAAACAAACCTTTTCAGGGCTACCTCTGCCTAGGCAGGTTCACGTCATCGCGGCCTCGTTCAGCCGCAACGCACACTCTTGAACTCCCCGTACCCGCTCGTCACCGTATCCTCGCCGTGTCGTTCGTTGCGTACTTATGTCAACCATTCAACGCGTCAACCTCGTTAATCAACAATGACCAAACGTACAAGTAAGAACACCACCGATTATCGGGCTCCCAAAAAAAGCAAGCAACAAATCTCCAACTCTAACACTCCTACACAACCAATTAATTCTCATACACCTATTTCTGACCAAGAAATGACTCTACCTCGGTGTCGTATATTCCAATGATAAAATTCCACATCAACTAACCACTCCTACTCTCATTCCACCTATAATTCTTCAATCTTCTGACTGGTGTCACGTTGCACCCGCAATTTTCGCCTGCATTGAGCGATGGGGACATCACTTTTTCAACTCCACTTTCCCAACGAGAGTAAATTAATGTCGCATATAACACTCACACTCACTGTACAAAAGTGATGCAATTTACATAAAAACACATGCAAAAACAACAATAACAACATCATTTATTAATTAAGCGTTATAACATATACAAACAATAAATTGAACAATAAAAATTTTACAATAACATTTTTTACAATTAAGAGTAGTTATTCTTTTTTAATTCTTTTTTTAACATTTTATTTTTTTTAATTCAAAACAACGAAACATTTAAAATATAACAAAATCAGAAATATAAATGGAATAGAACAAACAGAGAAAAAAACAATAATAATAACGAATGGGAGGAAAGGGAATATTGACGGATTCGTCCAATTTGAACATGTCAAATTCTCAACAAGTGGAAGAAATAAGCAGTAATAAACAGCGGCGGCTGATCGGTCCGACAATAATAATAATAATACGTGGGGTGGTTGTAGTGCTTATAACTGCGAAGTGACGGGATTAATAAAAGAATTCAACAACCGTTTGACTTCGCGCGCGATGCACAGATCGTTAAAGGACACGATGTCCGCGTACGCTTTTTGATCGAACAACAGGTTGATGGGAAACCACGAGACCAACGCGGAGCGGCCGTCTCGGGGTCCGGGCGACGCGAGACGTTCGGCCGCGTTCAGCACGTCCATCCAGCCGTAGTGCCTTTGGAAATCGTAGAAAACTAGCGCGTGGCCGTACCGGTCGTCCGGCGTGGTCAAGCCGTGCGTGCCGAACATGCTGGCCACGGCGAAAAAACACGCGACCGACGTTTGCGTGTACAGCGGAAAACCGATGACAACCAAGTCGCCGCCGGCGCGCAGACGACGCAGCGCGCCGATCACGGCCTCCAGACACTTGCGTTGTAGCACCGCGTTGTCCGCCGCGTACACCGCGCACACGTCCGTCACGTCGCAAACGTGCGCGCGCGGCCGGCCGAGCCGGGACCTGTAGTACGACGCGCGGCGATCGCTCGCGTGACGCGCGGCCTGCGGCGGCGGCGGCGGCGGCGAGAATTTCGTCATGGCCCGCACGCGGCAACGTATCGCGGACTCGTCGCAAAACATCGACCCCATCACCGCGGTCACCGGTTTGCCGAGACGGAACCGCACGTGTGACGGGTCGACCGTCAGACCGTCGCGTTTTCCCCGGTAATAATGCACGTCGTCTTCGTCCGGGTCGTGTTCGCGATGTCGGTCGTCGCGGCGTACGGTCCGCGTCAGTTCGTCGTACAGCGCGTCCGCGTCCCTCGCCAAGTCCGGCGCGTCCCGGGAACGCGTTTTCTCGTCGTGCGACGTACGTTCTGCGAACCGGCCGCCACGCGACGTCTCCGACCGCGTCCTGCATCCGCCCGGCACCAGTTCCTGGTCGCGCCGGATCGGTCGCAGACCGCACTCCACCAGGAACCGTCTGCACAACGACCGTTTCACCGAGTCCATTGCCCGGTAACGGCGTTCCTTGTCCGTCCACGCTTCGATGTTCCTCTCGATGGTGGCCGTCTGCGAGCGCGAAAAGTACGCGGCGCATTTGTGCAGGATCTTCCGGAAATTTTCCGGCACTCGACACGCCGGGAACATGGCCATCGCGCTCTGTCGTTTCTCGTCCGTGGCGAAAAACGTACGGACGTACGGCATAGCCAACTCCCTGCCCTTGTACCCGGTGCACACCACGTACACCTCGGAGTTGCCCGGCTTGCTGGTCACCGGCTTTTTCACCGCCACCGACCGGAACACGCAACACAACAGGTACATCCGGCATATCGTGTTGCATTCGAACATGGTGAACATTTTCAACACGAGCGAACCGCCGGGACGGAGCACGTTCAACGCGACCATTGTCTCGTAATGGTGCAGGCGCATGACCACCGTTTCCTGTTCGCCGGGATCGTCGGAACAGTCCACGCTGCCGTCCGCCGTTACCAAGCACGCGCCGCCGGCCGACCGCAATTTCCCGTACAAGTGTTCGGAATACCCCGGCTGGAATATATCCCCCGTATAGTCCGGACCGAATTCCCAATTCCCCAACGTGTTCCTAATGAACCGGTCGTCCGTGATCGCTTCGGAATGTCCGTTCGCTTCGTGATACGGGTTCAGGGTCATGGCCAACCATTGCAGCCGGACGTCCCGGTGATTGACCGCCATGTAGTGGTTGAGCGCGGAGACGAACGCGCCGGGCGCTTCGCAAAGGTGCACCGTCGACGCGAGTTTACTGTCGATCGCCTCGCGCGGCACCAGTTCCGGTTCGCTGCACGCCAACTCGTAGAATTTACACCACGCCTGCGTCGGAAAGTCCGGACGCACGTGTCTTTTGACGTGGTTCACCACCAGGCCGGCGGGATTCATGCGCGTGGTGTGAGCATGCCACTCGTCCAGACGGTACACGTTTAGTCTGTTCTTCGTATCGTTCAATTTGGTCTTCAAACGCGCGAAATCGTCCGATTCCCACAACGGCTCGACGAACATGTCCCGCTCGTTCGGAATCGGCCATCTCGTACCCAGCGTGAACGTTTTCCATAAACGCGTTTCGCACGCATCCGGTTTCCCGTTGTTTGTCTTGTATCTTGCCATTTTCTGTTCCCTTACTTTTCTTACCGGCGCGCCGATTCGATCTCCGAATCGCTTCACTTACCACGCGCGCACGACTGAACGTTATATTATCAAATACCGAAATTTGGCCGTGTATAGTTGTCCTCGAATCCGTTCGTAATTGCGATAATGTCACAAAACGCTCGAGTATTGCAAAGATTATGGACGAAATTAACAATGATCTGTACGCATCCGCAGTCGACATCCTACTGAATCCGTGGCGCACCTAAATAAACAAATCGCGCGTAGTAACATTCACGCGTTACCCGGGAGTCAAAACTTTTCGGCCGTCGGCAACCGTATCCTCTTCTCCTGTAGAGTCAAAGGATATTTATTTCGTCTTCTACTTTAAATCGTTTATATATTTTAAATCGTTTTTTTTTTTTATCAGCTGTGTTATTTGTCGAATCGCGTTATAGAGAATGAGTACTATTATTATTGAAAGGCACGAAACGATTTTTGTTGTTATTTATTTAGACCTATGACAAGGAAAAGAAAAATCTTATATTTATTGTCTTGTTAACCCATCATAATCATTATTATTATTATTATTATTATTATTATTATTATTATTATTATTATTATTATTATTATTATTATTATTATTATTATTATTATTATTATTATTATTATTATTATTATTATTATTATTATTATTATTATTATTATTATTATTATTATTATTATTATTATTATTATTATTATTATTATTATTATTATTATTATTATTATTTTTATTATTATTATTTTCAGTAATCACTGAGAAAATCATGCACAAAATTTGTGTCGAGCATATAGACAGACGAGTAAGCGAATGAATAAAAACGTGGTAAAAATGTTCAAAATCCTAAAATATGCTTTGAAAATACAAAAACCCCAAAATATACAAAATAAATAATGTTATCATATAGATACCGACTAATTAATTTGTAAAACACATTTTGGTATAAACTATAGTTATTTTTCTGACTAACTAATTAAAATATGCAAAATTATATAAAAAAATATCTTCTACCCTGGTACCTAGTTATTGTTCGATGGAATGCGAATATTTATTTATTAAATACAATTATATACTAAATTCATATGGTATCTATTTATAGGAGCATTAGTTGTCAGCGAGTAATAACATATGTACACGAATTGGAAATTGAATATCATCATTGAACAAATTGAATAGGAGTGGTGCAAGATGTGATTCTTGGGACTCCTAAGATTATATTTAAATAACTTGAATAAACTTGAACTTGAACGTATATAACATATTGCTTACTATTTGATATGAAAGAGACTAACCGAATACGGTTACGAAAAACTAAGCGCTGTAATTTAGCTGCAAGAATATTGTGTGATCGATCGTGTCAAATGATTTTGAGAAATCTGTGTGGATAACATACACCTGATGCCCAGCTGTAAATGCATCCAAGACGTATTGCGTAGGAATACTATAATAGATTCGTGGAACATATAGTAGACCTGCCGGATATAAAACCTTGTTCGTTCATCAATAATAACATTTTTAAATAGTGGTTTTATTTTTTTCAGAAATAATACTTTCAGATATTTTTTTAAAATTGAATCATCTCAATACATTTAAAGTTAAATACAATTTTAAAAGGTAACGAGCCGCGGGGTGTTGTGGATATCGCTTAAGTGAATTACTTGGATAAAGATTTTAGAGTTTTGTTTTTATTTTAAATTTAAAAACAATGACAAGTCATTGCATTCGATAAAACGATTCTGAGCGGAGCTTACTTTTCTCGTAAATATAGTCTTACATATTTGGTGAACATTTCAGATTTAGTTTCAAAATTACGAAGAAATAAACAACAATCGATTAAGACGAAATTGCGTTTTTAAAGTTTTTGAGTTATATTTTTAGGTGCTTTTGAAAAAATCGAAAAATGACCTCTCTAAAGTATCAATTAGATGCGACTAGGTGCCGGAAATAAACTGTGATCGAAAAGATCGGAGCACTCCTTCTGGTCAAAAATCTGTACACAGGATAGAGAAAAATAAAAAAATAAACATCATTGTAAAAACAATAGATTCATCGCTCCGCTCAGAATCTAAAATTTCATAAATAATAGATCTTTTTATGTTATGAAATTAATGAAATTTAATATTTTAAGACTTAAAACATTAGGCCTTTAAATATAAAACAAAGTCTTTGATATGTCATCCTAAAAATATTGGATCATATACGTGTTATTCCAAAACTAATAATAAGAACCACTTAAAATTTGTACCATTTACTTATTTCAATATTACACAAGCAGAAATTCTTTTCATTTTAAATAAACCAATTAAATTGATTTAAATTTTTAGGACGAATGTATTAATATTTTAATATGTATTTATAATATATTTATATATATAGAAATTATTGCACAATATTATATTTTATTCTTAAAGTGTTACATTGTATATTGACATATTTTAAAATATAAATGTAGGAATGTGAAAGTTCTACTTAAAAGAAATTAAAATAGTTATAATTTCATAAATGCAATTATTCTTATCAATGATTTTCAATAATATATTTTATGCCACTTTTATTTGGCGAGATACATTATCTTTTATTTTTATTGTTTTATTATTTGTTAAAATAAGCATTACTATATGTGTGCCTTATATTAATTTATTGATATTATAAATGTTTTTATATATTATAATAGTGCGCATAATTATAATATTATATAATCAAGATAAAAGTGTTATATATCCACAATTTCGCTACATAATTATATTATTTATAGAAGTATATTAATTAAAGTGATTTGATTATATGTGTGTATGTCATTAAAATAGAAATTTAGATTTTATCAGGAAAGCATAAAAAAATAAATAAGTGATTATTTATAAAATGCTTCAAAAAGTGCATGCATCAGATGGAGTTGGTAATTGTAAGGATTCCCAAACTAAAAAAAATAAATAAATAAATACAATTTTAATGTTAGATTGGTGTTTTTAATGGGAAAAATAATTAATTATTTTTACGTTAGGCATATTTGTATATGAAGTGAATATCAACTATCATATACTCATATTCATCGTTCTTTATTTAAGAATATTTATATTTTTCTATCTTTTTTATTATTAATTATGAATTATGATACTTACCTTCTAATTCTTTAACTTTTGGTTAATGTAGCGAAAGTACAGAACTTCCAAACCTGAACAATTAAAATTTAATATATAACAAATTTTAATACATTATTATTGAGAAGAAATACGAAAATATAAAATTGTATGAATTATATAAAATTTTAGATTAAATGTTTTATTAAGCCCTAAGTATTGTTAACTATATTTCACCCAATAAAAATAAAATTTATAATTTTTTTTTAAAACAATTCTTTCATTAAAAAAATCGATGATTATAATTTTTCAGACTTCATTAAAATATGAGTTTTTTCAATTATTTTCTTCTATAATTGGGTATATTATATATTATAGACTATTAAATAGGTAAAAATATTATCGTTGAACAATTTTACATTGGGTATTAAGGAACTCTTTATTCCTTTTTGTTTATACATTTTCTATTAGTTATATTCCATATATCATATGGCCCAAAATAAATAACTTATTATTTATTAAGAAAACATTATGATGACTGGAGGGATGGATTTTATATTAAATCGGTTTAGCAAATTACAAATGCTATAATGCAATTAATAATTTATACAATATTTTCAAGAAAATATAGTTACTTAAATATATTCAATATATTTAAATACAATTAATTGTATAATATTTTATATAAATATGTTTAATAAGTTATGTATCCTTAAATTAGTTACTAGTTAGTAATATTACCACCAAATATTGTGATTTTATTTCGCACATCCATCTTTATATCTAATAAGTAATGATTATAAATAGAATTTTTGAATTTTTAAGAACCAAACTTTTATAGTTTATGGTAAACAGAAAAAAAATTGTCATAAATTATAACTTACTTTGTACCCCATTAACATATGTGTAGGCTAAAGAGAAAACAAACAATCTATTAGTAAAATACACTTGAATACTTGTGTCTGTTACTTGTACTATATATAGAAAATATTATAAACACAAATCACAAAATAATACACTTTAACTGCGTATATACGTATTTCAACAACTGCATGTATTTTTATCTTCAGAGCGAACCAACTATTGATCGTCAAATTTTATATACACCCTTATCTATGCAGTTTATACCCGACGACATCGTTATAACGAACTAAACATATAAGAAGCAATAGAAATGTCAAAAAATACAAATGATTTGTTAAACTGGAATTTAAGTCCGTTGTAAAATTTATTATAAAAAAAATGTATTGAATTTAAACCGATGACGTTAGCATTATAGATTGTGATCGGGTGTGGTCGACAATATAGCGGTCAGGGCAAAACACAGCTGGTGACCGGTTTGGTGGCAACGTCATCTGGTATAAACTGCGTATATATAACTACATATTACCAAATATGCAAGGGCCAAGCCAATAAGGAACGAGTTTGCCTACTGGCCAGCGTTGTGACATCACATCTCTTGTATGGGGCCCCAATTTGATTTTCTACCATGAACTAAAAAGCACATTATCGGATTTCCAGCTTACTACGGAGAACTATGCTGAGGGTAGCAGGATGCTACAGAACAACTTCCTATGTAACGGCAGCAGTGGTGTCAGGAATCCCGCTTTTTAAGTTGTTAGCTGAAAAGAAAATAGCCAGGTACGAAAGCACTACGCGCGGAGAAGCATATAACGGTTCTTAATGGAGAATTGATGGGTTGAGTAGGACACATCCGAATACGGTCGTTGGACTCACCGGTTGATCGGATGAATATTTAAGCAACTGGCTTCAAAAGAAGGACAGAAAGATGTCTTTTTTACTATGCCAATAGCCAAGTGCTTACGGAATATGGTAGTTTTGGGACGTGCCTAAAACGATTCAGGATATAAGAAACAAATAAGTGCCAAATGTGTGTCCATATGGAACAGTGCTACTATTTAAACGCGGAGGAGCTTAATCCCGAGAATCTAATAACCCTGACGTTGGAGTCTAAGAAGGCATGGTCAAGAATCGAAAAATTCCTAACCAAAGTGATGTCAAAATGACAGGATGAAAAAAGGAGGAGGGAACGCGAAAATAATATAACTTAGCTAAGCATAATTAAGAATGTAAGTTTAAAGCCAGTATGAACTGAGTGTAAATGCATTAACATTGTAAAATATAATTATGCTGTATTTTTTTAATTTTTCGTTTTAATAAACGATGTCTCTCTTAAAGAGTAATACCAAGCAGTACTACCTTGGCAGTGGCGATTTAAAAAAAAAGTATAAACTACATAGGTATGTGGCTGTGTTCACAATAGCGTTGAAAAAACGTATGTAATTAGTCTAGTCACAGGAACGTTAACATAAACTAAATTTATATAAAATTTTGTTATTTGTCCTCTTTTGGGCTTACAAGTTAGACGATATAGACACTGCCACTGTATGTACACCGCTATAAAGAGTATTACAAAATAAAAAAACGCGTACAACGAAAATGGTGGGTTCATCCTATAAACAACAGTGAACGATTATTTTATGTTTCATTTTATAATCTTTATAAGATACAATTTGAGAAAAGACAAGGCGAAGACTTTAAAAATAATTCTCGTATGTCACAACCAGTGGCGGCGCCAGGGGTGGGCCCGGGCCCTACCCAAAACTTCTTGGCCCCTCCTATGACCCACCCTAAAATTTATATTAATTATGAAAAGACTCATAACTATAATTTGTATTGTTTTAACTTTTAAGTTAATCCTAATCGGTCATTAAAAATTATCTTAAAAATATTAAAAATTTGTTACATAACGTACATGTATTTCAATTGTAATATATATTAATAGAGGTTTAAACGTATCGAAGTATTCAATTATAGTTATGTAATACAATACAACAATTTATGGCGTGTTTATGATATTGAATCTGATTTTTGAGGTGTGGGCATAAGTAGCCCACCATAATTTGGCTGTGAGTAAAAATATTGGCCCCCCTCAAAAATTGATTGGCCTCAGCTTGGCCCACCTCCTGCAAAAGTTCTGGCGCCGCCACTGGTCACAACACACATTTGGTGAGCTTTATAACAAAACAAAACTGAAATTATGCGTCAAGATACTATAGATTCGCGTTTACAATAAATGGTTCTATATCCAATTTAAACTATTATAAAAACAAAATACTTAAAAACGAAAAACTAGACATAAACATCAAAACAACGGTTTTTTGACTGAGGCAATAATATCTAATATCGCGTTTATGATGTCCGTCCTAACAAGTAGGTATCGGACAGTGGCGAATGTAGGGGTAGGGTTTTAGAATTTTAATTCACCCAGAAATTTCTTCCTTCTCCCAAAAAAATTTTTTTAAAGTTTTAGTGTTGATAAATTTCACGGCTAATTTTAGTACAAATAAAAAAACGTCTGTTATAATCATGGACTATGATATAGGATATAGGGTATAATAGAGAGCTATATTTGTTAAATATGACTATGGTGTATAGAGTTATAGATATATTATTATGTATCCCCTATCGTAGTCCATAGTAATTCCTAATCGTATAATCAATTATTTTGTTTGAAATCAATTACATCGTTTGAATAGTGAAGATAAATTTATGATATTATTTAAAATTGTTAAGAAAACTTTTGAACAAGTTGGTTTTTCTGATTTTTACTTCTCATGAAAATTAACCGCAAATAATCTAGAAACAATGATCCAACTGAAAATGTTAAGCAGTACTTTTTACGGTCAATTTGTATACCATTTCTTGATACATTTTTATTTCAGGTTCGTGAAATATTCACATCACATAAGATTATACTAAACAACTTTTAATGTTTGATTTCTAAAACAAAATACCCACCAAAAGAAGAAGAAAAAATATTTCTCAACCTTCATGAAACGTACTCATCTTTTATTAATAAAATTAAATTACTGACTGCTGAAGAATTCAAATTATAGTACACATTTGTAGCAAAAAATGAACTGTACCCAAAAAATTCAATTTTACAGTTGTACATAGAGTAATCTAATATTGATCGGGAATACATTTTTACTTAGTTCATTATAAAAAAATTTTAAATATTCATAGTTCATGCGAAAAATCTAAAAAGATAATAAAACCTTACATAAAGATTACACATTTTTAGTTTTGATGGAAACTGACATAAGTCTTTATACTCCATAGGTTTAGATTAATCATTTTAGGAATAATAATAAAATGTAATTTATTTACTAAGATTGAAATATGCATGTTTCAGAGCATCAGTATTGGAACCTTCAACTTAAAAATGAAACATAAATCAATATGAATTATATGATAACTGGTATTTGTTGTAAGTAAATTAATAATTTCTATATTATATACGCTGTAAATGTTTAATAGTTGTCAATAATAGATTTATTAACATAGGCGGATCTACGGGGTGTGCCAGGTGTGCCAAGGCATACCCTTAGGTTAAAAAAATATAACAATTAATATATTATACAATAGGTATAGGTTATAGTATTGGTTGTAAACAAGTGTTGGGTAGTTAAAATATTTCAACTTTAGTTTATTTTATATACCGTCTTACGGAAGAAAATTATGAGCTAAAAAAAATGCATAAAGCGGATGAATCTGTTTATAGTCTCCCTTCTATATTATAAAAAAATAACTACAAAAAATGTCGAGCACACTCAAATGTAAAACTCTGGATCCACCTATGTTAATTAGCATTAATTTTCATGAAAATCTGTAGTTAAAACATACATAATACATTTTATAAGTTTGTACAATGTAATGACTAATAATACTTAGTACTTACTATCAAATCCTCCTCCTAGTTAGTTAAATCATGTAGAAAACATGATCCATATGTTTTATTTGTTATATTATAATTCGGTCACCAAAAAATTTTAAATGATACCTTACCCATGCAATTTTTTGTATAACCTTTAAAATTATAATAAAAGCATTATTATTAGTTTGTTTTATACAAATATATATCTAACTAAAAATCTTTAAAAGCAATCTTATATATGCTATTTAAATAATAAGACTTTTCAAATGATACAAGTATTTTATTAACTTAATTCTTACACTAACCTCCATTTTCACACCATTGTTTAGGTGAAAGAAACAAACGAACGTCTGAACTAGTTTCTAAATATTGCAAAGAAAGAAATTATTTATAAAACGATTATTTTGGTATGGGTATCATTTATCATATATTGCCTACAAATTACAATCATGAAGTTCTGCATATAGGTGAATGTATGTATTATGTATTTTATAAATATATATATATATATATATATACCAAATATACGTGACATACTTGCATTATTATGACATTAAATTACACAATATTGAAATACACTTTTTGGTACTTTTGCGATTATATAAGATCATTAACTATTTAAAAGCCAAAAGTAAATATATATATTATAAATATAATGTATAATCCTAATTTATTGTCTGAAAAATGTTATTCTTCTTCAAATTGACAATATTAGATACTTTTGTCTTTTGAATTAAAATAATTGGACATCATACCTGTTGCCTTTATGAAATTTATTAATTTAGTGATGAGATTACGGTAGTAATTTGTCAATCGATCTAAAAAATACATTAACCTATATTTAGACAGAGAAATATTAAATACGATGTTATTCATGTGAGAAAACATTTTCTGTAGAGTCTGTAGAGTTCTGTAGAGTAAAATTTTTTATCCTGTTCATTTCTTTCCCAATTTTGAACGCCTGCCATATCGTCCTCTGTAAAACTTTTTAAAAAACTGAACAAGTAAAATTACCATAATTGTTGTTTTCAATTGTCCTTATAGCTAAGAAAAATAATTAAAACATTAATAACATGCATATTATATACATTATTACACATTATATATATATATATATATATATATACACGAGACACGAGTGTATAGGTAATATTTTATATCGCTAATTAGTAAACATGAAAAGATATGTACGTTTTAAATAACTCGAGATTATACTATTTATGGAGACCGTAGTTACGAGTAAATATTGTATTTTTTCATTGTAATAATATTTTATTGATACTTTTAAATGAAAGAATGAAGAAGAAAATGGAGGAAACATCATTAATCATTTAACCAATCTTCGGATTGTAAAAAAAAAAAAAAAAAACTTTTAAATATAATTTGTTTTTTTCACGATATCAATCAATATGTCAAAATTATCGTAACAAATTACAAATAAATACACTATTTAATAACAATTATGCTCTATGAAACTAAAAGAAACATTTTAAAATACATTATTTCAGATACAGAAATAGACAGCATTTAATATTAATTCCATGATTTCATTAATTAATGACTGTATATAAAGTTATATTGGAATATTTTTATAATTATTATATATAACAATTAATTGATTTTTAATATACTTACTGTATTGTGACAAAAATTTTCTAACACAATATTGACCAGAAAAGCCACCTTCAAGTGGAAAAAAAAGGCATTTAAAAGTATAATAGTTATAATAATTATACTAAATTTTCCCCTATAATTAAAATTGAATATTTAAAAAAAAAGTAATAATGATAATTGTTATTGTTTTATTAAATCAAATGAATGGCAATGTCGTGAAGAAACCTGATTTTTCATTCCTGCTTTTAACCTGATATTATAAGCCAATAAGGCACAATTGTCATAAGCCAATAAGATAACATTTTAATCTGCGGATCAAAGTTTCCCATTTTGGCATCAATGTGTGCCCGACTAAATATTTCACTGAAAATTTTAATACGTAACTTCTTGAATCGGGAACTATTCACCACGTCACATTAGAACAAAGTATTATAAAAGGCCAATGTTTTTATAAAGCATTTCTGATAACTCAAATTTTTCGGTACTTCAAGATCTAAATTATTTAGGTCTATCTTATAAAATTATTTAATTGGTAATAGCTTATGATTTTTCTGTACATATGTACTCAGAAACTAATCTCAAATTGAAATATTCGGTTTCGAAATAAACTATAATAACTGTAAAAACTATAACTAGAAGTGTAGTAACAGCTGGGGGTATACGCGGATGTGTGACGTACACCCATAACGCTAAAATTCTAAAATGCGTATAGAAAAAAAAATTAAATGAATAGGTACGCAAGTACACGTTCCCCCTAAAAATATTACATAATAATAATTTATAATATGTATAATTATAAATAAATTTCTTTGCGTTTACGAATTACAAAACACGTTTCAGCATAGATCTACAATCTTTCGAGAAAATTACAGCCAAATTTAGGAGTATCAACTATTAGATATTCTATTAGATCATAATTTTTTTTATCAAATTTTCTACAAGAAATTAAAACAAATAAAACTTATATCGTCTTAATTATTTGAAATTCAAATGTTATCCTTCTATAAAAATAAATATGTTAATGTATTATACCATATTGTTAATTGGCTAATGAGAGCTATAGGAAGGAAAAAATAAAACTACTCGCCTATTTTATATTACGGAATTGAGGCGTATACCCAAAACATTATTTACGACTACACCACCGACTACAATTAACTACCTACACATGTAATGGCGTATGAGTTGTTCATATTATTGAAACAATAGTTCTTTGATACCCATGCATTTATAAACGGTATTTTCGATTTCGAATGTCATTTTTGTCAAATAAATAATACAAATGTTAACAGAAAATTAATATTGTTTTATTTAATTTTCCATAAGATGAAGTTGAAGATCTTATTCTTCGTGAACAGCTATATCAGATACAATACAACTAAAACAACTTATCAGTCAATCGATGCCGTAATGAAATATGAATCAAGATGAATTAATCAATTATCCAACTGAATTCTTAAATTCGCTTGATTTTCCAGGGATGCCATCGCACATTTTGACATTAAAAATTTAAATGCCTATCATTCTTCTCCGGAACACCAATCCACAATGACTTTGCAATGGAACCAGGCTTACAGTGAAAAAGATGATGAACAATACTTATATATATTTACGTACAATTAAAATACTCACTTAAAATTACTACCATTTCATCGAATAATCCTAGATGATTATTTGAAATTTATAAAATAAAATAAATATTTAGCTGTAATAATTAATTAATTCTGGCTAAGAAGTTAGTAGAGAGGGATGGTACGAAATGTCAGAGATGAGAAACAGCGTGGAAAAGAAGCGTAAATCAAGGAAAGATTCTGGAGTTCGTGTTCAGAAGAAAAAGCAGATTGGTTGCAAAGCATTCGGTAAAACATTGTTTTAAATAGCTACGCAGTCAAAATAAATGGATTTTTACCATGAAATTGTACAATAAATTGGGATTGGTATTAAGTTAATTAGTTAAATAATTATAATATAAACCTTAGTATTAGTATATTATATGTAATTATTAATTATTGTTTTACACATAAGTAACCTATAACTCGCAACAACAAACGAAATCAAGTCTGCGAAGGTTAATTTCTTAGTCCTTAGAAATAAAATGTACACAAGTACACGAAAGAAGTAGACGCACTGAAATCTAGACCGGTGACATTTTTCTTCTTCTTCTTCTTCTTCTTCTTCTTCTTCTACCCTTTGCGGCTCAAGAGCTACAAATTTGTTATATCTAATTGCTCCATGTGATATTTTACTTTGTCCTTCTAACGCTTCTTGCGTTCTTTTCTGACTCTTGGTCTCTTACCATTTGGTTTCCAGTTAATTGTTGCTTTTATTTGTTCTGTGTTTTCCCTTAGCATTGCATGTTCATATCATTTAATTTTTTTTGGCTTCTTACAGGCACGTACACAAAAAAATACAACTATATATTATAATGTTTATGAAAATAATTTATTTAGACAATAACATATTAAACGTATATTCAAGATTAACATATAAATATATAATACTATTGGAGTAATGAGTAAAAAGTCCCACTTGCATAGTAATCTGACAAATCTATTTATAACCTCATCAACATTGATTTCGTTGTTTCGATAAATATGCATTAGAGCTAATCCAGTTATTTGTTCTGCCATGTTGTTCCTTAGATATGTTTTGTGCCGCCGAAGTGAAGAGAAAGAATGTTCAGCTGTAGCAGTTGTAATTGGTAGTATGGCCAAAATGGTTAAAAGGCTATGTATATTTGGAAAAAAATCACAGGACAACGTGGATAAAGTAGCCAATGAAGTAATTGGGCGGTCCTCGTTCCATGCATTTTTCCATTTAGATTGCCATATTTAAACCTCGGCATCATAATAATGTATTGTAATTTGGTAATATAGTTTATTAAAATAAACATAATTTGTTTCAAGTCTTGTGATCTGGCAAATTTTATATTTTATTAACTTTGGAATTAGTAGCTGTATATTGGACATAGTACATTAGTGATTTTAAAGACTTTTAGTTGAGAAATAGAATGATCCTAAAATGGCAAATACCTATATTGTTCTTTTAAAATATTGTTCAGGAGAATCGGCTAGTGTATTATCAATTCTAAGTAGATACTACAATTTGACTTCTGTGGAATAAGGTACGTAATACGTGTAGATATGCGGGAAAAATAATTATTACACACATAATTTTACATGACTTAGGACGCGTATACACTGGCGAGCGGCGAGTGGCGAACGATGAGTGGGATGACGAGATGTACGGTACTGCACAAAAAAATCCAAAGTAGGGGGGTGTAGTCTTTAAAATTGCCGACTAGAATTATAAATACTCAGTTTTTGTTAACAAGAATAATAATTATAATTAATCGTTATAAAACTATATACAAAATTTAAAAACTTTTATAATAATTTTTTTTCATTTACATATTAAAATATTATTTGTTTCACTAAAAATTACATAATAAATATTAAATATTATTATTATAAATTATAATATTTCGAAAATATTGAATAAAGGCTTCAATGTGTTTCAATAGTACTGCAGTCTGCAGTAGGTACCTAAATATGGCAGCTAATTATTTTTCTGTGTCACTCCGATTTTATTCTCCAAATAATAATCATGTCCGCGGTAAATCCAGTGCCGCAACTACCGGGTGTGCAAGGTGTGCATTGCACACCAGCCCCGAACCTCCAAAACTAATTTAAACCCCCGAAAGTTTTAGTATATGATAAGTTTTTGATTTCATAATAAAATGTTAAAATGTATATATCTTTATAATCGATGTATTAATAATTAATAATAATAAATATACATTTGCACATTATTCAAGGTTTATCATGAAATTTACTTATTCAATAACCTGCAGCGGCGTAAGTGCGCACAACCACGATTTATCTAAGAAGTTTAACCTCAAACATAAAACAATCTTTAAATAGTATATTTTAGTAAGAAATTTAAAATAAAATAAATTTAATAAATTCCTAACGCAATGTTCAAACACAGAAACCTATTACAAAAAAAAAAAAATAAACGTTTTGATAATTTAAATAAGCATTGCCCACTGTCAATAACATTAATTTATTCACCAACAAAGTTAGGCCCCGAAACGAAACTCGCACATCAGCCCCGTAATGTGTAATTGCGACACTGGGTAAATCTTTTATTCGTTCTTGTGAGAAAACCCAATTTTATTGGATAGAATTTTTTTTTAAAGGGATTGGTATTCATCCCACTAACCGCCGCAGATTAATGTATGGTGAGTGCCACAATTTATATCTCAATTTACGTAAATCACCCGCTAAATTTTTTAATTATTACACCGGATGTCAGTTACTACCTTATGATTTTATGTTAAGTAAAATCAGTCATGACTTTAGAGATAACTTTATGGCGATTTTACAATTTTCAAAATATTATGCTCGTTATCGAAGAAACAAAAATATTAATTTTTTCATCACTTTTAAATCATTGCGACTTTTTTTTAAACATAATATTTCGAAAAACGCCGAAGAGATCATCTCCGAAATGTTTGTTTTCTATCAATTTCGTAATAGGCGTTCCAACTCTAAAAACATTTTAAAATGCCATTTCGTTTGTTTTTCAATGAGTTTACCGTCGAAAATCACAGGTGCGACGTCCCCGTATAATATTTCATGAGCGGCAAACGGCGAAATTAAAACATGTTTGCCACGCCGATAGTGTTCAATGTACACACTCCGATTTAAATTGTATTTGAGTTCATATATTTTTTTCCAACGCGCCGCTCACCAATAATGTACACACGGCTTTGTTATTAGTTGTATAAAATTTACTAAAAAATATGAAAGCAGAGTAGGTACTTTGAAATTTTTTTTTTTTTTTGTGGGATATGTCATATACCGATGACCAGTGGCGCACACGTTAAGGGTCAATGGGGTTGATCGACCCCCTATTCAAAAGGTTGGATGGGGTAATGCTGGTGTTATGGAGCTAAAAATGTAAATAATATATTTTTAATCGTAATTAATAATATAGTGTATGCAAGGTTGTCATTGGGCGTCTACTAGTTGTATATTTGGTGGTGGCCAGGTGTGTAAAATATCGTTAGACCCATAATCAATGGCACGTTCAGTGTGCGCCACTGCCGATGACTTTACACGAGAATATTGTTTGACATGTTACGAATTCTGTTTTATTTGTGTTCTTTTACAACTGTTCATTTTGGTTAATATACCAATAATTATAATAATATGAAAATATTTTAAATGTATTTCGATAGTAAGACGTACACAAAATACATCTCAATGTTTATTTTAATACATAAAGATGTGAAAAATTCTTCAGTTCTTTTTTTGCAAATTGTCAGCTCGTGTAAATTGGAAAAGTTTCAAGATCAATATAATGTACAATTTAAATTTAGCATTAAATGAAAATACGTAATAGACTCCTTTTAAACATCTCGATTATAATTTAATTGAATCAAATAATATATTGAAGAGTGAATTCGTATATTTATACAGAAAAAATTTAGATATAAATGTATGAATAAAAAAGTTTAAGGTAATATTAGTACATTTGAAATACGCCGAATTGTTTTAATCACCACTATATAGGAATAAATTATCCAATTAATTTCAAATTCGCCATTTTACGCCATAACTATAATATATAAGCTTATACCTACAAATAATATTTATCATTTGAAACAAATGAAAATTGAGCTCAAACCATATTTAGTATTGTGTAAAAATATTTTTAGCTAATGAAATTTACATCAATATACAATAATTAAGCAACTTTCAACAAGGGCGTCATTTCTATTTTTTTTTTTTTTTTTTTTTGAGAGTGGGGCAAAGTTTTAATCGGCCCAGATCCAATATTCATTTGATTAAAACCATGCAAGTACCATAAAGTATTCTGCTTCGCTCTTAAGTATACATATGTTATTAACATATGGCCATACAAATATTATAATTAATTAATAATATTTAAGTACCTACATAATAATGTGCAATGGCATAACAATACAAATATACTTATATATTTAAATAATTAGTAATATATCATATTTTTAATATTACCTACTACATTCATTACTTTGCTAGCAAAAATCGATCGGCCCACATAAATCTTAAATCATAAATATCCCATCCTGCCCCCCTCAAATAACGCCCCTGACTTTCAGAAATTGATTACACTACGTGAGGCCTAAAATATATATATATGTATATTATAATACGAAATCTGTAACATACTTAAGCACCCTGTATTTAATATAAAAAAAACAATTTAATTAAAAATGTATACACTTAATTTCTTTTAACTTTATTAATACTCCAAAACTGGACTGTTTTATTTATAATTTTACAAGATACGTACTTACATATTATTTCAAATATTAAATGTAAGTGCACTTTTACATTACTTACTTCCATTCAATTTAGGAATTTCGTTCTCTGTTTAAAAAGTAAATTATATTACTATTATTTAATTAAATAACCAAGACCATTTGTATTACAATAAACTTTATACGCGTATAAATTAAATTACGAGCAATATTATATGAATGATATAAACTAGGTAACTGACCAGAATAAGCATTATCGACAATAAAAACAATTGCAAAAGTTATTAGAACAAAAACTCTTTTAACAGAAATCGTAGACATATTTTGTTTATTATAGGATAAAATTATTTAATATGTATCTATAATAATGGCTATAAAACGAACAAGAAAAGTTTCTTTTTTCGGTGAGATTTTATATTATTGAAATATAAATTCGTATTAACATGGTGAATAATAAAAATGTTGTTAGTATTTACTTTTTTGTACACAAGCTATGTCAACATCAATAGATAATTACGAATAATAAAAATGCTCCTACATGCGCGCCTAATGTGTAGTAAAAAGACAACTTGTATGATTTAAATTATCTGATGTAAAATTATTACTTTAATACATTTTTAAATTAAATCTTAATAAATAAAAAAAAACCTACTGATTACTCTCATAAGAATATTTAATATTATTATTTCATTATTTAATCATTCGACGTATAACATAAATAATTTCCTATCATAATTTCTGAAGTTTATAATACTTGACAGCAGAAAAGAAGATTTAAAAAAAATAAATAAAAGGTAGCGAAAAACTTTGCGAAGCCCAAAAGTGTAGGTAGATCATGAGTATGCTAAGTGAACAGTGGAGCTGGTGATTAAAGTGTCAGTAGATATGTATTTTTAATCATACACTTTATTTCCTGATGTTGTGTTGTAAATTGAAATTTCAGAAACGAACTTCAACAATATTATGTGTTTATCATATTGGTTTACTTTTGGAATGATAAAAAAAAACGTCATCTTTTATTTTGAGAAAATTGAAAAATTCGACAATATTGCCGGGGTTTTTTTTTTTTTTGATTGCAAATTTATGGATTCTTTTTTATCTAAAAATGAATTCGAGATTTAAAACATTTATTTCCTTTCTTTTCTTATTATTATTTTTAAAATTTTTTCAAACTTTGACGATTTTCTTTATGCCATTTGTCTAGACCTAGATGACTAGATAGACGATTAAAATTATGTAGACCATATATGTTCTGATAAATGGCATGTTAATCGAGTTTAATTAAAATCGTATAGTATTATAAAATATTAAAATATCAAGGTTTTAGGTTCTGAACAATATAATCAATGTGTTGATTTTACATACATGTGTTATACTGTTATTGTTGTATACAAAACGGACAATGAGATATTTTATTTTCACCGGTTATTTGCTTATACATAGAATAACATCGTTGGATGAAATAAAATCGATTTAATTTTCATAATTCACGTTGTACCCAAGTTGTGCATGTTGAATTTTAATAGTATTAAGAATTCACAATTTTTGTTTTTTATTATTTTTGTGGGGAGAAAATTAATTTATCTTTTATGTCAGTGTTTGGATCAAATAACAAAAAAATTATTTAGGTAAAAATAAAGATAACATAAGTTATTTTAACCAGAAGTTAAACATAAATCAATGATTATATTGTCTAGTAGTGCATTCGGAAATACCTATTTGTGTAAAGCTGCGTCCACACCAAAAAAACATTTTAAAAACGTCCACCGAACATCTGAAATAGTATTTAACAAACATTCATCAAACTTTCGACGAACGTATTTAAAAGGTTTGTTTGGTGTACTGCACAGTGCACGTGTTTCCAAACTAATTTGTCAACAATCCAAACAAAATTGTTCGTCTTCTAAGCAAACATTTTGGAAAATATGTATGCTGATGGATCTACCAAAAATATTATAAGTAATTAAAATAATTTTAATTGATGTGTGTGAGTGCGTGTGTTAATTAAAATTTAAAATAAATGTTTTTATTTCTCTATTCCTTTATTCAAACTTAAATGTACCTGTAAATGAAATAATAAATCAAGGGCCATTTATTATACATTTTATAGTCATATCAAAGAAGAAAACATTTTGTATTTTTAATAATCAGAAAGCACTTGAAATGTTAACAGAACATTTTAGTATTATTACATGTTTACGTTTTCGAAATACTTTTTATTGAAAATTTAGAATGAAATAATTCATTTCAAATTAAAATTAATAATGTTAAAATTGTACAGAAACGACAAAACTAATTATTCATTATTCATAACCCGATATTCTGTCTGTACTCTTTAGTGTTATAACAAAGTTTTGTAATAATAATGTTATTCCATTTTCATATTTTATCTATGTTTCTATTTTTATAACTTATTTTGTGGTCATTACTTATTAGTACACTAATGTACATATTATCTTGCAAAAAGAATTATTACAATTTAGGATTTAGAATTTCCAAAATTATTTCATTAATTATTATATATAAATTATAATAGAACACATAATTACATAATACATTCTAAACTTATAATAAATAATAAGAAACACAAAATATACATATACATATTTATGTATATATTTAAGAAAGGAAACAAATTACAAAAAAAATCTTCTTCTGCTGGTTTCAATTTTATGTCTTTTATCCGTCATTATCCATCTGTATTCGCCACATTTAGGATCATATAAACCTTCTTGAAGATACTGCAATCTTAATGTAAATTTTGGTCCCAATTCTCTTAAAGATGGCTTGTTTTTTAAGAATTTATATCGATGATGGCGAAAAAATATGTAATCTCTTTGATTATGCATTGTCACAACATGTCTACCTTTAAATTCCGCATCTTGATGAAAAACTGCACCCAACATACGTGCAACAGTTTTACCTAATCCTGTTGTGAAATTGGTAGTTATTACTTCTGGTCTATGGTTAGTAAATTCTTTACGCTGCCTCTTGTTCGGAAATGTAACATTACTTAAACGAAAATATGCTGTTGGACCATCAGGTAAATGTACAAGAATTAAACCATTAGGTTCATTGCGATCCTCATTTATCACTATTAAGTCTGTATATCCTTTGTTAATAGCCGCTTGAATTGTATCTTTTACAGAAGCATCACGGCGAAAAATTCTTACAGAATTAGGTATAATTTCAGTTAAAATTTTACCAAATTCTCTAACTTTTCTAAGAGGTTTTTCCTTGTATGTAATTAATACTTTAGGTTTATAAAGATTAGAATAATAATCAGCAAATTCATCATATTCAAATTCAGCAGCTAAGTCTTGTGTTTTTCGGTCAATATCTTCATCATCAGAATGTAATACAGTTGAATCTGGTTCTCTAGTGTTTTCGATTGTACGAGGTATTTGTTTTGGATCACCACTAGCTTTTCTAAGTTTCCTATCTCTTTTTTGAATTTTTTTTTTATTTTTTAGATCCTTCAATTTTTCTTGTCTTAATAATCCTTTTGGTTTCTTTCGAGCTAATTTTGGTAATTCTGGCTGTGCTTCCTGAAAATTAAAAAAAAAAAAATTATTATTTATTGTGAGTGAACAAAATTTATTATATCCTAATGTTAAAAACATGAACTACAGGTACCTCCTACATGGCTCCATACACATGTAAATTTTATAGTTAATTATTAAAGTTGTATAATTTCAAAAAATATACATTATTAGATTTTCGAGAAACATACCTAGCGTAGAAATTAAAATTTTAGTCAAGTATACAGCTACACAGTGTCGGTCTGGCCGACCCAACTACCTAGCGTCCGCCTGCTGGGGACCCAAGCGATTTAGGGGCCCGTCATCAAATAACAAATTAAAATTAAAATATTTTAACGAGAAAAACAATGTGAAATAATGAAGCAGAGTCAATAAAAGACTATATCGTTTTGATACAAAAATATATTCTAAGAAATTTTTAAAATTTTTTTACAAGTATATTGTCAGTTATATTGACGTATAAATGTATACAAATTAAAAAGTTGTTTTTTCAAAAATGAAATTTAACTTTTTTAAGTTTTGATAAATAAATCACCTAAATGTGTCAAGTGATTTTTCCTTTCTAAAATCCTATATGTCCACAACAAATTTAAACAAAAAAAATTTTACATATCATTAAATAAATTATGCACACACAAACTCCCCAGTGCAACCGATCTAAGAACGGGAGCCCCATTGAAAACGTTTACCCGGGGGTTCAATTATAAGCCAGACCAACGCTGCAGTTACAAACAGACCACACTTGATATGAGCACCTCCACTCTATCACTTAACGAATCCGTATTAAATCTTAAATCTTACAAACATGCTTGCTATGATCACCTCGTAACATTTAATTAACCATAAGCTACGAAACAACTTGTTTCAAAAAAGCTTGTCAGAATTGTGTTTTGAAACACTACGTTAGTTAATAAAACTCCAATCACATTATGATTTTCAGCATTAAATACAATACGCGAAAATTTCGACCGAGCGTTAAACTGTAATTAACATTTTTTTTTTTTATATATTATATGGTGTTTTAAATAGAAGGCCAATTTTATGGTATATTATTATGAATCATACGTAACACCGGCACAAAATCTAAGGAAACATTTTAGTTTAATTCATACATAAACTGAGAAATACGAATACCTAATAATTATATACTATTTAATAATTATGTGTAAAATATCACTCACTTTGACTTCATTTTCTGATTCAATTTCCATTTTTAAATATTTCTGAACTGCAAAAACACTTTTTATTTCCAAAGTTCAATAAAAACAATTTATATTATTAATATAAAATATTACGAATAATTACAACAAATTATGTCAACAGAGCAACACATGTACCATAGAGTAATATGTTTTTAGGTTAAAAATGTTTAAAACGATAAGAACGATTCCTGAGATAGTAAGGAGTGACCGCTGTCACTCTACCACTATATACTACAACCACAGTTATAATTGTTATACCGTGGTTTTTACAAGAATTCGAAGGCCGTGATTTTATTCGCGGTTGCTGATAAATTTTATCAGACGTCGAAGCCCGACGGAAAAATATTAGAAAGTGACCGAGTACCTCTCTACCTTATTTTACCAATTGCAATGTAGTACAGCTGTATCGAAGAATGAGGAATGTATCTACAAAGTGAAGGTTATTTTCATAGTTTTTCTTTTCGCTATTAATTTTTGTTAGTCTACGTGTCCCAGTTCGAACTGCAAAAGAATTAATTTCTCAAATTCATTGGTGGCTTATACTTGTTGGGTAAGATTATTTATTATAATTTTATAAATAAACAACAATAATAATGTTTGAAGTTTTTATTTGTATGAATAATTTTTGTAAACAATGTAAATTACTGTTTAATAATTATTATATATTGTTTTTCTATTATTTAATTTTTTTTTTTTTTTGGGGGGTTGAATAACATTAATTTTGAAAATATTAAGCCTTCAAGGGTGTGTCAAGCTAATTATCCATGTATAGGCTATAACAAGGGATTCATATATATATATATAAACTGATTCAATATAAACATGCTTTGAAATGAACTACATTGTGTATTACATAAGTGTCACTTCAGAAATTTGGTATCTTAATTCATATTAATTAATACCTATAGAATTAAATGTATTTCCCTAATATTATCTAAGACGGTTTATATTTAAAACAAATTCACTTATCTTGACAATTATTTATTATCGATTATTCTGAAGTCTATATTATGTGTGTGTATTGTAATATCTGTTTTAGAGTTTCGTTAGGAAATTTTTATACAATGGCTTTGTTTATACTTTTAATTTTTTTGTATGAAAGACTTAATCATAAATTATATGGAACCGCATACAGATAAGAATAGGTACAAATAACTGCAAATGATAATGACATTTTACATTACATATAATTCGATTGAAAATTGGCTGTAAAATATAGTATAACTTACAAAAGTATAACATCATCATTTATGAAAAAGAGTTATAATATTTAGGTAATAATTTTGTTATGATATTTATGTTGATTTGACCTTTTTTAGGCGCATGAATATAAAATTAAAATAAGCACAATAGTGCTATCAAAAAAAAAAAAAAAGCATTTTTTTTCTTTGAAAATATGTGAATATAGGTATTTGAAAAATTATACAGTTTTTAAAATAATATTTTTTCATACACAACATGTCATTTAGATCATTTTGTTAAATCATAATAATTTTTTGATATTGGTATTATCCGGTCATACTATTATCATCAAGATTTCTTAAATATTAATGTCTGTATATGCCAAAAAATAAAGGAAAGTCAAAAACCCAATTTCTATTAAACCTACTTTTCTGATTGTGAAATCGTGTTTCGGAAAATATTTAAAAAATTAAAATGATGCTTGACATGAAATATTAGTCGTTTTAAAAGAATAATTAGTTTTAAATTAATGGCATGTCATACATTAATTTATTCTTATATTTGTTATTAATGATTTTTGATTTTTACTAGTGATGAACTATTAAACTTTTAATCGACTATTTAACTTCCCACTTCCTGTATCATTATTAGTTATTAATTTATTATTATTATTATTTAATGAATAAAAAATATTATAAGTTTAATAGTTTTGTTTAACTACTTCTCTAATGCGACAGTTAAATTTTTGTTTATGATCATTATGTTTTAATTAGTTTAATTATTAATTAATTTATTCAATATAAGCGTTTTATATTCGTCTTTATTTTTATGTTTTATTTAATTCACTGAATTTAAATGTATACATATACTATATTAAGATTGGAGAGTTATACCTAAGTATTTTGATTGTTTAGTTCCTTTCAAAGCACGTATTTATTATCAAACATTTTATTAAACCACATTAAGTGTTTATAAATATTTGGATGAAAAGTATTTTGTCCATAAATAATCATTAAATATTATAATTACTTTATAATATACATGTATTTATATAGTTATGTAAGTAAATTAAAACAACTACATTACAGTGATTTACATTTCGCTGACATTAATGATATTTAAATATCACATACAAAACAGTCAACAGATATTACAATTTAAAAGTATTAATACATTTTTGATAATGTATAATTTCATATCAGTAATAATATAAATCCTTGTATGTATTTTCTTTCTTTCTTTCTTTTATCTAAGTTAATTTCTTCCAATAATTTTCTTTATTAAATTGCCATATTTTTATAGTTAATTGTACTATTTATTTCCTTCTATATTCTCTTTATTTATATGTGTTGTAACACACATATATTATAATATACTGTATAGTGCTTCTATGTATAACTATAATATACTTCCTTGTATCATATGAAATTATGTTATATCATTTTTATAATTATAATTTATTATAATCAAATCTTAATAAATAAACAATAATCAGTAATATAAATAATTTACAGCCTTCCATTAAATTTAAGTGTTCACATTTTTTATTAGATTTGATTCAATAAGTTAATTTTAAAAAAGAGTGAATAATAATAATTTTGACATTGATCTCAATGTTATGTACTCGTGTTTTTCCTCGTGCATTTTAAAAGTCATTAGAAGAAATCTTAAAATATTTCTTTAAATGCCATATGAAATTTAAAAAAATGTCTTTAAAGTAATATCTGTATTTAATTTTCAAACTCTTTGAACACTAAAACTTGTCGCATTTAATTAGTGTGGCATTGATAATGCCCAGTCTCCAAATGCATAAGTTTAAGTAAAGAAAAAAATACATTTAATCATTTTAACAATAAAGTAAAAAGTGAAAAATACAAACATTATGTAAATTTCTGTTCTTATTAACTATTAATTAACTAATGCATTTTAAATTATTGTAGTAATGTATTTTCAAACATATTGTGTTCTCCTATATTATATTTTGTGTGTATTGAGTTCTTTATTATATATTTTAAATAATATTTATATATATATATATATATATACTATACTATAATATAGTATGCATACATTTCGTATGAACGCTTTGTTTACTGTACTCTATATTCTATTAAATTACATTTACAAGTCATGTATATGTTTACTTTCACCAGTTTTTGATTTGATATAGTACGTAATAACCAATTTAAAATGTACTTGATAGAAACTAAAATAAATTTTATTAAAGAATGGTTGACTTTTCATCTACTTACTCAGTAAAATATATATGAAAATATTCCTTAAAATACTTTCTCTTATAAAGTATTAACCTCATTTTTAGTTAGATATAGGTATCATATATTATTAAATTTAGATTATGTAATAATGTAGATACCTACATAATACATATTTACTATATTAGTTGGTATCTATATTACTATAATCAGTGTATTAAAGTATAGCTATAATAAGAAAAAAAAGATTGTCAATAACTTAAATGTTTTCTAAATATATCTATAAATGTTTTTATGCTATAAGTACCTAAAAATAAAAAATTGGATAATCATACAGAATATCTAAAAACATTTTATATTTATTAATAAGTGTATGACTGGGATGGCTGACCCCCATTTACTTGGGAGAGTAAGGGGAAGTATGAACAGACTTATTTTAGTAAAATAACATTAAACATTAGAATGTCTTTAATAAGTAATAATAATTTTGCAAATTTTTACATAGTACTGTTTGCAATTCATATGAACAACAATATAATATTTTTAATTTGTTTATTTATATTTAAACATTTATTATTTATTTAATAATGTTATGTAATTATTGAACAAATTACAAATTACCATTATTATTATTATTATTATTATTTTATAGTTGAGTAGATTTTGAAAAATGTCCAATGAAGAATATCACGATCCTCATATAATACTCTAATACTCATATACAAATTAACTATATATATATATATATATATATATATATATATAGTGTAATTATAGAGTATTTGGAAATATTTATAAAGATACACATCTAGTTCCGACTATAAGTCATCATCGGGTTATAAATTATTAATTAATATAGTAGAGAAATTAAATTTGTTCTAGATATAGGTGACAACTTTATATGTACTATATAGGTATTAACAGCAATTGTTTAGTCTCAAATTATAATACGTATTCAAAATATTTGTGTTATCAAAATGTAGGTCTGCTATATGTACAGATATAATAGGTATGTATTTATCAACTACTTTATGTGAAAATTTGGTTTATTACATATGAGTTTATAACTTTTAGTGTTCTTTTTTGCTCAAAACGATTTAATGGTGAACATATCAAAATCATTAATTTTCTGTAAGGTTCATAATAAGGCAATAGTTGTAGCTACGACAATAATTTGTAAACATTATCTCGACTGACGTCACACAGTTTCAATAATGTGTTAGTGTACATATAGGCATGTAGCATCCTTTAAATTTTCTGAGATTATAATTTTTACATATAATAGAAATCTTAATATTATATTTATTATTATTGTAATCAGAAATATTGATTAATCTATTTCTGTTAATTTTAGTATTTTCTGTAAAAGTTACAAAAACAATATTAATTTTTTGATCTAATTATATATATATATATATATATATATAGTACGTCCGAGGTTATCTCTGAAACTATTGGCTCAATTCACATGCTATTGTCTTTTATTTTACAGATAATTTTTCGAGAATGAACATAGGCATGGTCATGTTTATAATATTATTAGCAATACTTGTTTAATAGTTTATCGTTGCGCACGTGTGTATATGAAATAACATATTGGTCATATTTATAGTACAAATGTCAACATATGTTCCATAAATATTATATTATTACATCCGTGGCGGCTAACATGTAAATTAGCAAGTAGAAAAATTGCATAACTATGTAATGGAAGTAACTGTCTTAACATAATGTGCTGCAGGAGAAAAAGTCTTCATCTCAAGTCCTATTAATTCCATCTGATATTCCTTTCAGTTTTAAACAATTATAATTTCCAATCATGGTTTGTTTTGCATTCACAATTAAAAAGCACAAGGTAAACTTTCGAAATAGCAAATGTTGATCTGCATACTCCATGTTTTTCTCACAGACAACTTCGTTGCATATTCCAGATTAAACTCTAACAATAATCTTTATCTCCTTGAAAGTTGCAACCAATGGTCTACTAGCAATGTTGTTTACGAAGAAGCATAAATTGAATGTATATAAATAATTGTACCTGTTTTTACTAATGCAAATGCATTATTAATTCAATAGATCTTAAGTTTTTAGGAATTTTATAATAATAAAAGGATAATAAAATAATATATTGATTTTACTAATTTCATTGTCATTTGAATCCATAACCATGCCTAGGTATATACAATTTCACCCTTCGAACGAAGCCAAGTAAACTAACATTTATATATATTTATGTATTATGTATAATATAATATGTTAAAAAATTAAGGTATAATAAACCAAGCTCTCCGCTCATTATGATATATTTTTGTTCAAGATATACAGTATTATTCTAAAACGCCTTTTTGAGTGAACCACCCAAAACTAGTGATTTGTCCCTGACATCTACATTAGTCCTCTGACTTTTCTGATTTTATTATTATTGTTATTATTTATTTTATCAAAAAAATAAAAAATCCTAGCATGTTTTCTATAAAAATAAATTATATGATTTTTATATTATATTTATTGTTATCCTGTTATTTGCTATCAAACAAATATTATACATATATATTCAAGTTTGTGGTTTATGGTAAATGTGGTTTCCTGTAAATATTCCCTACCAAATAGGTTATTTGAATAAAATGAATAACATTTTCAACAATAAATTATGAACTATGAAACTGTTTTATTATTTAATATTCTAGTTTTATTACTTGGTTTTTATTTTTAGTTTATAACAAAAATGTCTAAATAAATTATTTATCTTTAAACAAATATTATAGCCATAATATACCTATTTGAATTATAATAGACATATGTTATCTAACAAGTCCTGAGAAAACTTAAAACAATTTTTATCTAATCAATGGTTTTGAATAAATTATTTTACAAGTATTTTAAATCTGTATTTAATTAATGATTATTTTTATGTTGACATTCAAGTTTCAAACGATATTTTAAATACCAATTTGTTACATTTATTAAGTAACACTTAGTTCTTACTGATGTATACACTTTATATTGTTTTTAATATTTACGGTTTATTGAATGTTAATTGTATTAATTAATAAAATTAATTTTATTTCAGTTTTAAATTGATATGGACCATCACGATCACAGTCATCATGCTATGGAAAGTTCACAAAAAACAATATCAGATAATGATGAATCTTGTTGTCCAGATTCTGATGCACCGGCAAGTAGTGGTCAACATATGATGCATCATATGATGTCGGTAAGTTGCATATGACGACAATATGTGTACAATGGCAGTATTAATTTTCTACAAATTATATTGTATCTTTTTTTTATAGATGTCATTTCACTTTGGTAATAATGAAACTGTATTATTTGATTGGTGGACATTTTCTACTACCAGTGGTTTAGTATACTCGATGATTGGAATATTTTTAATGGCAACATTGTATGAGGGGTTAAAATATTTTAGGTAAGTTAATACTATTTACTTAAAAATAGTAAATAATTAAATATATCCATGTATTGTTTTAGAGAATATTTATTTTGGAAGTCATATAATGCCATGCAATATAGATCAGTACAAATTCCATTAGAAAAAGGACCAAATGATCCAGTTTCACAGTAAGTGTTTGGGTTTTTACTAATTATTACATATTAATTTTAATAACTATAAGTTAATTGTTAAAAATGTAATATATCAAAAGTCAATTGTTTGAAAATATTAACAGTGAGAATTATTTTATAAAAATAACATTTTATATGGTTTTAAAGGTATCCATAATTTTCTGTCCTATATGAAATTATATATATTTACATGAAAGTAAAAGAAACAATATGAATATTATGTTTTAGAGTTTTAAAAAGAAAATCTTTTTAGGAACATAAAATTATTATAAATTCTAAGACTGATGGTGCATGATCAAAATCTAAACCCGGGGTTCTCAGCCGTTTCGTGTTCATGGAACATTTTCCATTATATTGTATTTTGATGACACCCTAAAAAATAATATTGAAATAAGTAAATAAAAAATTATTTTTTATACCCTGCCAGTCGCCTATATATGAGTTTGTAATAATTTATTTATATGCATAATTTATATTTAATATATATATATATATATATATGGATGAATTTTTCTTTCTCACAAATTAATATAACACTAATAATTAGCGTTTGGCGAGTGAATAATAGATAAATATGAGAAGTGTTTAAAGAATATTATTGTTACTACAGAAACCATAATCGCGGTACGCTTATTACACATGGAACATTGGTTGAGAATCACTGATCTAAACATTAAACAATAACAAATTTGTATAATAACGTTTTTTAATGTTGAATTGTAACTTCACCCAGCCAAAGAAAAAAATGTATATATTAATTAGATTAATATAAATTTATTTGTAGTTAATTTATAATTTAAAAAACAATTTAATCAGAATTTTCAGTCAGGTTAAATACATCATGAATTATTGATTTAATTTATGTAAACGTTGCTTTAAGCATGTAAATCACTAACTACAAAATTTTTATATTTTCAAAATAATTCCCTTTTTAATTAAATATATATTTTGGGTTTGGTAAATAGTTCATAGAGTAATTTTAGAAGATATTTTAATTATGATCACAGTGTTTTGTAACTTCTTAGGTAATTAGCTTTATTAATAAAATAATTTTATTATTTATTCAGTTTAACATTATTTTTTGGTTAAATTTAAATTATTAAAATGCTAATTTTATTTCAGAATGGTTGGAAAGGTGCTTTTAAAACAACCCTTGTAAGTGTAATGAGAATTGTTTAACTTTTTGTACTGCATGACAAAACTATCTTTAATTTCTTAAATTAAGAAATTTTTATGCAATATTAATATTTTATATGAATATATTGCTTCTTCATTTATTTTTTCACCTCAAAATATTTGTTTTGTATTAAATTTAGTTAGTTCTAAAATTAATAATATGCAAGAATAAAAAATGTTGGTAAAATGTTTTTAAATCGCTATCGTGCATGTAATTATTATTAATGGTAATATTGTTATTAAAGGTTTAAATTTCATTTAGAAAAAAATCTAACCTAAATGAGTATAATAAAAGCAATAAATACTTTTAAAATATATCATTTTTATTCAAGGATGTACAAAGCTAGATGAGAATTTATAGATTCCATTGTTTAAACTTTCATTTATCCTTTACTTTCACAAGTGTTTTATATTATATCTAGTTAAAGTGTTTTATCTTTATTGTTTAAATTTGTGAATGTTTTATAATTAACCCAAAAGTTTATTTTCTAATTTTTGTTTTAGATGTGTATATTAACATAATATATATTAAACACATGTATATGAAATTGAGTTTTTAGAATAAATTAGGCATTGATTATTATTATTATTATTATTATTATTATTATTATTATTTTCTTATTCTCAAAATACTTTCAGATTCTTCAAATTGACAAAAAGGCTACAATCTATTAAAATAGTTACAATTCTTCGTTTTTTTGTTTTTTAATCTGCATGCTAGTAGACAATTTTTATTTTAAATGTTTTTATAGTTTTAGTTATTTGAAAAATGCTTAGTATGTCGGAATTATACTATTTATTATTGTTATTAAATTATATATTTTTACTTTTACAGGCCTACAATGTTCAGTCTAACACATTTGCTTCAAACATTCCTGCACATCGTCCAGATATCTATCAGCTACTTATTAATGTTAATATTTATGACATACAATGTCTGGTTATGTTTAGCTGTTTTATTTGGTGCTACTTTGGGTTATTTCTTATTTGGATGGAAAAAATCTGTTGTTGTTGATGTTACAGAACATTGTCACTAAAAATAAAAAAAACAATGTACATGAATTATTATATAGGTAATAATATTCTTATTTAATATAAAACGTATACAATATTATTATAAGTTTTAAAGATATATCGTATAATGTATTACTTATTTGTTAACGATTGCTTTTTATAAATTACTTTATTCACTGGTTAATTAAGCATTAAATTAGGTAGATACCCTGAATTTCAGGTTTATTTTATAAATTATACTTTTTTCATCTTATTGTTTTAATTGCTGATATTCAGCCTCATAAATCACAATAATATAATATAATTATTGAGAATTCCAAAATGACATTTTAATTCATCAAAACAAATGTATAATTTTTTCATATGTGTTATTAAATAAATTTTGTATTTTATGATTTTATGTTTTAGTTAAATGTACAACTATAAGTATATCCAAATTTCTTTTTACATCTCTTTGTATTGTTATTACTTAGTAATATAATATCTATTAAATGATAATTTTAATACATGACATTAAATCTAAAACTGATATCCCAAATATTGACAATTTGAATTTTCAAAATTAAATAATCCGTATTCGGTGTTTTTATCCTATCCACCTTGTATGGTAATTATGTATAGATACTATTTAACAGGTTATCTATAATAATAATATATTTTATATAGTGTTACATACATAATGAGATATGTATGATAAATGTGACTACTAGGTAAACAATAATATAATATGACTTAGTAATAAGTACTACTTAAAACCAAAGCTTAAGATGTGCTGTTGATTAATAATGTACACACATAGTTTAAACTTATCTAATAATACATTATTGTAGCAGTAATGTGGCTTATATCGATAAAAGTATTGTACTGGTGAGTGGTGTATATGTAAATTACAGAATATTCAGTGAATAACTTAATGTATTTAAGCTTTTAATACCTATATAAACAAATAAGACAAAATTATTATAATAAGGTAACATATGGTACTTAGATAGGTAGGTAGGTACTTCGTGTACTTATTAAAATAAAAAAGGTTTTGATATTTAATTCTAAACTATATCCAAGAGTTTATTTATGACCAATTGGTTGTTGACCTATATATAAGTATGTTGTTTAATTATTATTTTCATTTGAAACTTTTTCCTAGTATTTAAATTTATTACAAATGAAATCTCATGAAGTTCAATACAAGTCGAACCATTTAACTTTGGATTTATTAAATATTATAGGTTAAAATTATAAATTAAAAAGCATTTATTTAAGTACGTTGGTTCTGGTAGTTCTTGTAGGTTATTTTCTAAAGAGTAATGTATAGTCAATTTCATTGTACCCTATAGAATATGATGCATCAGTGCGTGTAAAAAGTAAATGAACATAAGCACGCATCCACCAAAGCCCAAATTACTTGCACTCGCATCCCATGGCGGCGACAAAATTTTTAAATCATGTTAAAAAGAGTAGGCCAAACATTTTATTATCTATAAACCCATGAGGGTTTCACCAGACACAACCTAAAACACACAAATGCAATAATAGGGGGCTAGGATGGCTGAATTCCTTTAAATTATGCAATACAGAGCTAACATTTAAAAAAAAAATTGTTGTCTTCATGAGATTAAATTTAAAATAACTACAATAATTAAAAACATAAAATAATGTTATAATATAAAAATAATTTAAATTGTACGAATTAATTGAAAAAGTATAATATTAAGTTATAATCAGTAATGGAAAAACTTAATTATTTGTATAAACTTGAAGAACTAATCAAAAATATAATATTAAAGTAATGCCATACAGGGGCGTATTTAAGGTTGTAAAACAGGGGGGCTAAATCCCTGTGAAAATTACAAATAAAATTCATACTATTAGTTAGTATATTAACAAAATGGTTTATTTACTGACTAACAAATTGGTTAGGGGGCTTAGCCTTCCTAGCCCCCTTAAATACGCCCCTGATGCCATATAGCATTTATTACTTATTAGAAATTAACTTTTCACTTTTCATAAAATAACTGTTAGAATTAATTGATACTTACATTTATTTTTAAAATAAAAATAAATACAATTAATTTTTGTAAAAAATTAATAATATTTATATTATATTTTTATAGTGCCTTTATTCAAATATATTATCTACGCTACAATAATAACTGAAACTAATTTATATATTTAATATATTTCATAGTATTATATTATTTTATTACAAATTATTTTACAAATAGACAATAAAAAATTAAAATCCCATGTATATATTATTAACTGTTCAGTTTAGTCAGTGAATATGAGGCGCCCTGATATACATTCGAGCAGGGCCGTAGACACGGGGGGGTTTAGGGGGTTCAAATCCCCCTCCCCTTGAACATCGGAAAAGTAGAAATATCAATTTTTTTTTACGCACAACAGCACTGCAGATGTTACAGTAAAACGTATGTTCATATTTAGATTTTACCAACATCTTGATGTTAAGTAGATTTGTTATTTATGAAAAATAAGTACCTAATAACAGTGTGTGTAATAACATTATGTATAAATGTTTAATTTGGTCTGTGCCATTATAAACATTGATAAACATGATTATAGATTTTTGTGCTGATAAATCATTACGATACACGATTATAATGCACGAATCAAGATAGCACTGAACCCCGCCCCCCATATAAAAATCCTATCTACGGCACTGCATACGAGGCCCGCTTTGCGGTGCGACGCACCACCAGCACCGACGGTAGTTGCGGCATTGATAACGAGTAAGCTTTTATAAAACATACTTTATTATCAAATTTTCGGTTTAATTAGTTAGGTACTTATTAATTTGACTTGAAATTTAGTTCAAGAGAGATATACGATTAAGATATATGTTGGTTTCTGTTTAATCGTGTAATATGTAGTAACTACTAATATTAGTACCTATTGTGTAGCAGGCACGCCCCCAAGATGGGAGATGGCGAAGGGGGCAGTTGCCCTCCTCCCATTGCATTTTTAAAAATATAAATACTACTCCCATTGTTAACAGAATAATGATGATTAATGATCTAAATGCTAATCATGCAACAATACAATATATATTGACGTATTATTTTGTTTTTAAGATCGAATGACGTTGATATGTAGTAGAAGCGTGATATAAATACAAAAAATAAAAAGAGAAATATTAATAAATAATCGTGCTTAAATAAAATTAAAAAATGCTAATAATAATAATAATAATAATTGTTTCCATATAAAATAAAATCGTTTTTTAGTGCATATTTGGGTGTTTTTTAGAGCTATAAGTCCCTAAGCCTAATAATGACCAATGACCATAGGCGTGGGTAGGGGGGCTGAAGAGCTAAGCCCCAACTATATCTAGAATAGCCCCCCACAGAGCCGAGGCTTCTCGTAATAGCGCCCTGGGCTAGATCTCCGTTAAGAGCCCTTCTGTAAAAATGATTGTACTTTTTTTTTTTTTTAACATAGATATTTATGAAACAATGTTATACCCTCTATCGTAATCTCATTATATAAATTTTCTAATTAGGTAGGTAGGTACCCCATATGTTACTACCATAACTATTAGGCCCTCCGCACACGGTAAAACTATTTTGCAACGAGAATCTCAAATGAGTTGCGTGAGCGACTGTTTGGTGACGTTGCATATGTAGCGTAATAGGAACCCGCACATTTGTCAACTTAAACTAAACCGATTTGTAATCAGTTTTCAACTGATCGCGTGCAACTGTGCTTGCAAGTCGAATTTCGGTTTCAGTCGCGTGATTGCATTGAACCCACGTTCTTTCCTAACATCAATTCGCATAGAACTGCGTACACTGGTCGAAATTCGGTCGAACTCGTGTGCGGAGAAAATACATAAATTGATTGCAAACCAATTGCACAGCAATCGCTCACGCAACTCATTTGAGATTCTCGTTGCAAAACAGTTTTACCGTGTGCGGAGGGCCTTACAGAAACACAATGCAACTAAAAGTTTAAAACCTTTGCAGAGAATAATAATCAAAATTATATTATTTTATTACAAATTGATTTATTAACATATATTTAAATAATATTGGTTATTTATCAATTTATTTTTAAACCTTTTTATTAAATATTCTATATATGTATATATATATATATATATATATATATATATATATATAAACCTTTTTAATATAGACTAAAATAAATGTAATTGATATTTTATATTTTTATTTTTTATATCATTTCAAGCACTAATTTGAACTTAAATAATAATATACCTACCTAATAAAAATAAAAATAAATCAGCGGGACTCAAGTCCACCTAATTCATTCTACTTAACCTGACCTAACGCCTACGCGAATTACAATAGGTAATACAATACCTACCTAGTAATATAATACAGCGTATTGTGAATAAATTAATAATTGTAAAATCAGAGATATCGCAATTTGTTTTTTGTTTTTTTTTGTTTATTGGCTTAATTATTGTCTAATCTTCCAATTTAGTCAGCATATTGTGTTCACTTTTGTTTTAAACAAGCAGGAAACAAAAGAAATTTGAAGAACCGATTAAAATTTGTATGCATTATTATGCAATAATATTGTACAATAATGATTAATAATAGTAGTGACCTTTAAACATTCTGTTACAGATAAGTGTGCAACAGCAATTCGTGCACTATAAAAAAATATACCTAAATATATAGATAGGTAGTTTAAATACGCAGTAGTTAAAAATAATATTTGTAGGTAGGTTCCTGTATACAATATAGTTTTTTGATATTTTTTTCATCGTAGCAAGGTCTCACGTGTAACTAAAATTATAGTTCGGATAATAATATATTATACTTATTCCAATAAATAAAACAATCGATTATAATTTTATAAAAATGTTTCTAAAATTACATTTATTTTTCTTTATTTCGATGATTGCGTTTATAAGCCAGTCGTCTTATGGCATACCAGTTGAAAGTATAATCTCAGATGACACCAACACAGCTAATGCGAGAACGTCCGTAAGTTTCAATAAAAGTAAGTGATCCGTCGAAATGTAGAATTAATAATGCTATTTTCTCTTCTTCCTTGTAAATCACCGTGAGAATATTATACTCGTATTATATTATATTTATTATTTCATCAACGGCGATGTGTTCCGACTTTCAGGCGATTGTTCTTTACCGCCACTAATTGGCGACAGTTTCAAAACTTGTCACGCGTATTTTATCAGATTCAACTTTGATCATGCGACCAAGACCTGTAAAACTTTTGTTTATGGTGGTTGTGGTGGCAACGCTAATCGTTTCCTCAATGAAAAAGATTGTCTCAACGCCTGTCTATAAAATACTCGTTTAAATAATATATGGGTAAGTACTAAGTACGGTTGTACAAGTAATTTGAATCGATTTATTATATTATTATTATATTATACATGCCCTATATGTATAAGTGTATAACGACGCATATTATATAGATATAATATACTCAATGTCTTCTTGTTACCGATTACCATAAATTATAGGCATAGCCGTCCCAAGAGGGGGCAAACGGGGCAAGTGCCCTAGGGCGTCCAAAATATTATGAATGCAGGGGGCGTCATAAAAATATGAATGACAAAAAAAAATTTGTTGTTTTATTTTAGATATTAATTTCCCTTGTATCTATATGATGATTTCGAGGATGTGTGTATTTACTATTAAAATATATAAAATTATGTAATTAGTGATATTACGTTAGTTGTAAATTTTTTTGAGGGGGGGGGGTGTCAAATATTATTGCTCTAGGGCGTTATTGGTGCGGTAAGGACGGCACTGATTATAGGTATACATAATAATTAAAGATATAAATTATTACTTATTATACATTAAAAGGTATATTATAATACAATAGTATTTACATTTTATTACTTTTATTTTATAAATAACTGATTAATACAATAATACATGTTATATAGGTACAACAGATAATCCGTTTAATGTAGGTAATTATAGGGTAGGTAATTATAGTATTATATTTTTACAAAAAAAGATGAAAAAAATACTTATATTATATTTTTGATCTCTATGACATTTTAGTTTAAAAAAAAATTATAATCTATATTTTAAACTTTAGATTTTGACACAGAGTATGTTTGATGTATTATTATAGAGACATCGAGTATTGAATAAAATATAAATAGTTTATTATTTATTAGTCTTTGAAGTTTAGAAAAGACGAGTACATGCAATATACATGTAGTTCGAGCAGTGGCATAGCAAGGATTTTTATTTGGGGGGGGAAGGGCTGAGGATGATAATTAATTAATTTATATGTTAATAATTAATATGTATAGACGGTTCCTACTAAAAAACTGATTATTTATTTATTTCGAGGGGGGCTGCAGCCCTATCAGTCCCCCTGGCTACGCCGCTGAGTTCGAACATATATCTACTCAACAAGTAACAACAACTTATTATTTTATTTTATATTATTTTATTTTTTTATGGTTTTAAACCTATAATACAAATAAATTATTATTATTATAATTTTTTAACTCATTGCAATAAAATGTATTTTTATTAATTATTAAATTTTCTCTATGTAGATTATATTAAATCATTTGTGTATTTTAATTACCTATGTTTTGTATTTTTCAGTGGAAATACAAATGTTTCTGCTGATACACCGCATCTATATCATATTCAGTGGTTTAATATAATTATTTTTCCAATAAATAAATAATTTTTATTTTCTTATATTTTCTACACTTCAGTAGTTGATCGGACCGCACTTGAATTACCCGCTATTATATTAACTAATGAACTCTATAAAATATAATGCGCATATATGTATTCAAAAATCATATTTTTATTTGTCACATTCTACATTTCTTTATATCGTATCATCCAAAATATTATAATTTATACTATAAATTGACTTATTTGTTAAATTATCTGTTTTAACTTATTAGTTACACCACCAGTGAAACAAGTTTTATAATTTTTTAAATGTATTTTATTTCATTATGTTTTGCTGTCTTCATTAAACATTTAAAAGTATTAAGTCTACAAATTAAATATTCATATAATGTGGTAATGTAAAATGAATGCGGTTTAATAATTGTAAGTAAATATGTGCTCATAGGTATAGGTTAAAACATTTATATTATTGCACTTAAACATTTAGGCAAATAAAATATATTTGTTGAAGTAGTTTTTATTTCATTTTATAATGTTTAACATTGATGGACACATTTTTAAGGAAAATAAATTATAATATTTTGTGTTTTCATTTTGTTAACCTAAACACAAATATTATTCGTATTTTCAAAATAATTAAATTGAAATTCTCATACTATTTTGATACTCAGATTTTGAATTATTTGTCGGTAAATAAAGTTCAAATAATAAATAAAGTACATAATAAGTGGAGAATTAGTCAAATATTTATAAATGGTTAAACAATTTTTAATAGTTTATTTACTTATTACTAATGGTGTTTATAAGAGTCTCTTAGAAATGTCAGAATATATTCACAAACGAATATTATTTATTTTGTAAAATGGATTATATATAATGACTTGGTGACTCTAGAAATGCTTTTAGTTATACCTTAAACTCTAATTGATAATTTTAGTAAAATATCAACTTTGTCAAAAGGTATATGCATTTTAAAATACCAGTTTTTTAATCATATTCTATAAAATGATTGATTCCCAACATAATAATAATATTATTCGAAGACGAATAGGTATATTAAATGGTAAAAGGCTAAATATTAAGGCAATAGGATTTGGTGAAGGAAATTATTTACGGAAATTTTCTACTGCTACAAGTTTACACGGTATAGTGTATTTAAGTGAACCAAAAAGACCATTATTGGAAAGGTTAGTATCTATAATAATATACTTGTATAGGTACTTATCACGGATTAGTTGTAGGTACCTATACCACTATTTAATTTATTAACATCATTATTCATTAATTCATTATAGTATATATTAAATATTTAAAATACTACTCTCATACTTCTTTAAGAAAAGTATTTCAAATACTAAAATATAAATTGTTATTTATTAATTACCTATTACAAAAATTTGATTTTTGTTTTAACTAATTAAATTCACTATAGTCAGTCTTGTTGGTGATTGGTGACTTAATATATATAATATATATATATTTTGCTAAACTCCTAAATTTTGCAGCCAGTTTATTCTGGGTCTTCCCCTGCTCCTCTTACCGCAAATTTTTTCCTGTATTAATAAATGTAAGAGTTGATATTTCTCGCTCCTCATCAGCATATGTCCAAAATATTGCAGCTTTCTAGATTTTATATTGTTTATCACCTCTGGTTCTTTGCTTATTTTTCTCAGAACTTCTGCGTTTGTAACTTTATCAACCCAAGATATGTTGAGAATTCTACGGAAACACCACATCTCAAATGCTTGTAATTTTTGAATATCTTTTTGAAGTTACACTTAGGTATATGAATTATAAACAATTAAATTAAATAGATTTAAGTTCGATGATAAAAATAAGTCATTGAATAACTTATAGTTTTATATTTGTTTATTTTAGTTTATAAACTCGAAAAGGTTAAAGCGAAACTGGTACAGAGACCTGACTTAAAATTTTAAAAATAGTAATAATTAACTAAAACTTAAAAAATTAATAATTAAATTACGTCAAAAGTGTTACTGGTGGGTAACTCTTTTTAACTATAGCCGATCACGTTAATTTAAATTACCTACTCACATATTCTTATTTTAAATAAATTTGCAGATTGTATATTTCAGATAAAAAACAAAATAATAAATAAACTCGACAAAATAAATTTGTAATGAAAACTATAAAGAAAAAAATAAATATTAAATAAAAATAACGTGAAAATAATTTTATAATGAAAAAGCTTTACCAATAATAAACAAGATAATATAAATATTAGATATTGACTTTCTATCGAAAATACATTTATTATGTATAAACTAAATTAAAATTTACTATCTTAAAATTATTTTGTATAACCACATTTTGTAGTTTGTATTGTATAGTATCGTGAAAACTACAATATAGGTATAATACCATTTCAAAATTTAAAATTTTTAATGGGACGCATTTTTTTACAAAATATATGAGCATAGAGGACGTAAAAAATTAAGCAACAAAATATACTCCAGTATCAACCACACTTCAACCACATATCTAAACAATCGTATTTACTGAAGGCAGGCCCTGCAGGTTATAGTGGGAAGAGGACAGATGCCACGTCCTCGGGGAATGCGCTTGTAAATAACACGGCCCATAGTGTCATCAGCTTAAAATTAGTAGTAATAGTATATTTCATTTTAAGACCGAAAAAACTTATTTTCTTACGAAAATAAAGTAAATGCAATATACCTGTTTTATATTTATTTGTAGTGCCTATATTAATAAAATATTGTTTAATTTTGGGTAACATTTTAGTGTCTTATAATACCTATTTTACATTAAATTTAATAAGAGTAATATCATTGATATGTAGGTACCTATATTTCATCAGTGGTAATATTTTGTAACGTCAGTAACTAATTACAAAAACAACGCGATCGCAGTATTGTAATAATATTCAAACGGTGATAAGAACAAAATGTAATTTTTTTCCATTGATATGGAGGCCCACAAATAAGTACTGGTCCTTGGGCCTCCTGCAGAGGTCTTTATCCGTGCTTGACTGCGTAGGAAGATAATTTTACTGAATATATAAATTAAATATATGACTATATGAGATAATTATTATAGGTATAACTGTATATATTCGGTTAGGTACATATAATGATATTTAAATTAAACGTGCAGTTTGAATTTTTGATTCGTGGCCGAAATGCTAAAGTACCTAGTAATTATTAGTACCTATCATTACACGATAATACACGCGTAGGTTTAATACTTATGATTGCAGGTATTGGTATTGTCATTTTCGAAATCGTATAATTATTAAATAAATATTTAATATACGAAAATTAATTTAATACTTTAAACAAAATAAATAAATAAATTTAAAATTCGAACGCACGTATTACAATATAGGTATTTTTTTAGGATATTTTGGATCTGTGTTACATCATTGGTGTTTCTAATGTGTGTATATCAGATACGTCAATTGTTTAATAATTGGACGGAAAGTCATATTACTTCGATTTTTACTGAAAATTATGGACATTCTGAAGATCTGAATTTATATATGCCATTCCCCGGAATTACAATTTGTAGCGGTTCGCAGTTGAGAAACCTCGAATACGTGACGATTAAAAAAAAAAAGTAAAAAAGTATTTATTTTACCTATACATAAATAGGTACATATACCTATATGTACCTATATTTTACCTATACAATGTACTTATAACAAGTATATATGTATTTTTTAGAACTATTTTTTATATATTTATTTCAGAGAATATGAACATAGCATTAACATTCTATGCAATGAATTTAATGTAAATATTAGTGAAAACCGTCATGTCAACCCGGAAACATGGGACTTATTGCTTAACGTAAACTATTTATAGAATAAATAATAAATTATACAATTCACTTTCTTTTTCTTTTAAATCGTGATTGATTTTTGTTTTTAAAAAAAAATAAGAGTTCTAAAATTTTAAACAATATTTTCCATAGTTTTAAGATAGCTTACGTAATAAACGGACTTTTTCTAAAGAGCATAATATATGGATACGTAATTTTTGGGATGTGTGTATGTAGGCATGTTTAGTATCCTTTAAGAAGTATGTAAATTATTATTTGTTTGAGTATAACGAAGTCATCTTAATTGCCATCCGCATGAGCAATAATTCAAAAGAGTTAAAATAATTTTACGCATATAACGCGACGGTTTAGGCCTAAATACTAGACAAAAATTCAACGCCAATTAGAATGAATACAATTTAATTCTTACAAAGGATTTGAATTCATCAATGTTTTTACTATTTTGGAAATTAGAAGTAGATTTTTGTTTAAATGGTTATTTATTTTTATTTTAACAAAATATGTTCAAAAATTTTAAAAATAACATAGTTTTAATTAAAATATCAAAAATCGAATTCCAAAAAAGAAGCTAATCAGTTTAATTTTTTTTTCAGAATGAAATTCGGTTTATTTTAAGTGGTTGAATTTTTGTTCAATTTTTAGGTTTAAAATTGAAAAAAATACACATTTTTCGATTTATTCAAAACGGTTATAAGTAATGTTAAATGTTTGTGCCTCATAAGTCATATTTGCAATTACAATTTTTAATACTGCCGTGGATATCGACTATTTAGACAACGATTTTATTATTATTCTGAATTCGAAAAGAATTATAAATCAATGTTTTCGAAAAACCATTCTGAGCGATACTAATAGATTATTCTTTATTATAAAAATGTATATGATAAATTTTGTTAAACTATAATATATAAAGTCTATGCTTGTATTATTACATTTAAAGGTTTAAAAAATACAAGTATTGCCAAAACGAATATGTTGACAATTTTAACGGGTTTTTTTTTTTTTGCAATTTTCTGTTTGTTTTTATTTATGCTTGAGAAATCTGTTGAAAAAGTAAAAAACCGTGTCAAATAAAGTACAATTAGCTACAATTATAGATACAATTCGCTACCGGAACATAACGCATGTTAAAATCATCCGAGCAGTCCTTCTCAGCGAAAAAATAATCACAGATAAAATAAAAAATAAAAATCGTCAATTTAAAAGCAATACATTATTCGCTTTGTTCAGAATCAATTATAATTGAACAGTTTTAAATTCTAAAAATAATAACAAAATCTAAAAGTATATTTTATGTAATTTTGAAAAATTTAAATTGGTAAGTGTGTATTATTATAGTATTTTTATAGTTATTTTTCTCTTCATACCTTCATATTTTTAGATGACATTTTGACGGAGCAATCAAAATTTGACGGTTGGAATAAGTTTAGAAGTTATACGCTTCATAAATCATAAATGTGTAATAGACAATTACAAATTTTATTTCTTAATATAAAACTTAAAATTGAATTTTTGAATATCTTTTAATTTAATACGCGTATTTTCTAACAATCAGATACTTAAATAGGTTTCAAAAAAAAAATTAATTAAAATAAAGGTGCTGGTGCACGGTAAAGTATTCTCAGTTTCATAACTCAAAATAATTTATACCAAAGTTATATGATTAAAAAAAAAGAAATTAAATTAAATTTTGTTTAAAAGTGAATTTCCATCGTAACATGCCACTGTACATACATTTAAGGAACGTAAATAAAATTACTTTGTCTAGTAATCTATATCTTCTTAACTCTTAGTAACAATTATTGAAATTCTGAAAGTGTACCTTAAGAATTACCTGTTACTTAACTTAAGCTTTACTTAAGTAAATATTGAAAACATACAATACACTATAATAAAACGATTATACTTATATGACATAATAGTACAATACGTTTAATATAAATGTGTGTATAAATTGTCTAAGGATCATAGAGTTCTATGCAGTCAACGAATTATATCAGTAACTTGGATTCATAAAAATGTGAATATCCCTTGCGAACATTTTCAACCAATATATACACAATTTGGTGTTTGCTATTCAATGAATATGGTTCCTTTTAACCAACTTCTCAGTGATGGTTATAATGAAATGTATGTTCATAATGTAAAGTTCGTAGAAAACTAATCGTTATATATTTATTTACTACTTTAGTCTTATTATTCGTAATCTTACGTGGTCATATAGGCTGTCGAATTTGAATCACTACAAATCTGACATTATCACAAAAGCAAACAAAAGCATATGGAATCCAGATAATGGTTTTAGCAAAGACGCAAAGCCATTTCAATTACCATGGAAAGTTATTGGTGATACAATTGAAGATTACGTTACGATAACATTGAATTTAAAAAAAGACGATTTAGGAAAATACTGCCCTAGAAAGAGAATGGGAACGATGGTATATAACTAAATTATTTTATTTGACTATAATTAAGTAATCAAGTAGCAGGCCCGTATTTATGGGGGGCAGGGTGGACAATTACCCCTTAAGGTGGAACTTTGGGGGCGGTAAATTTGTATGAACTTCTTTTTTGTGTTTAGATATAATTCAATAATTATGACTAATAATTAAGAAAAATGTTTTTTTTTTCATATATTCAATATTGTCGATTTTTGGGTGAAATTTAGTGGAAGAACGATGTTTATTGTGGAAAGTTCTCTTTGTGGGAAATTAATTTTTATACGAATTTTTAAGGGAAGAAATCCCTTTTTCTTGATAACAATTACGACATTATGCAGAATGCAACCCGCAGCTGGCGTAGTTACTAATGTTAATTGTACATAATAAATACGTTTGTTTCACTCAACTGCATAATATGTGTGATATGTGTTTTCATATATTAGGATATTTAATATTAATAATATCATTTAATACTTTTATAGTGCGTATCATATTATTTTATATTAGTATATACAACCTATATAAAATACAAGTAAGGTTTTTATAATTTTTATTTGTACCCTCCCCCCCGTCCACCACATGAAAGGGGCGGAATTAAAAAATTGCCCCGGGGCGCCAAAATTTTAAATACGTTCCTGCCAAGTAGGTTGTAGGTACTAGGTACCTATGTAGTTAATAACAAATAACGAATGTAGGTATATACATGTATATGTATGTACGCATAAACTTTTTGATTATTATAAATATATATTATGAAGGTAATATTCAATAGGTATTCAATATACATTATTATTTATTCTTAAAACAGTGTTAAATGTTATTAAAAGTAGTTAAACCTTCCAATTTATTATTATTTGTTGGTACTTACCTATAGTATAGTATAGTACTATGTGTATATGAATAAAAGCTATCATAACTAATTGCCAACGTATTAAAGAATATTAATTTCGAATGAAAATAAATAAAGGATACTCAATAGTTAGTTAAAATGACGAACAAAAAATATACAAATAATTTCTATTCATATTATTACATGTATATTTTGTATATTATATATATTAGTTTTATATATGTATATATACACATATTGCAATATTTTCTTATTTATTATTTATAATATGCGCTATTACAGATATTCCCTTTTATAATATTTTATAATTATCTAAGTTAAATACATTATTTACAAAACAATTTTTTTAAAATAAATTATTGTTTAATTAAGACTTATTTATATATAAAAAAAAGATAATAATATTAAGAATTTTAATATACGAGTAATTATACTGAAATGATTTGGCTTTGAAACGTGTTTATTCATCGAAATTTGTTTCAGTTGTTTGCATTTTATTAATAATTTTGTATGTGTTTGGACATTTAATTTGTAATAATTAATTGTTGCAGTTATTTCTACACAATCCAATTAGTATGCCAATTAAAATGCAGCCCACAGCTTATATTACTGACAACAATATAGTATATATTAAAACAGATTTTTCTATGAAAAAAACATCTGAAAGTATGTCTAGTTGGAGTCCGAGAATTAGACATTGTTATTACCAACACGAGAGGCCATTAAAGTTTTTCAAAATATATTCAGTTAATAATTGTGAATACGAGTGCAGTGCTAACAATTCGTTGAATATGTGTGGCTGTGTGGCTTTCTACCATCCAAGTAAGAAATAATAAATCTTATATCTTCTTAATGAATCCTTGTTTTGATACCTGTTCATTTAAATGTTACCTACTATATGTATTTATGAATAAAATCTGTCAAAAATAACTCGTATATTATTAGTTTGTAATAAGTATGTAATATATATATATATATATATATATATATATATATATATATATATATAATATATATATATATATATATATATATATTATATATAAGTTGGCTTAATTAAAAATAAAGTGTTATGCTATTATATATTTTATTAGTATTCTTTCATTAATGTATGCATATTTTTTATATGTTGTATAGCAGTTACTTCGTTTAAAATTAATTATAATTATAAATTATATTACCTATTAGTTAAATATGTATTTACAGTTCATTCATATTTTGTGCATACAATTATAAATTGCACTCATAATAGGTATGTAAAATGTTTATAAAACTTACACTAAGTTTCTACGAATTGATAAATGGATCATTTTCAATAAAATGTAAGCTATAAATAACAGCTAAAAACGGTGGATATTTTATCTTGAGCTGATTATTAAAATTCATTCACCAAGCCGAGTATACAATCTGAGTTATATAATATAAAATTAAGTATTGAAGCTTTGTATTTGAGTACCTACTCAACTTTGACAGCATGACATATCAAAAGTTGAATGTTTTTAACTTGGAAATTTATGCTAAGGTATTAAGCAAGTCTATTAGCAATTAATTTGCGGGCATGAGCACATTTTGCCCTCCTCTACAAATGCTAATTGGTACCAATATTAAATACACGATAAAAATTAACTATATTAATTAAATATATTTTAAAATGTAATACGTTATATAAGTGTAATATATTACAGAATATCTCATTAAATATTTACTACGTTAATTTGCGAATATTATTGTATTATAGGAGATCCAAAAACTCCCATATGTAGTTTTGAAAGTTTCAGTTGTTTACGACAGAGTTCAACGAACGGTAACATTATGAATAAAAGTAATAAAATTAACAATTAATAATCAATTATATTTTTCATAGGTTATTCGGTTATGAATAAAAACGCTAATATTCTAAATTTTACAAGTGATTGTAATTGTATGGAAGCCTGTACTGAAATCGCATATAAAAATAACGTTGTGTATATGAATAAAAAATTTAAAAAAACCGTAAGAAATTCAGATAAACAGTAAGTATCTATATACTATATATTAATTCCTTATTATCACGAGATTTTAAAATGTATACTTTTTTTTTCATAGAAATCAAAACATGTCGGTTATAGTTATATACATTAAACCACTTATTTGGAATATAGAAAGAAATGCCTTGGTATCAGTAAATGAACTATTAGGTAGGTATCTATCTCATTTTCACGTTTTATAAGCTACAATAACATTAGTCAATTGTAATGACGTAGACAAGATTTTATTACTGGAGAAAGACGGGTCGAAGTCCTGATGATTAATATCATGTAATTGCCAAATTTATTTTTGTTGAGTGAGATATGAAAAAATGGCCTTAGAGAATCAATGAGATTTATTACTTAAAAATAATATTCATTAAAATATTAGATGCTTTTTCCAACGAATGCGTGTTGAAATCCTGTAATAATACATACATGTATATAGTACATTGTATATTAACGTATAAATAAATGCGTGTGATAGTATCATAGAAAAAATACTATAGATACTGATATAAAGCAACAAAATATTGTATTAAAGTTTAACTACTATAGTCTCGAACTCTCGAACGACGCTTATTAAGTTCATTTATCATTTTATAAAAATTTATTAATATCCTTATTCTTAATTTTCTCCTTCTTTTTTTAAAGAAACTGTAATTTATAAATTATTAATTATGTAAACAGCTGTTATAATGTAATATATAAATAAATTAATAATTTATAACTGATCCGTTATTTAAAATATTTGTTTCAAAACGTAAAGAACATGTTTATTCTTATTTTCAAATGCTACTAAAAATTTGGTCTGACTGTAGCCTTGTATCAAAAAATTACTTCATCCATGTCCATTGCTTAAATTAAATAATACATATTAAATATTAATATCTTTATAGGCCATAAAAATACACCTTTTCTTTAAAAAGAGGTGATCCTCTTTCGCCTCTTTCGTTCTTCGCCATGTTAAACTTCTCATTTTCACTCATGACTCATGACAGCAGATTTTATGTTGCCCCTGGCGGGAATTTTCATAAATACGTGCCTGCTCACCCATAATATTCCTATAAAATATGGTGGTACCTCTAACTCCTAAACATTCACCAATTAAACACATTAAAGATATATGTTGTAAGGCCTTTAAAATTCTTTGTTTTATCTTTTGTAACTCTAAGCAGTTGTACCTCACATATCTTCCAAGGACCGAGGCACTATATTTCGCACTCATGCATTTCATTATTGAATACGGCAGCATTCTCTGTGAGCCAGTTACTGTTAGTACTAAAGCTATACTCGAAAAATTTCAGGGAAAATGTTTACGCTCTATGGTTCATATTTTTTCTTTGTCCTCCCCATGTTATGCTCCTGTTCTTCGTGTCCTTAACTTTTTCAGTCTTGTAGACCGTAGCTACACACTTGTCTAATTTGTTCTTTGTATTCAACTTCTTCTTGATTTCCTCACTCTTTTATAACTTTTAAGTTTTAAAGCCTTATTCCGTCCTATACTTGTATCTCTGTATAATTCCATATTTCTCATTCTCCTTCTAATATCCTTGAAAATTCCCTTGTTCTCCGCATTATATGCATTTTGCCAATAATGACCCCTTCTTTTCTATCTAGCTCAGTTTCAGCAATATTTATAAATTTTTGTATCATTTGATTGTAAAATAAATACTAGCTGTATATTTCTCGTACTATTATAAAAAAAAAAAAATTAAAAAGTTTTGGATTCGCGCTGCTTGTCTCTATATTTTCACTCATTATTTGTTTATATAAAGATTCCATTAAGATATATTTTAGATTTAATGGTTGATATTAAAATATAATCTAAACATTTTGATCTAGGTAATATAGGTGGATCATTGGGATTATTTCTTGGTGCAAGCATAATTAGTTTATTTGAAGTTATATACTTTTTCGTGATACGATTATACGTCGATCGATGGAATAAGAAAAAGAGGAATCAATCAAAAAATGTGCAAAATAAGTATTAAGGTCTAAGGAACTATATAGTCGTACTGACGTACTGTTATAAAATAATATACATTATTTATTTGTATTGTGATGACTAGTATAAATATAGTATACTTGAAAATTTACGTTATTATTAGTTATTTCTTATTACTTATTAGTTATTGCCAATAAGTTGTATGTGGATACGACATACAAAAATACAAAATACAATATTTATTGAGTAATACTATAATATCATGCGATAATTATTTTATACTGCAGGCGATCAATTCAATTTTGTTGTGAAAGACAAGATGAGAATATCGATACTATTTTATTTTAAACTAATGGACTATTTAATTTTGAATTTGAACAACGCTCTAGACGCTCTAGTTAATTTAGAGGTTAATACATTTTTTTCAATAGTAGCCCATTATTTTTAACAATTTTTTTTATGATAGTTTTTTATTATATATCGGTGTACCGGTTATCGAACAAGATTCAGTCACTACGCGTATTTTAGCTTAACATCGTTCTTTACTTACAATAAATTACTATGTACCTATATCGAATATATCTCCTAACAAATAATTACAATTTTTTTTTAAATTACGGTTTTTATTTTTGAAACCGAAACAGAAAATCCAATGAAGAATAGTATTTATCCAAGTTTTTCAAAATCGTAATTAATTAATGTACCTAGCTATACTAGATAATAAGATGGATGACGGTTGTACGAGTATATTTATAACATTTAGTTGGTAAACTAGTAAATTAATTTCTATATTACTTTCTTAGTTACTCGTTACTTAGTTAAATAATTCACTACTACCTTTTTTACATTACAAATATTAGTTTAGATATTATGATAAAGTTTTATTTTGTATGTAAAATGTAATAAATTCAACAACAAACAAAATGCATTACTAAAAAAAAAATTAGTACTTATAAGTATAAAATTACATTTAATACAAATACAAAATATTTTCGATATGTATTTTATTAAATTAAACCGAAATATATTTTAATATTTTTGTGTAATTGCGATAAATTATCACGGGAGTAGTTTAATAATATTATTATTATTATTATTATTATTATTATTATTATTATTATTATTATTATTATTATTATTATTATTATTATTATTATTATTATTATTATTATTATTATTATTATTATTTATAGCAATAGTTTTGTAAATTACCCTGAAACTCCGCTCAGAATCGTTTTTCGAATACAGAGATTTATCATTACTTTCAAATTCTTAGGGCTTCTTAGAAAAATAATCTTTCCGAAGACGCCACAAAACTATCAATTATTATCTCACCTAAATCGCAATGATAGGTTATAAAAGTATGATCATGATAAAAGTATTAATAATAATATATTAAAATATTAAATAATATTATGCGTAAAAATTAACTAAATGAAATTTGAGAGGATTAAATTAATGAAATTATGTATAAAAAGTTTAGCTGCCCTCTCATAATCAGCCGCCTAGGGCAACAACCTCCTGTTGCCCCCCCCCTAAATACGGCCCTGGTGGGTGGTGGATCCTAAGGTTATGTAAAAAAAACTGAGTCTCTATAATATTGATGGGAAAAATACTGTAGCCGAACAAGTTTCCTAATTTTGCTTTTTTTCCCTGTCTAATTCTAGTTATTCTCAATTTTGTGCATAAAGTTTTGACAGAATTGTTGTTTTGGTCCCCTAAAAGTAGCATCAGTGGAATATTTAACATTTGCTACCGAAAAATGGGTATACTTGTGAAAAATGCAGTACTATTGGTACCCCAAAAATTGTCTACATGAAAATAAACATCATTGTATAATTAAAATTGGTGGTCGTAAGTTAACACAGGTGCTGAAAACAATCCTGGAATGCTTATACGGCGCATTGTACATGCAATTCTGGTACAACCGTGCGCTCCTGGTCAAACAATATGCAGTATAAATAAAAAAACAACAACAGTATACAACTATTATAATATAAGTTATAATTTATAACTTTATTATTATTTTATAATAATCATGTTTGTATGATCATCGCATGATTCATTCATTAATTATATCATATTGGTATCGTAATCTAACGGCGTTCGAAGGCTCTCATTTTCTTTTTGAGTCAGTTTTTCAATAGTCTCTCTCGTTATATATTCCGATTTTCGAGTTCGTGAAGACCACGCTAACGTAGAGTGAGTGGTGACCACACTTTAAAATTTTTAAAAATAGGACTTTTATTTTAACCAAAATCCTCCTTAAACTTTTACAATATATTACCACTAACGTCTAACGCTGCAATTTAAAAAAAATTACTATAAACACAATATTATTGAGATTTTAAACTATACATATAAAGAAAATTGCCTTGTGTCTTACAATCAGATTTTACGTAAATAATTTGTAATATGTTATGACTTATGAGTCACATATGGAGTCTATTCCATCAATAATAATTTAAATTTTCATGATTATTCTTGAGTTAATTCATTACTCGTTTTTTTTTTAATATTTTTCTAAAGAAATTACGTCACTATCTATTAATAATATACTGTGCTCAAAAAAAAAAAAAATTATAAAACTACATATACGTAAAATTTTTGAAATAATATTATATTAATGTTACGGATTTTACGAAAAAAATAATCTTTTTCAATCTGCCCGTTAGAACGTTTGAACGGAAAATTATTATTTTTATTGATATGTTTATTCCAGGAATAAATAATGAATACTCAATAATAAATGAGAATTTTTATTGAAATATTGTCTTTTTTATGGTTTTTAATATTTCACACCTACTTTTCTACTCTTGTATTTTGACTTTTTCCCTTGGTCCAGATTCCACTCAGAACTATTATTTTTATAATTAAAAAAATAACGAGCCGCGGGGTGTGTGGTCTTGCGGATATCGCTTAAGTGAATTACTCGGATAAAGATTTTAGAGTTTTGTTTTTATTTTAAATTTTAAAGCAATGATAAGTCATTGCATTCGATAAAACGATTCTGAGCGGAGCTTACTTTTCTTGTAAATATAGTCTAAAGTTATATATTTGGTGAAAATGTCAGGTTTCTATGACTATTAGTTTCAAAATTACGAAGAAATAAACAACAATCGATTAAGACGAAATTGTATTTTTAGCGTTTTTGAGTTATATTTTTAGGTGCTTTTGAGAAAATCGAAAAATGACCGCTTTAAAGTACCGACTAGACGCGAATTGCTGCCGGAAACAAACTGTGACCGAAGAGATCGGAGCACTCCTTCTGGTCGAAAATCTGTACACAGGATAGAAAAAAAAAATAAACATCATTGTAAAAACAACAGATTCATGGCTCCGCTCAGAATCTAATAAATATTTTTTAAACTCTCATGAACGTCAGCACGTGCAGTAGTGTTTAGTTCGGTAATATTAATTATACGCACAATAACTTTCATAAGTTCAGAAAGACAACTCTATTTTTCTATATACGGTTATAAAATATGATGTCATAAAATTATAGTATTATATATATAAAGTTATAACAGTTGCAATATAAATAGTATAATATATACAAATAAAAAGCGAAAAATAAACGGAACCTATTTTCAAAAACAGGATAAAAAGCGTCGCGTTTGAAGTTTATCGGGACAACGGGACGCAATGCCAAAAAACCGTACAATGCCGTTACAAACGAGACATAATGGTCATTTGTCACCCTACGCTAACGACCTAGAATATTTCATTTTTCGTGGCTATTCCAGCAGTTGAACTTAGCATTTTTTTTTCGATCGGTACGTTGGAAGTAGGAAACGTCTATTTTGTCATGTTTCGTTTGTGTAAGACGAAGAGGGAAAATGCCCGCTTTTAATCCCCTTAATTATTAAGTTGAAAAAAAATGTGTTGTAAAATAATTAAATAAATGTGTTATATATATTATATTACATTATATAAATAATTCATGTCTACCAGAATAAAGATCTACAATTTTTATTTTTCTATTTGATATGTCTCTTAACTTTAAATGCACGTAATATAAATATACAAAAAATAAAGCCTCCTCTATGCTGGGTTTTATACGTCGAAGCTGTAAAGACTTTAAAAATCCAGCTGCATTGAAAGCATATTATTCATATGTACGAACAGTGTTTGACTATAATTGTGCAATTTGATCACCAATTGCAGTAAGTTCAATACAAATAATTGAGTCGATTCAAAATCGATTTCTGAGAATAGTGTCATTTAGATGTAGTATTATAATATGTCAATCTCACTCCACTTACTCCACTCCATTATTAATTTTTCTAAACTTCAAATCATTGGAAACAAGAATAAGGTAAGACCTTTGTTTTATTTCCAAATTACTTAATGGATACATTTATTATCCATTTATACTTGCAAAATTTCATTTCTCAATTCCTAGTCACAATACCAGACAAGCAAATACTTTTTATGTGCCATTGCCCATTTCATTTTATGAACTATGGTCTTAATGATCCTTCAAATAGATGCATGAATTTAGTAAGTAAATATAATATTAGGTAATCTATTTGTATGTGTAATTAACAATTATTAATGTTTTTAATGCATATTTAAATAGTTTAATTTATTAAATTCTTTGTACTATAATTTTACATAATTGTATACAATCAACTGTATTTATATCACTACTGGACAAATGCCCGTCTAAATAAAATAAACAATTCTTTTTTTAATAAATACAATACCTAATAATAAAATGTAATACACTTCTAACACTTCAATAATAATGATAATAATAATAATAATAATAATAATAACAAACAACAACAATAACAATATTATAATAATAATAAAGACATTCCTGCGATTGACACAAAAGATCAGTCGATATGTGTTGCTTCAAACTTAGTTTATAAGAAAATTGTTTTAAACTGCGTACTGAAAAAACTTTTCACAGGAATTATTTGTTATACACGAATATAAATTCAATTTTACACATATTTATTACAGCCAGGGTAGAGGGTAGACAAATTCATTACTTAATATATATAATACATATACTTTATATATCTAAATTACAAAAAATGTGTTGTTTAATTTTTTAGTATATAATTTACAACAGCTACCTGTCACATTAGTATAACTTTTTTCTTCTATGGGAAATCATATATGAATCCAAACCCTGTTTTATGGCAAATGATTTAATATAAATTTTACATTTATAAAGCTGTTTTTCAAGAATGAGTTACCCCAAATGTGAATCCAAATCCTTTTCTACACAAAATAATTTATTACATACCTCACATGTACATTTTTTGCCCTTTGAACGAATTATATATTATCTCAAATATTTATATTTGGAAAATAATTTGTTACATGTTTCACATTGGAAAGATTTTTTCTAGTATGGGCGGTAACCGTATGTAAATCTAAATTCCGTTTTTTACAAAACAGTTTTTTACAGAGAGTGCAAGCAAATATTTTATGTATTTTCATGTGATTTTTTAATTCTGATCTTTGAAAAAATGATTTATTACAGAGTTTGCATATAAAAGGTCTCTCCTCATTATGGATTTTCTTATGTATACTTAAATAAGCCAATCCATAAAAGAACTCATTACAAACACTGCATTTATATGGTATTTCTTCATTTAGACATTTCATAATATGTGTATCCAAATTATTGCCTTCGGAGTTGTTAAATTTATAACTGAAAAAGATACAAGTACACCACAATTAATAATCACCATTTCACACTGAAAAATATAAATATATTATAATCAAAGTAATTTCAAATGTCACAAAATATGGTTGCTCGATTCACAGCCCCTGGAGGTCGAGTGAGAAGTGCCGGTCGGCCACTTGTAAAGTTATATTATTTAATTGTAATGTTACTGTATGTGCTTTGTTTTATCACAATAAACGATGGTGGCACCAAGGAAGTAATGCGCAAGAGGTTTCCTCTGGTGTCGTCGGTTCAAAAAAAAAAAAAAATATGGTGGTCAATTATGCAAAATTAACGATTAGACAAATTCACTAAGACTTACCTATCGAGGTAAATAAAATCATAAATCAATTTGCAAAAGCAAAAATTGTTTGAATAGTTAAACAAAAGTCAATTTTTCTAGTCTTATGGTCCTTTAACATACCTATTCCTTATTAGGAGCCGATAAATATACAAATGAATAAATATAATTTTTCAACATTTCTGTTTGGGACAATCGTTATGCATTACAGAAAGCTATACCTACATTCGGAATAAACTAAACTTTGAATAAAACCTTTTGCGTTTGTTTGATAATTTTAAAGATTGAAACGAAACTCATAATTGTTCAAGAACAGTCAACAGATGTACAAAGAGTAGAAAATTTAGGCATATTAACTTCTATTTTAGGAATGTTTTTTTTACGTATTCGAGAACAGAATCATTTCAACTTTTGTATAATATTAAGATCTTAGTTTTTCATGTAAAACGAACATAATCAAATGGAAACAAAAGTTTTTCTACTTAAAGTTCAATGATTCAAATTCGGAACTTTGAAAAAAAAACATGAAAATATGGATCTTAAATACTAGATATTTAAAAGCTTGTTTTAATAATTCAATTAATTTCTTCAAATTAAATCAGTTCAATAAAAACTAGGAATAATTTAATAAAAAATATTCACTCTAGTTGTAAAAATTGATTTTCAGAATCGTACTTGATTTTGTCTGAAATTTTATCTTTAACAATATCGATAATAAATTTCCTGTCACTATAAAATATTACTACTAATCATTGTTAGCTATGATTCAATTAATTATAGCATTTAATTAGTTCTTTAAAAATATTCAAATATACACCTAAATGTTATTATAATGTATTGTATTAATTACGTTTTTTTTAAATTATTTATTACATTAGAGCTTTAACAACTCTAGGTCATTGGTGTTTGCCTTTAATAGATTTTATATCTATGCATTAATGGATTATAGTAAATAATTGTTTGATGAATAGTGTTTTAACATTTCATGTGCTCATAAACAAACGTTTGTAACTGAGATTTTCATTAGGTACCTACCTACCCAAATGTAATGAATATGTATTATATAAAAACTATACTTACTCTGGCATATATAGATTATCAGGATCATCAGTAATTTTATCCATAATTTCATCTTTAACAACAGCGTTAGTAAATTCCTCGTTCCTACAAATGAACGAAAACAATAAATCATGGTTAGTAACGGTATAACTGCACCCATCACTCGTGGAAAATTAGAAATTTGGACATTGTCACAACCAGAATTATAGCAATTACTATACATGTGCAAAATGTAGGTAGTTACTGAAAAAGATTGAGCAAATGATTTTTACCTTTCGAGTAAAAACCCACAAGCTTTGACTTTGACTTCACACCAATTATTACCTAATTTTAAAAAATATTGCTTTATACTATTTATATTGTATGTACTAATTTTTTAATTCAAGTATGAATTTTTCATTGTTTTTTAACTATTAACTAAATTCCCACGATATTACTACCGCTATTGTATCTATATACATTATTATTTATATAATAGAAAATAAATTATCTATAGATACATATAAAATTGTTAGGTACTTCGACGAAATGTACCAATTATCTTGTTATATGTATGTGTATAAGACTAACATATCAGAAAATAAACCTTGAATTTGATACAAATTCGATGTTTAGAAACAAATGTTAAAAATCATGATATTGATGTTTTTAAAAAATGTTTTAAATTTGTATAATTTTCAACGTCAATGTTTAGTAATCTGAATTTAACATGTAAAAATGAAATATTATCGTATTTTGTTCAGCAAAAGAATTCTACACCTTTCGACGGATTGTGTTCAAATTGGTTATGGAAAGTTTGTTTCATTTAACGCACTGTAAAGATCCAAATCGATTTTATCAAACGATCCGAAGAAAATAATTATAAAAAACAAATATATATGTATGATCGTTACAATACATTTACATCAAAATTAATGTAATGATGTGTTTAGACTCATGGCCATCAACACGAGGATCTTTATAATGATAAACGATGTAAAATAATAATAAAATATTGACAACTGTATAATAATTTCAATACATGTATTAATATTATATATTTATGTCTTAATAATAGGAAAAAAAAGTTTTCTTTATGAAAATATTTTTTTCTTTTTTTTTACAGTAACGTGATTAATACAGCATCTACGTGTAATAATGAAACCAATTATGAAATAACCCATTTTGTATACATTGGTTACAATACTAAAACAAGATTATGAAATTAGTCATTATAATAATGAAACTCAATGCCTCGAAATAAAGTGTTAATAAAAAAAAACATTTGGAAAACAATAATTTTTTTTTTTTTTTTTTGGTAGTTCGAACTACATCACACCATTTGAAAGAGTGAGGTATTAATAAATTTAATTGTTCTTTTAAACTGTATTGTACAGTTGCCATTAAAATAGGTCTTTTAGACAAAATGAGTTCGTGTTGCGCAGCAGCAGCTAATGCTTAGACAATAAGTATTGCAATCGATATTTTTAATAAGCAATACTAACTCAAATTCCAATAACTGAATATTAGGAGCTTGTTTCATTTCTTCAATAATTTCGACGGTTAATTCTTCATCTCAATTTGACTTTGCAAACGATTCTCTTTCGATTACAATAACACGCAGATCTAAAATTAAAAATCTAAAGTCGAGTTAAGTGTTAGTGTAATTTTATAAAAATAAACTCTTCAAAAAAAAAAAATCACCAATCAAATTAAAACCGTGTACAGGCGTACGGTTAACTGTACGAAATACGAATATTACCACTTTATCACAATAAACGATTGTTTCTTTTTTTTTTGTTGATAAGGTGATCATATACAGTGTTTGTAACACTGATTCCGTGTATTGGTTACACTGTGCCGTCAAAACACAAAATATTCTACGGTGTTAATAACCTCAATTCGCGTTTTATGATTGTAAAGTTCGGTTTTTGTGTTTTCGTTTACTAATTTTTCTTCCTACTTTGTAACTCGTATAATAATTATCGAGTACTGTTGTGTATGAGTTTTTTTTTTTTTTAAATTCGTCGTTTAAAGTCATATAGTGAGTATTATTTTTTATGGTTTTTTTTTTCGCATTTACGAAGTCTAAAACGTCGGCGATTAACAAACTCATTCCATTATTGTATTTATTTAATTTATATTAGAAGTGAAATGGAGACTCTGATAGAACAACAGCGTCGGTACCACGAAGAACGAGAGCGTTTGATTGATACCATGGTGAGAGAGATGTTGTGGAAAAAACCGACGACAAGAGATGTAATTAATTCAGAACACAGGCTCAAATTGTTGCTCGATCAATACATGGAAGGCACTAATAAGCTAAAGGAGTTTTACGAAGACAAAGATGGTTTACGTAAAGAGGAAATAGCGTCAATATCCGGACCAAATGAGTTCGCCGAATTTTATTTTCGTTTGAAAGGCATAAAGGATTTTCATAAAAAACATCCTAACGAAATATCGGTACCATTGTCTGTCGAGTTTGAAGAACTGAACAATCTCAGGGAAAATCCTTCGGATGAAATGAACAACATGGTAGATTTTACTGACGAAGAAGGTTACGGCAGGTATTTGGATTTACACGAATGCTACGAAAGGTATGTGAATCTAAAAGGAGTCGAAAAAGTTGATTACATTACTTACCTGTCCATATTTGATCATTTGTTTGATATTCCGAAAGATCGTAAAAATTCCGAGTATAGAAAATATGTAGAGACCTTATTGGAATATTTGCATGGTTATTATTTACGGATAAAGCCCTTACACGATATAAACAGTGAAATGGACACGGTTCGTAATGAATTTGCCAACCAGTGGGAAGAAGGCACTTTCCGGGTTGGCCAAAAGATACCAGTAGTGCTTTGGCCAATGTTGGAGCGCACTTGGATTTGTATGCTTTTTCGTCTTGGGAAGAATTGGCCTCTCTTGGACTTGATCGTTTGAAATCAGCTTTAATGGCCTTGGGGTTGAAATGTGGTGGAACCTTAGAAGAAAGAGCTCAGCGATTGTTTTCGACTAAAGGTAAAACTTCGTTAGATCCTTCGTTGTTGGCCAAAGGTAAGCCAGGAAAAATGAACCGTTCCAAAGAACAAGAGAGACAAAAGGAGTTAGCCATGCTTGAGGCCCAAGTATATAAGTTTTGTGAACTTTTAGCTGAACAGAAATTAGCTACAAAGGATAATGTTCAAAGGAGACAAGCTCGTACTGAAGGAGAACGTGATGATTCAGAAAACGAAGCTAGTGCAACTGAATCTGAAGAAGAACAAGGAGAAGATATACCTTATAATCCAAAAATTTACCTCTTGGTTGGGACGGCAAGCCTATTCCATATTGGTTGTATAAATTACATGGATTAAATATTAGCTATAATTGTGAGATCTGTGGTAATTTTACATATAAAGGTCCCAAAGCTTTCCAGCGACATTTTGCCGAATGGAGACATGCTCATGGCATGAGATGTTTAGGTATACCGAATACTGCACATTTCGCCAATGTCACACAAATTGAAGATGCTCTTGCACTCTGGGAAAAATTGAAGACCATGAAACACGATGAACGGTGGCAACCAGAAAATGAAGAAGAATTTGAAGATTCTCAAGGAAACGTAGTCACTAAAAAAACTTATGAAGATCTTAAACGACAAGGATTATTGTAGAATTGTAGATTTATTTCATTTATTCAATTATATTTATCATTATGTACTACATATTTGGTTTTAATTTAAAATCAATTTTCAATTTTTTGTATTATTATATATCTACGAAAATTGTATTCTATACAGAATTTGTATAAAAAAATTTTTTTCACTTATATGTATAATGAATAATAATACAATTACATGGTTGATATTAAATGTGTGTAGTCATCAGTCATTAATGAAATAATTGAATTCAGTGGTGATATTAAATAATGTAATTAACACTAATTTTACTAATTATTTATAGATAAAATTGCAAATAAATAAATAATACCTATTTAATATGAATTGGTTAAAAACTTTAATATAAAACAACAAGTATAAGTTTCTATGCGCAATATATTATATATTTATAAATATTTTAGGCATTCAAACCAGTAAGCTATTGAATAGTGTAAAATATAATCTGAACCCAGTACAACTGATGATACAAAAATAAAAACAACCAACCTAATATTTATAATAGTTACTAGTTATAACCTTGGAATATAATTTAATAGTGTGTACTTGAAGATTGAAATCCATTCATATTTTGATGTACATATATGAGTGTATAATCAGCTGATTTCCTTTTTACTCATAGTTTTTTGTTATCTGTATTCTTCATTAGCATTTGATGAAATAAAATGTAGATATTTTAGTTGAATAAGATTTCAGAATAATTTATTTATACCTAAACTACTATTTACAAATTGGTTGCAAGTGGATTTTGGCTTTACACTATTATTGATTTATTTCAGTAAAATGGAGCCAGTTTTTGTTTATGGAACATTGAAAAAAAATCAACCTAACCACTATCATCTCAATGACACTAAAAATGGCTGTGCGGTGTTTAGATCGGTCGCCAGCACGACTGAAAAATATCCATTGGTAATTTCCACCAAATATAACATTCCATTTTTGTTACAAAAAGAAAGTGTTGGTCATGTAAGTGAATGATAAATATATTCTTTCTGAAAACGATTAATGGTTTATTGTAGATAATTGGTATTTTAGGAAATTAGTGGTGAAATATATGACGTTGATAACAAAATGTTAGAGTATTTGGACGATTTTGAAAATCATCCAGATTTTTATATTCGGCAAAAGACTAAAGTGAAATTGCCCAACGAAGATGTTGTCAATTGTTGGGTATATTTTTTACCGAATTATCCAGATAGTTTTTTGGAATTGAAATATTTCGATAATTACGATTCCTATGGTGAACATGGACTCAAGTATGTTACAAGGTATCAAAGGGATCCAGATGATCAATTACGGTTTTCCAATTGGAATAATTTAGATCATAATTCTAGTTTATGATATTACAATTATTTTACAGTGAAGAAGTACTATTATTAGAAACAGCACTTCAAGATGATGGATAAAATAATATATTATATATCTCGTATCAGTCCAAAATGTATTTTGATATCAATCAAGTGTAAAAAAAAACTAAAATTAATATTTTCTACTTAATTAGTGATATTAAAAAATGTAATCATACAACATTATGTTATTACAAATTAAATGTTTAAAAAAGTATGTGTAGTAATAATAGTGTATACAAAACAAAGGTGCTAACGTACATATAAATTTAGTAGAAATAATTATCTTTATATAAATCACACATTACTTTTCAATTTTAATTGACTAGAAATAACATAATATTTAAACTTGACAATTAATACTGGCAAAATTTTGATTTTATTAACAAATCATTTCGACTAAACTGTGTTATTGCAATTGATTTACTGTCACTGAACAATTATTAATGTCTGCGACTTTTATCCTATAACACTGAATATCCTGCAATACGACTGATGCCACCTCTTCGCGTCCCAATTCATTTAATCGATCTATTAATGTACCTGAAAAATAATTAACAGCTTTATCAGTAATAATATAATTTGCAAATGTCTAGTATTGTTCACCTATTGTCGGCAGAGGTTGAACTGTGGTCCATGTATCTATCAATGCTAAAAATGGGCTGGTCGGCCCATTATCAAATAATTGAACTTTCGAATCCAATCCAACGTTAAGAGCAAACAATGCCCAGTCTCGACCTAATGGATGTACTGGATCAATAAGACGACTCAGTTCTTGCCGACACATAGTACTTAATTCTGTTAGCGGTAAATTTTCTGTACTGGATAACATGTTTTCCACCTTAATTCAATATTGATGTGTGTTATTAAGACCCAAGTATGACGATTATCATGAACTGGAAATAGAAAAATATTTTACCTGATCACAACCAAATGCAATTAAGTCCAATACACACTCTTGTTCTCCTGTTAATGGATTAGTGACGCAAGATTTGAAACCAGAATTTTTCCTTATTGAATAAAATATGTCATCAACCCTGTAACCATGAGGCTGTAAGTAATGTTCTGACAAATTTGCAGGACTGAGAAATTCTTTGATTATTTTCATTCCAGGACACGTTTCAGCTAAAACCTAACAAATTCATAAATTAATTTATAACCATTATAAATGTAAATATTCATATTATTTTACTAGATTAATGGAATGCATTATTTCTTCTAGAAAATAAAAACATGTATAACTCGCTGATTTAGAACCGCGTATTTTTACTTCGATACAACCATCTTGTTCAAGTGACACCATGCATTCAATATTGCTGATACACAATACAGTGCCACCATACCATTGGTATAGATAACTATCCATGTCTTCATAATAATTGTTTTGTACATATCGTAATTCCACCTAAAACCAATATCAAAACTGTTATTTTCATTTATAAAAATGAATAAAAAAAAGAAAATGCATTAGTTTTGTAATACTTGTATTCTAATGAAAATTGATGTTAAAAGTTCAGTAAATTGTGGTTTAGGACTTAGTCGAATGCCACCATAACAACAATCAACATTATTACTCCAGGGCTTCCATAATGCGTCATCTTTTTCTCTTATGATATATGCTGGAAATTCGTATTCAATATCCCCATCGTTATCATACTAGAAGAATAAATAATGAAATAAATACACTTTTTTAAGATAATAGTGGCAGTTTAAAAGGGTACAGTAATTATTAATTCATTAAAAATTAAGTGTTATAATTAAAATCTACATATAAAAAATTATACATACTTGGACACATATTTTCATTGTTTCCAATAGTTGAAGTACAGACATAGCATCATAATGAGGAAACATAATTTGAAAATCATTTGCTTGATATGATCCAGACATACGTGTTTGATTGATCAAAAAATCTACAGAAAACAGTGTACCAATTATACTTGATCCAAACCAATTAGGAGATATAACAACCAAATCGGGTTGCAAACCAGATTTCAAATATAATATCTGTAGAATAAAAAAACAGTTAACCATTTTGTTTAATGATTTTAATGTTGATCAAATCAATAAACCTACTTCTCCCATGTTTTGTAGTTGAACAAGTAGTATGTTTAAATAATGATTAGTTGCCAATGGATTTACTTCAAGACGAATAGTATCACAAAATGTCTTCCAAGACAGTACAGGAAATGGATCTGCAATTTTTCTTAATTTGGGCAAAAAATTCTGAACAGCTTCGCAAAAACCATTCATTCGTGGAATGTTCTGAAATTAACAATAGACTTACAATGCATGAAGAATTTCATAGTAAAAACAAATCCATTCATAAGTATCATTTGTTTAAAAATGATATTTGGATATTCAAATGTTTCATGTTGAATATTTGTATGAGAACTGACAATATTCTAAGTGATAGACTATTGTGAACGTCCAACAATTACGTTAGTGCTACTGAATTAAAAACACACTGTGAAATTCCACGAAGTGTACACCATAAAAAAAAAGAAACTGTGCATTATATTGAATATATATATTTTTAAACCTCGATTCTTGTAACTGAAGACTTAGTGTTACAATTTTCCCTAGGTAGGTCATCGAGTAATTTATAACCACCTCGAATGAAGAAGGACAGCTTATTTAATTTGCTCATACTGTTTGTATCATAAATTATGTCATCTTGATGATATCCCTGACAGAAAAGTCGAATTGAGCTACTTTGTTTTATTAATTACGGTGTGAAAAACAATGTTATGTTGAATGGTATTTAATTTTTACACCTTTTTTAAACGTTTAACAAAAATAATGTATTAATTTTAAATACTTACAAAATGTAATCTCTTTTTACAAATACTAATTGCTTCTTTTAAGTTTTTCACACTTATTGAATCAACTGCCATTATATTGAACAATACCAATTGTTCATATATTTGAAATACATGTCCATACTCATCTTTAATAGTTTTAATTAAATGGTCGGGTTGATGACATGCCCTTTGACCGTTGTGTGTAGCGACTATTAACGCAGGCACTAAATGGTCCAAAATACCATTCTTGCCTGTAATAGATAACGCAATGGTTTAAATAAAATAAATAAACATGTGCAATATTTTACTACAAACATATCGGTTCTGTGATTTGAAGTCTCGCTTGAACAAAACTAAACCAAAAACGTACGGTTTTTAGAATTTCTGTTGAAGACTGTTGCTGGTTATAAACAATTACAACTATTTTGTTTGGTGTATTTTGAATTATGTGATGATAAGAGTTATAGTACGTATCTTCTCCAGAAAAGTCCCAAAACGTGCATTCATTGATACCCGATAATTTTTCCTAAGAATTTATATAAATATTTTAATATAATCATAATTTTTATTATTTCAACGCCATAAAAAAACCATATTTAACCTTTTGAACTACAATACCCCTAGTACTACCATGTTTATTGTAATAATTTGGAGTACTCGTAATATTATATTCAGTAAGATTCATGTCGTTTCCATTATTACACTGTCCTTGAGATATAATTGTTCCTATTTAAAAACTTCATGAAACCATTTGCGATAAGAATGTAAATGAATCAAACGTGTTTACTTACTATTGTTATTAATCGTTCTCAATGTGTTTCGTGATTTATCAAGAAGCATCGAAAAGAGACCCAGTTTCATCAATCGTACAATTGATGACTTACCAGCGTTGGAATGTCCAAAAAACAACAAATTTGTGTTCTGTATATGTTCGTTGTTTACAACAAGTTGTTGAATATAATTTTCTCTTGCACTATTCTATAATTAAAATGATAGTAAATACTAAATAAAATTCAACAACACGTTTGAATGTTCAAAAAAAACTTACAGTATTCAGTTTAGTAAATATAGTTAATATTTCTTTTTGATTATTTTTTATAGCAGTAATTTCAGGTTTGATATTGTCTGTACTACGTTGTTGAGGATCACTTCCCGCAATGCACAAACACCTGAGTCAAAGGTTTTAATCATATATATATATATATATATATATATATATATATATATATATGGAATACGTTTTAAATTAAAATGTATACCTAACAATTTCAACATGTCCGTATCTGGTAGCTATGTGCAGTGGATAAAGTCCTTTGCTATTTGGTTGTTCAAAACTGAACCCCAAACTTATTATTGTTTCCACAACGTTTAATAAACCTTCTTGCACAGCAACATGGATAGCAGCATTACCTTCCTAATGTGAAGAAAAAATGTTTTTAATTTTCCATATTACTTATAAAATACTAAACAATTTATTTACACTATTGAAAATGTCTAAATTTCCAGGAGCGTTGTGCAATAAATATATCGCAACGTTTTCATGTTTTTCCGCTATAGCCACTGACAGCGGTGTATCCAGATTTTTATTCACCATTTCTACCGTAACGGTATGCTCTACTAATTTCATCACACATTCTATGTATCCATAGCGACATGCTACATGCAAAGGAGTATCTCCATTCTGTAAACATAAATGTGTAATTATAATAATAATAATGTCAGATATTCACAAATTGGTCGTAGGCATTTTACGTGATTCTGTTTATAAACAACTTGTGATTGTTGCAACAACAACAATCTCTCGATTACAGAAACATTTCCACTGCGACTGGCCAAATGCAGCGGCGTGTTTCCATAAAAGTCTTGGGAGTACACATCGGCCTCTTTGTCCAACAAAACGTTTACAACACTTTGAAATCCACGTTCACACGCCAGGTGTAGGGCAGTTTGTCCTTTCTAAACAGATTTATAAATATTAAAATAACATCGTCATTTAATGTGTTCCTTCAAGCAACATTTTTTAAGGAGTAGTTTTGACAAAACATTTTCAAAAAATGGAAATTAGTTTAAAAATTATTTTAATATTCATCGTGAAAAGTAAACAATGAATATATTCATCCTCGGTTTTGGTGTTTAGTGATTCCCAGGAGTTCAATCGTTCCGTTACCCAATTTTTGTCTAACCAACAATGAAGTTTGAAGTTAAGAAACTTATTCGAATTTACGCGAGTTATTTCAGATGGCAGTTACAATTTCAAAAAGTTCAGAAAATGCCGAGAGTTAAAAATCGGGATAAAACAATAATAGTATGGTATGCAATAATAGGTAATATACCAATAATAGGTATGCAGTGATTTATCGGTCTATATTAAGTATAGAAAAATATCTTATTGGAATGGAAATGACGAGGCAAAGCCTACTGCGGGTATATTAGTTATACACAATTTTAGCGCTTTCAAAAATTTAGCTCTACGTAAACAACACTAAGAGTTGTACGTTACTCGTATTGTTACTAATTTAACATAGGGCGGATACTTTTGCAAAAATAATCAACTTGAAATTAACACAATAAGTTGAAAATTAATTTTTAAATAAATGAACGTGGTCAAGTAACCCAATTGAAATTAAGTCTGAATTCATTAACTGGCATCCAGTATTATTTACTTATTAGCTGCGAATAAAATGCATTTAAAAACCTCGAAGAATTCACTAAAAAAAAAAACATTTAAAGTGTCGACAAAACGCCATTAAAAACCAACGGTTTTTAAAAGTTTATAACGAGTATTTTTTTTTTGTATGTTAACCAAAAAACGTATAAAATTGCGATTTGCTTGTGAAATTCGTTAAAAATAATACTACTGAAAGACGTCCTGAAAATGTAAAATAAAACGTGAATACGCCCATATGAGATTTGAACTTTGTAGTTTTTACCAAGACGCGCATCCATTAACGAGCGGGAAAAAATGCATTCGCTACAATAATTCTCTCGGTTGTTTATTCCGAGATTCGTTGGCGAGCAGTAAATGAAAAGCTACAATCAAAAACGCTGTGTACCCCTAGACTATAGCGAGTCAATTTTCTAAACGGACATCTTCGATTTCTCCTACTCCACCTCTCGCACCGTCACTTCCACCCGCCAACGTGGGCGACAGAATCGTGAACACGTCACCGAGTGACATGTTCTATTACACAATGAATAATAATGCGTTTACGTCGTTTTCGGCGAAAACGTCCAAGTCGTCGTCATTACCGGCACCGATCAAGAGCTCGGCGACCGATTTCTCGTCCACGAAATCTTCTTCAAGCGACCGCAGTAGCGATGACATCCTCTCGGGGTGGTTTGTTCTTGGACGGACGATTACGAGTCACACGTTACACTGCAGTTGTTGTGCACGTGTCCGTTCGGCGGCGTACGATTACGGATGAAATGTTACAAGCAATCGACTGCTGACGACCGCACATTCCGTCTCAAAATCGTTGAAACGTTCACGAGACAAAACGGACACAATCACAAAGCGATAAGTGCGCGCATGTTGTGCGTACATAAAATGTAACGATAAATCGTAAGCGCGAAAAACGGAAAACCGGACGATGAAGACCTACTTTTTACTCATAGGCCTATGGAGGCCAACACAAACATCAACGACCGTAACGGGTAATCATTCTGTTATCACCGTTTGTGAATCGTTTCTTCGAACGAGGTTAACGCACCCGAAGTACCATACGGCCCTCCCACCCACACGCTACTATTATACACGCCTGCGGTACACCTACTCTGCACCTGCAGTCACCGACATATAGGTACGTACTTATCAGCCTGCACGGGCGGGTCGCGGGTGGTTCCCGGTGCCGCCCTTCTCCCTCCCCCACCCCCAAAAAAATTAGGTTTTAATAAGGCTGAAAAAATTAAATTTTTTTTTTTTAGGACAATTTTACTTTTGCCGCCCTGGAGCAAATGCTCCTTTTGCACCTAGGTTAATCCGACTCTGGTGGTCCCCCCATCGGGCCTTTAAATAAAAATTAATAAAATTATTATTATTCATAAACTCTGCAGGCCATTAGTGGCCTTTGGCTTCCAAAACAACTCATCCTGATCCTTAGCAACATTTCTCCAGTTCCATACACCCATCTGTTGTAGATCCCTCTTCACTTCATCCATTCATCTATACTTCTTGGACGTCCTTGTCTTCTGGTTCCTTCCATTCTTGCAAGCATTACGCGTTTTGGTATTCTTTCCCCATCCATTCTTTCCACATGACCCAACCATCTGATCCTGCATGATTTTATGTATTTCACAATATTTTCGTTTTCTAAAATCTGCTCTATTCCGTGGTTGCTCCGTATCTTCCATCTTCCTTCTTCGTTTACTGCTTCATATATTTTCTTACTATATACTTTTCTTTCAAAAATTGAATTATATTATACCTATTAGGTACCTATATAGTTGTACCTACTTATACGTCTATACGCAGTGGTCAAGATGGATCGAAATGAGTGGTGGGAGGGATGGAAGCAATTTCGTTATTTCAAGTTTGGAAAGGGGGAAGTTGTGAGCGGTCCGTATTGTTGAAAAAAAAAGTATTTTTTAATAAAAGGTTCTAACAGCTGCGCATATTCCCGCCCAATAACACCGGCCGCCGGCCGGCCACTGTCAACAAGGGATAAACAAATATCCACCCTGTCCCTCTCAAACAACATCACTAGACGGAATAGTAATCATAAGTTATGATTCATAACAACTACCTACAAATTATAAAAAAAAAAATTTTTAATCCAAGAGGGATGAATAATTTTAAACGAAATAAGTGCGGTGGGATGGAATATGTTAACGATGGAATCCCTCTCCTCACTTCGACCACTGTATTTATACATTATTAATTCCATATTAAAACAAATCGTGTATGGCGTAAAACAATTTTTTTTTTTTAATCGCTCCCTCCCCTTGACGAGCAATTAAACTCGCGCCAGTCACCAGCTGCGGATACGGAGTGCAGGCGACACGAAACCGCGTTTTTTGACGCTCGTAAAAACGTAATAACGATGACTGTATTGACATAATCAGCTGGTGTCAGCTGACCTATATATTACTGTCACTGAAAAACTGACGTACAATATACTTTTTCAATAGGAACATTTATTTTTTAACAAACAAGTCATTTACAGAAGTAGTATAGAAATGCTGGTTCTAAAACCTCCACCTCCGCCGATACTCCTCCGCCACCATCGCCCAAAAATCAAACACTTGTTAATTTGTTATCAAAATGTAATTTTCTTATAATTAACCAAGTTTTTGATATAAACACAGAACAAGTTCAGAACATGTTCTGTGATATAAACCTCTATTAAATAACCAATCTTGTTATCAGTGATTAATGATTTTATCATTAAAAACATAGACATATTATGTCTATGATTAAAAATAACTTGTTATCAATCTTTATCACTAACATATTATTATTTACACACATATATTAAATGTCAACATAATATCTATCTATTACGTAACCCATCTATTTCAACCTTAGGCCCAGTTGTACAGTGGATGATTAAACTAGGCCGCCACCGTAGACACGCCTATGTTTCGGATGCAATCATAATGCAACATTGGATTTTAGAGTATTTTCGAAATTAAACCAGCCAGTTATGTTTATTAGGAGAGAATTTTTGCACGAAGCCAATGTTATATAGGTACTCGTTATGAAGAAAAAAATGAAAGAAAAACCATAAAAATATAATAACATTTTTAATATATTTTATCATATTACAATATCATTTTTTTTACATCAATAGTAATAGTACATAACTGAATCAGAATAATAATATTTGTCGTTTATTTACAAAACATTAGATTTATTATTTATGTATTTGAGCAAATTAAAAAAAAAACTTGTAGCAGTTGAAGTAGACAAAAATGTTTTCATTTTGGTAACAAAAAGCAAAAATAAATAATCAAATCTACACTTCTGAATTCTCCTTTAAATAAATAATTGTATAGTTGTAAATGACAAATGTTTCTCCGAAGAAAATGATTCACAAATAACAATGAAATAATGAGTGGGTAAATAAAAAAATAATTAAATAATGCGGTCGCTTCGTTATGACACGCAGTGACGACGACCCTGCGCAATTACTGTGCACTCCACGTGATGATCGCATCATATTCTTCATTATTTTGCACGGACGCGATGTGCGATTCCGGCAAGTGAAGTGCGGATTTATTAGTAATCCTGTCCACGCCATCCTCAATTTCTTCCGCCAACCAGACCAGCATCTCCCGGTCCCAAGATACTGGCCGTGGCTGGCCTCTAAATTGATACCATCCATTTGGGTCGGCCGTCTTTACTCGGAACTTCGTGCCTGGGGAAGCGGTGAAGCATTGGATGGCTGCGGATGGATCAACAACTTCCAGCACCGCTATCTGGGTGGACAACTCCGTAGGCCTGGCCACGCCGATCCAACACAGACGGTTTTCATCTTGTACGTTTCGAATTAAATACATTCGGCGTGCAGTGTCCCGTAGACCGAACGTTAGGTCGGGCATGTAAAATTGGTTGCCCTACAGTCAAAAGATTTCAAACGGTTATATAATTATAGTGTCTTCGGTCATTACTCGAAGACAAACAACAATATATAGGGTAAAACGACAATTTTTTTTGTCGTATAGAATTTCTACGTTCCCTTTTTCCACCCAGTCCATCAGAATGAAATACCTTAAAATGTGACACATTGACAATCTCATCCATTACTAAATAGCACGAGTAAGGGCTTCTTTCTGAACTTGAGTGAACACTTACATTAAAATCTATTTCTTTATACACAATTCTCACTGTATATCGTCCTTGCCCCTTTATACGTATCCTCTATTATTTTAACATATGTTCTCGGTATACTCGTTTTTTCTTTACCGTCCACCTCAAAACCTTTCTTGGAACTCTATGATTTGCCTTTTCAAAATTTATAAATACCACAAAAAAATGTCCTTTCCTCTCTGTTCATCTCCACAATTTGTCTCACACAAAATTAACGGTTCCATTGTCGACTTTCCTGGCGTAAAATCAGACCGCGTTCTGTGTGTCCCGAAACTTAAATAAACGTGAGGCCTTTCGGCCGTCCTCCTACCGCACTCGATCTCTAACCCCCGAAAGTATACGAGAAAAACTTCATAATAACTTTACCGATACGTCGTAGGCGGAGAAATGGTGTTCTCGGACACGTGTTGAAACAAGTCGTCGTAAGCGCCCGTCCAACGGCACCCGGAGACCAAGCATCGTACCTGAGGTGAGTACCGACAAACACTCTCGTGTTCGGACACCATCGGCACGTACACCAGCTTCGGGCAACCGTTCGGCCGGAATGCGCACTCCACTTTCGTCTCGGACATCAATTCGTACAGTTTCCGGACCGTGGGCGGCGGTAATTGCCGGATCGTGTCCGGACGGGCGAACTCGGACCGACACACAGGACACGTGGGCGTGCAGTTCTCGTCCGACTCCAACAACCTGTAGCAACAATCGTCGCATGTGCCGTGTCCGTTTTCGCAACACATTGTTATGGAACAACACAGTTCCATACACACCGGACACTGTAAGGCTCGTCGCACACAGTCGGAAAGTTGTCCTATCTCGTCTTCGTTGCTGCTCGCCATCGCACCAAAACACTGTTGACACTGTGCGAATGTCTGAAATGATGAAAAGACGATAACAATTACAATATTATATTACAGTCGAATGTCTCACGTTTGTTCGTTAAACACTATTTCCGTTTGTTTTTAGTAGTTACACAAAATTATTATAAATATTAAATTTTATGTTACAACGTGTCAATTGTGTTATTAACAAATATCTATTAGAAGTCCAAACTAGTTGATATTTTACCACTGTTTTTCCTTGTTCATCGGTCCGGAGTTTCTCAACTTCTGATTTTCCTTGAAATATCCGGTTATTGAATATTTTGAAAAACTTTGGTAGGAAAAAAGACATCTTTAATTCTTTCTTGAGTTAATTAACAATAATCAATGAAGTATTTTACACAGATTTAATAATGTGAACTTTCCGCTAGCTTGTTTTTCACTGAATTATATTTGTAAAATTATATAGTATTGTTCGACAAATACCGTTGATAAGGAGATTGTTTTTGTTTAATGGCGGTGTTGGTTAGTAAGTGTATTTCAGCCAAATGTCATTTTTAAATAATACATATAAACAGCGCTTTATGCGTTAAAGATTTTTTTTGAACAAAATATATATATATATATATGATTTATCTTTTGATTTTGTCTGCCGCTTAATTAATTTATTGAGAAAATGGAAACACGTGCGAAATTAAATAATAACTAGACACATTTTTCTATACTTTGAGCACTCTTTTTACGTGAAAATGTGTTCGCAGACAAAATATTAATTTAATTTGATTTGCTTAAATAAAGCGCATCGTTTGCTTTTTCACAACTCAAAAATAGTTTTAATTATGTCTGGTGGAGAAATATTTTATAAATGTATTCCGAGTATATTTCTCGGTGTATATATTTGACTTAACGATTATTACATATAATATACGTGTGTAATTATATTAATTTTAAACAGTATAGTATTATATACATTACTTTCCACATATATTAGCATTGGCTTGAAAGTCCGACCGGAAAAAATACACGTGATCTATAGTATACCAAGTTCGATTCTCACCCAGAATATTATCATTTTTCACTAATCAATAATTACTCATTAACACACACGTACGTACATATTCGTGTATGATCATGTACCGGTAGAAAATTTCACTTCTTTCTACTATTAATGTATAACCACACCGACAATCGTTATCAACACGTACATACGTGTATAGTCTTATTCTTATTGAAATATAATTTATTTAAATAATATATTTATAATATACAAGTAAAAAGGGAGGGGGAGAGGGGGATAATTAAGCGATATTCACAACACCCCGCGGCTCGTTACTTTTTTTTATTCGGCATACAAAAAACGATTTAAATATAGAAAATTTTTCTACATTACGAATAATGTTTATTAATTTTGTGCAGTAATACCTATATACAGCTCTTGAAATGCTATAACTGTTGTCTGTCTGTATTATACATATATAGGTATATATTATATTATATGAATTTGTCGTCATCACGTATCGACAGGAATATTATATTTCTGTTCTCTAATTTTTTTTTTTTTTTTACATTTATATAGTTAAATTATATTTATACGTACTACGTAGGTATAGGTAAGTCATAATTTGTACGACGACTGCAGGTGGTTACTGACTACTGCACACAATAATAGTTGTTTGTTCTTCATACTTTTTTTTAGTGTTTGGCATGTTTTTATTACTGATATACCTACACACACACAAAACGCCCAGACCAGACCTTATTATAATTTATTATTTTATATACGACACATTCGACGCTTATACATTATATTTCGTGTAATTGAAAAAAGGTTGTTTAGCGTATCTGAAAATTAGTTTTTGTACTGTTAAAATTGTATTTGTTTGATAGTGTTAAGAGGCCTCCATCGGACCTGTATGGCTGTATTTCTAGCTGAAATACATACGTTACTGGAAAAACTCTCACGCCTTGTAGAATGACCCGATTTCGATATTTCTTTTTTGTTGGAAAGAGGAAAACATTTCGCAGGGCGCACTGGACTTCGATTCTCAAAATTTTATTTTGCACATGTCAACAGTACCGACAGACAGAAAATTAAAAGCTCGATTTTATATGTTTTACAGGAAAAACTCTCATGCCTTCCAGAGTTGTCCGATTTCGAAAATGTTGCTGTTTTTGGATAAAGGAAGACTTTCTACAGGGCACATTGGACTTTGATTTTAGATTACCATAATAAAAACTACAAAAAAATAGTTGTTAAAAAAATTGTGAAAATTATTCATATTCAAACTCTTATTATAGCTTTTAGAAATAAAATTTTAAGAATCGAAGTCCAATGCGCCTTGTAGGAAGTCTTCCTTTATCCAACAACAGCAAAATTATCGAAATCGGACAATTCTAGGAGGCATGAGAGTTTTCTGTTAAAATCGAGCTGTTTGTCAACATGTGCAAAATAACATTTTGAGAATCGAAGTCCAATGTGCCCTGCGAAATATTTTTCTCTTTTTAACAAAAAAAAAAACATCAAAATCGGATCACTCTACAAGGCGTGAGAATTTTTCCAGTAACGTATGTATTTCAACTAGAAATACAGCCATACAGGTCCGGTGCAGGCCCCGGCGAAACGGTCACAGTTTGTTTCTGGCAGCAAATCGCTTCTAGTTGGTACTTTAGAGAGATCATTTTTTGATTTTCTTAAACTCGCCTAAAAATATAACTAAAAAACCACCGAAAAAATAATAATATATATATATATATTTTTTTTTTATGACCGTGCCCAAAAATTCTACGAGTAGGAGTATTCCGATCTCTTCCTTGACAGTTTGTTGCCGGTGTCCCAGGAGAATCATACTCCCGGAGAATCATGCCCCCCCCGGTAAGATTATCCTAGGATAATTGTACCCCCGGTAAAATTTTCCTAGGATTATTGTACCCTACTAATGGAGGTAAAATTATCCTAGTAAAATAATTTTTTTATTTTGCTATATTTTTGGCGCTTTTGGTGATAGAGGCACAAATTCAACGGGGTCAACATTTTGGTTTAGGGTACTCTAAGACCCAAGTCCAGTGTGTTACCCTTTAGACAATGGGGGGGGTTCATTTTGAAATCGTAGTAGTGAATTCAATTTTTGTCGTAGGAGACTCGCGATATCATAGATAGGTTGAGGGTACTTCAGTTTATAACATACTAAAAAATACCCCCCTTCGTTTTTTTGATTTTGATGTAACTCCGTTGCTATTGGTGCTAGGAAGGCGGTTCCAGCGGGAAACATTTTGTTTTAGTGTCTTTTAAGAGGTACGCCCAGCAAGTTGCCCCAAATGAGGGGGTACATTTTTGAAATCGTAGTAGTGAATTCAATTTTTGTCGTAGAACACTCGCGATAAAAATAATTATTCTATTGTCTTGAAATTTTCAAAAAATTGTATTTTTGTACTATACAACTTCAAAAATTTTTCAAAAAGTTTCATTCCATTTTAGGCTATTTATAGCTATTTTAGGAGGAGGGGTTCCCTCAAACTTCAGCGTATACCCACTAAAAAATGTACGACTACATCACTGTTTATATATACATATGTATGTTAATTGCTAATATAAGTAATACTTACTGTTTGGTTATGAGAAATATGATAAAATTGAGTCAAGTATGACGATTCCAATCTCCCTTAACTTTTAAAAGGTATTTTATTATGGTATTATTATTATATTTTTATAAGGTATTATTTCAAAAATGTACCCCCTTATTTGGAGGTGATTTGGGGCAACTTGCTGGGTGTACCTCTTAAAAGACACTAAAACAAAATGTTTTCCGCTGGAACCGCCTTCCTAGCACCAATAGCAACGGATTTACATCAAAATCAAAAAACCGATGGGGGGGTATTTTTTAGTATGTTATTAACTGAAGTACCCTCAACCTATCTATGATATCGCGAGTGTTCTACGACAAAAATTGAATTCACTACTACGATTTCAAAAATGTACCCCCTCATTTGGGGATGATTTGGGGCAACTTGATGGGCGTACCTCTTAAAAGACACTAAAACAAAATGTTTCCCGCTGGAACCGCCTTCCTAGCACCAATAGCAACGGAGTTACATCAAAATCAAAAAAACGAAGGGGGGGTATTTTTTAGTATGTTATAAACTGAAGTACCCTCAACTTACCTAAGATATCGCGAGTCTCCTACGACAAAAATTGAATTCACTACTACGATTTCAAAAATGTACCCCCCATTGTCTAAAGGGTTAACTGGACTTGGGTCTTAGAGTACTCTAAACCAAAATGTTGACCCCGTTGAATTTGTGCCTCTATCACCAAAAGCGCCAAAAATATAGCAAAATAAAAAACTTATTTTACTAGGATAATCTTACCTCCCTTGGTAGGGTATAATAATCCTAGGAAAATTGTACCGGGGGTACAATTATACTAGGAGAATCTTACCTCCATTAGTAGGGTACAATAATCCTAAGAAAATTTTACCGGGGGGTACAATTATTCTAGGATAATCTTACCGGGGGGGTAGGATTATCCGGGAGGTAAGATTTTCCTATTACACCGGCAGCAAATCGCATCTAGTTGGTACTTTAGAAAGGTAATTTTTCGATTTTCCTAAAAGCCTCTAAAACTTTAACTCAAAAACTACCGAAAAAAAAATTATTATTGATTATGTGCTCTATAAATACTCCATATACTATATTCTATATAGTATTAATAATAAATAATATAACACCGATGCTCCGCTCAGAATCATTTCATCGAATGCAATGATTTATCATTGATTTCAAATTTAGAGTGATAATAATACACTCTAAAATCTTACCCCAAGTAATTCACTTAAACAACATTCACAACATCCCGCGGCGGCTCGTTACCTTTTTCAATTTATTATTATATTATTAATTATTAGTATTAGGTACATATTAATATTAGAATACGAATGGTGCGCTTGTTTTCGATTATTCTTGATAACTGCAACAATGTTTGCATCGATGTTGGTTAATTTGAAACGTATAAGGAGTTTGACAGTTGTTCCAAAATTTAGTTTTTCACTGAAACCGTGACAGAAAATTCGACTTCACAATATTATGTGAAGAATTGAAGAATATGAGTTCTGGTTGAAAACAACCAGAACTCCATTAAATATTTACGGTTAAAACTCGTTTTGTATATATAAATATACATACACGCAGGCGCCGCCCTAGGTAAATCTATTTTACGCTGCCCCTCAAGGGCGTATTTTATGGAGGGTGATAGGGGCATTCACCTCCCCTCCATAACCATAAAATATGCATTAATAATACATAAATCATATACGGTGTTTAATGATTTTATCACTTCAGAATTCGGTTCAATATAAAATTGCCGCCCCTAAACTAGTGCCGCCCTAGGCGGCTGTCTATTTTGCTATGGCGTTGGGCCGGCCCTGCATATATGTAATCGATCATTGACCACCGTATTTCTAGAGAGAAAATTTTTCCGAGAGCATACCTATTTTTATTGTCTTTATTTCAGTGGCTTTAAGATTTGTACCCATTTGTGTACACGGTACACACAGTTTTGAAGGTATTACAAATAATAAAAGTCGATACGTATACTCGCATATTTTATTAGAAAAATAATAAATAAACAATAACGAAATAGTGAAAGCGAAAAAATAAAATAAATAAAAGAATAAAAAACAAATTGTAGAAAATTAACGTCTAATCGCATAAACATTTTTAAAAAATATTATTTTTAGCACAATGACTATCTCAGTGGGTACAACGGCACCCACTACCCTCCTCCCTGCGGGCGCCCCTGATAATATGTATTAAGTAGCATTGATTACCTATATACAGGGCTCGTAAATTCATGCACTAAAAAACGTGTAAATAAGTATGCATTTATGCACTAAAAGCTGGCAAACTTTGAGAACCATTGCAGGAATGTATGGTTTTCGACAAAAATAAATTGGTACGTATACACTGCCGTAAAACGCATAAAAACAAAAACAAAACCTACTAAGATTTCGTAAAAACTCGAGAAAGTAAGTAATAAAGAAATTAAATACTTTTTTTTCCTAAAAATTTTTTTCATCCACCCCGAAAAACGATTTTTCTACATTTATATGAAATAATATGCGATTATGAATCCAAAAAAATCTACTATTTATATGCCAAAACACCCGAAGTATGCAAAAATATGCACTATTAAACTTTATATTTTTATTACTATTGTTGTGAAACGGATTTGTACTTCACTTAGCACGTTTTCTTAAGTAGCAAAAAAAAAAAATATATGCAAATGCATGAACTTACGAGCCCTAGCTGATTGTATAAATAATCAGTATGCTAACATACGTATGATGATGAGTTTAACTATACGTGTGATAATCATAATTTACTATTTAATATGGGTAGGTACGTTTATAGTCATGGTAAGCTCTTCAAAAGATAGAAGGCAAAAATTCACGAGTGTAAAAATTGATGGAGAGGGGCAGTGGCGTAGTAAGAAAAATTTTCGGGGGGTTGTATACATATTAATTGAATCTGGAAGTCTAAGTATCGTTAGAAAATTACTTGCATATCTTTAATAACCATAATGAAGCGTTAATTAGGTGAAAGTAAATACGAGTTTACAAGAATAAAATTGGGAAATTATCATTTTAATATTCGAAAAAAAAAAAACTATAAATTACATTTTCTACGCTTCTCAGCAAATTTGTTAATTATTTCTTCAGGTTCTATACCAATTTCTCAGTGAATACTTAAAATATTAAATAAATTATCAAAGTAATATAAATAGATACGGGGGGCCCGTAAGCGTTTTACGTTTTGCGTACGAACGAATTTTGTACGAACTTGAAAATATTATATTAAAAATATAGTAAATTAATTATATTTTTACTGAATATTTCGGGGTTGTCCCCAAAACCCCCCCGTTACTACGCCCCTGGAGAGGGGGGTTAATCAAAATAGTTTTTAAATGATGAAAAGAGATATGTTTTGGATGAGCCGCGAAATTTTAACAAATTTTTTGGTGAGTTAGGTATGCGTGCACAGGTTTCGAACCCCCGCAATATTGCGCCAACGATGTTATTATTGAAAAAAGGCGCCAGTTAATATTGTGTACCTAGGGCGCCAAAATCCTAAATACGTCACTGTGAGACAGATAAACAACTATATTGCGTATAATTCGTACTTGTACACTAGGTAATGTATAAAATGTTATTACACCACTTTATACATCCTAAAAATAGGTACTTTACTAGAAAATTTGTATTGAAAAGTATTAGAAAACAATTTATTTATTATTTTAAAGAAAAATTCCGATAAACTGATGACAATATTGACCTGGGCACACAAACTTTAATAATCAGATAATTAGATAAAATATAGTGATAACAGAAAAACAGATCAACTCTAAGAAAAAAATTTCCTACAGTAAAAAGCTTTTAAAAAGGAAATAATTAATAATAATAGATTTGAGGGAAGAGAAATGTTACAAGAAACCTACTAGTCAACTGTTGAAGTATGGAAAAGGCCAGGCAATTAAAAAGAAGACTTTTTTTTAGCATATTATAATAAATATTTTTTTGGTTTTGCAAGGCTTATAAGGTTATAACAATAGAGCAGTTTATAATTTGCGGTGCTGTAAGTATCAAATTCTGATTATTATTATAGTATAATATGGATAATGTAAATGTAATAACGAATAATGTAAAATGTGTGAAATATTAATAATTCATACCGAAATGTCAACACAATTCAGTATTTTTTTAAATTTATATATTGAATAACAGGTCGTTACGATTAATATGAAATAACAATAATTTAATACAATTTATATAAGTTGAAAAAAAAAAAGCATATCCGATAAAAATAAACTCAACTAATATGTATTTATACAAATAGGAGTTAGTAACACAATTAAACAAACAAATAAAAGAAAACAATATTTAAATACTGTAAGAGAGAACGAGATCTATGCACATAATTAAAAGTGAAATAAATGCAAAAAGAAAGTATCACATAATTATTTGTTTATAATGGTAGTACAATGATGTTAAATTACAGCTGTAAAAACTTAATATTCAGTAATTGGCTTTACACACATTTTAATCGGTTTTATATTAAACAGTACAAATAAAATTGTTAATTTTATTTTATTTGGTATAAGTCAATTAAGTACGTTTGAATCCAAAGAAATGTAGATACACGCATATTATCATAACATGTATGATATTTAAACTACGTAAAACATTTCTAAACGTTATAGGTTGCGATTATTTTAATGGACATATTCAGTGGTGCCAAACATATACACGAACTGAAGCGATTGCTTTACATAATAAAAGGGGCGGATGATCTTACTGGAACGTGTGTTTTTGTTTTTATTTTACATAGTATACTAAATGATTAATAAGTTTGTTATAATAATTAATAAGAGTTCAGTTAACAATTATTGGGTGGTTGGGTGTGTAAATAATTCGATTTCGCTTCACTTAAATTTATATGACTCGGTGCCACTGGACATATTTACAATGTATGGTATGTTTTTAGCAGCCAATACAGATATTGTTAATAAAACAAAAACATAAGCGTGATTATTTAATTGTATATGAACAAATAATGACCATATATTGGATGTTTCTGTTTATTATTTAGTTACAGTATTCACATTGTATTATTATGGTCATGCGAAAAAAAAATTAAAAAATTAGTTGTTTCAAAAATTAATTTGGACTAGTGTATTGGTAATAATATTGATAATAACATTAAAAATTAATTTACCACAAAATAAAACATGTATACAAAGCCATCATTTCTTTTCAATAATTCAATAAAATTATCATAAAAAAAAACAATAATAAAATAGTAACTAATCAATAACACATACATGATTATAATACGATGATGCCTTAAGTAGACAATATAAAAATACTATTTGGTGAATAGTTTTAATTTTTAATTAACAATTAAAAATATTTTCAAAATGTATACTATGTTTTTACAGAACATAAAAGAAATGTCCACATCAATTTGTCAGTATATCTATGACATAACAATCATTGAGAAATATCAAGATTATTAAATTACAGGTTAAAAAAGAAAAAAAAGGTCTATATATAAACTAAAATTGTATATTGTATAATTTTAAAATATAACTCTGATCAAACCTATATTTAATATAGGTTAATAATTTAACTTTAATATATAATTAACAAAGTAATAGTTAAATATTGGCAAGAAAAAAGTAATATTATGTTAAATAAAATATAAAGGTTATAATATGCAGAGCGTAATCATGTCTTCTGTTCGTGACAGACAGAAAGAAACAACAAATTAATGTGTAGCAGAATTCTCTTACATAAAATCACATAGCGCTTTCAAAATCTAATAGTCATGGTTTCGATGATAATTTAATATATTAATGAGGAACTAGTTAAAATACTTTTTTTGAACTTTATTTCTTTATTTGTGAATGCTTAAAACCATAAAATGCTTATTTATAAGTGATAATAAATATGTTTAATGTTTATTTTATAAAAAGGCGTTTAAATTTTTAAAAAAAAGAATGAAAGTACTTTATAACATATTAATAAGCATTCCAGTTGCGAGTAGACCAGAGTATTGCAAATGTTGTACCAGTTATATTAGCCATATCGTTACAATGAGATAAATACCGTTTTAATAAACTTCTGTAACCAAGGCCAATACTTATAACTGTCTTACCATCACCAGCAGCAGTTATACACGTTACTTCTTGTTCATACGGTCTAAACACAGTAATAGGTCTAGCAGTGTCTTGTTCAACAACCACAATGCAGCCCCATGCAGTGCCTAAATACAGTTCATCGCCTACTGAGCATATACTAGTTATCTGAAATATTCAGATTATATCTGTTATGGCGAGTTCTCATTGAAATTAAAACATTTATATGTAATACCTGACATTTTCCTGGACTCAATCGTTCCTCTATACTGATAGACTTGAGACTTTCTGAACATGGTATTAGCTTTGAACAGTCTAACTTATTCATTATTTTTCTGGTGACTACATTCCATTGATAAACAATACAACCTGAATAGTTAAAATTAAATTGTGTAAAAATGACCACTATATAATAATCAATTATAATTATTTTCATAACATTAAACATTTTGTTTATACTATTATTAATTCTACTAACCTGGATGTACGTAAGACCATACTAAATTATGACCACGAGAAGTGCTTAATGACATGACTTGTGACTCCAAGCCCGTGTAGTCAAAATGTTCAAGAACTTCATAATTTATCGCCACATTTTGTTTAATAGTATAAACAGATATTCGGCCTTGATCTTCTCCACACCATAATTCACAAGTCCTAATTCAATCATATATAGATAATGTAATAAAATCAAAGGATTATGTTTTAATGACATACCCATTGTTGTCAACGGTTATAAAATCAAAAAGAACAGTAGAACTTCCGAGTTCACTCATCACAAAACTGCCTTCTCCCATAGTTGGAGCTAGAGGTGACATATTACTTCGTACAAGAAATATTCTTCCATTTTCTAAACCTACTGCAACCCTATGTCTATCTTTCAAAGACACAATACACTTCACTCCAACTTCTTGATCATCTGTTATAAGTTTATAGCTAAACATGTACTTGCTATTATTTCTAGAAAAAAAAAGAAGAATAAATATTATTAGTTATAATTAGGAATGAAAATTTCTTTTTTGTTCAGGCAAGTTCAAATTAATAAAAAATAAAATTGCAATTTATTTCATGCCTATAAAATTATTATTAATAATATGGTTATATATTTTTTTTTAAGAGGATGCTATACTAAAAAATGAAATTTTTAATACATATTTTAATAATGGAACTATAGTTTGTTCGCCAAGAGACTAGGAGTGCGCATAAACCAATATTTGTTTTATCTCACTGTAACAGTGCCCTACCACCTAACCGACCGCATGTTCTGTATACTATGTAATTTTGTCATGGAGAAGAGTTATCTGTCCAAAGATTAACATAGCAACCCGATTTTTTGTCAATCATATATACGAAACACCCCCAGTCTCTTGGCGAACAGACAATGTTATATGGTATTTGATTAACTGTGCATTATAGCTAAATATTGTTTGTTTAAAATTGTATAGTTTTTGCTACTTTAAAAAGCTATATATTTTATGATAGTCAATAGTTTTAAAAAGGATCCATAAGACTTCCAAAAATATTCTTTTTACATTTGGTCATAAGTATTTATATTTAAAATTTTACATGAATAACACAATACTTTGTGTAATATACGTTGTATCATATTTATGTCTGTTAAATAAATAACGGCAGTAAATGTGGGCATCATATCCTCTAAATATATTATTTAACTTACGAATAAGCATGAATTTGTCCTTCTGCATCTCCTAACCAAACACTGTGATCGTCTACTGTGCAAATGGCTGTGATTTTATACATAACATTTGTACTTCTATAATGGAACCAATTTGTGATACTAAATGCCAATCTATCAAGTTTTCCATTAGTACACGGTAACCATATTTCATCACCATTAATTTCATCGTCTTCACCTATAAAATATTATAAGTATCTTTCAAGTGTTTATTTCAAAATAATTAAAAATGAACAAATATTAATTTACATACCTAGTGGTAATGGTATTTGAGTACAAGAAACAACATTAGCTGAATGATTTAATGATACTACATCATAAAGATGGGTAAACTCAGGAGCTGATACTATGGAAACAATTTGACTAGCTGAAGGACGATCTTTTGGACTCTGTGCCCAGCATACTGCCATCAAATCAAGCAAATAACTTGGATACGTCGTTTCCTTTAAAAATACAATTGTAAAAAGTTATAGTTAAACATAGAGAATCATAAAATTACAAAGTTCATATGTCGATTTTCTTACTCTATAAGTCAATGCTGGACGATGACCTTCTAATATACTTTCTTTCACAGATTCATGATTTTCAAATGGTTGATGCATTGTAAGCAATTCATAAATAAACATTCCAAATGAAAAACAATCCACTTTTTCAGTATACTCTTCTTCACCATTGTATTTTATTATTTCTGGGGCCATAAAACCTTCTGTACCACCAAAACCTTTGGTTCCAGATGGTAAAGTTAAACGACTAATCCCTAAAAAATAATATTTTTTGAAAAATATTAAAACCACGGGGAAAAATATTATTACCATAATCTGCCATTTTAACATGAGTGTTAACTGCATAAGGATCTTGTAGTGGTACTGGGATAGACCAAACAAGCACGTTTTCACTTTTTAAATCTCTATATATAATTCGTTGTTGATGTAAATATTCTAATGCTTTAGCAGTTTGAAATACTATTTGTTGCAGGATATGTGGATCAAATTTCGAACCAGATCTCCGATAGTTCCTTAAAATTTGATCTAGTGCTCCCATTGGTGCAAGGTCTAGAATAAGCGCTAGTGGTTTTGTGCAAACACCAATTAATGGAACAATATTTGGATGTTTCAGATTCAGCATAATATTTAGTTCTTGTCTAGCACTACAATACGATTTACACGTATATTGAAGAGGGTCACGATCCCATTTTGCTTGTGCTCCCTAAACAAATAAATCAAAAAATTAAATTATAATTATAATTTATTAACTAAAAATATTTAAAAACCCTCTTACTTTATAAGCTATAACAGCAGACTGACTAGCATTAGGTCCCGGTGGTACAGGTTGGAGCATTTTAATTGCAATTTGTATACTATTACCAGGTTTTTTCCCTTTACAAACTCCTTTAAAAACAAATCCAAATGCTCCACGGCCTAATAATTTACCTCGAATAATATCTTCATCATTAATAACTAGTTCTTCACCCAAATCCAAAAACACCTAGACAATTTTATTGATATTAAAAAGTAATAATAATTAATTTTAATGTAAATAGAAAAATCATACAGTATCAGGAGCAACTTGCGCCAAAGATAAATCTCCATGCCTGGGGCATGCAACACAAAGTTTATCTACTGAAGAAGCGGCTAAAATACAATCTTCAACAGTCCATCCATAATGTATATCACCCTCAACTTGATCATCCGAAATTAAAGGATGATCATCGACAGATACTTTTCTACTCGGTTGTGGACTAACATCATGTCCAACACCACTATCACCACCATCAGAACCATTGTAACTTTCTTGTGATTTACGAACAATGTTTTTATTATCTAGATCTCTTTTTAAAAACTCTTTAGAAATATGTTCTATTTTGCTTGTACCATCATCGTCTTTCATATCAATTGAAATACTATCAGTTTCTACACTTTCAATTAAACATCTTGGACATGGGACAAGTCTAGTTACTAAACATTTTCCTTCAGATGTATGAACAAATCGAGTACCTAATGTTGGATACCAGTCTTCAAGTAGTACATCTATATGATCTACTATCAGGGCTAATAATTTTGCTGCTTGTACTGGGGAAGGATCTAACACAATAGCTCTGAATCCAATATCTTCTTCATATTTGTTTTTTATTGGTCTTTTTATAATTATTGTATCTAAGGGTAAATAAGTTTCGAGAATGGAAGAACTTTTAATCGGCACGTCAAACCAAGTATTTTCCGAATAAAGTTGAAATCTTAGATGTCTATAATTTATAGGAGAATTACGATGTAATACTTCTTTCATTCGGAACAATGTTATTTTATTAGCAAATTTTAATTCAATTCCAGTTTGCCATAAAATCCAATCAAAGTGAGTATGGATGTCTGAACACATGAAATCATCACCATTTACTTCTGTTGGCATAAAAAATTGCCTTATTACATTTATAATTGTATCATCACCAAGTATCCGAGTAATTAGTCGAGACCAAAAGCCTGATGGAAAATATGACATAAGTAACAGACGACGGACAGACACTTCTGGATCTGAACGACTAGTTATATGTTCTCCAATATCAGTTAAATCTAACATTGGTTGACTTAAAGTTTTAGCTCGTAATTTACGGAGTTTTGACTTAACAGGAACTTTGATGAGTATTGGTTGTGCTTTTTGACCATACATATCTTCTTCGGATGGTAAAAGCGATGGTATTAATAAAGATCTGCTATCCCAAGTTAACGCTACTTCAAATTTATTGAGCAAATTAACAATATATTCTCTCGTACTAGTTGATGATTTCAACACAATTTGTAAGTCATCTAGTTTCATTACGCCTGAACGTGCGAAAGGATTGATTTCTCTAATTGTTACCACATGTGCTAACATGTCACATAACCATTGTGGATCTAAAAAATATAGATCTTTTAATGTTGCATCATCATAATGTAACAATACACCTAATAACAATAAATAACAAAAAAAACTGTAAATAAATATTTTCAATTGAAAATGTATGGCTTTCAAAATGACAAACCATTTTCATGTAAGAACAAAATAGCTTGATTTAATTCGGCCATATCTCGAAACGATTTATGATATCTAGATATCATTTCTGCATTGACTGCAGTTCGAAACTGATCTAAATTTAAAACAGGATCTAAGCCTGCTTGTCGTCTTTCAGATCCAATATGACTTACAATATCTTCTAGTGCTAAATATGTTGCTGGAACTCTCTGTTCCAAAAGAAGTTCTTTGCTTCCTAAAAAAAAATTTATATTTATACAATAATGATAAAAATAATAATAGTAATTGAAACTCGATAGATCAAAGAAAATAAATTTGTTTTTCATTAACTTAATTTTACTTTTTTATCCTTGGGCGTTGAGTTATTTAGAATCTAATAATTATTTTTTAGAGGTTGATAAAATTAAATATTATGTGGGAAAATGTAGTAGTTAAGTCACCTACTTAGGTATAGGTAATACTTTCATTGGTAACATATTTGAAGGATGAATAAATGGTCATAAAAGTATAGGTAGACCTAGGAAAGCGTTTACTGAGTAAAAAATGGTTAGAATAAGTTAGCTGTAAAAATACCTATAAACAGATAAGAATGAATATCCAGATTTGTAGTGACAAGGAATGGAAGGAAAAACAATGTTTACAAATACAATTGAACAATCATTTTCAATATCAAAAAATATACTTAGCACTTGTAAATGTGATACTCGAAAATATTTTATACTCAGTCCCAAAAAATAACACACTTTAACTGCACACACATACTTCAACAATTATGTTGTCAGTTGAAGATAATAACATAATTGTTGAAATGTATATACACAGTTAAAAGTGTATTATTTTTTTACTTGGTTTTATACTATTTTCTAGTCATTACTGATCTAAAGCTTTAGACTCTGACCCACTTTTTAATTATATACATATAATTAATATAAACATTAACTTACCAGGAGGTTTAAGGCTGAACACTGTATCATAAATAATATTACATAAAAGCTTGATATTATGCTTTGTTTTACAGCTGATTTCAATTGTATCCAGTACTCTAGGTAAACCATATTTTTCTGCATCTACTATGTTGATAAACCGATCTCTAATTAATTGTTGTAATTGTTCTGAATGGTATTCAGGAGACTTGGTGCTCACCACATCGTAGTGTGTACCAACAATTATTACTGGGGAATTTGGTGCACGAGCCTGTTGAAAATAATATTAGTTTCAATATGCCAAATTCTGGTCTATTTAAATTACCTGAATGTTGACTAGCCATTGTAAGATTTCTGCAATTCCTCGATGGCCATCTGTAATTTTCCAAACTACAATATACAAGCTCCTCTTTGATAAAAAGTATTGGTGTGTAGCATAGTATTCATTTTGACCACCAAAGTCCCAAGTTCTAAACATTACTGGACCATACTGAGAATTTCCTCTGATTTTTTTTTCATATACCCAATCACCAATATCAACACCGACTGTTGAAATATTTGTCCCCTTACTTGTCTTTTGGTTTATATTTTTATTTCCCATACGCTTTGCCCAATGCTGTAAAAAAGTGTTATCAATTCAAAATTGAAAATAAATATTTTGACAATATCTTACATCCACTGGTTTCTTTTTATAATTTCCTGTGCCTTCTTGCCTAAGTTGGTCTAATAATGATGTTTTGCCAATTCCCTGAACTCCCACAATCATTAATTTCATGCGAGCATATGGTTTGGCATCTTCAAGAACAGACTTCAAATAACCAATAACGTCCATTGTTTTATACTTATTTGAGTCAATCATGGTTTTCAATGGTTCTTGTAGGCTACAGCCTCTAGTATTCAAATTCCACAACCGCGATAACAGACCCATTTGTGAAGGTAGCTCTGTGACATCTGGTCAAGTAAATAATGTTGTTAGACATTATTTTATATTAATATTTCAGCACTTACCTTTATTTCCACTTATGTTTAAAACGGACAAGTTAATAAGTTCATTTATATTGCTAGGAATTTCTTTTAATTGATTATTACTTAAATCCAACATACTCAAATTAGGAAAAATTAATTTAGATTTTATATGTCCCAACACTGTACCTCCTATATCCTATTTAAACATATATTTAAAATTAATAACAATAAAATGTTGACAAAAATAATAATTATAAATACCCAATCATCTAACTCATCGGCTGAATCGTTTGAAGCAGTAGAAAATCCATCATCATCAGTTGACAGCTGAATTCTATTCATACAATTATCAGCCAACATTAAAGTTCTCAAATTTTCAAGCCTCAAATGACGTCTGTGTGAACATACTCGATTTAAAATGTTTGCTCGTAATGACATTCTTCTACCTACATATTATAAATTATGTGTTTTTAATGATATAATAGATTTTGTGGTGTTAAATTATTTTAAACTCACTAGTTCGTATTTTTGAAGGTATAGTTGATTTAGGAACTTGTCCCGTTTCCAATCTATAGCACAATAAATTTTCTTGATCAGGTGTAGCCTCTTCTAGATTAATTTGTGGTAAACTAGGCCAAACACATATTTTATTATGACTGAGATCCAATTGTTTGAGAGAACTGGGATATGATGTTATATAACTCATCGTTCTTAAGCTAGATAAATTTAAAAAATTTGTTACAAAATTTAATATGTAAACAGAATGAATTACATATTTACCAATTATATGACATGTTAAGCCGTGTTAAATTTACAGCTAAACATGACAGTACAGGAGGTATAGAACTAAATCTATTATGTGATAAATTCAAACATGACAATTGTGAACTGTTAGATTTAACTTCTGAAGTGTCATCAACTCTTGCAATTTGTTCCATTATTTCGATTGTACGATTCCATAAATTATGATGAACTAAAGAGATACTTCTAAAATAATATATTATATTTAATAAAAATAAAAATAGATAAACTAAGTAATTATAACATACTCATCAACACTATTAACATCAATCTCTTTAACTTCATATGATTTATCTAATATGGGAATTCGCCCAACTGATCTTTCTCTCAAACTTTTGGCTTCATTATCTGATTGAGCATATGGTAGTTCTTTTATTAAATTGAATGACATATTAAGATCTTTTAATTTAGGAGCTCGCCACATTTGAAAAGGTACAAAATGAAGTTTGTTGTTTGACAAATCAAGTGTAGTTAATGAAGGTAATCTAAATAATTCTTCCGGAATTTTATCAAGACGATTATCCTGTTGGTTATAACAAGTTAATAAATATCTACACATATTTTTACTACAAGTTCTAACATACTTGTAAGTAAATTTCTTCAAGTGCATTGGCTGTGTAGATAGATTTGAATAGTTTAGACATTTTTTTGCTTGTAGGAGAGGTTACTTGATGGGAGTCTTTTGGATCAGGTAGTTTTTCAATTTTGTTTTGAGCCAAATTTAAATACTTGAGACTTTGTAATTGAAAAATGATAGCTGGTACTTGCGTCAGTGAATTATTTGATATATCTAGTCTAGTTATGGCAAACAAAACAATTTCTCTACTCCGAGGATTCATTTTCAGTCTTGGATTGATATGAAGGGCAGCATCAACCTAAAAAATAAAAATCATTTATTTAATAAAAATACATTTGTTCATGTAATTGTCCATAATAAAAATAATCTTACCAGCCACTGCGATCTGATAGATTCAAGTTTACATCTCTGACTATGCCAATTTATCATGACTGGAGTACTAGGGAATATGTTACTGTAAGTTAAACTTGATAGACCACCAAATTGTGAAGTTATATTATCTGTCATTGCCTTTTTATTGATTTTGTGTTCAGGATCAGCAAAAGCTTTAGTCCCAAGTAATGTTGTAATTAAATGTTGATTTTTATTTATCATTGCAGCTGCAAGAGCTTTACAATCATCATCTCTAGCACCATGTTTTAACAGCAATTCTACAATGGCTGCATCTCCTTTGTTACATGCTAAAGTTAATGGGGAACAACCAGCTTCTCGGATGTCATCATCTTTCTGCTATTAAAATAAAATTAATAAAAATGTGTATAAAATAAATTCAACTATTTTAATTACAATATATTTACTTTGTAATCAGCACTCGGTTGCAAAGTAAGTAGATTTGGGTCAGCCCCATTTTCAAGTAAAGCAACAACAACATCTTTAAATCCATTTCGTACAGCAATATGAAGAGCTGTTTCTGGAGCTTCTTCGTTGCAATACACATTTACCTCTACAGGTTTTAAGTTTTTTTCATTTAAGTCAATCTCTTTTATCAGATTTCCTCTAAGACGAGAAACAATTGATTGTATGCCCTCTGAAATGCGGCTACGTTTTGATATGTCATTATTATCATCTTTAACAGAAGTTCCATCAATAGCACATATCTGAAAATATATGCGTAAGTAGTAAAGAATAATTTTTTTTAAAAATTATTTCATTCAAACATATATGCTTAATTTATACTTTTGTTGCTTTCACTTGATACTTTAACAATATATCTACAATTTTCAAGTTGCCTAAAAGACAAGCTAAGTATAACACTGTTTGACCATTGACATCTTTAGCATTTACATCAAATGGAACATCAAATTCCCAATTGTCTTTTCTATAACAAAATTGTTTTAGTAATATTATTACTTTTTTCTTTTAATTCGCCTTACACTCCAAACTACTGTATTACGGGGTACATTAATACGACTATTATTGATATAATTAAAATTTATTAAAAAATATCATTAAATTAAGAATTACCTTAATTTTATTAAGGAACTAGGAGGATAAGGATATTTCAGCAGAAGTTCCAAGACCTGAATATTTCCATTTATACATGCTGCGTGAATTGGCAACCATTTTTCTACAGTAGTTTGTCGAACGAGATCGGGGAATTTCTGAAATGTTATTGAAGTTGATGAGTTTAAAGTAAATATTTTTAAAATTTATAAATAGTACCTTAAGAAGAATTTCGACAACATCTTTTTTCCCTTTAAAAGCAACAATATAAAGTGGAGAATACCGAGTAATTGGATGTATTCTACCATCAGCTTTATGATCAAGTAACATTTTCACTATATCTTTTCTACCCACTTCGCAAGCACTAATAAATAAATAAATAAATAAAAATATACACAAACACACATACAAATTTAAATTAAATTAAATCAATACCAGTATAAAAGTGTAGTGCTACCATTAGGGGTCATGTTAACAATGTACTCTTCATTAGACTCGAGTTCTGATAAAATTGTCTTTGTTGTACTAACATCTCCTCTACAGATAGCATCTCGCAAATCCATATGAACTCTATTTTGCGATTCTTCCCAGGAATCTTAATAAATATACAATCAAAATAAAAACAATTTATTATAAATAAAATAATACTATAAGTTTAATTTTAATCTTTATATTTCAATTAAGATTTATAAAATTTAATAATGTAATATTTTCAAATAGTAGTTATATAGTTAAGAAAAAATTATATATCTAGTAAAAAAACAATTGTATATACATAAAAGCTTACCATATTGACAGGTTTCATTAATAAAATAAGCATATGTATCTAAACCAATGTCCGTTTTTAAACACTTATTTGCAAATGAACCACTAGAGATCAACCAACTAAACATTTTTGTACCATTGCAAATACACACTATTACAGTTCAATGATGAATGGTATTGGTTAATTTTTCATTGAAATATACTAGTAAAATGTTCAGAACAGTTATAACCCAAGGAAATAAAATAATAATAGAAATTTTTATAATGGCGGTACAAACGTGCCGTGACTGATTTAGCAATAACAGAGGACCTTGTCAAATGAATCAAAACGTAAATTCCAATTGTTACTACTTTTTATTATAGTAAAATGTAATGGCATACATATTTCAACGAGAAAATATTCACACATTCACTTACTATCAAATATTTCCCACATAATGAAATTTTTCAATATTTGTATTAATATAATTATATTTTTTTTTCTGTTCTGAAAATGAGGACTTATTTTTATATTATTTTATTGTTTTTTATTCATAGGACAACAGTAATTAAAAAGTTATTTTTAAAAGTTTTCTTCTTTTTTCTGCTCTGAAGATGAAGACTTGTTTTTATTTATTTTATAAAAATATCTAATTATATATTTGATACAATATTCTGTAATGGCATTAGCAGTTACGCAGCGGGTGGCGTCCGATTAGGAATATATGTGCGGAGGTGAACGTGTTAAACATAAAAAATGAATGAGTGTCACATATTATTTAATGTAATATTAAAATAAATGGTTAGTGAAAATTTCAAAAACTTTTAAAATATTATATTCTCAATTACACATATAATTAAATTATAAACAAAATAATGAAAATTTATTTTGTCAAAGTTGATGTACAGTAGATTTTCCATCTACCCCACAATTGTTTCATATGTATACATTAAAAAAATCAGTTGGAAAATCCATCTTTTAATTACCAACTATATCAAGTTTTAAATTGATATGAAGTATTTGAAACTTTTCCAACCCATCACAAAAAAAATAAAAATAAATCACATAAAATGTAAATAAACAATAAATAAATTTAAATTAATAATGAATGCGGGTTAGATCAAGACAATTTGAAAATTTTGATGAAATTAAGCAACATTTTTTTTTAGTATGGGTGTAACATAAAGAAATAACGAATTTGTATTTGTACACAAGATGAACTTAAGTCTAAAATATATGTCTTAAATTTAACATACAGCTATTGATTTTTGAATTCGGGCTTTATTAGAAAGATAACGGACTTGTAACAAATAAAGACATTTTGGAATCAAAGAATACAACAAAAAATTTGACCGATAATGAGAGACAAATGAAACTGGTAAATTATCCCATTTATGATTTCATAAACGAAAAGTATGGATTTTTAGAGAAGGAGAAAAATCAGAATATGGGAACTAATACACCTATGGCTTGAGACCCATACAAATTTGATATAAAAATGCTGATTGGAAAGATGAAAAAGGATCCGATGTATTTGAAGAATGAGAAGTTAATGGAGAAGATTCAGCAATGTTTATTCAGTGATAAATGAGAAGATTAATGGAGGAATATTACCGGAAAGATGTGGAATATAAAAGAGTACCCTGCATAAGTTTAGAAGTTTTGGTAACTTAACCATCTGTATAAATTAGAGTGAAACTGTGGTAATTTTGATAAATGGAATTATCGAATAATGCATTCAGTTCAGAGTGGCCGAGGGAATACACTGATATAATACATATATTTATGTTTTATAATCTAATTAATGATTTTATAAGTTAATGAATTGATATTTTTATATTAGAATAATATTTTGTTTTAATACATTTTACTAGTAGTGTAACTACTAGACCAACGACGCCAAACTTTCACACCTCACAGATCACTAAATTCTTAATTTAAAATTCTGCATTCTACTTATACTGAATTTTGAAAAAAAAAAAAAAATTACACTTATAAAATAATGATTAAAGAACTTTAATTTTATCAATAAGAATTACGAAATACACTTAAATATAAAAAGAATTATAAATGCTTTGTTAATCTTTTTTATTTATTTACATAATTTTTATGCATCACAATTGATTATATTATACACTCCTGGTGGAAGATTAATAAAGTAACATTGTAAATAATGTACAAATTTTTCTGCGGAACAGCAAAATTCTTTTGCGGACAAGTTGGCGACTGTTGTACTAGACCACATATTAATTTTTATATTGTTTTCATTTTTTTGGGCACACTTATCTACAATATAATTATTTTCAAAAATGTGTAAATAATAATAGTAGACTATAATAATTCTATAAAATATGCATATTACTTAAGATCTCTATAATGATTAGGATTCCAATTAAAATTACCTTTAGCATTCTTAAGTAATTTGCTGCAAACAGTATTTTCTGCATTGAGGACTATGTCGAGTGCTGTGAATCCATTAGAGTCTTGTAACAATAAATTTGCATTGTGATTTAAAAGTGTCTGGATATTTTTTGGACATCCTATGTGTGCACTTATATGCAGAGCAGTCTGTAAAAAAAAAAAAAATGTACTATGTTTTTATTATTCGTCATTATAGTTAACACAATAATTATTAGCACGTTATATACTAATTATGCCATTGGAATGGATCAGTAAAAAAACGGACATTTTATCCTACACGTTCTAACTGAACAATAACGTTTTACATATAATTATGGAGACTTAACACCGGGCATCTCAATGATTCGATTATTATAATATTCATATCTATTTTATATACCTAATAATAGAATAGGTAACAAATCAATTATATTCGCAAAATAGAGAAATAAAAAAAAAAAAAAAAATTAAATACATTGTCTAAATAAATAACAGGCAGTCCGAAAACAAGAGTAACGTGTGTGCGCGTTGAATAAAGATTTTTAAAACGGCGTATTTCGGAAATTCACTTCATACGTACCCTGGAATCGCCACGAGGTCCGCACGGTGTATCTACGAGAGCTGAAACGAAAGACATATATAAAACGATTGCCGTAAAACAAACCACGGTTAGTGTAAAACATTACCACCAGCAGCGAGCAGTATTTCTAAACAGCCGGAACCTTCGTTGGTACACGCCGCGTGAAGAGCGGTACGACCCCACGAATCGCGACTGTTAATGAACTTTTTGTGCTCGTCGTCTTTAAGCAGGTCTGTCAAGAAGTCTACGTTGTCCCACAACGCTACCTACGCGCGATCGAAATAAAAAAAAAACGTATTGTAACACGTTAATTTATGGGACGACAAATTACATTCGTTCCATCAGTAATAACTCGAAAACGATTCGTATTCTCATCATCGACTTACCTGGTGCAACAGTCTGCCCGGGAAATCCTCTTCTTCCGCCATGGTTTCGAGTCACTGGCGAAAAAAGCGCGATTTTCCACGGTAAACATCCCGCGACTGTTGTCGTTTTTTGTTGAGCGATTTACCTCGAAAAAGAGGCATTTTGTTTGCACTCACATCATAGGTCCGCGCGCCGGCACACGCTTGCTTACACCTGCGTAAACAGATAATGTCGAAAAAACTCGGGCGTTCAGTAGGTTTTCGCTGCGGAATACAACGCGCAGCCAGAGTTCAAAAACTCTGCGGAAAAAATTGCAAATCGAATCGTTACAAGTTTTTTTTTTTTATTTACTTTTTTTTTTGCTTATCAATATTGTTATCAACACGGTTATCAGCTGACGGTTATCGATATCGACGACATGAAGTTAGGTGTGTTATGTGGTATCGGTCACAACGTCCGCACCGACCGAAGGGACCTAACCGCGGACGACCGCTACGGCGGGCGTGTAGGTCGTCGAAACAAGAACAAAATCCATTATTATTATTATTATTATTATTACATCGCCCTTGGGCTTGAACTCTTTGATCGTTTTCGGTTTATTTCGATTTATTAGATCATCGCGCGCGCGTTTACATTCCGTTTTCCGGCGCAGCAGTTGCACGGTCGCTCTCTCTCTCTCTCTCTCTCTCTGTCGTACAGTTTGTATACGATTTAATTTTACCGTTTAAAACACTTTTTAAAACGCACGTAAACTGCCGTAAAGTGTTCGCCTGGACAAACGGTTCGAAACTCTTGGCGAAATGAACGGCTCGTCGGTTTTGAGGAAACACAATCATTTGAAGGTAACGCATTCCATTATTTCCGATACGTTTACGTTTGACCTACAGGAAGGTCGAATAAACGTCTCGAACGTGACCGTTTGTTATTCGTTTTTTATTCCTCAACGAATTTTAAATTATGATCGATTCAATGGCCGATATAATGTCTTTCATTCATTTTGTATGTTGTGCGGACATCGGATTCAATCGAGTACTAGTAGCAAACGCTATTTGAATTGCCTTAAAAAAACTACTCGTATTCGGTTTTAAACGCGTCTGGTTTACCGCAATATTATGCCGATTCAATTAGTAGTGAGAATTCCGACCTCTAAAAAAACTCCAATCGTTTAATATAAAGCAGTCGTACGCACGTTGTATACACTGAAACTCGAGCACACCGGTCGAATACGACGCATTTTTTTTTTATTCCAATGACAGAAAACTGAAATGTATTTCGGCATTTACCTATAATAATAATAAACGAAATCTTGTTCCGGACTCATTATAATGCTGTGTAGACGTCGTTTTGAAAAGGCTTTAGCGTTGTAATTTTATTTATCTAGTTATTTCGGTACTCGTTTCCAACACACATTGGTATCCATTCTTTTCAAACGTTTTTCTCATATTTCAGTACTTTATAGGTACGACTATGAGACGATACTGAAAATGTTAACTGCCACCTATAAAAATAACACGAATTGGACAATTCACTATGATACAACTCGGGTTCTGTGTTCGTCCGAGTCGTTAGGTTATTGAACTGTTTAGTGTGTGTATGTGGATTGTTTTATTAAGTTTTGTTTTCTTAGGTATTGTTTTTAAAATTTTTTATATAGTATTCGCTGTAATTGTAAATTAATGTGGAATTTATAATCTTGACTTGCAGAATATGTCAATCCGGTTCTTTGTAAAATTTATACATTTGCCTGTGTCGTTATAGTCAATCACTAATATGATTATTGGGTTCGACTATACATTTTCAACGTCTTTAGATTACGATCATATGAAAAGTATTTTTGCATTTTATATAATAGGTATATGTATGTTGAACCTCTTCCACATCCTTAAATACATTTAAATATTTAATTTGATATACCTGTTCGAAACCCGGCTTGTATGATACGTCTGTAGAATATTTTCTGTTCCGAGTCAGTTAATTATATGCCTAACACTTGTTTATCCAATAAAAAGTACTCAATAAATTTTGAGTTTGATTATAAAACATTTTAAGTTTTATTGTTAAATAGGTATTATAATAAATAATAATAAGATATTGATTTTTACGTATAACTTAAATTTGGTGTTAATGGTTAGTTAGCATGGTTTTTTTTCACATTGTATGATTATTTTCAATTTATTACATTATTGCTATTGATTGTTTAAGACGATTTTTAAAACTTTTTAAGATTACAGTTGAAGAGTTGGCCAGAATAACGTGCTATGAAACACTTTTCGGATTTCGTTTTTTTGTGGGGTAACGTGCTACGAAGCAATCTCAATATATTTTTAGAATCAGAAAATTCCTAAGATGTTCTTATTGTTCATAATCATCGTGTATAAACATGGAAATCGGTGACGGTCGACAATTAGAATGGGCTATGTGTGCTACGTTCGTGAGCGTTCACCCAGTAAGCCTGTTGCTGCGACAGTTATTCTTGTATTAATAATATATATTTTATTATTGTTATATTGTTTATTATTGTTTTAAACAAAAATAAAATACAATGCTTATTTATTTATATGCGTTATTATCGTATTTAATACATATTATTTTTTTAACAAAACAGAATAATAAATAAAAACAATGTATTATTAATATTAATCGTTGATAGTGTAAAGAACGTGCTACGTTAAATAATATTTAAGAGAAAACATAACTTTATTTTTGTTTTTCATCGATATTGTAAAATGTGCGAATTGTTTCGTAGCACGTTATTCTGGCCAACCCTTCAATTGATAATTCTGTTAATATGCCTATCATATTAACCCATACAATAATTTCTGATTCATGTAAAATACGTGTTATAGTTTGATATAAATTGAAAAGTTTTATCAATAATTATGAAAGTTATATGATTAAGTTAAATTTAAATAAATCAGTATATAATACTTATAGAGATAATGTTTAATTTGATACATTTTATTTGTAAACTATAGATCGTATACAATGTAACCATGATCATATATTATTATGTAACTAAATCGCAGTATTGCATTATCAGCTTTATGGGTTATTTGTTAAAAAGAAAAAAAATTATCAACCATTGATGGCTTCATATTATAATTCATATACAACCTAAAATTAAACATTTTAGTGGAGGGACCTTTGAAAATTAATAAGACATACTGCTAATATTATTCTATAAATATGGTAGATTTTAATATTATAGTTCTTCTTCTGTAAATAATTACTTACTGTTAACATTTTAAAAATGTTTCCCGAATTTCTGATGGTTCTTAATAATTTGAATTACTTATAAATTAAAATACTTTGAATGTTATTTAAAGTTAATTTTGTGAATTATACTTATTGTGTCGGCTAAATCTTGATTTAGTTCTACCGAGAAATCTTCACATACCTATTCTACAAAATAAGGCAGTAATAATTTTTCATAACTTATTGGACACGGTACATGAGCATGCATTTCACATCTACGCTAATTAGTTTTCTTTTAATTTTGTAATACTAATAATTAATGTAAATGTTATTTTAAAATTTCATAACGATGGAATTAAATACAGTGTGTTTTATATAACGTGATCAATTAATAAGTTTTTTTTTTATTCTGTATCATGTTTTACATTAATATTTTTGTATTTACAGAATGTTTTATCCATCATAGAGAATCGTTTATTTTCAAGCGCATCAGAAGCAACATTTGAAACTAAGGTACTTAGAATTTTATCCTTTTAATTAAGATTTACAATTATTGTACTTTTATATTTTATTTTATTTTATGTAGCCATTCAAGTTGCATAAGCTTGAAGATGGCCCAAGTACAAAAGCCACATTATCTGCAGAGGATGCTATTAAATATTATACACAAATGCAAACTATTCGCCGTATAGAAACGGCTGCAGGTAATTTATATAAGGAAAAAGTTGTTCGAGGATTTTGTCATCTCTACTCTGGACAGGTAAATTAATAATATATTAAAAATATGCAGTTATAATATAGCTAATTGAATTAATTAATTTTTGTTTCATTTCACTTATATAATTTAGATTATATGCTACTATAAAATTATGTTTAAAACCGTAATCATTATAGAGTATTTAGTTTTCGTTTTGTTCTTTTTAGGAAGCATGTGCTGTTGGAATGAAAGCTATGTTTCGCGACACAGATTCAATTATTACAGCATATCGTGCTCACGGCTGGACGTATCTCATGGGCGTGGAACCATTTGGTGTGTTAGCAGAATTGACAGGACGAAAAAGTGGGAATGCTCGTGGTAAAGGTGGCTCTATGCATATGTATGCGAAAAACTTTTATGGAGGCAACGGTATTGTTGGAGCACAGGTATAATTCATTTGTTTCATTTTAATTAATGCATTTTTGGTTGAAGTGTTAAAATCCAAATGTATTCTGAATTCTAAATTTCAGGTACCACTTGGTGCTGGCATAGCTTTTGCTGCCAAATACTCTGGTACTGGTGGTGTGTGTTTTGCTCTGTATGGTGATGGAGCTTCTAATCAAGGACAAGTATTCGAGGCTTACAATATGGCGAAATTGTGGGATCTACCGTGTGTGTTTGTTTGTGAGAACAATGGCTATGGTATGGGAACTAGCGCGGAACGTTCATCTGCAAGTGTATCATACTATACACGAGGAGATTACATTCCCGGTATCTGGGTGGATGGCATGGACGTTTTAGCTGTTAGAGAAGCTTCTCGTTTTGCCATAGATTATTGTTCAAGTGGCAAAGGACCATTAGTTATGGAAACTACGACTTACCGTTATTCTGGACACTCTATGTCTGACCCAGGAACATCGTACAGAACTCGTGATGAAATTCAAGAAGTGAGACAAACAAGAGATCCAATTACTTCATTTAAAGAAAAAATAATTGGAGCTAATTTAGTCGATATCGAAGAATTAAAGGTAAATACATTAAACATTTTGTATTGGATTATTGTATAAAGTATATTTTTTTCTTTCAATGATTTGTTTTGTCTTTGCTATTAACACTATAAAGTATAGAACGTAGACATTTTACCAATTGATTTTTTAGTACTAAATTAATATGGTACCTTGGTAGTTTGATATAAATCGATATTTTATTATCTGGTTGATCTGGTTATTGTTAAGTCAGTGCAGTTGAGGAATAAAAGTACTGTAATTTGATATGTTGAAAATTACATTTTTGTGGTAGTAGTGCCATCAAAGTAGAAAAAAACTATGTATTTAAAAAAGTTTTTTGGATATTTAAAAATCTAATCATGAAGTACGGTTACTTAAATTTTTGTTATCCTTGACGTTGTAACAACAACATTAAAGTATACGAATATTGTTTTATGTAAGACTTGTTGATTTATATATTATTTTTAAGTGCATAATGTACCTATTTAGTACTATATTTTGGCAATAAATTGATAATAATGGTTGAAAACACAAATTAAGCAAAATTATTTCTAAAGGCATTAAATTAAATGGTTTTCTTTAATTGAAACCTTGATTTAAATAAAAACTACTATAAAATGATAAACTACTAATAGCATATTCTTACTGTGATGTTAGGAGGACCCGAGAACGTCATAGCCTCATTTATCATCTCGGTCCATCTAACGAACAGTGTATCAAAATCCCATTAGTCAGATTTTTAACTGTTTAACATTTAGATTGAATGTGTAGAGTTAACCTTGGATTGAATATAGAGTTAAAACACCTAATACAAAATTCAAACACAAGAACGTAGTCTGTGTTGTCTCATCGGTTTTTCGATATTTATAATTTAAAAATGATTTACATTTATTTGAAATATATTAAATTAAATGAAAATATGATTATATTTGTTGAATAAGTGTTTCAACTCTAAATTCAACCCAAACTTCACAGTTTAAGATTGCCTAATAGCGTGAATTTATATATGTATAATGAATTACGAATTACTTGTTAGTTTATTAATCCCCAAGTTAATAATATAAACGTGTATGATTATAAAGTACTTAACCATTTAATTATTTGTTTAGAATATTGACAAAGACGTTAAAGCTCAAGTAGACGATGCTGTGAAGAGAGCAAAAGCAGATAGTGAAATACCATTGTCTGAACTCGCAGGTGATGTCTATTCAAAACCACTAGAAACAACGATTAGAGGAGTAAGTCCGTTTAAGAATTTAGAACACATCCGAATTGGACCAGCTGTTAATTTTAATTAAAAAGTGGAATATTTATTTATGTATAATTCTTAAAGTCCGTAATACATGTTTACTAAAATATCAAGTCCAGTTGTAATTATTTTGTTATTTACATTTGTGTTTGGTTAAGACATTCCTGTGTTCTATATTATTCAATTTTGCAGTTTACTTTTGAGTTAAAAGCTCTGTTTTTTGTTAAATATGAGATATTATACATAATATTTTGTTTACCATTAATAATATCCGACGAAGCTAGAAATTGAAATGTATGTCAAAGCAATAAATGGTTTTATTTGTTAATTAATAAGTGTAATAATTTCTGTTTATTATCCATCATTTATTTAATTAATCTGAAATAGTTCTAAAATGTCTGAAATTTACAAAATAATGATCAGATTATACCGCGCCGTGGAAGAATTAAACGGTTAGACTGTGAGTCGAATCCAAATTTACTATTCGCCTGTCGTTTAGTAGTTCTACTAATATTTTGATGCATTTGCTTGTATTTCATTTATCATGGTACAACGAATGCCAAATTTAGCAAGAACAGTGCGGCGTTAAAATATGCAATTTAGAATACTATATTTTCAATACTTTTTGTACACATAAAAATGAACTTAAATAAATATATTTTAAATGCTGTTTTATTTTTTATTTTTTTGGAAAGTATTTTAATACTGTAATAAATAATAAAATATTAATAATTATTATAGTATTTCGAAAAATTTATAAAATTATTTATTTTTCATAAGAGAACAATATTATTTAATGTCATTTCAAAAATACGATTGAAGTTAAACTGTGTATTTTTATTATTTCGTTGAAAACTTCAAATGTAAATGTTTTTCGTCAACGAAAGTATTTAAAGAGTATTTCAATATGAAGTAAAATTATTTAAACACTGTACAACAACACACAATTCCATATTACACGCGGGAGTGAAATCACGTTCTTAGATTACCTACTGCAGTGTTTGTCAGAAAATTAAACAGATATTTGATGCGGGAAAAAAAATTTGTCATAGTCACTCATAGTATTTAATTCTCACATTTCTTGCTGCCACTCCCCATTATATACTGTATATTAATACAACATACTATATATGTATATATAATTTGCACTTACAGAAACACTTTATTATATATCTATAATGTATATTATATATTGTAAATATGTAACTTCTCATATTTTCCCCTGTATGAGCCTCGGAATTGTATACTTGAGGTTCATTGAAATTACCTTATGGGTGACCTTGGCGAATATCAAATAATAATACCAGTTTACTAATTAGGTATTTAAAATTTAAATATTATATGTCGTAATTTATTGGTATTAATTTATTGTTGACGGGTCAGTGAATACATTATAGATGTTCCCTCTACCAACTTTTAAAGGAAAAATGTATGTGTAACTATCACAATCGCAGTCAAATATGTGTTATTAAACAAATGTGTATTATGACAATCATAATGGTATCCAATTCAAATTGATATCTATGGACTTTGGCTGTCATAATATATTATTACACTATTAGCGTGATCGGATTAACGGGTGAAATGGCCCCTAAGGCTTTCAAAAACAAAATATCTGTTTTCAAAATAAGTAATAAATGAAGTTTGGATTTTGAGGCAAACGCCCGTTTTTTTTTTTGATAAACGATAGAAAGACGGTTCTTATACAAAAAATGTGTTTCATTTAATTTCTATGCTAATGGATAAACATGCCTTTTTTTTTGTCGTTTGCCTTTTTTCCCTATAAATGCCTTTATTTGCCTATTTTGATAATTTTATGTTAAATTATCAATTTATTACAATAATTCTGAACATTTTTTTACGATACAAGTATTGTAGTATTGTAGTCCACAAGGTGTAGTCTGGTGAAAATGTGTTTTTAGTCGGTAATAAAGTTTTATTTTGCAAAAATAAAACTGATCAAAGAAAAATAATCTAATATTTTAGCATATTATCCTGGTTTTTATTGCATATTTTTCTATTTTTTAACGCATACGTATGCACATATTTCTTTGTTTTTAGCTCATAAAGTTCCGAGCCCTGGTTATGAATCTTTTGTTATTAAACATTGAAAAAAATGTGGTTATTACTATAGGGTTCAGACTTTGAGGCAATATAAATGATAGAAAAAAAAAGCGCTACAAATTTGAGAAAAAACAAAAAAAAAAGGCACTTAAAAATGTAAAAAAAACGGATTTGTTAAATAATTATTGTATGCAAAAATGTAAAAATAATTTAAATAATTTCTTGTTTAAGACGACAAGACAAAAAGACTGCTCGTCTTTAGGCATTTTGGTTCACGTACAAAGAACAGATCGCGAGCGCGCCGTGACGGGCAAGAGACTGCGATTTATGCCGTACGACAAACACAACACACACATTTTAATATACATAATATATACGCGTATATAATATATTCAATTGAAAAATAAGATTACAACATAGATAAATTTAAATATCGTAGAGTTCTGAAAATTAGTATTCCATAAATAGTTTAACAAAGCTACGAACGCGTTAGGTTCACGATGGAAATTACCAACCAAAATGACGATTATTTTGTTTACTATAGTTTCCCGTTGTCAATATGTATTTAAAAACAAAAATAACCGTGTTTTAACATAATACACGAGTTGTTTCACATATATAGGAATATAAACGTGTTTTACTGCTGTTTTGAATGTATTGTACCGTACGAATAATAATAATAATAATAAAAAAAAATTGGATACGAATTTTTTTCTCTAAATCAACATAATATGCATTTATACAGAGTGCGGCACATAAGCGTGCGCAGTCATTACTGGCAGGGTAGTCATAAATGATACATTACACATTGACATTTAACATGAACAAAACATTTTAGATAGGGTAACTTTATTTAACTGCATTTACCATAGTAAAAAATTATTTTATAAGTAATAATATAATGTAATATACCTAAATTAGTTAATAAGTAAAAATTTAACACTATTTTATATATAATAAACATATTAGATATGTTTTAATTATAACTCCATACGCCTTTTGGTTGGTGTGTTGATTTTGAAATACTCAATAACTTCATCCACATCTATATTATAAGCCATATCTTGTTCGATGAACATAGAAGTCCATCTAACCGATCTTGCCCCATTGTACTTCTTTCTTTCTTTATAATAATTGTTATGTTTCGTCTTTCAAACAATTCGTTAGTCACATTCGCCAGTCCTTATCATATTATCAATAAACAAATATCGATATTATTCAATGGTCTACGGAGCTATAATAATACAATATAGTTGTATTATTATTTACTAAATGATAACGGTGCACTGTGCAGCTACAAAATACCGATTCTATGTCCGTGGTTGATAGAAAATACCACAGTTATTAAATTAAATTTAAACTATTCTTTGTATTATCAATGGTGATAGCATGTACTGTTGTGATATCAGGTTTTGTAAACTAAAATCAACCAGTATGGTTCGCGATAGGATTCAGTGCTTGGACAGCGGTTACTATGATAAAATAAATTAATAAAATAAAATTATGATAAATTTATTTTATCATAGCAGTTACTAACGACGATATATATTATTTAATTTTTCCAATATTCTTATTTCTTACATTTTACCGTTTACGGACATGTTTAAATGGTCAAACATAATATTATGTTGAGGGCGGGGGCGTTGTTCGCAGAGTAGTCAAGTGCCTACCCTGCAGACTACCCCGTGCGCACGCTTATGGCGCGGCAGTCAAATCCGACGATTTGAAAAAATAAACGAAAATAGAAAAAAAAAATTTTTCGCCAAACAAAGAGTACACCGCGAGTGGAATTTTATGTTATATACTTAAAAACTTCATTTTTTTTTTTTTTAAAAGATCGTGTCTATCGAATGCCTTCCTTGGTTAGCTACACGTTGCGAGAGTCTGACAGCGTAGCTTGCCATGACGTTGTGAATCGTTTCCAAGGTTACGTTGTTGATTTCAAGGCGAATTCGCTCCTTCAAGTCAACACAATAGTCCTTGGTGGGTTGTTTTCGAACTCCTTGGTTTTTTAAAAATAACCCCAAAGAAAAAAATCAGGAGCCGTCAAGTCCGGTGAACGGGCAGGCCACTGGATGTCGCCGTTCCGACTAATGAGACGCTCTGGTAATGCCAGCTTCAACAGATCCATTGAGATTCGTGCAGTATGGCTTGTTGCACTGTATCTTGTTGAAAAAGCGTGTTTTCGTCTGTGTCGTATTCTTCAAGTGCAGAAAAAAAAATGTGGCTAGCATAATATCACAGTAGCGTTCGGAGTTTACTTTAACGGTAAATAAAAAAAAAATAAATATCAATACACGTTTTATGAAAAACAATGTTTAAAATAATACTTTATATTAAACATGTATTTGTATGTTTATTTTTTATAATAAAAAATTTAAAAAAACCATTAATGAGTATTTAATGTTTATTAAAATGTGTAATAATTATTTTTCAAATCGTTATATTCATAGCGCAAACGAATTGTCGATACACGCACGGTATATAAAAGAGGATTAAAAAGCTTTTAACGGATTTAAGACTTAAAACATTGTTCTAGATTTGACCAAATCAGATATAACGCGTGACGTGTCAATTTCTTTTGGTTCTATTGATTGTTTAGCTTAAATTGAACAAATGAGTTTGTGACGTTTTATATACTTCGAAGATCATTTTTAATGTTTTTTTTATTTTGAAAATGTGCGTTCTACCCTTGCCACCGTTACAACTGATATTGTCAAAAAACAAAAAAGTATTAGACGTAATTAAGTAATTATCCACACCTCTAAGCCCCTAAGCATATATGGTAACGACTGCACCCTCTCTGACCCCTCATATAGTTATGCGACACTAAGTAAAGCAAATTATGTATAATGTATACGCCACTAACATTATATTTTATTATTATAATTGATTTTTACTGTAAATTTGGCTTGCTGCTGCTGTTGTTGTTGACGACGTCGTTTGTTACTTCGTTTGCACTTAATCCGAACACCGCCATTGTCAGTGTGATTAACGTTTCTCTCCGTATTCAGTACGTTTTTCTTTCGTTTCCACCGCGGCCGCTGAACGCGTGACAAAAAGAACGTTCCGCGCTCGACGTCCACCGCCGCCGGCCCAGTTTCAGGTCTTCGAGCGTTTATTCGTCGTCATGTCTTCTGTCCTGTGCTCGTATTTCGCTAGAGGATCGTGTCGATTCGGCAACCGGTGCTGGAACTCTCACGACCTGGGATCCGCACGCTCCTACAGCCCGTACCAGCAACGAACCACAGATGATGGTGAAGTCTATCCTAGATTAGTGTCAGTACCGGCTCAAACGGTTACACCTTCTATTAGCGCGTCTACAACAAAACATAATCCTGCAGCTGCTTCAGGGCAAAAATGACAACCTGAACCCATATGGAGCTTAACAAATCGAGTTTCTGGAGAGGTAAGGGAAGGTTTGCCTGATAGTATGCTTGTTGAAGCTTTGAAAAAATTGAATGAAGCAGAAAATACTGTGAAAACACTTCGTGAAACGTTGTGTGCTAAAAGTGAAGAAGACAACTTCTCATGGATTGAACATCAAATGGAACGGTTTGTTGAAAATGACTTGCAATGCAATATATGTTATGAAATGTTTATTAAGCCAACTGTGCTTAATTGCTCTCATACATTTTGTCATGAATGTATTGTGTCATGGACTAGGAGAAACGACCATTGCCCTACATGTCGTGTTTATGTAAAAAATAAGTCATATTGTCTGACTTTAGATAACTTTCTAGACAAAATGTCGGAATGTTTGCCAGATGATATGAAATCAAGGAGAGAATCTCTTAAAGTAGAGCGTAACAATAATAGAGCTGCAGGGACTACTTGTACTAATAGTGAAAGCCGAAGAAATAATTCCAATAGCAATAGAAATCAATCATTGCGCCGAACTTCGGATGTGTTATGGGATGAACGAGATCGTGATAGCGCAGAATGGAACATTGTATTGGAAGAAGCTCTGTTCGATCCAATACGTTTAGAAGATGTACTTGGTAGAAACAGAAGTGATGGGGAAGATAATGGGGACGACAATTTTTTCGACACCAGCATGGAAAGTAATGACACATACGTAAACAGTTTTTTTTGCACTTATTGTGACAATATCGGACATACAGCTTCCAACTGCCCTATATTCGTAATGGGAGAAGAGTCTGATTATCTGTGGTAAAACCTTTGTAACTGTTTTTTTTTATATTTACTATCTCATTGTATTTGTTTATTATTAATATACATTAATATTTATTTCTGATGCGCTTTTTGTTTTTGGGACTACTGATTTGAAATTGTATTTATTATTATAATTTAATTGTAGTTTTTAGAATTATAGTAAACACAGAATATACACGTCATAATTGAGGTTTTGTGTCTCAACTAATAATTATTAATTGTTAAACTAAGACTTAATGTATGAAATTACAAGATAAGATAATTAGAATTTTTCGTCAATCACTTTTAGGTTAGAAGTATTTAAAATAAATGTTTAATTATACAATAATAATAATAATAATAATAAAAAAAAAAATACGCTTATTATTCTGGGCAATGGCCTACTTGGACCGAGACTGCTGCCGCGGTGTGCTGCTGCGCGTCTACATATATATACGGATGTAAAGATTAATAATTATTGTGCATGTACCTACTGTATCGAAAGTTGTTTTTGAAGCGGTTTAAAGTTATCGATTTTAATTTCCGTTTTAATCGCGTTACATACTTTTACGAGGTAAAAGTACGCGAATGGGCGAAATCAGCGTGTAATGGTACGATGACCGATCAGGTCTGAGGTTTTACCGTACTGGAGAATGTAGTTTTACCGATCGACCTTGATAATTTCTAATAATGATACAAGTACATAAAAAAATCCAGCGTACCATAACTTGGTCGGTCGCGTACCGTCAAATTATTATTTTTCTTAAAAAAAAAAAAAGAAAATCGTCTCCGACGCTGTTCTAAAATCTACGAATAAATTAATGTATATAGGTAGGTACCTACGTGCACTAGCGTTCCGGGCGAAATCACCATCAGGCGCCCTTCTGCAAGTCTATATGAGTTTATATCAGTGGCGTAACTTCAAAATTTGGGCCCGGGAGCGGAATTTTCAAAGGAACAAAAAAAAAAAAAATGTATATTTTCGAGTTGCCACGTGATATTTTAAGTGCAGATTGTACTTATATAATAGAATTTTTTGACGCACATTCAATTGGTTTTATGAAATCACTGTGTAATTTTGGAAATTTGTCATCTTTTAATTTTTGTTTCATTAATTTTTTACGTTCCACTCGTAAGTTTTACTCGCTTTATCGTACAACATAATATTATAATCGTATAATTAATATTGTACACAACAGTTTCATAAAATTAAAATTAAATTCAAATATGTTTTTGAATTATTGAAAAAAAATTGAATGGTACATAGTTGTTTAATAATAATAATAATATTAGTACATTGTTTTACTTCGGGCCCCCTAAGCGCACGGGCTCGGATGCGACCGTGTACCTTCTGATCCCTATGATATAGTTACGCCACTGGACTTTATATGTACTTAAAAAGACTTTCTCATAGAAAAGCACAATATTTCGATAGAATTTGCGAAATTTCGTGGCGGCTTCAGCCCCTTTAGAGCATTCCTCCTGGTCACGTGCCCGATTGTAAGCAGCGTTTGGAAAGAACGACTTTCACGAATAACTTTCATGTTTTGTATGGACGACACGCGAAAGTTATTCGGTTTAAAAAAAAAAAAAATAGAACGCGAACTCGAACTGCGTTTATATATACGTATATTATTTCCAATGAATTCGAACGATTTTCATCAAGCCGTTCAAATTTATTTGCTCGTTTAATATAACGAATATAATATATTATAATAACATTTTTCTATAATATTCCTATTATATTATTATATTTTATTTGATTACAAACCGCAAGAATACGCGGAATTCCAATATGGCGCGTTTCGACGTAACAGTATATTATATTACAGACATAGGCGTGTCCAGACCTTTTTAGCAGGTCATGCACAAGATAAATATACAAATGTGATACTGGGTAACCAGGCGTGGATCTAATGGGGAGCTAAGGGGCTTTAGCCCCCCCGCCTTGTGCTGTAATTATTGTTATTAATATATAACAATATATATATATATATTGTTTAAAAATTATCTAATAAGTATACATTTTTATAACTCATCATGGTATAGCCCTCCCCCCTAATTTGTGATTTCTGGATCTGTGCACGATAGGTATTTGGAAAATATAAAACCAAGCACAAACAACCAATTGTTCTCTAATAAAAGTGATATGAAATATGGAGATAAAAAAGTTGAAAATAATTATCAAAGGAAATTTGGCTAAAATTTAAATTTTCGCCTGTTTGCAGGTCGTGCCTGTGCATGAGAGGAACGACCCGTAGACACGCCTATGATTACAGAGAATAATCCTGCGAATTTCTAATAAATCGGCGAACAATGTAAATGTACATTATTTAGTAGTTAGGCGTATGTACATAGTAGCAAAAATATGATTGAAAACGTTTGACTAACAAAAATAATATACCCATAATACGGTACGGCAGTGTGCCTGCAATTAATGTATTCATCATGCTCCTATTTATATACGTGTGAATAATATTCCGAGTTGGGCGTATTAAGAATGACAATTAACCTTATGCAATTCATATAATAATTATTTATATTAGTGTTTCAAATGGTATATTTTTGAAATATTTCACTCTACGTCGGTACATTTCATAAAATCGTATATATATATATATGCTTAAGAAGTTAATATTTAAATTCGAGAAATAAACCGATTCTCCGACACATTGCAATGCGAACGTTTGAACTGAGCAAAGCGTAACTCAGAACGGCATTATACGTAACGAATATTTTAATTGGGCAACACGCGTATAATTTGTATTCTTGTTGTTTATCCATAATATTTATTTTATCATATTTATCATACGAAAAGGTTATTTCGTACTATTTAGCGCGTTTTTCGAAGTAGGTTTTTTTTTCTAAAAATATTTTTATTTCATTTTTTTTTTTTTAGCCATAGTAGTCAAAGTAGTCTCATATCGTCATTCCTGTCAATACCGGGCCGATCCTTATGAAATCGGAATGGGACCACCGGGAGGTGATACTCTTTCATATAAAAAAAAAAAAAGATTCATCCAAATCGGTCCGGTAATTTCGGAAAACTACATATAAAAAAAACATACAAAAAACATAAAAACGGTCACGGGTCGAATTGAGAACTTCCTCCTTTTCAATTCAATTTTTATGTAAACGTTCCGAACAACACTGATTACGGCGGGTGATCTTTATTAACGACGGTTTGTTATACATTTTAAACGATATTTCATTTTGTGGTGAATAAAATGCCTAAATACTTTTTAATAAAGTCGATAATTGTTTTTTCTTTTTAATATTGTATTTTTCGATATAAACGATGCATAAAAAAAAAAGTATTTCAAATACGATATTAAGTGTCTAGCAAACACGTATAGGAGTATTGGTAGTCGGCGAATGAGTTGAAACCACCACGTAAATATGAAAAACGTATTGCTTACTATTATGCTGTGTGTTTATTCCTTGTGTCGCAAACATGGAAGATTCGAGATTTTGTCAGTTTGTCACGTGTTTTATACAGACGTGCACGAATAGAATATTGTTAATGCACGTTGAATTTTATGATTTTTTTTTTTTCAATGTCGATGTGAACAATTAAAAAAAAATTATTATCGTATTTTGAATATTGGTCGGAACGAGAACGTTTTATGACGTTCACTTTCATACAATTCATAATATTATATAACAATATGTGCTTTGTTTTTTATCCGTACAAAACTTATTCTCATTTTATCTTTGCATATTCCGCGCTGTCGGTTTTTATATTATACCGAGACTCGTCGTTAAAATACCGTTTAAATATCCTCATAAGTATTTTAAATTCATGCACGTTGTATGTGTACACACACACACACACACACATAAAACGGATATTTTAATATTTTTTTATTTCGTATGAATTATGTGTTATTGAAAATAGTCAGGTACCAATATTGACTATTCACAGTGTATTTGAAATATTACACGACTATATAGTATTATCAATATATTTGGAAAATGAAAATCATCAATATACATATATGATTATATTATTTGAAAATAAATTAAAATTTGTTACGTTATATAGTCTAACGTATTGTAGTAATTAATAAAAAATAATTGAAAATTTGTTTGCACGCGTTTTTTATTTTGTTCGATTTTTTCGTAGTAAGTATTTAAAACATTTACGTACACGCACCAACAAATTTGCGCATAAAATAGTTCATATTGATTAGATTAATAATATTAAATTATAATTTAACATATATATATATTTTATATACTAAAAACTGTTGATTCGTCTCTTATTATTAGTCGTCTATAAAAATTGCGAATTAATGTAATCATTATAAAGATGTTTCGACTCACTTACCGACCTATAATACCATATTATAGTTTATTTTCGTTATTAATTACTGCGTGTACGTTAACACGTTACTCGTCAGGCGTGATCAATTATTATTAACCAGAATTCAGAATTACCCGCGTAAGGATAATGGGTTAGAAACATAGGCGTGCGCACAGGGTGTGCCGGGTGTGTCGTGGCACACCCAGTGGCCCGTGGCTTTTTGTACAACTTTCATTCATTCGGGGACTTTGTTTGAATTTTAAGCTATAAATAATAAAAATTAGAGAAAATAAATTAGGCGCTCTAGCAAAATTTTTTAATATTCTAATGTAGGTTACTAACCACTAGGTATATAGGTACCTATATACTATATTGTAAAAATATATCTAAATATTGTGAAGCACAACATTTAGTCAATAAGTTTTTATGAATTGATATTTTGCATTAAATTTATCCTTTTTTTAGGTTGAGAGTTAGGTTAGATTTGCTTAGGCTCATATAAGGGAAAGCGGCCCAATTTTCTTCATGGCACACCCCATACAAAATTCCTGCGCACGCCTATGGTTAGAAATCGACGTTTCACCCGTCGTTCTCACCTTTACTGCAGAAACAGATATTGTTAATATTGTAACTGAAAAACAAATTTATTCAAATAGTCATGTAGGTGCGACTCGCATATTTTAGATCCTGAGCGGAGCGAGGAATGTATTGGTTTTACAGTGATGTGTGTGTGTGTGTTTTTTTTTATGTCCGTACCCAAAAATTCTACCAGAAGGAGTGCTCCGATCTTTTCGTGTAGCACCTTTTCTGATTGCAAATCGCATTTAATTTGTACTTTAAAGATGTCGTTTTTCGATTTTCTCAATAATCTTTTTTCAAAAGTCAGGAAAAACTACCGGAAATTATATATAAAAACGCAATTTCGTCTTAATCGATTGTCGTTTATTTATTACACCGAAGCTATCCGTTCAGAATCGTTTTATCGAATGCTGCAATGATTTATCATCGCTTTCAAATTTATAATTAAAAACAAAAACTCTAAAATCTTTATCCAAGTAATGCGCTTGAGCGATATCCACAACACCCCGCGGCTCGCTACATTTCTTTTTTTTTTTTTTTAGGTTAAAAATAAATTTTTATATTATATAGCCTCTCAGCCGTGAGCTCAGTTTCTGCAGTGAATTGCATTCATTGTACATTTTTAACGTTTTTCAATAAATTTGCTAATTCGGGAAACTTTTTTTTTCTTTTTGTGTCAAGTCACTTACGCAAATCGATTTTTATTTATTAGATTTATTTCTAAAATACATACAAAGACACGCCACATATACATATACATATGTATGATATAATATTATCAAGAGTCAAGGTACATAATATTATATAAACGATCATATTACGACGTATAAACTGTAGGTCATTGGAAAAACGTTTAGGTTAATGAAGAGCGCTGCAGTGTAGGTTAAATTGTGTAAAACCTTAATACCTTCTGAGAGTGTTGACGAACAAATAAAATTATTTTATTATTTATTGTTGTCGTTGCGATTATTATATAATAGCTGGACACTGTCGTCGGTGAATTTTTCTTTATATATATATATATAGTTGTATTACGCAGTAAAATAATAAGTTTAAAATATGAAAGTCGAGAATTGTTTGTTTGCAGAAAGCATATTATAATATTCGTTGAAATAGTCGATATTACAGTAAAACCTCTCTATAACGGACTCTTTTTATTAGACGGAATCCTCCTCATAACGGAAAATGCCAATAGTCCCGTTTCACGAAATTCATCTCTCTAAGACGGAACCTCTACAAAACGGAAACGGACAATAAATTTTCGTGATTCGATTAGTAAAAATAACCGTCTCTGTAAGACGGGAAATAAAATCATCTAAAGACAAATTTCATTTACGTAGGTACATATATTTTGGTTACTATATACGTTTTATCATTATCTGAAAATATATCGTTATTTATTACCTTCTAATAATCGTGTAGACGTATTATAGAATAGGAAATATTAGATATTTAACGTACTTCTATAGCAAAATGTTGTAAGTGTGAACTGTTCAGTCGTATGTTCATATTGTTTAGTAAACGTGCAGTGGCTCGCGTATATATTTTCATCGTTGTGATTCTGTTTGTTTTCGTATTCTCTTTTAACTCGCTAATATGCCACGTATACCTTTGACTTTGTCCGATAAAGTAAAACTGATCGAGTTGGAGGAGAGAGAAAATACGAATGAATTTATTACTAGATTTAAATGTGGAAAAACTCAAATTTACGATGCGATAAAAAATAAAGAAAAAAATAATGGACGAACGGGTGAATAGCAAAAACTCGGGAAAGAGTAAATTATACACATTTTTTTACTATACACAAAATAACTAAATATCAATTCATATATTATTATAATCTTTAAGTATATACATTTATGTTGTACGAAATATTTATCTAAAATATAATTTTTTAACACTACATACGTACATTATTGAAACTTCATTTTTTTCCTATACCTCTCTAAGACGGAAAACTCTATATATAACGGAAAAACGTGTTGGTCCCAAGCGATTCCGTTATAGACAGGTATTATAGTGTTTAAAGTATCACAAAGTTAACGGCAGGATAATTGTAGTTAAATAATCACTTGACTGTTTTTATTTGAATACAAATCAAAATTACTACATAATATTATAAATGAAACATCAATGAAACTAAGAACGCTTAACGCAGTTTGAAAATAAAATAAAATTACCGATGTAGTTATTTATTTTCAGTTGAAACGGTTTATTTGCGAATTGTTATTACCTACTGTTATACGGCGTTGAATCTAACTCTATAGTATATAGCTGGTATAGCGTATTTCCTGCAGCGGTACGAACCAGTATAGGCACATAGTTACATAATATGAACTACTGCAGTAAGCATTCACGTAATTGCGCAGTATACCTATATATAATTATTATAATAAATAATAATCGTTATTATTACACTCGTTAACTGTAAATAATTGTAAGCAGGCAATATAAAAACAATCGATTACTATAACGGATCAATTATTATAGTATTTGAATATATTTTTGTGATCTTCAATCGTGTGTCCGCATATTATCCACGTTTAATTCAAATTATCTGGAGCATAATATTATCTAGATATATTATTATGTATAAATAAATACGTTTTATTTGCTATAGAAACCGATAGGTTATTAATAACCGCGTTTGTTTCAATTTTATTTATTTTATAAAACGCAATTATTATTTTTTATGTATAAATATATAAGACGTATATACGCGTTTACTTATTCATATTAAATAAAGTCAATGAGCATTATATAAATAAGTACGCGCGTATACTTATATATTTATATATACATATTATATATAAAGTCGTAGAAAATATAACACTATAATGAAAAAAAATTATTTTCATTAACAAAGTAGTGAAAACAAAAACAGAAAACAAATAAAGAATAAAAATAATATTAAAATAAATAAAAAAATAAAATTATAAATTAATAGGTATTCGTAAATAATTAATTTGTATATATATATATATATATATATATATATATACTTAAATATACAATAAAGCCGAAGAGTAAGTATTATTAATAATCTAATTATAATATTAATTATTATTATCAAAGAGTATACCTGATGATGACTTGTTGTCGAGACCGGTAGTAAATAAACACGCTTAATACACAACAACTTATATATATTTTATTTATTTTACGTAGATCTCTTTGGTTTTATTGTATATTTAAGCATACACACACACACACACACACACATATATATATATACAAATTTATTTTTATTATTATTGTTAATAACGAGTATTGTCCATAATTAATATATAGTTTGCTGTTTAGCTTATTTTTCGTTTTCATTATTTTCTATTATAAATTGTATATACGCATATTATATTTACTATAAGTCGATTAATTTTATAATATTATAATATTTTTTGCCTCGTGCTACCGGCAGTGAATAACGAAATAATATTAAAGATCGGTGTTTTTCCCGGTGACGTGTACCTACCGTATGACCATAAACACGTATAGGAGGTAGGTACTTGTAATATATTTTCAACAGCGTAAATCACTCCTACTCGGTTATAGTTACGATTATTATAATAACGTTATATTCGTTGGATTATTATTTCTGCGCTGCAGAGTCCATAATGTTATTATAATATTACCGGCCGATGCGTACTACGAGTATACCGATTTTTACAAGGTGCAGATGGGTTATTGTTAATATTATTGCGTGAACGCGCGTAAGAGGGAATTCGAGACACGCCCTGTATCATTTCAGAAACCGCGGACAACAAGACGTATAAATTATTATTATTTACTGCGCTATTATAATACTGTATATTTCAGTTCGCAAATTCTCAAAACCCGTCAGTGTTTATGCGATCGCGTATCAGAACGCGTACGTTTAACTGCACCGCGGAGCTGACATTCGGAACGGCGAAGTGAAATTCGCATCAGAAATTATAAATCAAGTATATCAACGTCAAAAGGATTCGCCAAAACCGACCGAACACAACGGACTAAAAAATGGTAAATACCGCGATGAAAAAACGTTTAGTAATTTTTGGTTTTTAACGATTTACAAAACGTGTAATTAATGACAATAATATATTGCCGTGATATAATATATGACGCGTTAACTGCCAGTAATAGTATTTTTTTTTTTTTTTTTAAATCTCTTCTAACGAATATTGTTTTATACAGAAAATTTAATCGATTAACGATAATAATAATAATAATTATTTAACGATTTCGTTCGGTGAAATTCAACAGTACGCAATCGTAACCTTTGAATATGATAATAATTATTATTTTCCATATATGAATATAATATTGAATTTTTAATATCTACGCGTGTAATACCTATACTTATTATTTTAATACGGAATCTCTATTATTATCTATTTGATTGTATTTTAAAGTGTAGAAATAGAAAAAAAAAATACGTTATATTATTGTACGTACTTTTACAATATTTGATTTATTAACATTTCCGCGGATTCAATATTATTATTATTATTATTGTGTTTTTCGAAAATATTCCGCGTTATTATATATTCTGGTCTGTTGCACAATATATCGTCTATAACGTAAAATAATTTTTTTACGATTTATATACATTATTTGGGGGAAAAAAAAGAAAAAAATTACTGTAATAATATTATTTGGAATATATATATATATTTTTAAATTCTCGGCGGGGCCGGATTTAGGTATGTGGTGGCTTATGGGTGGAACATAATGCGAGGGCCCCAAATAAATTTCGCTTATTAATAATAAAACATTCAATATTGTCTGTATTACCTGCAATACCACTGGTTTACTTATTTAATTTACTTAAAACTTAATGATTATATTTAAAATTATGTTAAATAAGAATATAATATATATATATCTATATCTTATATATTATATATAAGAATATAATTTTTATTGATAATAAAGTAGTTGTATTGTATTTTGTTTTATTTCTTTAAATACAAATAACTTGCGTATCTTTTTATGCATTTCCTAAAATAAATCGTGTCTTTCAACGTAATAATAATTTAAATAATTAACATTAAAATATAATACTGCTATAGCAGTAATTTTTTTTTCAAAAATGTGATGTTGAGGGTCAGTACTGCTATAGCAGTACAAAAAATATTACTGCTATTGCAGTAATGAAGAAGTGACATTTTATGTCCGGTTTTGTAAAAAAATAATAAAATGAAGTGTCCATCAATGTGTTAAATAAAAAAAAAACAATCGAAACGGATAAGTAATGTCGTATATTATGGAATTGCGTTATACAAATACAAATTGCAGGTAAAAAAATAAACGTAATAGTGACTGTGTTAAACATAAAAACAATAATATGCGTATTGTTTTAAATAATTAAAATTAATTTTTTTTTTTGATTTTATTTTTACAAAATCTTCTGTTACGTTGTACCTGTTTGTTTGGCGAAAATTTAATTTTAAACGGAAAACTAAATTTCCGTTTTTTCGTTATCTGTAACTGTAAAACGATTACAGTAGTGTGCGGGGGACCCGCTCAGCTCCCTCCCCTAAATCCTGCTGTCCTGTTTCTCGGTGATTGTATCGTTTCGGGTTTCCAAAATAGAATATCAATTTTTTTCATTTCTTTCGGAGCATATTTTTTTAATACATATTTTTCGGGCGGTATATCCGCGCAATTGCTTCGGGCATGTATTATTATCTGCTCATGATCGTTTCTACAATTATGCATAATATACAATATTATTGTTGCATATATACCAGGAAATCAGTATACCGGCGGACGGATGTTATTGTACGATTTTCAAAGATTGAAACACCGTGAATTAAATTTTGTTATATAAAAACAATTTTTTTTTAAATTTTTGTTATTGTAGTTTACTATCCGTGTTGCCAATCATTGTGGTCTGACGTTTCGGAACCGTTGAAGGTTCCCCGTATTTGGAGTACGTAAATAACAGTCGGAAACAAACAGACCGTTGAGTGTATTACTGCTCAGTGAGTGAGTGACTACATACCGAACGGTTCGCTTGTTTCTGACTGTTATTTACGTACTCCGAAGGTGGAACGTGCATTGGTTCCAAAACGTCAGACCGCAATAACTGGCAACGCGGTTAGTTCCGTATACAGACCGCGATAATATTAGTAGCATAACAATTGATTATTTTGTATATTTCAATGTTGAATGTTACAAATATATAGAAGAAAATGTCTGGCCCAATTTCTGTGCCCGTTAATAATGTATTGTTGCGGTTGTGACGTTACGTTACGTTAAAGAATTTTCTGTTTTGTCAGTGCAGGGTGCGCAAAATACATTTCGTCCCCCTTCTCCCCTATAAGAACGACCTGGGTACGCCACTGGCAGTGAAGTCTGTATAAAGCCTGTATAGTCGTTGAGATTTCGTTAATTTTCATAATTCCGGATTGTACTGGATTATCATAATGGATTCCGCTTAATGTGACCACCGGTTAATGTGTGCAGCCGCCTAATATGGTCTGGTCCCGAATCCAATGTATGTTAACAAGGTGAAAAAACACCGCTTAATGCGGTCACTCGATTCGGTTTATGTGCAGGGCAGTTTTTATATTATAGCTTAATACAAACGATATTGAGTACACCAAGGGGTGGCCATAATCGAACAAAAATGAAGCCAGCAAAATAGCGAACTTCAGTGTGACCATGTGCCAAGAAAAAAAATATTGTACACATCTTCTCGTACCATGTTTAACCTACATTGTGTGTTATCAGTCGCGAAAAATATTATAAATCATTATGAACCAATTGAATCAGTGAACGAATTATTTAGTGAGTCGATTTAATTGATTCAAATCGTTTAAAAAATGTTTTATTCCCATCACTGACACAGAGTATACACAGATTTATATAGCCTTGTTTTGCCCGCCAAAATAATATACAGCACTCAAATAATAATTGATAAAAATCAGTACAATTTCCAAATAGGTGACTGCAATATTTTATTTTCCCAAATATGGTCACACTGAAGTTCGCTATTTTCCTTGCTTCATTTTGCGATGTATACAAGTATATGTAATGGCATCTCTATATTATACTCTATGGAGTATACACTACACAGATAAGATTACGCCATTATAATTGTGTCTGTAAGATTGTCATATATATCATCAAAAGTAATAAAAATCATTTAAACCTTAATCAGTTTGACGATATATAAACGGTGACCAAACAACAACAGCGAATAATATAGGCTTTTTCAAATAAGAAGCACCACCACAGAATAGATTAATGGCACCACGTCGCGTATCGTTATCAGCGGCGGAACAACACGCCACTACCACAAAATGAGTAACTGTTGTGTAATTGGTCGCTATCGGTCGGTTAGGTGTACGTATGTATGTATGTATATACTCAGTCGAGTTCCGTGAATTTCAATTTTTTTTTTTACTAATTTCGATTTTTATGGGCAACCGTAATCGTGCAGGGCACGTTGGGACCAGTTCTGTTTGCCCACATTAAGCGGAATCCACTATAACATAATATACAGAAATATAATATTATTATAATTATTTTCGATTAGGCGTTTCCGGGTTATTGACCGATATCCGTTGTTCCTCGGCAGACGCATTATAAAAATATCCGTTTTTTTTTTTTTTTTACAAATCGTTTTATTTCAATTTTAGGCCGTGCTGGTGCAGTCGTTGACCGTTTTCGCAGCGTTGTTGGTGTGCGCACGCGGACAAAGGCCGTTTTACGCGGGCAACGTCCAGTACCCGTCGGTGTTGCCGCAGAATTTACCGGCCGAATCAGCAGTGGACGTGGACAAACGGTTCGGCGAGCCGAGCTCCACTGCCGACGCGTATTTAGAAAAGGATCCGGTGTACAACGTGGAAAAAGAAACGGTGGACAGGATAAAAAACGATTATCCGCGAGACAAGCAACCGTTTTGGTACGTGAACGCCGCTCAGTTAAACAGTTTCAAAAACCAACAGCAGGTGTCGCAATTGCAAATGCAACAGCAACAATTGCAAATGCAACAGCAACAATTGCAGTTACAATTGCAGCAGACCAACGAGTTGTTGAAACGTTACGAGGAATTAAATCGACAGCAGCAGCAGCAGCAGCAGCAGCAGCAAAGCAACAACAAAAATGGAGTAATTAAGGGTTTTTTTTTTTCTCTTTCGATCAACGTTTTTAATTTTTAATTTTATATACATTTACCACCGATCGAGAAAACCGTCTCTGTATTTATTGTAATGTTAATATTATGCGCACTATACTAGTCAAAAGTTTAAATTCACCGTTTAAATTTTCTGCTAAAAAAAAAAATTCTAATAAATACATTTTATTCGTTAATTTTTTTTTTTTTTATTTTTCTAAAAAAAACTACCTGTCCCGCCCGGCGTTGCCCGCGCAAAGATTTGTATTTTTTTATTATACGTTTGTAATACGCCGTGCCACGATTCTTCTTTCAAATCGTCGTTTTCCAAAATTCCCATTTTAACCCAGGCTTATAGGGCTGGCAGCAAGTTTCTATTGGTTAAACATTTTTTTAGTTTTTTTTAACTTTTTTTATTTAGATGCCCGGCGGTGGTCTAACCGACAGTTTTAACGTAAAAACGATAAAACCCAAGCGAATCGTTTTTTTAAACGTATTTTCTAAATTTCAAAACGGTTACTCGTCGTAAGTACTGATTTTCTAAAATGTCGACCTATATCGAGTAATAATAGTATCGATATGGCGGCGGGGAGAGCACACGTCCGTTTTTTCTTTTTTTGCCGCACTGCGCCGTGGGATATTAAAAAAATAAACGATTATAAATATAGGGCCCGGATTTATATGCATTTATGTAGGTTTTTTTTCAAACGGTCCAAAAAATAGTTAGATGAGCTACAGGTTTGATTTATAGTCAATATAGATCTGAAATACAAAGTTTTATTCTGCGTATTTTCGCATATTTTGCCATTTTTCAACACGATGTACAGCATATTTCTGTATTTTAAGATTTTTCTTTGCATATAGACGGTTTTTAAATGCGTAATATATGTAATATTTTGATTATGTTAATTAAATAACGTATTTATATAGTCAGTACAATTTACGAAGGAAACCTTATCTGATATACGTTACTCGGGGGATATATTGTCGGGACTAATTATCTGTATTATAAAATAATTTTAAAATAATTTTAAGTGAAGATATTAAAAATAATGAAATTAAAGATTTTTTTTTTTTTTAATATATTTTTTATTTTCAAGGATATATTTCTACGAGATATAAGGGCATAAATGCATATTTTATAGTGCATATTTTTAAGATTTTTAGAACATATATATCCGGGCCCTAATTATAAATAAATTAAAGCAATTCACTTATAGAATTGAAATTATGCTTAAAACCTGCTCCACGATGTACTCTTTCGTTAAAAAAAAAAAAAAAAAAATCCAGATAAACGGACGAGTAGTTTCAGACAACATGCGTGACAAAGATTTCCATTTCACATTTATATATATATATATAGGTAAAGATGAAGTATACAATATATTCGCGTATACGTATACGGCAAACAGCGATGCAAAGTGCAAACTACGCAAACACACTGACTGTGAAATAACGAAAATAATATCAGCGTACGGTAGGGAGCGCACAACACGTGTGCCGTATCAAAGATACAGAAATTATATTAATTAATAATATTATTAATATCAATAAATTATACATACAAACCTACCTCGGTTAATTGTCTGTAAATCGCATCGAAATCCATTCAGCCGTTTCGGAGTTTATCCCGAGCAAAAAAAAAAAGCGACTTCAATTTATACTACCCATATGCATTGATTAAATAAACATTATTGATTCGAAAAACAATCAATTTAAATGAGATTCTACGCAATTTTCGATTCTTCAAATAATATCCTCCCCCTTTCGCTATCGGAACTTAGGCGCACATACTTTTTCGGCATTCGCGTAATTCATTTTTCCGAAGTTAATGCGCCCAAATTTTATTCTAACGGGTGCGCGCACAAACTCTTGGTCACCGAGTCCTCAATGACCACGCATCATTACTGATCACGTCCTCGCTTTTCGGCAGTACCTATATTGGCGAACAATTGTTTTCAAGAATGAAAAACGCCAACAGTAAGAATCCGCGGTCCGCACTGTATCAGACAAGCACGTTGAAAGTTGTTTAAGGATTGCCACAACTTCGGACGATCCGCGGACACTGATTCATTACTTTCACACAAAAAAAAAAGAAATTTCAAAATTTCACATCAATTTTATTATTATAGTTTTTTAATTATAAATAAATATATTTTTCCTTGTAATTATAATTAAATATTATATAGCTTGTAAACACACTTCTGCTTATTATTCGCTATGGTATAGAATTATAAAAAAAAAAAAAAATGTATTGTTGTATTATAAAATATAATTTAATCGTTAAATTTGAATGTATTGTTATTAAAATGTATGTGGCTCACAACAACTTCTGCTCTTATAGAATGACCCCAGCCATAAGACATATATACAATATACATAACAAAAACAAAAAAAGAAAGCAATTTGCAGGTTTAGGTATGCCGTATGCCATATATTCTGAATTACTCAACACGTGATTAGGATACTTAGTTTTAAATAGATTTTCATTGACTAGCGTCTAGCGTTTCAGCCTTTAAACTGTTATTAGGATCGATTTTGGTATATAAAATGGATAATACAATATATAAATTAAAAAAATTATAATGATGTTTTCTTCTTCTTAAAAATAATAATAATGCATACAACTATAAATATAGTTTTTATCGGGGAAAAAAACCCGTATTATTGTAAATAAAATAACATTTTGGGTGTGCTAAATTTCTCTTTGGGGGCTAAATCGCCCCTAGCTTCACAAAGATAATGAAAAAAACTCCAAATATTTTTGTTCTGATTATTTTATTGTTATCTAATTAGTACAACAGTATAATTATAATAATAAATAAATAATAGATTTCGATAGACAGGACCGGGGACTAGTGGAAGATTCTTACTGAAAATTTATCGAATTCAGCTAAATTCGTTTTTTGAACCCGTCCAATTTTGATTTCGATTTTTATTGTTATTGTTCTGTATCAATGCATGTAATGCAATTTAATACGTCCAATTATTATTTGTAAAATGCCTGTTAGTTCCGTATTATATAAAGGTATCGAAAAAAAAAAATCAATTTATATATTTTACGTATATAAAATGTTCGTGTTACTTTATTAAAAAATACTAATTTATATTCTGTGGTCGAAATGGATCAAAATAAGTGTGGGGGGAGGGGGGTAAAAGCAGTGACGTCATTTCAAGTTTTGAAAGGGGGCAAAGTTGTGAACGTTTATATATTGTTGAAAAATAAGCAAAAAAAAAGAAAGTCTTTTTTTTTAACAAAATGCAGTTCTAACACTGGTCCTATTGAACTTGATGGTGAACTGTATGGATGCGATTAAGTAACGTTTAGATCTACTGAATGTTACAATTTTAGAAAACGAAATAGTTCTTAAAAAGACAAAAAAAACGATTCAAAAATATTTTTCTAAAAAAAAAATTAGGCAACGACAATTACAAATTACAAAATTTTTACGGTAAACTCGAAATTATATATTCAGACAGTGTTATTCAATTCGACGCTTTAGAGTTTAGACTTTTGAATAATTTTTTTGAAAATGGACGTGAAGGTCTATGGAAAAATCCGAGTACCTATTATTGTTTTACCGAGAAATTTAATATTGACATCCCGTTTACCTAGTCCGGTCCTGTATAACATGAAACGTATCCGTAACCAACTTATGTGTATATATATATATATAAATAGACAGAGCAAACAATGAAAACCATTTTAAAGACAATTGTCAAAAAAAAAAAAATCACATAAGTATAATATATACTTAAGCATATAAGTATGTTAAATATACGTTGAAAAAACACTATAACTAATATAACATAATAATTGGTTACAATAATAATGCACCCACATTTTTAACTACGTACATATTGTATTATTTTTACAATGCTTGGAAGGTTCTTTCAGAAAAGAATTTCCTTTTGTTCAGATTAATATTGTGTTAATATTTATGATACGTTTATTTCAATTTTCCCGCATCCATAAAAAGTAATAATTTTTCTACTTGAATTTTTAAATTAAAGTTAAATTTCGCTCATATATTATTTTTAATATAACCATTTAAATATCAAGAGTCCTACAAGGAAAAACAACAATTGACCATACGATAATTGTAGATAACAAGGATATTAAAGATTTTTAAAGACGCCTTTACTAATTCTGTATTAATATATTAATATTAATTGATCGTAACAATTGTTTGAGTGAGAAGAAACGGGATAATTGTCGTTTAAATAATTCGGTGATATTTATTTCAAAAAATAATAAACGATTCGGGGAATAATGGAAGTATTCCGATTTCCAGCACCAACTAATAATTTACGAAATTCAATTTAAGCTCCTTCACACAACAAACGAATTTCTTTCCTTATACGTTCCGAAAAAAAATCAAAATAAACGAAATTCGTGGAAAGCTTCCCAATGAACACTTTTAGCCAAGCACTGATTATATAATAGTACCTATATATAAAAACGAAGTAAATGATTAAATGTTTTATAGTAATTTGTATAAGGTATTCAGTACGATTTACTTTTTAAAATGTAAACGCGTACGGAACGTAATGATATAATATGAGTGCAATTAATTTAATTTGTTTTCAAATCGTATTTCAATAAAAATTTAAAAACATTTAAAAATAACATAAAAAACGTCTACGTAATATAATAACAATAGCTATAAACTCTAGATTTAACAATCACTATAATTTAAAATCTTGTAACGCTACATAATATAATGATATGAAAATTTCAAACAATCGATATGTTTCGTTTTAACATAGATATAACCCTTGATAATTATCCGTAAACATGATATGATATAATGATATGTATGAATTATGTTGATATGCTTTATTAAATTTTAAAAACAATTATGAGTAATTACACTTCCTTTAGCTGAATATTTTAAGTATAATTATTAGCTACAGTGTACATTGTGTATACTTATTATAAATATTCTTATCGTGTATATAACATATAGGTTTATATATATATATATATTGTTAATGTAAACAATATTATGGGTAGGTAACTATGTAAAATAATTCCATATAAATATAAAATAACAAATAACATTGGATAAATGGTATTATAATTGATATGTTTAGTGAATATAATTTAAAATATTTAACGACTGTCTGACGTACTTATTATACATAAAGCGAACAAGACGTCAACAATAAAATAATTCTGAATTCAATGTAAATAGTAAATATAATAACGAAGACAAATATAGATTTGCTCAAAAAATAACTTATTAAATGTATATAAGATTAGTAATATTCATATATTTCAACGTATATTGTACTTATTGATTTTAAACAGTACGATCGTACTTCGTTATGAATAGCGCATTAATTTAAATTAATTAACAGTTGAATTAATTTAATACGACGAAAAATTGTTTTAACCAAACGTATAAACAAGTTAAAAACAATATAACGTTAATTATATAAGTTAATTTTAATAATAATAATAATAATAATAATAATAATAATAATAATAATAATAATAATAATAATAATAATAATAATAATAATAATAATAATAACAACAACAACAACAAGTGCTTATATAAAATTCAGATTAATGTGCGGTAATAAATTAATTAATAAAAGTGTATTACAATATATATTTCAGGAGCGGATCTACTGGGGGGTTGGTGGAAATTACGCCTCCCAAACAAAATTAAAGTAGAAAAAAATTAATAAGTCAAAAAAAAGGTCATAGACTTTTTCTGTATTTTGCTGACAAACCTAAAAATTTTAACGACTAAATGGTCGATTGACATTAATTTACTTGGCGATTTCCTTCCCCCCAAAAAAAAATTAAAAAAAAAAAAAAAAATAGGTCATCCTATTATTATTAGTGAAGGAATTTCGTATACTTTTTGTCAATTTTTTCGCTATTGAATAAATTTTATATTATGAGATTTTATATAATTCATAAAAAATAGTAATACCATAAAGGTAACTAAAAACATGATTTTTAAATCTATAACTTGTGGAAAAACTTTTGAAAATAATTCACCCCCCACCCCCACAAAAAAAATCGGCTCATAGATCCGCCGCCACTGAATGTACAATATTGTATTTGAGAAATACGTGTAACGGTAACTATAAATTTTTCAAAGTGTAGGTAAGTATAGTTTTAACTTAATTATAATTTATCACTCAAATAGATATGTGTACGTTACTAGGAGGCATAGAAATGATGTGTCTAAGGATTACGCAGATTTCAGTACAAATATTTATTTGTATTTTCTTGTCGTTAGTTTCGTTTCATGTATAGCATTTTCTGCATTGCCATCAGACTTTGTTCGAGGGCCGCCGTAAAAGCATTGTTGTTCGTGATTTTGGACGATTTGAACGAAGACACGCAGAACACCAAATAATTGCTTTGAGGATTGTAGGAGACACCATAACCGTCGGGTACAACCGGTCCGTAACCCATAAAACTGTCCGTCGAAGTCAATAACTAAGAAATAATATTTTTAAAACACGAAGCGTATTAACGTAATAATACATTATTTATTATTTTAACTGTTGAAAATATCTTTTAGACAAAATCACAACGATTACCGACTACAATTGATTTACGGCGGAAAATATATCGTTTTGGATTTTCATTTTGAGCAGAAAAATAAACTGAACTTTAGTTTAGTCATAGAGAAACGATTTTCTTCTTTAAAAAAAATATTTAATTTTCGAATTATTAACGACAATTAGAACTTTGTCCGTTATATTTTATTTCATTTTATTTTCATATGATTTGAATTCTCGTGGGATATTATTATTACTAATATTTTTATTTAAATATCGTGTAATTCATACATAAAATATAATTCAGGGGCGGATTGGCGAAAATTTTCGGCCCGGTAAAATGTATCTAATCGGCCCTTATTGGAGCCTAAATCTCCGCTATATTTAATTAATAATACGCATTATACATTCCGAGTTTTGAGTTTCGAGATTTTCATTTTGATCGATTAATTTACTGAATTAATTTAATGTTCAAATTTATTTTAAACCGGTGCGCTACCTACGGTATTCGACATTGCAAATTAGCGACGACTATAATAAGTAATAAAACAATATTATATTGTAACAAATAATGCGTTAACTAAACAATATGTATACCTATTCCACAGTAGTATTGTTAGAGAATAATTTGCATAATTACGTAAATGTAATTCATGTACATGCATGTAATTCATGCAAGCGACATATTTTTATTTACACTCATTATTACGGGGTTAAACACATATAGTAAAAGTTTTAATAGAATTTTTGTCATTCGCATTTAAATATAAATATTTTTTATTTATTATATTTTATGTAATTTATTTTTTATAACTGGTGAGAGGAGAAAAACTAAGTCATTTGAGGACAACCCTCTAAAAATCATTGTAACTATACGCATAATTATACTCTATAATAGATACGAGTATATGTCAATATAATTTAAATTAGTCAATGAAGTAATAAAATAATATGTTTGAATTATTAATCGTACATACTAAGAATTTATTGATTATGACTTATCATTTATGAGTATAAAGATTAGATAGGTACTATTTTCTAGTGGTTGGAGTGTAGGTCATATTATATTATACAGTAGAGAGATATGAACGCATATTTATATTTTTATGAAAATAAATCGCATGAAGCTCAAAAGAAAGAAAAAATATTCGTCATTTGCGTATTTTTAGATTTCTCATTTAATGATTAATATAATGTTACAAGGACAGAAACGTTATCGTCCGGGACGAAATGACTACACACTACTTAATAATATTATCAGCTATTGTTGAGGCAATAGGTGTTTTTTTAACAACGGCAAATTATTATTCCTCAGATAATATTCTTTTTTGTGTTATTAGATTCGTAGAGAGAAGTGTATTGTTTTTACGATCTGGGTTTTTCGTATTTTATCAGTCAACACTTTTTTTCAGTGATCCGACCAAACGATTTATACACGCGTCAAGCCGGTTAAGGTATGTATATATTCCGCCCAGCATGAAAATTATTGATTTATTACAATTTGTAATAATATATTTTAATAAATACGTACACACGCGATTTTTGGATGTAAGTGTTATGAGATAAATGTAGATAAACGAATAAAATGTTAATTGTATTACGCGCGTTGAAGACATCATTGCAAATTATACAAAATTATTAAAATAAGCGTTCTACAAAGAAATTTACTTCGATATACTACGCTGTCCAGTAAAAAAAAAAGTATAATTGGGTTACGCTGTTAAAAAAAAATATATATAGCCGAGGAGCTCCGCTCCCCTGTGCAACCACCCCAAATTCGACCACTGCATAAAGTATATCTCATATGTGTATTGGTGATACAATACACATAATATGATATACTTCACTTTAAAATTTTGTTCCTATAATGTTACTTTCTTTACTATTCACTTTACGCGTTGGTTCATTAATTTTAATTTTTATTAATTTTAGCTTCGTTCATAAACGTTTTTTGAATCCATTTATTTATTATTGCATTCGAATCTAGAACAGCGTTACAATAATTCTTTATGATACATCCGTTCAAATGAAATCTGTTCGAACTGTGTTTACAGGATCCTTATTATTATTATTATTGTAGAAAAAAAAAATTAAACATTTTCAAGCAACTTGATATAATAGAAATATAAATCATACAGCACTTTGTTGTTGTATATTTATTGAATTTTAATAATCTAAAAGCAAAATAAAAATTTTTTTAAACTATTTTATTTATCGTCTCTACATCTATATAATTACACGTAATATGTGTACAAATTTAGGAATTATTTTATGTTGCTCATTGGTATGGTTTTTTGAACGGACTTAATAACCTGCAGTACGAATTACGTTATTTTAATTGGGTTTAATAATTTACATTTATTGGGTCGTTTATGCCACATGGTTCCATTTAGTATATTATATTATGACAATAATAATAATATCATCAGCTTAACGAGAGCAGTTAATCTTATGGAATGATGATATTATTCATTTACCGTAACGCGTCTGACTGTTTATCACAGCAAACTTGTCGTCAAATTTATTAACAAAACGCGACAGATGAGTATAAAAACGCGAGGAAAAAAAATAGAATTTACTTGACTCGTCGACAGTGCGAAATGATTGGCAATTCTAAACGAGTCGTCTTCGAATATTGGACAGGGAATGGCGTTTTCTCTGGCCACTTGTTTCAATCCCAATAAGTGTACGTCTATGCCCATGCCGAGAATGTTGTCGATCATGATGTCGGTTTGTTTTTTTACCGCCGTTTCGAACAGTTGAATTTTCTCGTTCTATAATATCACAAAAAAAAAAAAAAAAAATTTTTTCGTCAAAAAACTCGAACCTCATCATCGGACGAGTTGATTGTGCGATGCGCGTGTGGAAAATGACGGGGAGGGGCGTTCATTCTATACATTATGGTTTTAATAATAATTTTTTTCTTCAACTTAAGTTCAAATACTGAAACGGTCATTACATCAGTCACTGTGTAGTATATTTTTTTTGTGCCCAATATGCCAGTTTCGGTGGCGGCCGACTGATTCATCGCTTTAGCCCATTCTAATGTTTCCACAGTGGCCGCTCGTATACAATCCACTCTTCCCAATCTGAAACGTCTAGTAGAGGCGCTTTCGTATGTAGCCACCAGCTTGCCGTGTAATCTAAATTAATATAATATTTGTATCAATAACACGTGCGTATCGTACCGTCAAATATGTTTTAATTTTTAATGACGAATCGTCTTTAACATCCACATCGAAATGTCTAGTCAGGAATGTACGGCTACAACTCGTTTTGCGCACGCAGATTTTCAGGTACAGGAGGTACCTATACACCACACCTGTTGTCAAATCATGTGTATTTCCTAACTCATGACGTATTAGTTTACTTGATGGTTTTATGTAAACATTTTTTTCCCGCACTACGTGTTTAAGTGTACTTTTGATCATTTCTCTTGACATTGGTCCATTACTATACTCCTCATGATTATGAGTGTTGGTGGTTTTTATAACTCGACTGGATTTATTAACAACAATACACTCGCGGGACATTTTTTATTCGTACATCTAAAATACGCGTCGCCACTCTTTAAAATTCGGGAATCACTAGATTTATAATTGTTGATGTTAAAACGTCGTTAGGTGTTATATGAGCAAAATTAGAAAACCCATTATTATTTTATTAAATATAGTTGAAAACAAAAATAACATGAAATATCGTATAGGCGCACTATTTAAAATATGTTTGAGCTCTAAATAGTATTCGGAATACTGTATTCAGAATACTACCCAAGTCTGATTTTAACAAACTACATATTTAAACGTGGCAATTGTCAATATGGCAATATAAAAGCAACCAAAATTATATTATACATTTTCCATAATGATTGTTGATGACATTAATATGTTTATTATATATTTGAATATTAATATATCGTGTATATGTAAATTCCTATGCGAAGTCGTAATGATAATAAATAATTAAATTTTATTTGTCGAAAAATTAGAAACCTGCGGGATACTTTGGGTTTTAAATACATTTTGTTCGTTGTACTTACTTGTGATAAGCTAATTGCATCGCGAGTTGTATGTAAACGTCCGGACTGACCTTACACGATTTGATGAATTCCTTTCCATATTGAGTGAATCGGAAAACATGCAAGTCCAAATCTTTGACTGACCTTAATTTTTAATACATAACAAAGAATATATTACTTTTATTTTTTTAATTACCGGTTTTAAAAGTGTATTTTACTTTTTTACAGACCACATGGTATTACGCTTTTATATTCTTTAAATAATACAGTATAGTCAATTTTATACCGTTAATAGTGTATTAGATACATTGAGGAAGGGGCAAGTGAACGTTGTTTGAATAGTACCTATTTAATGTTTTCGAATATATTAGTATATTTACATATTATTAGCAGTAGACGTATCGTTCCTTTTATTTAATTATGATTTAATGTAAAAGTCCTACGCTGCATTTGTTTTGATACGGATAAAATGCGTGCGTTTTTATTCTGCAGTGCATGTAGAATGAATCGTAATTTAAATTAATAATAATCAACGAGCAGAAATAGCAAAATGTATTCTTTATTATAGACCGTATATAAATGATCTTTGTTTTAATGAGAACGGTTATTCGGTTTGAATTTTAATTTGAAGACAAATATATATTGTGTTTGTATAGAATTGCGTCTTACTTATCCAAAACCGTAGACGCGTCTGATATATGTTTTATGAGTTCATTGTTAACGCTCCATACGAGTTTTTCTGGCTTTTCCGTCGACGTCACTAGGTCAATCGATTGTTCGTCCAAGTCTTTGGTGCTCTTGATTAACTTTTCCATTAATTCGATAACCGCAATACCTTCGGACGGCGAATGCTCGTAACACAAACCGTTCGCGCCGTCTCTTCCGATTACCAACTACAATACACGAATAAAATACGTATTATAGTGAGTGTCAAATTTTTTAATCTATCTATCTATACTATATTTAGCATTTTTTGTATTTCGCGAGCAGTGTTCCTCCTACAGAAATTCTGAACCGATTGTAATAATTGTAAAGTTTAAAAAAGAATGTTGTAAGTATGACTAGATAATATTACGTAGTTGTAAATCTGCAACGTTGGACTGATAACTCTGCAAGACCTTAAGAATAACGATCGGTTCAAAAAGCGTACAGGAAATGCAAGTGAACGCGTACCTAGACTATTATTTTCTAATGTGTTATGTCCATTTACTTGTATTGTTTTGTCGAACCATCGGTTGCCTGAACAGTATTCGCTACCTCCACCGTGGATCATCTGATGCATCATGTTGGTTTCGTCCCTGTCACTGGACAACCTATATCCTCTCGCTCCGACCTTACACCCGGAATTGAATTCCGGACCGAGTGATTCCAAGTCGAAGTTTATGAAAAACAAGCACCGCTCGATCAACAACAAATTGTTGCGATTAGAAGCGCTCTTCATCAACAACTCCCTGCTGTGTGCCCAGTCGTCTCTCTTCTGTGACGTTAAAATTCCAACGGCATACATACCCGCGGTGCCGGCCGTCTTTTTAGAGTCCATTATGATGTTTAACAGTTTCGTCGCGATTTGTTGTTCCGTTATGGGAGTCGCGTCTTCGCCCGAAGTCAACCGCAACACGTAGAACTATTTAGACAACACGCGAATAATACCGTTTAGCAAATGATTATATCAAATAAATTTGTATTTATAAATATATATATATATACGTACATATATTTAAATGTATAATAAAGCCAAAGAGTATTACGTAAAATAAAGAAAAAAAAAAGTTGTTGTATTAAGTCTGTTTATTTACTACTGTTCCCGACAAAAAGTCATCATCAGGTATTAAGCAAAAAGAAAAATACAACAACAGACAAACTCTAAATATAACTTAATAATATCAAGTTTTAATCTCTGTAGACAATATACAGTTAAAGGATTCTAGGTCAAATACATATCTTTAATTTTGCGAATAATTTATTCTATTACATTTTCCCGCTATATGAATTATTCATATGAATGGTTCTCTCATAATGTATACTGAAAGTATTAATAATATTCCTCACGTATATTAATCGATTATTTTTCTTTCTACGTTAAACTTTTAAAATTTATTTATAATTTAAAATTTTCTAAATATTCCTCTTAAATCTTGATTTTTCAACAATTTTAAATACATGTTAATTCGTCAAATACAAGTTGTAACATATACTAGAGCTAGTTTTCATCATTTAATAACCTACTATTTTTTTATTATTTTTATACGCCTACGCATTAATGTAAAATTAATTATATAATTAAACCTATAAATATTATTATTATTATTATTATTGTTGTTGTTGTTTAAATCTTAATTTTCATAACTGTAGAAATAAATTGTATGTCATCTCAAGGTAAATTCTACATATTATGATCAAACGATAACATTAATCGGATGGATAATGTCAACATTATCCATTTTTGAATCGTAACAGCCAGTGGTTAATCTAATTTGTACATTAATAATGTATAAATTAGTCATTTGGCAATGCACGACAGCGATGCAAAATTTTTAGAAATTGAATTGTGTCCGTATGTGCATTTGGAAACATTTAATGTTAGTATGAGCCACTTGATAATTTTAAATTGATGTTAGGTAAAATATTTTGGTTTAAAAGAAACGGAAGTGTCTCGGGCGGCATTCGGAAGATGTGAAAACATATTGGCCTAGCAATTGAGAAGTATTATGCAGGGTTTGTAGCAAATGTTTTTAACCTAAACATATGCTTACACACTATTTGTAGGATCGGCTTTTTCAAGATTTTTAGGAATTATATTATTAGTTAAAATGTTATTTTTCGGAGTACAATTAATTATGTATTTTGAATAAAATAGAAATAATAATTGATTGAAATCACAAACAGGAATGGAAATTATGTTCTCAATGAATAAAAGTACGAACAATTACGAAATATCTATTTATGAAATAGCACGTCTTCTCCGCCGACGGGCTCTGATCGGTATTTTTATATAAATAAAGCGTTACGAAAAACTAGAGGACGCAAAAAGAAGTTAACGCTCGAAAATGTTCACTCACCAAGCGGAAATGTCTAAATGCCGTATGGCGTATAAGATGTTTTCACATAAAAAAAAAATTCTGTATCTCCACACTTTATACCTTAAACAAATTTAAACGTTTAATTTGGCAATAAAAACTTGTTTTTCTTTCCTATACACTATCTTATAGAACTTAAATAATAATCAAACACATCCACAAACATATTAGATATTGGTTGCAACTATCTTGATTCGAAGGATCTTAAACATTTTTGATAAATCGTTTTAGAGAAGGTAAATTTGTAATATCTACTACTAGTCTAACTACTAAGTCTAGTAGACTTTATTATACAGTTCACTTTATCACGTTTTAATTTTAAACGCTTAAAAAAATAAACGAGTGTAAATTTAAGTAAAAATATGTTTTTAAGAAATTATAATTAAAATGCTTTGTCGTTATTTAACAAAATCAAACGTTGATATAGCCGTAACAAATAAGGAAATGGAGTAAATGTATTAAAATTAGGAAAATATATAGAAGAAAATAAGCAAAACGCATTCGGGAAAAGAAAATGAAACTATAACGAAAATCATTTATATTTCCCGAAATACAGTGTAGCTCACGTTATTTTTCTTTTTCAGAGAGATATTTTTACTAAAAATATTGACAAAGTAACGTACTTAAATCTACTGTTTTGATCAATCGAATCGAATTGTAGACATAATAGATATTACATTATTCGCTAACAATAATTTTATATTATTTAATAACATTTTCGTGCGGCGTACACAGTGTTGAACGTTACAAATACCTGAGATTTACAAGCGACAATAACGTGAGGCCTCGACAACGTCAGATCTGATCCGACGTTTAGAAGTCTGTCCTTGACCAATCCCGGTTCCCTGTACGATGTCATGAGTCTGTAATATTGCGCCATACATAACGGTTGTCCTTTTTCCCTGGATGTAGCTTTTTCCACGGGAAGTTCTCGTCTACACGTACAAATGTATTCGGTTTTTATCAAAATAGTTATACGGAGCATTGAGCGTCGAGACAACATATGTATATGAAACTATATTGTACAAGAAAAAGGTTTATTACTTGTCCAATATACGTTTGAAATTCATCATTTCCACCACGAATCTGGCCGAAAATTTTGCCATCAGTGTTTCGGCCGAAAGGTGCGGCAGAGGCGGGAATACCATTCCGGGATTTGAATTAATCGGTAACGAAGTTTGATTGCAGAGATACATGTCGTGGAGCCACCAATCGTAAGCCTAGAAACAACTCTTACTTCGTTAATTATATTATACACATTTTGGAAACATTTCATCTTAAAATTGTCACCGGTCTAAAATAATAATATTTCAATTAAATTTCTTCTCCATCACTTCATAATATAAGAAGTGTATTCGCCAAAATTTTATTAAAGGAAAAAAAAATCGTATAATTTTATGACGTGATACGGTTGTATTCAAGCACGTAACTAAGATTTTTTTTTTTGGTCGTGAATGGGAGGGGTATATTTTAGAAATTGACAAACGTCATCAAGTACATATTTATTTTATTACATAACACGTTTGCATGACAATACGAAAAATATATTCAATTTTTTTTTTTTTGATGGGAGGCAGGGGTTATTTGGACATTAAAGACGCCCACGCGCTTGGATACATGTACCATTATACTTGTATCAATAATATTGTACATATAAATATCACTTGTATCTTTTCGCATTATAATATTTCACTTTGGTTACACGAACATTATAAATATCGGATTTATTTATATTAAATAATAGGCGCATAATTATTGATATAATTAGTATAATCTACCAGTTTAGTGTTAAAATAACAGTATTTTTTTCACTAATGAAAATGGGTAGTTTACCAAGCCGCGTGTTTTTTTCAAAATATGTGTTTTTTTTTTACATCGGAATCGACCGATAGTGCAATTTGCATTAAAACTTAATTAATTAAAAAAAAAGAAACATGTAAAACCTTTGTAAAAATGAGGTTTTTTTAAAACATTTTTTTTTTTGTATATATATTTTTTGACATTTAAAAATTTAGTAAGTAAGACCAGAAAGTGCATATAATACTTATTTTTGGAGTCATAAGTAAAAAACCTAATTTTCATTTATTTTTTAAAATAAATGCGAACATAACATTTATAAAAATTATAATAATGATAATAAAAAATTCTGCTCGTTTCTTTCTGTTGAGTTCTCGGAGAAGACAGAATTTATCTAAAATCATTACTTTTTGAGTCGTGAACCAAAGAAATAAGTGTAAAAAGAGTGCCAAATAAAATCAAGTTACATGACGAAATAAACGAGCGATAGGAGATGTCCAAACGCCGAAGTCTGCGTTTTTATTTATTTTAAATACTATATTGATATTTTTATGTGGTGACTGGCGTTTCACAGGGAATTTTTTGGGGGGATTAAGTATTGGAATGAGCGAGTGAAGAAGGTCCGGAGTCTGCCTAAGTTTAGAATTTCATTAAACGACGAATTTTTGAAAAAATATAGTTTTTGGTTTATAACTCAAAAAGTAAAAAAAAAAAATAGAAAAATTCTGTTGTTTTTGGCATAAAAAAAACATGTTTTGATATTTTGAATACAGGGGTTTTAAATGATATTGTTTCGAATAGTTTTTTTGCTATAATAACTTCCAAAGAAAGTCCAACGACCAATTTCTAATTGCACCATCGATTCCAGTGTCGCTGAACACATCGTGTTTCGAAAAAAAGACAACATTCGAAAAACATTCGAACTGCACATGGAAAACTATTTGTCACAGTAATTTAGTAGGTAACATAACGTGTCGTACATACATTTTAGTTACGTATCAGTATTATAATATAATATGACACATCTAATTTTTTGTACGTTGAAAAATTAATTAAAAATCAAATTGGCCTACATTCTAGATAACTGAAAAAAAAAATTGGCGCGTGTATTAAGGATTTGGACGCGAACGGATAAATGAGCATGTCTCATTAAAAACGTCGTTGCACGGACTGTTGACGATACTGATAATTATATTGTTCAGGATACAAGTCGTAAAACGAATTGCAACTTTAGTTACAATTTTTGTTTAGTTTTTTTTTGGAAATTACCTAATTATTTAATTTAGTTTTAACGATTTCGGAGTTTATTTCGCTAACCGTTAACAAATAGGATTGCGTATACGATAAAATATTATAATTGCATCTCAATATCGTCAAAGAACCACCGCGATGCGGAAAATTAATTTTGACGACAACGAAAGGAGAAGGTGAATTTAGCCGCTCATACCTTCGAAGGTCTTGGGGCCCGTTATTAGAGTCACATGGACACGAGGAAAGGGGGTGTTATTCTCATACGTAACACGTACCCACCCGGCGGTGGGACTAACGCTATTCGGTCATTGGCAGTCGCGTCGGGACTGCGTGCTCCCAGCAGCATGGGCGGTACATCGTCCTCGCGGTGGTGTACACTGCACTCATATCGGACCTCGAAAAATAAATAAATAAAATAAATGAACAGACAAACACAATCAAACAAACAAACAAACAAACAAACAAATAAATAATAATAATAATAATAATAATAATAATAATAATAATAATAATAATAATAATAATAATAATAATAATAATAATAATAATAATAATAATAATAATAATAATAATAATAATAATAATAATAATAATAATAATAATAATAATAATAATAACAACAAAATGATGAAATGGACACAGTTTTGCTCGTTTTATACGCGACAATACTCGTTTAATATAAACTGAGGCGTGGTAAACCTCGGCACGATTTTTATTCACGACCAGTCGCCGTACAAAGTCAAACGCTACGTGAATTATTCAAAACTGCTGAAGCCGGAGAGAAATTATATATATTACGTACAAGCTGAATTACCCGGTTTCGCCCGTGCGCAATTTTGAACAAAAATGTAATTATTAATATATATTTTTTAAATAATTATTATTTAAAAACGATTTTATTCACATATTATAAATTACGCCTCGTTCGCCCGCCACCGCCGGCGGCGCCGTGCCGCTGGACCGCACCGTAGTATCGCGCATTCGGTTTGTCATCGTCATAACTATTAAAATAATATTCGTCCAAACGATGTAGCGTGAAAGACATATTTTATCTACTTTAAATACCAGAAGCGATAAAAGTATCTATTTTCATTTAGGAATCAATTTATTACTACCAAATGTGTGCATTTGAAATACATTATCAATTTTTATTGTAGTTATGGTTCACTATTTTGGCTATAACGGCTTGCACATAAGATATAGATATATACTGTGGCGGGCTTTTTTTGTAGGACTATTTAAGATAAACATTTCCATCGTACATTACATACGTGTAACTCTAGCGGTTTTGGCAGCGCACGCCAGAATAGCTCGCAGATGGTAGATTTTTTTCCTACTTACTTGATACGTATTTTGGACAATTCACACAATATCTTTATAAATTGTAGCCTACGTGTTATTCTGATGTATGAGCTATATTATTGTAAAGTTTCATTAAAATCCATTCAGTAGTTTTTACGCGAAAGAGTAACAAACATCCATCCGTACTTACAGACTTTCGCGTTTGTAATATTAGTAGGATAACCTAACCGGTATATAGGTACGTACACGACGTTCCTGCGGCGTTGATCATTTGTTTGGGCTGACGTGAATTCGGGATCGAAAAAAGCCCGATTATTCACGTTAAACTCGGACGGATGGCGAAGAGTAAAAAAAAAACCTCCGTACACACTCCTATATTATAAATGTCCTCTGTATCTAGGAAATAAGGAAATCTTGCAAGGATTACCGAACTAGATATATTACTGGGAATGTCGCGGGATCAACTGTCCTTAAAATCGAGTTATCTCGCCCGCGCTGTGCCGTATATCCGCCAGGAAAAAACAAAAACCTATCGATAAATTATTGTGTGTGACACTTGCACACATATACGAGTGTAATATAAGAGCTCGTAAAATAATCGTTTTTCCCGATCTGCTGTAAAAGCACTCGGAGAGAACGACGTGACGTAATTTGAATCGTGACTTATCACGTTTAAAAGCATTGTGTGCGTACACGTGATTTTTAAGGCGTAAGCGAGTACATGACAATAAGAGCCATTCTGCAGGTCCGTGTACCGCGGGATCTATTCAGAAAGTTATGCAACGAGACAATATTATTAATTGGTGAAAAAAATTTGGTGGACACGAAAACAATAAACATTTGTTACGAGAAGAAATGTTTTGTCGAATGTATTTCCAATAATACATATTTTGTTTTTAAGGACTATAAATAATTTTTTCTCGGTAATATATAGATTCAGGCATAAGGCTTAGAAAAGTCTTTTTGTTTTTTTCGGAAAGATAACGGCTTGGATTTGACCACAGAATGATGATTAGTGCACGGATTTTTAATGATCTAATTGACTAAAGCGTATGATTTTAATATGCTATTACTAACAATATCATTCGTTTAGTATTTTATTCTATATTTTGCGGAAATCGTATAAATATTTAATCAATACATATAATGATTTCAACGTCTAGTTTTTACAAAAAAAAAAAAATAAAAAAATGATACATTCGAATATAATCGTGTATATATAATATACTAGCTGTCCCGACAGACGTTGTCCTGTCCAAATTCCAATACATTTTTTTTATCGTTTTTTTTTTTTTTGAATTTGTGAAAACTATTGAAAATGTTATTTAAATTTTGAAATCACAATGAATCTCAATATGTTTTCTTTACGTTTCTATTTTGATGTTCAAGTAAACAATCAAAACAATAAGCTAATTACCCGGCTTCGCTAGCCGAATTACCCGTTTTCGACCGTGCGAAGTTTTGAACGAAAAAATTAAAAAAAAATATTTGGAAAGAAATATTATAAAAATATTGAAATGCCTCACCAGAAAACAGCAATATTTAAATAAAATATTTATTCCTCCCCTTCTCAGACGAAAAATGAAAAAAATGGGCGACGCGGGGGCACTCGGAGAAATGTTCGGAACAACTCTAGTAAAAAAAAATCGTAAAAAAGTTTAATAATGTCGTCAGAAACTTGGTACATTGATTTTTCAATTTGATGTTGAAATGATATCCATCCTCTCCTCTGCAAAATAAAATCGGATACTGCAAACCGTCTTGTGAGCGATGAGTTTCCGATACTCGATGAACACCACCATTTTTGCGATGGAGATTTATGTCACGCGAGTCAAATCCTTCACCAATTATAACGATCGCCACTTAATCTATTGTCGGTGCATTATACTGTCTTACGTGTTGGCCGATAGGTGTTTTTACTCAGCTCTAACTACGATTTTGTAGTCATCTGCTGGCATTCGTTCTAGAAAAATTCTGAACAGTCGAATCAATTCGTTGTATTGGTCAAATAAAGTTTATAATGCAGCGACAATTTCTTATTTTGTGCCCGTATTGAATTGGCAACGTTGATCAATTTGTAAACTGGTGTGCACAAGTACTCATCAAAGTTTTATGTACATAAATAAATAAATATATATATTATGTTCTAAACTCAATAACAATTTAAATGGTCACCATGGCGACTGTATAACGCCTAGAATCCCAAAATTTCCCGTGTTAGCTACCACTCTCGTTGGACCTACCGGGTCCAATTGTGAATCTAAACCGTCCAGGGACCCATTCAAAAGCACAAAAAAAATTTCATCAAAATCGGAACAGCCGTTTAGGAGGAGTTCAGTGACAAACACACGTACAGAAGAATATTGTTTCTCTTCTCGCTACGTATTGAGAACACAGTATCGGTCCATATATATATAGAAAAATCGTTCCGGTCGGGAAAACAAAAAATTACATTAGACCACTCGATTGAATCTTCCATTTCTCTATTCGTTACAGAGAATAATATAATATATACATTTTTTTTTTTGTGCAAGTACTTCATCCGGGGTTGGATTTTTTTTTTTATAAAAACAGTATAACATTAAATTTAAAAAATTTTTTTTTTTTTAGATAACATTTAATCGAATAAGTTTTTATTAAAAATTATACTCGTGGGTCGATCAACATTCGCACGGCGCTCCGGGTAGGCGATTGTAAGATACTCATGCGCTGCGAGTTTACCGTGAAAACAACGCGGCGCGGCATATTAAGCAGAGACGGTATAAAATATTATTATTTTTTCATTATTATTACCGTAATACTGAATTAGTTGTTAACACCGTTATATTTATGAACCGAATGAAATGTAATAGAATTGTTTTTTGGGATCTGAAAAAAAAAGTGAAAAATTCGTACAAATCCCGCGTTATCGAAATGTTTCTCGGTGTCTCAGAACCTTCAATCCGTCCCTGAATTGATAAAATATAAAATAAAATATTTTTGTTTGCCTTAAATCGAAATGTTGACGTTTTTTTTTGTATTTTCGAATGTAGTTATTATGTATTTTTTGTTAAGAGTAAACGCCGAAACCCATAAACCGATAGCACCAAAGTGGTCGGGAAAGATTTTCCGTAAAGTATAAAACGCTCTAATAATATTTCTACGAGTTTATAGTACAAACAACGAGTGAAATACCGGTTATATAGCGTGTTTCATTTTGTCGACACGATTCGAAGACTTATTGTGTTAATATAAACATATTATATTCAATAGGAATCGATAGATTTTTTTTTCTAAATTTTATTTACCGGTTTTATCTGCGCAATACAGTACTAAACCGTGTTACGGGAAACACACATTTTTTTTCTGATTTATCATCGCGAGCTCGTGAATCGTTTGTCATGGAGAGGGGCTGGAATACGTTATATATATATATATATATATATATAAATATATGTCCACACGGTTATAATAATTATATACGAAAAATAAGAACGATAAAGGGGTGATTTCGTCAACGGGGTAGTCATATCGCTCGGAGCTATTTGTAGAGACTGTCTATTCATGTAACTAGATTCTTTTTTTCATAATTTCGGACTTAAACATATATATATATATATACAGTGTTGAGACTTATCTAGATAATACTTTTTTTATCTTTTATCTCATGTAGATGAAATTTTTTTTTACTTATCTGAAGGTTATCTTAGATAAAAAATTTTAACCAATTTACTTATTTTTTTTTAGTATTTTTGCAATAAATAAGAAAAAATGACTTGGGAATATTTCAGGAGACTTGGACACACACACACACACACACACACATGTGTGTGTGTGTGTATAGTGTATATAAATATATGTGTGTGTGTGTAATAATGTATTCCTGTATATTATATACTCCTTGTAATAATATATTAATAACACGATTATTCAAATAATTTATAATTTTCATCTTATATTTTATCTAGATAAATTTCACTCACCTATTATGTATAAGATGATTTAAGTATAATGTCATCTTTACCTGTATCTAGGCGATTTTTAGCAAACAATTTTTTGTCTCTATCTAGATAAATTTTCACTTATCTTGTCCCAACACTGTATATTATATATATGAATATTGAATATACTATAATAACGCGGTAAGACGTGCGTGTAAAACGCGTATAATTCATAGCCTAAAATTGTTGGTTTTTTCGTACATGACATACTAGATTTTTTTTTTTTGTTCTGTTCTTTGTAAAAATCTTATTTATTTACGAAAACGATAGAAATCAATACACTCAGATAAAATAACAGCAGTGCGAGGAAATCGTTGTTTTTCTCGTCGACAGATCATTTCGAAACTATATATTGCAGAAATCTAGGAAATTCGGTTAATTAAATACATTACGCTCTCGAATAATAATAATAATAATAATAATATGATAAAATATTATTAGTAACCCGTTTGGTTCAATACAATTCCGAATTTCGCGTACTGAGCATTTTAATTTTCGTATTTTACACAACGTTTTACGATCGGAAAATTATCAAATTATAGTGCGTAAATATTATAATAGTATATGTTTATTGAATTAATGATAACGTTCGGACGCGAGAATCAAAACTGTAGAAATTGTTGTTTAACCAATCACCGTTGCACATGAATAAAATTCCCGCTTATCTCGTTTTCGGAAGGGTCGCGCGCATTATCCCGTTGGGAAAACTCATCATATACGAACAGACTCGTCACGTTTTCTACTAATTGGATTTACTCGCGAAACCGAAGAGTGTCCCTCCTCTCGCATCCCTCGGCTTTTCTCCCCGATACGAAAACTCCCGAACATTCTCGTTATTGCGTTTGTTCACGTGAACTGAATTTCATATTTTTATTTTGATTACTCGCATTTATATAATAATATACGTACGTCTTTTAAAATATACGATAAAAACGATTTACACACACGCCTCTTTTCGGCAATCTACTCAAATTCAAACCCGAAATGTTAGAAGCAGAAAAAGTTTAAAAAAATTTTCCCATATTATTTACTTTTAATTAAAGACATCATATCATATTGTCGTCTACGTCTCCGGTATTCGTTATTAAATATTTTGCGTTTATACATCGATACCACTCTATATACGCACCCAATTGTCGTGTTCTTCTCTGCGCTCTATTAATATTTCTTGTAACATCGGTCCGTGTCCACTGGTAAAATCCGCCACTAGTTTCCTAACGTGTTCGTGTTGTTTTTCGTTCAATATCGGTTTCAGCGTTTCCAAGTATAGTTTCATAGTACGTTCCAATAAAGGCACTGGCAGTTTCGGTAGTTTTGTCTGAAACACAGCACCCCACAACAATATAATATTAATACGTATAATGGTTTTTGTTAAATAAAAAAACAAAAATTTAACTAAATTTGTCTTTTTAAAAATGTATTCAGTATACGATCGTATAACGACGAAAAAACTATTATTATTTTTTCTTTCGGACGAAAATCCTCTCAAGTGAACTAGTGCTAAACACGATCAACATCATATTTTGATAATGAAATCGAACGTGTAATATTGTATATACATTATATATATATATATATCTTAAGAATAGTATTTTTTGTTGTGTTTGTAAAGGGTTTGTAAAAACCACTTAGCCTTTAGTATTTAAAATAAATAAATAAATATATATAATATAATATAATCGTTGGTTAAATTATTAACAAATAAAATGTACGAATTTACTATAAAGATAAATCGGAATTGGCGAATTTTATAATACTTTCCATTTATCGTTTAATATTTTTTTTTTTGTTTTCTCAATGAAACGTTTTGGTGTCTTTTAATCTGATAACGCATACGAGTACGTAATTATACGTATAATGTACCCTTTAAATTTAACATTAGATATGTTTAGGTCATAACGAAATTGATTATATTTATACCCATTATAAAATTATGATTAATATTTTTCTTGATGCTCATTAAAATATCGCAAATATTATTTTATTCTTTTATGTGTTGTAGTGTTATGTTATGCGTGAGATAAGGATTTCCTGCCATAATACGAGATCGTTTTTTTTTTTTTGCGGTTGAAGGATATAAGTAAGTTTAATTTTCTAGTCACTGTTATTGTTGTTGTTGTTAGAAAAAAAAAAAATGTTTTCGTTTAATCATAAAACTCCCTAGGGTCGGTTTTTCCACTGTGGTAGGCTAATAGAAGACACGTGGTGGTGCATCCCACGGCAGCAAACAAAAAGCGCCTTCGACAAACAAAGAGTCCAATCCCCAAAATAAATTCCATTAATTTTGATTACAAACACGGCAAAAAGTGCATTACGCAGGTTCAGGTAATATCGTAAATCATCTATGCCCAAACGACAGACGAGAATAAATGACATTACTTTAATAATTAAATTAATCATATTAAAAAAAATGTTGTTTAAATGTTATATATATATATATATATTTAATTGTTTTAACCGATCCTGTCTTTAAACAAATAACAAAATATACATATTATTCATTTACATTTTCTATGACATATAATTTGTTACGATCATTATAATATCAACAGAAACACTTTAAATCTAAATATAATATGTTAATTGTTTTAACAATTTTAATTAAAACACGTGATTTTTGGAGTACTTACATACTGTAACTGGTGTAATACAGTCAAAACAGTATTGTGCAGTACACTGAGCATTCCTCAGTCGATAATTTGATGATTTTAATATTTTTTTTTTTTAAACAACCCTTAAGTATTGTTATTGAAACATAATATGCAAAACGTCGTTATGAGCCTTTATATAAATATGATCCGTTATATTTACAATGACGGGTTGGTTATTATATAAACTGTACACTCACAATATTATAGTAGCGCGTGTTTTAAAAAGTCTTTAGGAAGGTGTCAAATTATAAATGGTATCGAATTGTCTTCGCTGGTCATCAATTATTTATAGATAACAAAAACTATCGAATATTTTTAATTCTGGTATTTATTGCGGAATTGTTCAAATTAAATATAAACGTATTTGTATATATCCGCTTGGTTGATCGAGTGTTCGGCGATTGAACGTCAAAATGAATATTGAGTATTTGCGTTCGATTAGAAAAATAACAGTTTAACAATATTATATATAGTTCGACGTATTACGTGCATAATAACACGTTACTATTAAAATTCGACGTAATTGGTACAGTTTTTCTTGATGGCTTCGGGAATTTATCCATGACGAGTTTCGTGTTTTTTTGTCACAAGTTCAACAATTCTTGCTCGATGGAGTTCATAATGTGTCGCGTAATTTGTACACGCTTTCACTGCGTCTGTTCCGAGTTACTTTCCGATTATGACGAAACACCAGGATGATATGTAGTAATAAATATTTAGCCTGTATAGGGACACTTCGAAGAAAGCTATCAGGAAGTCTCGTGAAAGTCGAATTCGGTAGTTTTTTTTTTTTTTTTATATTTACGCGTTTAAACGTCTTTTCTTTATTTATATAGATCCTACGCGTTATATTACATATACATATATATATTATAAAACATATATTATGTTACAGTCAGAAAATAATCATTGCCAGAAAAGCGGTTTATTCTCATTCAATAATTTTTATCGATTTTATTTCGAAACAATATTAATGTATAAAAAGTGAAATTAAATTTTTATACTGATTATAGTCGTTCTATAGTTTATATGATTTTTAATTATCCATTACGTTTCTTGTCCGACTACGTGGACGTTTATTTCTCAGAACACGTGTTTGAAATCGAGACGAGAATATTTTGTTTTGTGGAATGGAGTTTATATTACGGATTGGAGGGCGCCTTCGGATTTTGTAATCAATGCACCGCTGGTGGCCAGGGAAGGTTTTTGGAATGAAATTACTTTGGTTTTTTCGACGGTAACTATTATACAATTGCCTTATCTATTATTTTTATTATTATTTTTTTGTCGTTTTTTCTCTGATTATTTTTCACTGCGCGTTCGTTGTTGCGCCGTGAGTTAAATTATTATATATAGGTATATATTTTCATTTGAAATTGCAATGAACACCATCGTTGTCGCGTTCACGAAACGATTCTCAGGCAGAGTTCGCGGGTAATAGTGTTTGTAGGAAGTTTTTCAACATTTCAATGTTTTTGAAAACCATGTGGAGTAAATCAATTTTGAAAAATATCGTATACGTTGTCGTAGATTAAACTTGTTTAATACGCCTGTATATTTATGATATTAACTATACAGTACGTGAGTATCAACATATATATATATGAGTAATATCATAAAAATTAAACAATACGCGATTGAACACAAATTACACAGTATTAAACGTTAAACAGCGTATTTTAATATTATATATCGACACTGAGTTTTTACTCGGTCAGTTATATTGTTTTCAGCGTACGTTATTATAAATTAAGCGCACTACGTTTCAAACGAAAAACGTTCGTTTCGCCACTTATGTATCAGGTATGAAATATTTGAAAAAAATAATTATTTCAAGGTCAAACGTTAAATATATTTGTCGAATTTGTAGGTATTACACGTAACGATTTCTAGACATTTAAGTATATAAATAAATACAAAATGATTCCAATAAGTATTAAAAGTGAACTATACGATATAGTAAATATTATAAACGAATGTTTTTAGTTGGATATAATTACAATGTCGCAAATAAAGCGCTAATAAATACGCTGTGATTGACGTAGATAAATGCGATGTGTACTGTATTCGTGTGTCCGTTTTAGAATACAAGTATGAATATACTCGTATAAACGTAATCGTGATTGATAATCCGAAATAATAAAATTGCCTGCGTATCGCGGCGGTCTCTAAGAGTTTTCAAATACGCGTTATATCGTTTTATTCTGCTGCGTATTTTATACACGCGTATTTGATATTATAATATTTTATACACCGTGTATAAAATTATTTTAACGTGGAAAATTGTGCGCGGTTCGCGAACAGCGAACGCGGCGCAGAACGGTGTAATTTTTGTACGCCGAGTGGCGCAGTCTGCAGTATATAACGTCCCCGGCAGCCAGGTGAAAATCAATAAGTTGCCCTCGGCACATGGGCCGGCACGCAACCACCGCTGTGGTCGAATAACACGTTACAATAATATTCCACCCGGGCTTTTTCGTTTGAAACGAGGTCATTCATCGTCTCGTATTCTTACAGTACAATATCGTCGTCGTTTTTTTTTTTTTTTTTTTTGGTGGGAGAGAGGGATTTTGTCGAGTGACGAACCGATTTGAGTACGTTTAATTCCTCCCATCCCGCTACGGTTCGTACGTTATATAATTATATTACAAAAAAAAAAAAAAAAATTTAGAAAATTGCACGTATAGGTACAACGAAGTAGTTATTATATACTTTGTGAAACGCGATTTATGTGTACGCAATAATATTAACGTGTAGCAGTGTAACAAACTTTATATATATATATATATATATTTGATTGAATTTCGAGAACGGCGAGGAAGCGCGGATAACGCGTTTAAAAGAAAATTGCTTTGGAACGTGCAAAATAGATTGCGTAAAAATCGCTTCAAGAATGCTCTACGTTAGGTTGCCTGACAGCAGGACCGAGGCGTTTCGTTCAAAAGACCGACGTTTCAAACCTATTATAGTAACCGAATTTCAATATTTTTTTTTTTATATAATTGATTTGAAAAATAACAAATAAAATTTAAATTATTTATTTCGACTATACCGGAATGTTTGACTTTGGTATACATTCGGTTCTTCTATACATCGTTTAAAAACATTGTAATTGTCAAAAGTGATATTTTTGCGATACACACATTTTTTTTTTTTTTATTACGATTACTTTATATAACAATGTAAACTCGTATTATTTTTATAGGACTGTTTCGTTTCGGGAAGAAATCTATGTATACTATAATTAAATCATTAACGCACAAATTTTTTTATGACTAAAAAGTGATTAAATTTGGAGAACAGGTCACACAATACGCACTGTTTCGACAGGGCGACGTTTATAATTCAGCCCGAGGAGGCAAAATGAAAAGCGCCGGCTCTGCCTGACTACGGTACAATATGATCATTTTCAGTGTCAGCCTGGCCTACTATAGGCCCCTGGATCTTTTTATTCTGGGGCCCCTGTCCCTTGGTTTAATACGAAGTTAAAAAATACATATCAATAAAAAACAATTCATTATATAGGGTCAGTGTGTCCCAGATCCAATGGCGGAGTGACTCTAAAATTCTTACCGTGCAAATAAGATTTTTCCGGGCCACTTATGAAAAAAATTAATTTTTTTTTTTTGGACTAGCGCCTTCTGTTTCCATATAAAGTTAATACAGGTTAATAAAAGAATCTATGGTGAAGTTAGAATTTGGTGGTCGGATTTAGTTTTTAAGTTAAGGCAATTTGAAATTTGACAATTTTACCGTGTTTCTTTACTACGGTATAATATGATCATTTTAATTTATCCACATACTCGCGACGGCTTAAATTCGACTGTAGAGTGTGTTGAGCGTTGAGCGCACGCATACATCGAGTTGTTCAATTCTTGTCGCTGACTTCGGTAATCGAGTAACACATTAAAATAACTGGTATGTTTTTTCCGCATGCCTCATCTATATTTGTTGTTCGTATCTATATTTGTTGTTCATTCAAAGCGAAAACGTAGCGATCCGCTGTGGACGTCGGCTCCAGTGCGAGTCATTTTCGAATCATATTTGGAAAACGATTCCGAGCTGGCGCTCATTATAATATAATAATCAATGAATATTACGTGTCTATTATATTTAGAGCTGTTAAAATACAAAATGAAAAAAAATTGCTCCTTGTCCGATATGTTTTGTACTGGGTTATTGTAATTTTTGAATAGGTTTTTTTTTTGGAATATATGCCAAATAAAGTAAGTACCAAATAGATATAATTTAAAAGTTGGAAATGTTTAAACGCAAACCATCATCCGAACACGCCTACACAAAGAAAAACTAAGTGTTCATAGACCAAAAGTAAGAGCAGCACGTTTTTCGCTTCGTTCGGAATGTAAAATATAAAGCGTTTTGTTACGCACGACTTATATAACAAATAATAATTACATAAAGGTGCTGGTACACGTGTCTAGTAAAACATTTGTAAAAATGTCAAAGACGTTTAAACGCGATAATTGATGAACATTTTTATAATTGTTTCGTTGATAAAAAAAAAAAAAGGTAACGAGCAGCGGGATGTTGTGAATGTCGCTTAAGTGAATTACTTGGATAAAGATTTCAGAGTGTATTGTTATTATTATAAATACGAAAGCAACGATAAATCATTGCGTTCGACAAAACGATTCTGAGCGGAGCATCGGTGTAATAAAATAATTTGTCGAAAAATTTGGAATGGTTTTAAGAAGAAATTGTGACTTAACGATTTTTTTTTTTAATATAGTTGAAGTAATAAACACGTCTGAAATTGTTTTAAATTTTTAAGCCTTAAAATCTAAAATTGTCTCTTTTACGAACTGAATACTTCAAAACCTACAATTGCAATAAATAGCCCAAAATTAAAAGGAATTTTTTTTGAAAAATTTGTCTCGTTTACAGAGTCCAAAGTAACATATTCGGTGAAAATTTCAGGTTTCTATGACTATTAGTTTCAAAATTACGAAGAAATGACTATATCGATTTTGACGAAATTGCGTTTTTCATTGTTTTTATGTAGTTTTTTCTGACGCGTGCAAAAAAGTATTGAGAAAATCGTAAAATGATCTCTTTAAAGTACCAACAACTCCAGATGCAATTTGTTACCGGAAACGGAACTGTGACCGTAAAGATCGGAGCACTCCTTCTGGTAGATTTTTTTCGGTAGAGACACAAAAAAAAAATTATGTATATAATAATTATTACTTTTTCGGTGGTTTTTGAGTTATATTTTTAAACGCTTTTGAGAAAATCGAAAAATAATCTCTTTAAAGTACCAACAACTCCAGATGCAATTTGTTACCGGAAACGGAACTGTGACCGTAAAAATCGGAGCACTCCTTCTGGTAGATTTTTTTGGGTACAGACCAGTGCCGTAGATAGGATTTTTATAAGGGGGGGGGGAGTTCAGTGCTATCTTGATTCGTGCATTATAATCGTGTATCGTAATTGATTTATCAGCACAAAAATCTATAATCATGTTAATCAATGTTTACAATGGCATAGACCAAATTAAACGTTTATACATAATGTTATTATACACATTGTTATTAGGTGCTTATTTTTCATAAATGTACAAATCTACTTGACATCAAGATGTTGGTAAAATCTAAATATATGAACATACATTTTACTGTAACATCCGCAACGCTCTTGTGCGTAAAAAAAAAAAAAAATAGAAATTTCTACTTTTCCGATGTTCAAGGGGAGGGTTTGAACCCCCTACCCCCCCCCCCCCGTGTCTACGGCCCTGGTACAGACATAAAAAAAAAAACACAGCTTTGTAAAACCAAAGCCTGTTATTACTAGCGCGTAAATACGCGTTATTAAAGTATTTAACGGGTTTTTTTTTTTGATTTAGTCGGATCCGAGCTGTGCGTACGGTAAGAATTGTACGCGCGTATAACCTACCGGAAACGAAACAATATTATTCTGCCGTAAAAATCGATCACGTTTCTCACAAAATAGTATTCAATTATTTCGCTCGTAGAAACTATTATTATTATTATTATTATTAAATAACCACTCGCGTGTTTATCGATTTTCGTTGTGTTTTTGAAAACTACTATTGCACTATATACGCTTTATAGCGCCACCCAGTGCCGTCTTAAGGCATGGGCCTGGAGGGCCCCCAATTTATTTAGAAAATAACATATTAATTTTCTTTTTACTTAGATATTTAAAAAAATTAATAAATCTTCAATGATAAGAAAAATACTTTAATTTTAAATTATTAACATTTTGAAATTATCATAATAAACAATGAAGTAACAGAGATTCTAATAAAAATTGCTATTTTAGTTTTTATTAATAAAGTATAATTTTAATATCTAATATACTTGTAATATATTATGTGTTAAAAAAAAATATATATATATATATACGAATATATCGTAATTTAAGTATTCAAAGGCCCCAAATTATTTTGGGCCCTTGGGCCTCACATAACCTTAAGACGGCTCTGGCGCCACCGTTCGTTTGTACCACCGTTTTGGTCGTGTACATAATAATAATAATAATAATTAATAATATATTAATACGGTAATTATTGGTTATTATTATTGTATTCGATTTGTAAACGTACTCGGCTTGACGCGATGGCGAAGAAAAACGTGGAAAAACTTTTCGGCGGCTCGTTAACATACAACTGCCGGCGTACACGGACGAAACGTTTTTATTCGTTTTGGTCCGGCAATTTTGTTTACTCACCGGAGCGTTATTGTTTGTCCAATTTGTTTTCGCTACTCTTTCGCCTCACCCCCGGCCCCCTTTCCGATCCAATTATAAACGTACAGACGGACTAGTCAATTAGTGTAAATATGTACGCGCGCAGAGTACGGTGCGGCGGTACACGCCGGGCGCCGGGACGTTCGCAAAGAATCGCCCTCGAAACAGAAGTTAACACGGAAATACGACGTATTCTCGTGTTCGGCAAAACCGTTTTTGAAACGGCGGGAAAATAGTGCGTTCGAGAGAAACGTTGAAAATATTATAAAATATTATAATATGCCGCGTAAAACAGAACAACAGAGACGCGTACGCGGTTATATCATTATATTCAGTTTATATTGTTTTTATTTCAGTTGTTTCCGACGTCTTCTGTTCTACGCTTCCTTTGTAGATTTTCAAAATCTCACACGTCCCCATAGCCGTCCCAAGGGGGGCAATGGAGCAAGTGCCCTAGGGCGTCCAAAGTATTAACTCACGACCTCGGAACACTCCTTTCCGTTAAAAGGAGTAAGGTAATAATTCAGAATACATAAGGCCTAAACAACTTTCTTATTTTTGAGTTATTTACAATATACATTAAAATAACTGGTATGTTTTTGCATGCCTCATCTATATTTGTTGTTCGTATTTCGGATTCAAAGCGAAAACGTAGCGATCCGCTGTGGACGTCGGCTCCAGTGCGAGTCATTTTCGAATCATATTTGGAAAACGATTCCGAGCTGGCGCTCATTATAATATAATAATCAATGAATATTACGTGTCTATTATATTTAGAGCTGTTAAAATACAAAATGAAAAAAAATTGCTCCTTGTCCGATATGTTTTGTACTGGGTTATTGTAATTTTTGAATAGGTTTTTTTTTGGAATATATGCCAAATAAAGTAAGTACCAAATAGATATAATTTAAAAGTTGGAAATGTTTAAACGCAAACCATCATCCGAACACGCCTACACAAAGAAAAACTAAGTGTTCATAGACCAAAAGTAAGAGCAGCACGTTTTTCGCTTCGTTCGGAATGTAAAATATAAAGCGTTTTGTTACGCACGACTTATATAACAAATAATAATTACATAAAGGTGCTGGTACACGTGTCTAGTAAAACATTTGTAAAAATGTCAAAGACGTTTAAACGCGATAATTGATGAAAATTTTTATAATTGTTTCGTTGATAAAAAAATAAAGGTAACGAGCCGCGAGATGTTGTGAATGTCGCTTAAGTGAATTACTTGGATAAAGATTTCAGAGTGTATTGTTATTATTATAAATACGAAAGCAACGATAAATCATTGCGTTCGACAAAACGATTCTGAGCGGAGCATCGGTGTAATACAATAATTTGTCGAAAAATTTGGAATGGTTTTAAGAAGAAATTGTGACTTAACGATTTTTTTTTTTAATATAGTTGAAGCAATGAACACGTCTGAAATTGTTTTAAATTTTTAAGCCTTAAAATCTAAAATTGTCTCTTTTACGAATTGAATACTTCAAAACCTACAATTGCAATAAATAGCCCAAAATTAAAAGGAATTTTTTTTGAAAAATTTGTCTCGTTTACAGAGTCCAAAGTAACATATTCGGTGAAAATTTCAGGTTTCTATGACTATTAGTTTCAAAATTACGAAGAAATGACTATAATCGATTTTGACGAAATTGCGTTTTTTATTGTTTTTATGTAGTTTTTTCTGACGCGTGCAAAAAAGTATTGAGAAAATCGTAAAATGATCTCTTTAAAGTACCAACAACTCCAGATGCAATTTGTTACCGGAAACGGAACTGTGACCGTAAAGATCGGAGCACTCCTTCTGGTAGATTTTTTTCGGTAGAGACACAAAAAAAAAATTATGTATATAATAATTATTACTTTTTCGGTGGTTTTTGAGTTATATTTTTAAACGCTTTTGAGAAAATCGAAAAATAATCTCTTTAAAGTACCAACAACTCCAGATGAAATTTGTTACCGGAAACGGAACTGTGACCGTAAAGATCGGAGCACTCCTTCTGGTAGATTTTTGGGTACAGACCAGTGCCGTAGATAGGATTTTTATAAGGGGGGGGGAGTTCAGTGCTATCTTGATTCGTGCATTATAATCGTGTATCGTAATTGATTTATCAGCACAAAAATCTATAATCATGTTAATCAATGTTTACAATGGCATAGACCAAATTAAACGTTTATACATAATGTTATTATACACATTGTTATTAGGTGCTTATTTTTCATAAATGTACAAATCTACTTGACATCAAGATGTTGGTAAAATCTAAATATATGAACATACATTTTACTGTAACATCCGCAACGTTCTTGTGCGTAAAAAAAAAAATAGAAATTTCTACTTTTCCGATGTTCAAGGGGGGGAAGGGTTTGAACCCCTACCCCCCCCCTCCCATGTCTACGGCCCTGGTACAGACATAAAAAAAAACACAGCTTTGTAAAACCAAAGCCTGTTATTACTAGCGCGTAAATACGCGTTATTAAAGTATTTAACGGGTTTTTTTTTTTTTGATTTAGTCGGATCCGAGCTGTGCGTACGGTAAGAATTGTACGCGCGTATAACCTACCGGAAACGAAACAATATTATTCTGCCGTAAAAATCGATCACGTTTCTCACAAAATAGTATTCAATTATTTCGCTCGTAGAAACTATTATTATTATTATTATTATTAAATAACCACTCGCGTGTTTATCGATTTTCGTTGTGTTTTGAAAACTACTATTGCACTATATACGCTTTATAGCGCCACCCAGTGCCGTCTTAAGGCATGGGCCTGGAGGCCCCCAATTTATTTAGAAAATAACATATTAATTTTCTTTTACTTAGATATTTAAAAAATTAATAAATCTTCAATGATAAGAAAAATACTTTAATTTTAAATTATTAACATTTTGAAATTATCATAATAAACAATGAAGTAACAGAGATTCTAATAAAAATTGCTATTTTAGTTTTTATTAATAAAGTATAATTTTTAATATCTAATATACTTGTAATATATTATGTGTTAAAAAAAATATATATATATATACGAATATATCGTAATTTAAGTATTCAAAGGCCCCAAATTATTTTGGGCCCTTGGGCCTCACATAACCTTAAGACGGCTCTGGCGCCACCGTTCGTTTGTACCACCGTTTTGGTCGTGTACATAATAATAATAATAATAATTAATAATATATTAATACGGTAATTATTGGTTATTATTATTGTATTCGATTTGTAAACGTACTCGGCTTGACGCGATGGCGAAGAAAAACGTGGAAAAAACTTTTCGGCGGCTCGTTAACATACAACTGCCGGCGTACACGGACGAAACGTTTTTATTCGTTTTGGTCCGGCAATTTTGTTTACTCACCGGAGCGTTATTGTTTGTCCAATTTGTTTTCGCTACTCTTTCGCCTCACCCCCGGCCCCCTTTCGGATCCAATTATAAACGTACAGACGGACTAGTCAATTAGTGTAAATATGTACGCGCGCAGAGTACGGTGCGGCGGTACACGCCGGGCGCCGGGACGTTCGCAAAGAATCGCCCTCGAAACAGAAGTTAACACGGAAATACGACGTATTCTCGTGTTCGGCAAAACCGTTTTTGAAACGGCGGGAAAATAGTGCGTTCGAGAGAAACGTTGAAAATATTATAAAATATTATAATATGCCGCGTAAAACAGAACAACAGAGAGACGCGTACGCGGTTATATCATTATATTCAGTTTATATTGTTTTTATTTCAGTTGTTTCCGACGTCTTCTGTTCTACGCTTCCTTTGTAGATTTTCAAAAATCTCACACGTCCCCATAGCCGTCCCAAGGGGGGGAATGGAGCAAGTGCCCTAGGGCGTCCAAAGTATTATGAATGCAAGGGGCGTCAAAAAAATGAATGACAAAAAGAAAAAAATTTGTTGTTTTATTTTAGATATTAATTTCCCTTGTCATCTATACGATGATTTAGAGCAGGGTGGTCCAACCTTTTGTAGTTGGCGGGCCAATTTACACTTTCATAAAAACACCGGGGGCCGCCAGAAGAAAAAAATTATATTATTCATTTAAAATTTAAAGTATAAATTCGTAATAAGATCGTATAAATTTTATACCTTCTTATTGCGATTTTGTTATAGTATTATTGTGATTTTAAATTTAAATTTTAAATTGTTGGAGGGTCCAAAAAAAAAGCTTCGCGGGCCGCGGGTCGGACCACCCTGATTTAGAGGATGAGTGTATTTACTATTAAAATATATAAAATTATGTAATTAGGTATTACGTTAGTTGTAAATTTTTTTTTGGGGCGTCAAATATTATTGCCCTAGGGCATTATTGGTGGTTAGGACGACACTGTACGTCCCCTCCCCACTCCTACAAATTGGAAAAATTTTCTTTTTCGGGGGCGGATATCTACGGCGCGTGGGGGAAATTTAATATTACGTATATTATTATCGACATTTTCTGTATTTTGCCGACAGACCCGAAAAAGACCAACGACTAAACGGCCGATTGACATTAATTTATCTGCAGGCGGTTTCCTTCGCTGAAAAAATTTAAAAAAAAAAATAGGTCATCCACTTATTAGCGAAGGAATTTTCGTACAGGTACTTTTTATCAATTTGTTCGCTATCACTCTGTGGCGATATACCGATAGCAAAAACTCCGAGGAAAAGGAAAGTTTGCGTTTTAACTATGGTACCTACATATTATGATCTTTAATTAATTATTATCGATACAGTCCGATAATATTAATATTGTCATTCCCTACCTAAACAAAATAATTTCCCACCACAAAATCGACTCTTAGATCCGCCACCGTCTTGTTTTGTACTTTATACATTACGAGTGTTTAGCCGTTAAACGGTTAAACACCCTGTAATTTAATAAATACGAATTTTACCTCGTGACGACTGCTTGCACCTGACCAGCAATGCGTTCACGCTTCCCCCCCGGAGGGGGGGTGGCGTGCCCACCATGTTGAGAAACACTGTTTTATTTAGATTATAGAGTTCGGCTCGATTGATGAACGCGATGTACAACACGACTTCAAGCAGTAAATAATATGTTCGCCGTTGTCACGATTTATTTTCCATATACCTACGTGAGTTGCGTGCGCGTAACTGGAAACGAAACATCGTACCTGTTTAAAAATAACGCGTTCGATTTCATATCACGCGTGTACGTAAAATATTTGTGTAAATATTATTATTATTATTATTATTATTATTATTGAATTGAATTTCTTATTAATTAATCGCGTTATTCGAGTGTATTAATACGCGTATTTAATGATAAACGAATTACAACAGGGTTACGGCGTGGCTAATGCACTGGGAAAATATATTTCAAGTGTTTTAATTGTATGTATACAGTAAGTGAGTAATATACATATTATAATATACGTGCGATTTCTAGTTATTATTTTATAGGGCTAAGCATGGATGGACAGGGCGGAAGGGGCAGCTGCCCAGGTCCACGCCATTTTGGGGATCCCGCCACGGAGTTTAACATTTTGTAAGCTTTTGTATTTTCCATCGATTGAAATCTCTGTTGCAACCGCAAGGCCAGAAAAAAACAATTTCGGCGTTTAAAAATTACATTTTTTTCCAATTGTGTAAAAATTTATTTAGTATAAACATTTCAATTTGTTTTTTTTTTTTTTTTTAATTCTATCTACTCGTATACACAGTATACTAGCGCAAAACAATATTTTAATTTTCATCTGTTTTAAAAATAAATATATATTTGAAGAGTTTATGTTTGATTGTAAAGGTAAAAAAAAAAATGCTTTTATATAAATTATGTAAAATAATAATAATAAAAATGTCATACTAGGGCCTTCCAAGAAAATTTTTTTGCCTTCACAAAAAAACCTGTCCCGGGTCCCGTGAAATCTACTGCGCCGGCACTAAGAATTAGTAGAATTTGCATTGATATTCGAGCGCGCCAAACACATGATTTCCCTACATAAAACAAAATGTAATTCACTCGTATCTCAAAGAAATGAAAATCATTTTTTTTTTAAGGTTTGCGCGTTAGTTTTTTTAAAATTATTAAATATATATATATATTTATTTTTTTTAGCAAATTGTGTTTGTGATTTAACGTTATGAAATGATTTTAACAATTTTATTTTCTCTTTAAGAAATAGTATCTTTATATTTTGACTATAATTTACGTAAAAGGAACTTAATGCATTTCGAAGTACAGTAAATTATGCTACATAAATGAAAAAAATAAAAAAATGTTATCATATTACTTACACGCACGCACGCACGCACACACACACCGCAGTCAGACGCGAACTACGTTGTTCACGCCTGATCGCCGTGTCTACACTGAGCGGTCCGATGGTTTCGGATCGCTATTTATAAGCACCTTTCTGCCACGCCCTCTATGTTGTGTCGTAGCGCTATCTGGTGACTACTTTCTTTTCCTGTTTTATTACGGTCGGCTGATGCGCTATGTCGGTATATGCGGATGTTTAGTTTGACGATGACCGAGCGACCGATCGTACGCGCGGTATGCAAACTTTATTATTTATTATTATTATTAATAATAATATTAATTCGCGTATTTCAATAAAATTAAATGAATGTAAGGATTCGTCTTTCCTCGTTGCACGTTTGTTTACACGTTTACTCGTTTATTTTACACGTTTACTATTTATTAAACGTTTACTCGTTTACACTGTACACGACCGACCGAGTTTGTCGTCAGCTAAGCACTAAACGCTCGATCACGATCGACGATCAGCGCGTACCGTACGGTACCGATCGTCGGTCGAGCACTAATTCCAGCCTTATACATGCTGTTCAAAGTGGGGAGGGGGTGGGCGAAAATGGAGCATAACCATAACATAATTGAACCAACTTACCTGACACAATTCGGTGCTGTTAGGTCAGAAATATACTAAATTTAAAAATATCAAATCCTATGAGGAAGGGGTCATTGTTTTATATATCCTATTGTGAAAAGTCGGTGCACGTAAAATTCACGTTACAGAAAACCGAACTCATCCCAGTAGTGCTGAATCAAATGATAATCCCACAACAAAATTCAGAAAAATACTTGGGGATGCATCTCGACTAAACTGGAAACACCACGTCCGCCAGGAAAGATTACAAATCAATGGAACGACACATCAATCCAACAGAAATTCAATTACTTGACAATTTCAGTAGACGTCAGACGACTCAAACGTCTAAAGCCATACGACCTAGTTTGATAAGATATTAGATTAAGAAGGGCGGGAGTAATTTCAAAGGAAATTAAACTCCACACATGTGTATGTATATGTAATTGATTATAGTTAATTAATTAGATGTACAAAAATAGTGAATATTTTTGATAAAGACCAATTGATCGTTTCAATATATGTATATCCTGTTGGCGAAACATGCGAGCGGACCGGCGGACATCACGAATGCAGAAACATTTAAAACGCCGTTTGACATCGGATTTTATCGAGTGTACTGCAGGATATATAAAAAAATAATATTTAGTTATTTTATATATATATATATACGGTTTACATTTCAAAGCAGATCTGAAAATCAGCCATCTGCGGACCCTTCTGCTACTGCGGCGACGGTCGCAGCGTACACACACACACGCACATTCGTGTGTATTTTAGCGAGGAGGGCTGAGGCCGCGGTGTATGCGTTCGCAATTAGGCACGTGCGGCGGTACAGGAGAAAATCATGCCTTTTGTCATGGTAATAATAACGGCAAACGATGATGAACGATATGTGCCGCGCGTGGACAATAAAATAATATTTTAGTAGTTTATTGCATTACGGTCAATTAATTCCCGGTGTATTATACGCGTATATATTATATTATACGATTATTGTGTGTTGTGACAGACAACGAATATGATTATAACCGCTGCGCGGGCGTAGTCCTGGTAAAGTATGGCAGATGGTACGCGAGTAATAATAATATTGTGTGTAGTGGTTATTAATCACTCGCGTGATAGACGTTTTCCAGGTAACGTGCGCTCATCGCGCCGGTGTCCACATAAACGCCGCTCACAAACTTAAAAGTACACATTTAATAATATAACACAGTACCGTCTATAGTCATTATTTTGATGATTGCGCTTTGATCCGACGACGCGACGTGTAGGTACCTACGTATAAGATTCGATATTTTTTCATTTATTTAACTGACCGAACGATTTTTAGGTTAGGTGAGGTTCGGTTATAGAAATTATAAACAAACTCTAACGTAACGCGACACATTCCGATGAAACGTTAAACGAGATAATGCATTCGATGGTTATAATATACGCATATTATAATGCTCTTTGAGAAAACACAATTAGCACATTGTTTGCAAAGCCCGCGGGCATATACCTGTACATAGTCCAGTAATAATGGTCTACACTCTACACGAAGTAGGGAACGGAAAAAAATTCCGATTACACACTGATGATTCGTATAGCGCGTTTCTGATCATATAATATATACGCGCGACACGATATGCGCAGGTGAGTGTGACGACTTACAAACCGATCGATACGATATTATCTTCTTTTTCTACTTCGCCTTATACTGTCAATTACACGCGAGATCGGCCATCATAGGCCTACACTACCGTAAAGCACGATATCTCATGCACCTCTTGTACGCTCTATACACCATCTATCTTCGTATCACCGTGTACTATCTATCCACTTGTTTTTCACCGTTTTTTCCTCTTTTCCTTTCCGCATTATTACCACATTTCTAATTTTTTGTATAAATCCTTAAAAAATTAATTGAACCAATTTAATATAAAAAAAAAAAATGGCTAATAATAATCAATTTTTGAAGGTCTTAAGATAAAAAAAAAAAAAAAAAACGAAGAAAGTGGGAAAATCGTTCTGTATAGTAAAATTCACGAGAAATTCAAATCTGTTTTCAATATGTTTATCGCGTCACTAGATGGATCGGAACGTTGGAAGTAGGAAACGTATGTTTTGTTATGTAAGACACGAAGAGAGAAAATGCTCACTTTCAATCCTCTTAAAATCACTGGACATTTCAATTATTGATCTCTCTTCTGTTCTTAATTCTAAATCCGAAACCACGATTAAAGTAATCGTCTCTTTAATTTTCGGCTTCATCGTTATATAACAGTTTTTTTTCTCTCTGTTTACTTATTTATTTTTTCTTTTGTCCTTCTTTTTTTTTTTATAATCCATAAAAGTGGAAAGGCATGCCCCAGAGAGGAATGGGGGTGTTATGGTACGACAAGTGTATGTCAACCAACTCATGGGTGTCAAATAAAGGAGGTCTATCCAGCAGTGAATGGTCCAATGCCATAAAGGCATCGATGAATTCAATGGCTAATCGTGGAACGGGTGGGCGCAGCGTGGTTGGTATAGCCGCCACTGTAGATTTAAAATCTGCAGTGAGAATAAAATTATAGAAACTTTACCACACATCCGAGGTGCCTGTCCAAAAACTGAGCTATTGCATAATTCATCCCACCACCGGGTCCGTACGTTGATAGCCAATCTTTTTCGCCAAAAGAAATTGTTCGAAGTATTTGAGGAAGTTCATTGCTTATCGGTTGCAGATAATAACGTACAAAATCGCCGTGCAGACATCGTTGTTATAGATAAGAGTAAAGATCATGGCCTCATTCTGGACCCGACAATTCGTTGGGAAACAAATGGCCCGGAACAAGATAGTGCAGCGGATAAAGAAAAGAAAAATATATACGAACCGTGCATTCCATGGCTTCAGCAGCAATACGGTATCACAAATTGGAAAGTATTTGGACTTTGGTTTGGAGCTCGAGGTACAGCCTCAGGATTCTTAAAATCATTCTTCCGATCATATAACTTCGCTACTGATGATCTCGTCAAAATATGCCTATCTATTTCGAAAGACTCAGTGTACATTATAAATTACCATTTGTACTCTTAGTAATAAGTCTTAATAATAATGTTTTCTCTGTTTTTCTACTACTAATAGCGTTTAACCACTTATATTGTAACTCATTTTGTATACTTACGTATATTATAACTTAAATTGTACTTATATTTCTTATATATTGTAATGTTTATTTGTATTGTAAATTTAAAATTTTCTTATTGATTAGTATGCTGTGTCTTTTGGCAACCCGCTTGGTGGGCAGCTCGCTTTAAATAAAAGTTGTTTCTCTCTATATAGATTTGTAAGTGTTGAACCGAATAGTTTTCACTATAGGAGCTAATAATAATAATAATAATAACGGTTCGCTTTGACGTAAATCGTCGTCGACGGTCCGCTCGCGCTTACTTGCACGCGGTAAAAAATAATTTATGGTTTCTGATCGTCACGGCGGCGCTTCCGCGTACACACCTGGTGTGCCGACGGATAGGAGCACTATAAACGCCGCCGCGGATCCGTGGCATCCGGTGGTGGTGGTGGTGGTGATGGTGGTGGTGGGGACGGGAATGTGTTTTTAAAAAAAATATTCATCGTATACCGGCCGGGAACGAACGGCGGTGGCGTCAAAATAACGGGATGAAGGAAGATGATCCCTCGGTTGCAAAAGGGGTCGTTTTACACACGGGGGTGAGGTTTATACCGCGTACACACTGCAGCTATGTATATACGCGCACAACAATAATGATTATTATTATTGTTTCGCCCTCCGTTCCCTTTGTTGTGTACACCGCGGCGACACTACTACTACTACTACCTACTACTACTACTACTACCGCCACTACCACCTCTTCGCCGTACTGCAGTCATACGAGCCGAGGGGAGGGTAATAAGTCCGCGGCGGAGCCAGTGCACGTGCCGCCGTTTCCCATGGTTCTGGCAAACGTGTATTACGCGCCGATAATATCGCGAACGAGTTACGCGCAGGGTCGGCCTGGCCGTGGACGCTAGGCCGCGAATGCGGCCGGGGCCCCATCTTTTTTTTTTTTTTTATATACCAATATTTTTGAACGCTATATGTCTCCACCTGCAGTTTTGAAATCTTTGCCTTGTATTATTATAATGTATAAAAAAAAAATAATGCAAAAATTGATTTGAGAATAGCGGTTCGAACACCGAACCGTATATACGTCAAATCGTGGTATTTATCCATTGGACTATTATAGTAAAAGTTGAAAAGTGGAAAAAATAAACCCAATAAAGAAACACGGTAAAATTGTGAAATTTCAAATTGCTTTAATTTAAAAACTAAATCCGACCACCAAATTCTAACTTCACCATAGATTCTTATTTATTAACTCTATATGGAAACAGAAGGCGCTAGTCCCAAAAAAAAAATAATAATAATAAATAAATTTTTTTCATGAGTGGCCCGGAAAAATCTTATTCGCCCGGTAAGAATTTTAGATTCACTACGCCCTTGGATCTGGGACACCCTATATAATGAATTGTTTTTCATTGATATGTATTTTTTAACTTCATATTAAACGAAGGGGCAGGGGGCCTAGAATAAAAAGATCCAGGGGCCTTTGGTGTGCCAGGCCGACCCTGGTTACGCGTATAACGTTTATACATTTTACGTTACAATATGCGCGCGTACGTCTGTTGTCGTAGTGCTGTGCACGGACCGGACCGGACCGGACCGGACCCTCCTTGAATCCGGCCCTGACCAAGACCAATTACAATCGGCGCAATCGCGAATCGCCTGCAGTAGTGAAAATTAAACGGAGTGCTCGTTTAAAAATTCGGTCCGCGGTCTTTAATACAAATAACATAGGCGGCACTTGGGGGTTGTGAGGGGACAGTTGCCCCCCAAATTTTTTGGGGGCAAAAGTATACATTTGCCCCTACCCCTCAAAAAAAAAAAGTTAACGAAAAAACCTGTTATTTCAATCTTTTATTAATGAACGCCGAAAAGTTGAATTTAATTTGAAATAATCAATGATATTTCCTCTGTAATTTTAATTTCTGATGTAAAACAAGAAAATAATTTTTGGAATTCCAAATTCAATTTGAAGCTGATTAAGAAGAATATTAGAATTATACTCTCGTGTTTATTGAATAATCGAATATTGATAAAACGATAATAATTGTTATCAAAATTAATTCGTCTAGAAAACATGGTTAGTAATTACTTTACTAGCACTGATTAGAGGATATCAGTTGAGTAGTGAGTACAGATAAATAAACGCGGTGGTGGTCACTGGTCACAGTGGTCAACAAAAGTTTTTATCTATATCAGAATTTTATCAACTAATTCAATTTCAAAATATGTAAAATACTCAAATATTCATCCCCCAAAATACAATAGTTATTAGTTTGAAATGTCTCCTAATATTTTAAAATTATTATACTTTATTTTAGTAAATTAAGTCAAAAAACTTATTTACCGAAGTCAAAATTGGTAAAAATGCACTCCAAAAAAAAAAAATTAAATCAAGGTTGAAACTTTATTTTGGGAGAATTGGGTTATGAAAGTCAATTAATTGTTTGCCCCCCGGAATCATCCCCAAGTGCCGCCTATGACAAATAATATCGGTCCGGTCCGGTCTAATAAGGACACGAAGGGTGGTCCGATGTGGTGTTTATTACTACGCCGGAAAATATCGGTCCCGTCCGGTGTAATAGAAAATTCGGCCCGGTCCAGTTTGATAAAAAAAAAAAAATTTTTTCAAAACAGCAGTCGGTCTCGTTCAGTTCAACACGATTAAATGACAACGCGACCCCGGTCAATGGTTCCGGTTTCGGCTCGTGTCTTATTATTGCGTGTCCGGTCCGGTCCGTGAAATTACAGAGGAGCACACTATAGTCTGTTGCGAGCCGTTTGGAAAATTAGTGTTTCGGCGAACGAACGAAAACTACTGTAGGGCGTCGTCGTCTTTCCGTCGAGGGGTGGTCAGCTCGGTACAATTTCTTTTCGACATAATACCTACGTATAACCGGAAAGGTTGACGGTTCAGGAAATGATGACAATCCGTAGGAAACGATGACGATTTCTAATACGGTAAGGAAATGGATATCGTTATTGCTTATAGTACTCGTTATGATTTCCTAACAATAGCTGGAAAAAGTGGATCATATTACATATATTGTCGTTATAATTTCATTATATTATTACGTTTTATACGTTTTTTTTTTTTTTTTATGTAATACGTTTCGCATAATCGATGGTTATACAGTTTTATTGTTATTATTATTATTTGTTTGTGATTAATGTTAAAATTTAAAATTATCACGTTAAAAAGAAATAGGTGTTGAGCAGCTTAACACATTTTTATTTTCGCATTGCGAACTTTCACCACGTTTAGAATATTGTAAATTCTGGATGCCGCTATGAAAGCGCACCAGTTTATCTTGCGTATTTAGTTTCACAACGGCATCGCGGGCATGTCCTTGCGTCGCTAAAATACTAAAATTAATGACATTGTCTTATATACGTATTACGGAAACGATAACAAGTACTGAACAATGACATCCGGGGCCGGATTTAAGGAGGGGTTAGTGGGGCCAGGCCCCCATTTCTTGAGGCCCCCCAACAGCCTCGATAGAATTGCAGTGAATTGTAAGGGAAAATGTTTTGGAAAAAAAATAATGAATATTATTTATTTCACAATTTTTTATTTAATTCTTCCCCTTGAAACTTTCACGTGTTTAGAAAAAAATTATCCTTTAATGTTTCATCAATTATTCCTTAAAATTAAAAAAGGCCCCACTATTCTATGGCCTCAGGCGTCCACAACTGTACGTATATCCGGCCGTGATGATACCATTTCTTTATCGCATTAGAAATTGTCATCGTCTCTTATATGGACAGCCATCGTTTCAGGTAACACATATATATATATATATTATGTTACGGGTAAAGTGTACACTGTACGTGCAATATGAACCAAATTTTTCAAACCAAAGAGTATATTATGAAAAAAATAAAAAAATAAATTAGTTTTGGAATTAAATTTGTTTGTTTACTATCGGTTTCGACTGAAAATCGGGTATATTAAGCGAAAAAGAAATTTCAAAAAAAATGTGAATTTCAATGTAAATAATTTGTACCGACCCAATCCGTCCGTTTTCAGGGTTAGGTGTGTCGACGGAAAATTAGAGCTCGGGCGTATCTGAGGACGTTTTGCTTTCCCGTATAGTACAAATATGTGTACGCTCAACAATCGTTTGGACTTATGTTGTTCAAAATTTAATACTTCCAACCCAATACGCGTGTTAACGCCCGTAAATTTGGAATTTTCAAGTCGATCTTATAAATTTCAGACGAATAATGAAAATATATATTTTCAGATTTTTCGTCCACGAGTTCAAAATGTCACGGGTTTTATACGTGATACAAAGCGTTCTATTTGTGTACTATACACGGGTGTGACGTGTAACCGAAGTCCGAGAGTCTGGTAATGGATACTCGGCGAAACGATAAATGCAGCCCCTCTCGCACTCAATACAGTACACGTGGACCGCGGCGTCGTGCTCGCGGACAATGTACCTACTGCCACCAGGGAAGGTTAATAAAACGAGTGCCGTTAAAGAATATTCGGTGTACGTTTAAGTTCTACATTTGCCAAAGCAACGTACGAGAATTGCAACGATCCCCTCAGCTCACAAACGCCTAACCGTCTCGAAGTGATTAATGTCTCCGCGATTTTATCAACGAGTAAACGAAATAATTCTTAAACAGAACGGCAGCGTCTGGATTCCGTATAATATGAAGAAATAAGAACACTAAAACGCGCCGCCGTCGTTTTCCGAACGGATTAAACATTTTTTTTTTTATATATATATGTATTTCGAAAGAGAAAAGTCTTCAGAGTATATGGAGTATATAAGAGTATATGCGCTTTCATAGCGGCATTCAGAATTTACAATATTCTAAACGTGGTGAAAGTTCGCAATGCGAAAATGAAAATGTGTTAAGCTGCACAACGCCTATTTCTTTTAAACGTGATAATTTTAAATTTTAACATTAATCACAAACAAATAATAATAACAATAAAACTGTATAACCATCGATTATGCGAAACGTATTACATAAAAAAAAAAAAACGTATAAAACGTAATAATATAATGAAATTTATGGCTATCTAGTCACGGACGAGAACCGAAGGGGGTCGTGGGGGACAATATTAGGCTATTTGTTCAAAATTAAAATGTCAATCTTATACGTTGGAAAATCGCGTTAATCCGTGTACTAATAATAATTTACGATTTTGCCGAAATCACTGAATAGTGAATAACGTGCATTTTTCAAAATATTCGTTATTTACCGATTTATTACAAATTCGTACGAACCATTTTATTCCGTTTTCTGTTATTATGTCGACACCGGCCCATCGGAGTTCCACGTATTATATATATACATATAATGTACATATTAAATATATATATATATATATACAGTGGCGTGCAGAACATTTTTCAAACCCGAGGCAAACTAGATAATTTTATTACCTACCCACATATATAATATAATGTATATAAATTATGTAACCTAACCTAACCTAACCTAACCTAACCTAACCACTGAACCTAACTACCCACACAAAAAATTACCGTGAAGCAACTGCCTCAAAAAATGTCTCATATATATATTTCTAATTAAACAGGAATATTTAAATGTTTTCATATAATAATTGTACAATATGATTATATTAAAATAGGGTGAACAAAAATTTGAACGCCAACGCAATGAACGTTCTTTCCGAATAGGCGCGCACATCGTGTTCGCAAACATGCAGGATTTGCACGCGAGAACGTGCCAAACCGAAAGTAGTATATAATATAATAATATATACAAACCGGCTGTACAAAAAAGGGTGACGTGAATGATGTGGGGGATGTGGTAAAAATATTGTTTTTTTTTTCTACCCGCGGTGTATACGCTTGCGCATAAAACAACCGGATGTAATAACGAGCGGGAGTTATGACAAAAGATAAAAGCAGCGAATATACTTGGATTGTACCGCGGTGATACGGTGCGGCGTCCCGCTGGCTGGCTTTTCAAACGTTCATTAAAAATATAAATAAAACGAATAATATTCTCGTTTTGCAGCGTGACTTCAATAAAATAATCATCATAATAATCATAATAATAACGTGGAAATACGGTCGGTGCAAGAATGACTAGGTATGTATATAACTACTTGAGCTATACCGCGTTGAAATCGCTAAGAAAAAAAAAAAAAACAATAATAAATCGGAATATAATATTATTACGAAGTTAAAAGTAAAAAAAAAAAATTAAACGTTTTATATACCTTGTAATAGGCGTGTCGGTCGTATTTCTTTAGGAAAATAACCGGACGGACGGATATCTCACGGAAAGACCATATAATATTTAATATATATTGTGGACGGCGGGGTTATAGTTGTTACGATTTGATATATTTAATTTTTATAATTTTTCTTTTATTACCATCGTAATGTTAATGTTACGCCATTTTGTAGACTAACTTTTGGGGTAAAATTATAAAAAAAAAAAAATTCAGGAAAATGAAATTTTTAATACTAAAAAGAAAACAAAAAGTTTTATTCACCTAGTCAAAATAAAAAAGCCTTGTCTCGTGCGGCAAATTATTATAGTCCAGGAGCGCCAACACGCTTTTCAATACTGTTATTCCAAAAATCAAAACAGTTTCAAAATATCTAATAAATATACCAATAGATTTAGAACAATATAAACTGTTAAAATATTATTTGTTTGTGATTAATGTTAAAATTTAAAATTATCACGTTAAAAAGAAATAGGTGTTGAGCAGCTTAACACATTTTTATTTTCGCATTGCGAACTTTCACCACGTTTAGAATATTGTAAATTCTGGATGCCGCTATGAAAGCGCACCAGTTTATCTTGCGTATTTAGTTTCACAACGGCATCGCGGGCATGTCCTTGCGTCGCTAAAATACTAAAATTAATGACATTGTCTTATATACGTATTACGGAAACGATAACAAGTACTGAACAATGACATCCGGGGCCGGATTTAAGGAGGGGTTAGTGGGGCCAGGCCCCCATTTCTTGAGGCCCCCCAACAGCCTCGATAGAATTGCAGTGAATTGTAAGGGAAAATGTTTTGGAAAAAAAATAATGAATATTATTTATTTCACAATTTTTTATTTAATTCTTCCCCTTGAAACTTTCACGTGTTTAGAAAAAAATTATCCTTTAATGTTTCATCAATTATTCCTTAAAATTAAAAAAAGGCCCCACTATTCTATGGCCTCGGGCGTCCACAACTGTACGTATATCCGGCCGTGATGATACCATTTCTTTATCGCATTAGAAATTGTCATCGTCTCTTATATGGACAGCCATCGTTTCAGGTAACACATATATATATATATATATTATGTTACGGGTAAAGTGTACACTGTACGTGCAATATGAACCAAATTTTTCAAACCAAAGAGTACCTATATTATGAAAAAAATAAAAAAATAAATTAGTTTTGGAATTAAATTTGTTTATTTACTATCGGTTTCGACTGAAAATCGGGTATATTAAGCGAAAAAGAAATTTCAAAAAAAAAATGTGAATTTCAATGTAAATAATTTGTACCGACCCAATCCGTCCGTTTTCAGGGGTTAGGTGTGTCGACGGAAAATTAGAGCTCGGGCGTATCTGAGGACGTTTTTGCTTTCCCGTATAGTACAAATATGTGTACGCTCAACAATCGTTTGGACTTATGTTGTTCAAAAATTTAATACTTCCAACCCAATACGCGTGTTAACGCCCGTAAATTTGGAATTTTCAAGTCGATCTTATAAATTTCAGACGAATAATGAAAATATATATTTTCAGATTTTTCGTCCACGAGTTCAAAAATGTCACGGGTTTTTATACGTGATACAAAGCGTTCTATTTGTGTACTATACACGGGTGTGACGTGTAACCGAAGTCCGAGAGTCTGGTAATGGATACTCGGCGAAACGATAAATGCAGCCCCTCTCGCACTCAATACAGTACACGTGGACCGCGGCGTCGTGCTCGCGGACAATGTACCTACTGCCACCAGGGAAGGTTAATAAAACGAGTGCCGTTAAAGAATATTCGGTGTACGTTTAAGTTCTACATTTGCCAAAGCAACGTACGAGAATTGCAACGATCCCCTCAGCTCACAAACGCCTAACCGTCTCGAAGTGATTAATGTCTCCGCGATTTTATCAACGAGTAAACGAAATAATTCTTAAACAGAACGGCAGCGTCTGGATTTCGTATAATATGAAGAAATAAGAACACTAAAACGCGCCGCCGTCGTTTTCCGAACGGATTAAACATTTTTTTTTTTATATATATATGTATTTCGAAAGAGAAAAGTCTGTGTACAGAGTATATGGGAGTATATAAGAGTATATGCGCTTTCATAGCGGCATTCAGAATTTACAATATTCTAAACGTGGTGAAAGTTCGCAATGCGAAAATGAAAATGTGTTAAGCTGCTCAACGCCTATTTCTTTTTAACGTGATAATTTTAAATTTTAACATTAATCACAAACAAATAATAATAACAATAAAACTGTATAACCATCGATTATGCGAAACGTATTACATAAAAAAAAAAAAAAAAAAAACCTATAAAACGTAATAATATAATGAAATTTATGGCTATCTAGTCACGGACGAGAACCGAAGGGGGTCGTGGGGGACAATATTAGGCTATTTGTTCAAAATTAAAATGTCAATCTTATACGTTGGAAAATCGCGTTAATCCGTGTACTAATAATAATTTACGATTTTGCCGAAATCACTGAATAGTGAATAACGTGCATTTTTCAAAATATTCGTTATTTACCGATTTATTACAAATTCGTACGAACCATTTTATTCCGTTTTCTGTCATTATGTCGACACCGGCCCATCGGAGTTCCACGTATTATATATATACATATAATGTACATATTAAATATATATATATATATATATACAGTGGCGTGCAGAACATTTTTCAAACCCGAGGCAAACTAGATAATTTTATTACCTACCCACATATATAATATAATGTATATAAATTATGTAACCTAACCTAACCTAACCTAACCACTGAACCTAACTACCCACACAAAAAATTACCGTAAAGCAACTGCCTCAAAAAATGTCTCATATATATATTTCTAATTAAACAGGAATATTTAAATGTTTTCATATAATAATTGTACAATATGATTATATTAAAATAGGGTGAACAAAAATTTGAACGCCAACGCAATGAACGTTCTTTCCGAATAGGCGCGCACATCGTGTTCGCAAACATGCAGGATTTGCACGCGAGAACGTGCCAAACCGAAAGTAGTATATAATATAATAATATATACAAACCGGCTGTACAAAAAAGGGTGACGTGAATGATGTGGGGATGTGGTAAAATATTGTTTTTTTTCTACCCGCGGTGTATACGCTTGCGCATAAAACAACCGGATGTAATAACGAGCGGGAGTTATGACAAAAGATAAAAGCAGCGAATATACTTGGATTGTACCGCGGTGATACGGTGCGGCGTCCCGCTGGCTGGCTTTTCAAACGTTCATTAAAAATATAAATAAAACGAATAATATTCTCGTTTTGCAGCGTGACTTCAATAAAATAATCATAATAATAATCATAATAATAACGTGGAAATACGGTCGGTGCAAGAATGACTAGGTATGTATATAACTACTTGAGCTATACCGCGTTGAAATCGCTAAGAAAAAAAAAAAAAACAATAATAAATCGGAATATAATATTATTACGAAGTTAAAAGTAAAAAAAAAAAATTAAACGTTTTATATACCTTGTAATAGGCGTGTCGGTCGTATTTCTTTAGGAAAATAACCGGACGGACGGATATCTCACGGAAAGACCATATAATATTTAATATATATTGTGGACGGCGGGGTTATAGTTGTTACGATTTGATATATTTAATTTTTATAATTTTTCTTTTATTACCATCGTAATGTTAATGTTACGCCATTTTGTAGACTAACTTTTGGGGTAAAAATTATAAAAAAAAAAAAAAAATTCAGGAAAAATGAAATTTTTAATACTAAAAAAGAAAACAAAAAGTTTTATTCACCTAGTCAAAATAAAAAAGCCTTGTCTCGTGCGGCAAATTATTATAGTCCAGGAGCGCCAACACGCTTTTCAATACTGTTATTCCAAAAATCAAAACAGTTTCAAAATATCTAATAAATATACCAATAGATTTAGAACAATATAAACTGTTAAAAATCATTCGTTAAACATTAAATACACTGTATCTTTTAATAATACAATAATAATAATAATTAATCCTTTTGCATTCGTAAGCCTTCTTTATTAAAACAAATGTATACAAATTTCCTTTCACGACAAGAACAACGGTCAATGATAAAACTTTTAATAAAACTAATTATAATCTCTTGGAATACACGAGTTTTAAAAACAAAAATATGCAGTCCTATGTTATTCAGTCTTCGTAATCTTTATCGATGTCAAAAGAGCAATTTTTGTAAGTATAGAATAATATATTTTGTTTTCCAATGCATTTTTCATGGGCTAATTTTTTTCGTGTATACCTACCACACTAAATTCGTTCTTCTCCTTTGTGGCTTTTTGAATAACACGCTCTTAGACAAATTGTACAAAAGTAATCGTGTTCTTCATCCGAACTCGTTATGTTAGTCGTCGGTTTTTTTGATTTTATTTGGTTTAAAAAAAAAAGGGACTAAAAAAAAAATCAAGAGATTTTTCTTTTTCCTCGACGAACCGTTTTACTTATCAAAGATTTTTATTGAAATAATATTTATAGTGTTCCAGACGAAATATATAATGCTTATACGACAGACGTTTGTTGGAAATTAAATAATAGATAATTTAATTTAAACCCATACGATTTTTACATAATAATTTTATTAATATTTAATTTACGATTCCTTGAAAATTAAAATTAAAATTATTCATCTATTTTAACTAATATTGAAAGAGTCGGGTTCTAATACAATTTTGTGTAAAATAATAAAAAAAAATCGCAAAAAACCATTTGTTATTTAATCCTATTCAATGCATAAAGTTTATGATAAAACCAAATATTTTGAAAATAATCGTCCTTTCTACGTCAACAATCATTTCGAATTTTTTTTTTTTTTGTTACCGTTATAAAATGATTTCACAGATTTGAATTTCATTTAACTTTTCTTCTTAATATCACCTGTTTGTTGTCGTAATCATTATATTATGAGTTAATAATAATAAAATAACGTGTTGTACCGATCGATATTATAAAAGTTGAAATAAATAATAATAATTATTATTCTACGTATAAGCGTTGAAAAAAACTTATACACGTATTTTTTTTTCGTAACTTATTTATATACAATTTGTTTCAAGGCGAGTTAGGGTGAGGGTCATATCCGTTTTGTACGCAGAAAGCCGACGAAATAAACGCACATATAAAACGTTTTGTTTTTTTTCTATATTAGAGTCTTTGACTGTGAGTACTGTTTTTGTGAAATACGAAAGATACACATACAACTTATGTACCGTCATTCGAGTGTACAATGTACACGTAGTTTATGTTATGACACGTTATTGTGTATTACGAAAAAAAAATCGTCTTGTAAGAAATTGAAAAATATTATTATGTTTTCTATATTATCTAAAAAAAAAACTCTCTCAATTTTAATAATTATTTAAAAATGTTGCCAGTTCCAAAATGGTTATGTTGATAAAAAAATTCGCTTTACACGTTAAGTTAGGTTAGGTTAAGATCTTAACTTTATTCGTGGAGTAAGACGTACCTATATGAAATTAGCATGTCGCTAAAAATTTTCTGAATTAACGTGTAACGTGTAGTAACGTGTAACCTTTGTAGTATGTAAATTCGAAGTTTCGACGAAAGTTTTTATCGATTGCAAAGAACACGCAGCGCACGTTATATCGACTGATTTTATCGGCCGAAACTACGTATATATTGTGTTAGATAGTTAAACACTGATTAGTAACTAGGTGGGAGTGTAAATTATTTATATTTCTTTATAAAAATATTAAATAAAAAAAATTAACATTAAACAATACGTTTTAACGATTTTGTTATTTTGGGTTCTTGAAGTATTTGATATTATACAAGATTTTGAAATATAAACATTTGTGTTGTGCAAAGGATATTAAGAGGACAGCAGTGAACAATATGGTTTTTACCAAAAATCATAGGCGTATCTAATTCGTGTAATGTAATTCTTTTAAAAGGAAAAATAAACGTTACTCGCTTATGAGAGTAAAATGATAATCAAGTGGTCATTTTATGATAATCACTAATCACTAAATAGACACTTGTATCCGTATGGAAAAAAAATTATTTCTAATTTAAATTCAAACATTAAAAAAACCTGGGTACTGCATCACGACAATGTGCCTTGTCACACAGCAATTTCAATAAAATGGTTTATGGGAACAAAAAAAACATCCATATGATTGCTCATACTCCATATTCACTCGATTTGAGTCATTGTGACTTTTCCTATTCTCGAAATTATCTCAAAAGAGTCCATTTTGGGACACAATAAGAAATTGAATCCCAACCGTGATGTGCTGGCTGGAAGCTATGTACTGAAAAGTACGTGATTTCCAACACAGCTTATCCAAATTGGAAAATCCGCCTGCAGTGTTAAGAGGCTTCCCAAGGAAATTACTTTGAAGGTGACAAGGTGACAATTGTATTTTTCATTTAAAAAAATTAGAAAAATCAGTTTTTTTATTTTATTTATACACCTCGTAAGATATTATCTATTAAGACTTGTAATTTATAACTACAATCATGAATGTGCTGAAAATTCGTACTTACAATAATGGTGCACATTTTTGTATTAGCTATGTTAAACATGTAATATGTTTTATTTTAACACTGTTCTTGTTATAGAATAATTACTGAAAAATTGCTTTTCAAAGAAGTATTATTTGGATTTAATGGATTTTATATTGTATTATTTTTTACGTTAACTGGGTGTAAAATAAAAATTAATAAATGAGATTAAGCTGGGGATCAAAACTCCCTGTCTGTTTTGGAAATGGAGTTTTGCATACCCTTAAGACTGTATTTGGGTACGTCTACGCCGTAAACATGAAAAAAAAATCGATTTCCGCGTGACTTATCCGTGAACTTATAAAATATATTACTATTACATAAAATATATCAAGATACACCACGATCTTTAATCATTCATTTATTATGTACAGCAATATTTATTTACATTATATTTTAGTGCAAAAATCCCAAATTAACATAACAGTACATTTATATAAACATCATACAATATCTTACAATATATTTATATATATATATATAAACAATATTTCTCATTTCTCAGAATTAAACATTGAAAAATTACAATTATGATAACAGAATAAAGACAACAAGATTTAAAAGTGTCTGGAATAATAGTGTAATTAATATTGTAAATATTTTAACGTCAATGTTTAAGGAATATGTTTTGTATAATAGTTACTTTTATTGAAAAATTACTAGAAAAACACTAAGTATTATATAAATCGGCGATTTCGATGAGAAATAGATTAAAAAAATATTGCCAGCAATGTAAATATTATTGAATAGGTAGCTATTTTTATATCACCAAACTTACCCACTGTTCTCTGAAAGCGTATTTTTTATTATTTATTTTCAATCAAAGTAATACATTTCTCGCATTTTTAATTTCATCATAAAAATAATAATTATGTGATTACTGATATTTTATGTTCTTCAAATGAATTCAAATTTTACTATTTCATATAGTCTTTGCTTATACTGGTAATGAGTAATGACGAATTGACTTGATTAAGTGTATTTAAAATAATGTCTTCTAACCTAACATAAATATTATGTATATTCAGTAGAATTTTATTTGCAAAAACTTCTTTATGAAACAGTTAAGTGACTTAGTTACTTGTATCTACGTATTTAAATTGATTATTATGTTTTTTAAAGCTTTATTATTATTAATACCGCGGTCCTCGGCTCAAGTGAATTATTTGACAGCGATCTTGAAGTTTTATTATAATTTTGAATTTGAAATCATTAACTAATCGCAGTATTCGAAAATGATTCTGGACGAAGCTAAAATTATTGTTAAAATATAAAAACATATACGCGTATGCTCGGGGTATTACGTTATATTTTTAGAAATACAAAAATTGCACTTGTCAACAGTGTTACACTGTTTTTGGCAGTTTTCCGATTGATTTTCCGCGCTCTCTCAAGGAAACGATTGGAAAAATGAAAAAAAAAAAAAACGAGTCAAATATTATAAAGTACCAGCTGGATACGAATTGCTACCGGAACGGTATACGCTTCGGTCGGAATCGAAATATCTACGGATTTATTAAAACTTTCACGGATTGAACGCATATTATAATTGTGTTTTTCGGAAACGACCGTGTCAAACCGATCGCGGTCTGAACCCGTTGCAGGTTCCATCTTTAGAGTGTGTAACTGACTGCCGTGTAATTACCGAACGGTCCGATCGTTTCCTATTTATCTATAGCAATACTTTCACCGTGCCAAATAATATAATTCGTGGATTTTTCCACTATAAATTTATAGAGCGCGTTTTTATTAAAAAAAATATATATATATAAGTACGCGCAAACACCCCGATATTTGCAGGCGAGGGGAAACTCATTCGTTTGGCGCGTGTATATAGGTTTGCTCCGACACGGGATTTGGAATTGGTTGCGGACTGATCCCTAATTGATTTACCACTGCGCACGCGTTTACGTGAACTGATCACGGACTCGGGGCTCTGTCCGAACGCATTTCGGACTGTCCACGATTGTAGAATAGACGCGAAAAATAATCGATATAAGAAATATTACTCAATTATTATTATTGATAACACGAATAATAAATAAACGATCGTTTTGACTGTCAGAAATCAGTCCCGAAACTGGTATATGATGACGTGTCGGAACGACCGCCTGACAGTTTGAGTTCGCGTTTTTGTTGTGTTGGAACGGCAAAAGTGTACTGCGTATGCGCCCGTCAGTTCTGTGATAGTCTCACCTCGTGCCGGAACAAACCGCGGACTAAGATACAACGGACCGGCATAGAAATGTGCCATAACAGTGTACGTGGGGATTTTGTAGTTTCGACGCTACTGGTGGTCTAATATGATGTCTTATTTTTTGATAATGCGTCGACAAAATATTACTTTAATTACCTTCAGTTTACAGTCCAAAATCAAAAAGTCATAACCACGGACCATGTACCGACTTACTATACAATTTTCAACGAATTATAACGTTAAAACATAATATAATGCAATTAAACGTACGCATAATCATCGCGTAATAACAATTTTATTGTCATTTTAATCAATAGACGGGGTAAAAAAAAAAACCGTTGATTTCCTTATACGCGTCCCCCGTCCCCCAAGCGACTCTTGCGCACACCACTTTGTTACCGACAGTAGTGTAGTGGAGGGTATACGCGGGTATACCCATAACGCAGAAATTCTAAAATGCGTATAGGAAAGAAAATAAAACGAATACGCGGGTATACGGTCGTATTTGGGATATTTTATAATTGTTTTATTGAAATTTCCAAAATAAAAAAGAAATATCTATATCATGTTATTTATTCTAATTTAAATTCCGTTTTACTATAAAAATAAAAATTGGCAAGTGTACCTATAATTCTTTAAATAAATAAAAATATTCCTTTTTTTTTTATATTTATTTACCCTCAGTATAAAAACTAAAAATTATAAAATAGCGGAGGGTGGCATAGTCTCTCCCACCACCTTTAGAATTGAAACGTATACCCAAAAGATTATTTACGACTTCACCACTTTGTTACCGATGACGAACATCCCGATTCCAGTGCGCGAGCGAAATTTCGAGCGCCATTTCACTGCGCTCTTCACCGTTCTGGACGCAAAATGCAGAGTAGACGTTCCAGTAGTGTAGCCAGGATTTTTCTTTGGGGGCTAAGGCTGATAATTAATTAATTTATATATTAATTATTAATATGTATAGATGGTACCCACTAAAAAAACTGATTATTTATTCATTTCGGGGGCTGCAGCCCCATCAGCTCCCCTGGCTACGCCACTGAGACGTTCGCGTGTGCTCGCGTGCCATTCTCGAGACCGAATCGTCTGTTGCGTTCCTTTGAACGACAATAATAATAGAGAGTTTCTGCGACTCGTAATTTTGTTTCTCGTATACGAGAAAATCACGTGACCGTTGGAATGCGCATGCGCAGTATTCTCGTATTTTGTTTGTCGTTCTCGTATACGACAACGTGTGGAGTTTCTCGTATACGACAACGAGTGGTTCCCGTATACGAGAACGTTATTGGTATCTAAATTTAGATTATTTTCGGGAAATTCCAAAAAATATGTTTGAATTAAACGTTGATAAACGTTATATAAATAAATTGTTTTTGGGGAAATTTGTTACTTCCAAAAATTTCAACAATATAGTTCAATATATTATTACGTTTCTCGTACACGGATCGCAAAAACTAGTTTTTCGCGTTGTGTTTCTCGTATACGAGAAACAATTTACGACAAGTCTGTCGTTCTCGTTCTCGTAATTTTTACGAGTCGCAGAAACTCTCTAATAATAATAATAATGTGTAATTAGAGATTTTTGCACCGGTTTTCGTTTGGCTACACTAAACGCGTGCCTTAACGCGCGACGTACACAGTATAATATTATGATAACTGTACACCGCGCGCGCGTGTACATTATTCAGCGCTGGACTATAATAATACAGTAGGTAGTGACGAATCCGGGGTGTGTGCGACGGGGGTCTCGGCTCAGCCCGCCACCAGTACCGACGCCGCGCCGCCGGGTTTCGCGCGGGCCCGTCCCCAAGGGTCATTAGCTATGTAAATGGAAACACGTCACGTCTACGAGCGACGTTGTGCTCTGCAGCAGCGCGTCCCCCCGCGCGACGAAATAACGACGTTACGCGTTTTCACGGCGGCGGGACCCTTTTCGAATGGGCGGCGGGAGGGAAACAAAACAGAAAAAAAAAAAAAAAAAAAGAAACCCGTCGGGCGTGCTGTGCACACGTTATATACACGTGCAACTCACCGCGGCAGATTTTTCGCACAAAAACGATTCAATCTCTATATATATACCCGTTATTATGTATATATATAGGTACGACGATTTCGAACGGAATTGTTTACCCGCGGGCCAGTGGCGCCGTACTCTGCAGTGCCGTCCTAACCACCAATAATGCCCTAGGGCAATAATATTTGACGCGCCCCCCTCAAAAAAAATTTTTTTTACAACTAACGTAATATATCTAATTACATAATTTTGTATATATTTTAATAGTAAATACACTCGTCCTCAAAATCATCATATAGGTAGGTATTAATATCTAAAATAAAACAACAAATTTTTTTCTTTTTGTCGATCATTTTTTTTTTGACGCCCCCTGCATTTACGTATAATACTTTGGACGCCCTAGGGCACTTGCCCCGTTTGCCCCTCGCTTGGGACGTACTATATTTTATCAATACACCGGTTCAATTATCCAAAAAATACACCCACCCGCACCCCGTACAAAAATAGCGTTTAAATTTAGAACCCCCTCCTCCTAAAAACGAATTCAACACAAAATACGAAAAACAAAAAAAAAAATGTGAAATATTAATTATTTCTACTAAAGATGAAATTTTTCGTCAAGTCGAACCACACACACGTCTATTTCCGGTCGGTGCGAGAGAGAGGGCGGCGACCAGCAGCTCGCCGCATAGTATTACCACAGATAAGATTAAACCAGATAGTTCACTCTTTGATTTACTGATAATTCGGCCCTCCTGAGATCAGTTTGTGCACGTACGATAAATTAAATCACTGTACATATTTTTCTACAATAATATTATTATTGTATCCAATAACTTTTATCTTATCTGTGGTACAATAGCGGGACGCATAGTAAACAGTAAAAATCAGTGCTGTACATTTAAGGAACTCATAAAAAAATTTTTTTTCCCCTCTCAGTGATGACACTGATCTCAGGAGGGTTTTAGTTTGTTTACATTTTTGAGAATTACACGGGCAGAATAGGAAATTTTAAAGAGTGAACCATCTGGTTTTATCTTATCTGTGGTATTACTACCAACTGCCCGGTCAACTATACCGACGTCGGGAACAATTCCCGTAGCGGGTGTCCCACCGCACACTATACAGGTATAATATACGAATACTGTATAAAACTATATGAAGTCGATTTCCCCATTATCACGTTAATCTCGAATAATTATCGTCCACGATATGTTTTTATAAATAAAATAGTTTGTCTCGACAATATAATGTTTTTAAAATTATAAACTACACCCCCCCCCACCCACGACCGGGGGTACCCATCCTAAATTTTACCGGTTCAATCGAACCGGCTAGGTGTGTAGCGTTCGGCGCCACTGCCGCGGGGTATTTAATATGGAATCGTTACGGGTACTTGTATATTATATACGTTCTTCTCGAGCTTATAATTTTTTTTTTTTTTTGAATTTCCAAATCGAGACGTTCATAATTTTTTTTTTTTTGTTTTATTAAGTCACAAAAACGTCTGCTGGGCACGCCTCACACACCGTCCCACGGCGAGTTGCCCGACGGTTTCGCGTACGCGCGCTACACACTAGTCGTATACAGTCGCTGGATCTCCGTCGTCTCCAGAGAATAGTTGGCGAATATATAGGCCGAACCGACCTAAAACGAAAGCAGTCGGAAAAAAAAGGCCAAGCGTCGCCTCGGGGGATACAACGGCAAACACGCGAAAGGGCGAGTAGTGACTCATTTTTTTTTTTCCTTTTGTTTTGTTTTTTTTTGATCACGCGTGTACGTATACAAAACGCTTCGAGTGGGCAAGGGGGGGACCTGTGCTGCTGGCGTTACCAGCGGCGAAGTCTGACTCGGTCCACTTTAAATGCCACGACGACGACGCACGGCGAGAACAAAAATCAACGTTGATTTTTATTATTATTATTTTTTTCTTTTTTTTTTCCGCAAAGACATACAATATTATTGTGTCACTACGCGCCTGTCTTAATAATACCGAACTGTAAGTATTTTTTTTTTACACGAAATCGCGTTCATTTTAACAATGCCACGGAGTTTGGAAAGCGGTTTTCGTCCAAGTACTGTATAAAATAAGGACCGATGATAATAATAATAATAATAATATATAAGGAGTTTAAAATGACGCGGATACTATACAGATTGGCGGTAAATCTTACGACAAAATCGATAGGGATATATAATAATTTTAAATTTTATTGCGGTATATATTATATTATAAATTTATTTTATTTTAATTAAAATATTTACAATTAGAAGCATGAATGACATCTGTTATAATATGATTGAACATTATTCTCGAGTTGATTCAACCAGTTGTATAAATTCACAAAATATATATATATTTGTTTTGATAAGACGTTTTAAACACGGAATATCACAACAATTTTAAAACCTATTATTTGAACGTGAAAATGATTTTAAAATTCGTAATAATTATTTCCCGAAGAAAGCCGAGTATCCTCCGCGATTAGTCCCCGTGTATTATGTACATATTAATGTATATATCAAAAATTAAATCATCTTAAAACCAAAAAAAAAAAAAAAAAAATTAGTGAAATTATAATATAAATTTTGGCCGACTATTGAAACGGAAACGTTTGTCGTTAATTATTTCTATTGTAATACGTTAACACTTCAATAATAGCATTTCATTTTATACGGAAATATGTGCACATTGTAAAAAAAAAAAAAACACAATACAAGTTGCAAAAAAAAAACAGAAGTCATAAAAATTCTTTCGGTTATCACCCATATTATTTGGTATTTCCTCAAACACTTTGGAATATGTGTGTTCGGGAAATGGTTTCGCCTTACGGGAAACGACCCTAAACGCACGGATTTAAACGAAAACGCTCTTTAGAGTCCAATGGCTACTTATGAAATATTCAATGTGTACGGAAAAACTTATTTCGACAACAAATTGTGTGTAGACAACATAATTTAAGTCCATATTTACACGCGTAAATGATTAAAAACGATTTTTCATAGATTCAGCCACATCATTAAAAATATAAAATAGTATAGTACAATATTTCTGTATTATATATTATAGTTTACTACGTATTATATTTATTTATTATATAATAAAAAAAAAAAAAAATGATATCACATGTATTGTATACGTCTAAATTAATAAGATGAGTTTTACAATTTTTTTCAATTATAATACGTAAGATTTCGTATTGTAACAGCGCATTCCGATTATTTTTACAATCGGGGAAAACGGTGATGTATCAAAAATATTAACAAAATAACACGCCGATAGGTGATATTGTAAAAATTGAAGAAAAAGGATTTTTCCCGAGAGCTTAATTGGCGAAGTCAATAAATAAAAGCGTACCGTTTTGGCGTATATACACATAGTATACCATTTTACAGATTTTTTTGTGTTTGTGTTTTGTAATTTTATTAATTTGAATTGTGTGTTTGCTTTCTCTAATCAACGCATAGTGGTGGACTATTAAAAACTAAATCGATACTTTAGTTGCGAGAGTCTGACCGGTTTTTAGAGTATTGCAGGCGACTATTCTGTTCTTAATAAAATTACTAATCAGCACTTTTTATGACGGCGTTTATTTAAAAACTATATTTTGTAACTACTTGGAACGAAAATTTTGACGTTAATAATTTCCATTGTGATACATTTACACTTCAATAATAGCGTTTTTAATATATAATATATTATTATATATAATAATAATATTTGTGCTTATTCTTATGGATTCACGATAATATCAAGGGAAATAAAAATAGTTTACTGAATAAAATTAAAATTTCAGTTACTGTTACTGTTAGTTACAATTAGTTGTTATTGAATAGTGTAACTGTGTAAGTGTACATTATTATTATTGAAATTGTAAGCAAGTTTTTCAACAGTGAGATTTTATACAGCAATAATATTATCTTTTCAGTAAAATTTAAAATATTTTATTTATTTCATTGGCTTTGTTTGTTATGAGTTAAAAAAAAAAACTGGATTTGAAAAATTAAATACACTGTACAAAATAATATGATTTTGTTTGTTTTTTTTTTTTTATTAAAATAAATATAATCGAAATGGCTCATACGTTTCAATGATTTTTAAAATGACTAATTATTTACAACGATTATTATTTATATTTTGTTAATTTCATGTAATTATTATTTTTATCGATTAAAAAATGTGAATAAAAGGTCGAAACTAGAGTTAAAAAGACTAAAAAAAACAATTTGACGACTATATTTCGTTTGTGTTATGTGATCTGCAATTGATTCCGTATTGCTTTAAATCGTAATACGCGTGTAGAATACGCTCGAGTATTAATTATTTTGGAATTTAATGGAAAACAAAACACGTATAACAGATTTGAACGACATTTTTTTTTTTTTAAAATCCGTATTATTATTATTAAAATTATCCTATTTAAAAATATTCATCGGAGCAATAGAACTGTTAATAATAATAATTTAACCGAATGAATGGGTTCGGCTATATTCAATAAAGAATATGTTTTCATATATCAGTTGGAAATTGTAATCACTAGAGGCTCGTTTACGAAAGCCAGAGGAGGGGTTCGGGTTAAAACCTCACCAAGACCAAAAGGTCAATTAAATATAATATTGTGCTTTGGTAAATTTCCATTAACGCGTTTAACGTTAGTCGACAACAAACATATTAGCCTAATTCTCTATTTATAGAAAATGATTATGATGGTTTTATCAATCTCACAAAAGGATACAAGTGAAAATCTGTAGGATATTGCCCGAGGAATTCTACATTACAAGTATTGATATATTTAATATTTATTCATTTTTATTAAATAAAACGTTAATTTAAAATTGTTTTTTTTTTAACAAGGAAGACTTAATGGTTTAGCTACGCTTACAATAATTTGCAGAAAGAACGCAATAAAAACTGAAGAAGTTTTTATTGCACTCTTCGATGAAAATAGACGTTTGAAATTTTTATCATAATTTCCTTTATATATATATATACCATGTCTATTACGTGATGAGCAATTTGAATTGTAGGAGGACGTGAGAGAACGGAGTACCTCTTTTTTTTTAAAATATTCTCTTCTGATTTTTCTCAAATGAAACACTGGTCAGAAACTCGTTTTTGCACTTTTACGTTTATAGTTTTATCGTATAAACACAAAAAAAGTTATTTTACATGTTGTTATCAGGGCGAAAATGTTATTTATTTGAAGTTTTGTATTACAGGTTTATAAGCCGAGAGAAGTGAATATATCACGTCTAAGCAAAGTGTACCGATTTCCGATAAACTATTAGCAGAGTTAAACCCTCTGTTCGAGTTATTTACGGCTGGTGAATGTTTGACGTAACGGAAATAAAGATCGAATAAACCATCTGAAACAAGATTATAGCGAGACTAATAATAATAATAATATATAAAAAAATTGTCTTTAGTTATGAAAATTATGGCGTCGGTTGTGGAAGACGAGAGCAAGCGTTCCATAAGACATTTCAGTGTTTCGGAACGCGATTTTTTTTAAACTATATTTTTATAAAAACGTTTATAGTGGAGACGGAATTTTCTGCGTTTTATTCAAATCCTCGCTCCTTTCCTCCTTCCATCCGGAGAAAATTCAAAGTACACCATTGGTAATCGCGATCAATTATAATAAATCATTGTAATACACGGGACGTATAACGTAATCGCCAATGTCCCGGGAATAATTGGCGTACGTTTATATTAGCTTCGAGTTCTGACGATATTGGCGAATTCGACACCCTCTTCTCGCGTCGGCTACGGTATACTTTTTCTATTTTTTTTTCTTTCCTCTTATAAATATTTGCTCTAAATATTTACAAAAAAAAAAAAATGTACAAGAAATTCACGCCGTTATTTTTTTATTATATAAATATACTCGCAACACCGCGCGTAAAACGTGTTTAGAGTGCGCTAGTTGGGGGTCGCTCCGTGAACTTTTGGGCCTCGTATTGATCCGGTGTCCTGCGTGTTGTGTGTGTGTGTATGCGCTCGTATACCAATGGCGGGACGTTTGCTCGGTTTTGCCTACAAAACGTTATAATATTTTCCCGTTCTACGCGGTTAATTGTACACCGTATAACGCCGTATACAATACACACACACACACACACACACATAATATAAACCCTGTATTATTATTATAATATAAAATATATAATATAATATTGTGTGTAGCGCGCGCGGGCGCGTCACCGGGCGCGTGGGAATTCGGTACAGGCGTACAGTATTAATTGATTTTATTCCGAGCGGAGGAAGGAGGAAAAAAGAATCAAAAATAAACCGGCCAAACAGAATAAATCTTACTTTCCGGGAGAAACGATATTTTTGGAAATTTTTTCTGGAGGGGGGATGGGAGGATTTTATTGACGAAAAAAATTCGTATCCCTCGTCCGATCGAGCCTCCTATATATACGTATACACAGTGCTCGCCATAAGTTTTAAAAATAATCGGCTACAGAGTTTACAAAAAAAAAACAAATTTCAAATCGTTTTGAGCAAAAACAGACTTCCATGAAGCCAAGAATGTCCTTGGGCTTCTCGGTCATTATTGAATCTTAAATCGAACCAAGCGTCATCTTCAACTCCGGGAACAGAAAATATTCCGGAGCACTTAAATCGGACGAATACGGTTGTAATCGAGTACTGGAAGTTTTTATTGGAATTTTTCGAAAATTGAGACCAACAATCGCCGCGGTGCGTTCCCGGAACGTTGTCATGCGGTAAGAAGAAAAAATACCGTTCTTTCCACATAGTGGACGGCCTAACACACGTGCAACGTTCTTTTACAGAGGCGTTTCAAAACGTTTCTATATAGAATTTTACGTTGGCAGTACTTAACAGGGGCGCGAATTCTTTATGCACAATACGTTGGAAAAAAACGATCAACGTGATTTTTGAAACGGCAAATTTTTTTAGTCGCGGCGAATTCTCTGTTCAAACGGATGACCCTAATGAATATGCCACGGAAATACAGAAGTACGCGACATAACTGATCAGTGGCGTAGATACGGGGGGTGCAAGAGGCTCCCCCCCCCAAAAAAAACTCTAAAAAAGAGCTTGTTCTTGTCATTTAAAATTTAATTTCGTTGATTGTGCACTGCACGGAGCTGAAATTTTATTATTAACGAATTTATTGTAGTCTATAAAAACAATGAAATCACAGTAGGAAAAAAATATTGTCAATTTTTAAAAGTTCCTTCGAAACCCCACTCTCTCCTCGTCACAAAAAAAAAAATCGTATATACGCCACTCAACTGACTTACCGCATAAGAAATTTATTTAAAATTCGCAACGTTTCTGTAGCAATTTTTTTTCTAACTCAAAACAATATTTTATCGCCAAACGGTTGTTCGAGGATTTTTTTTCCAAATTTCAATACTTATGACAGCGATCACACACACACACACGCTTACGTTAGATTCGATTATACTGTCAGAAATAATATACGGTACACGTGAAACTTTGTATACGAATGATTATTATGAGTGCGTTATAGTAATTACTTCCCATCAGGGGCGTAATTAAGGGGGGGGGATGAGGGGGATAGATCCCCCCAGAGCCTTTTTTTTAATCATGTATAAAAAAAAAATAACTGAAAACTGTCATCATCTATTGTAGAGTCAAAATTTTTTTTATTTTTTCCTATTTTTATACTTTACTTTTTTATTATAATGTTTAAATTACATGGCCTCGGAAATTGGATTTAATTTTATAATTTACCAGTTAAAAATAATAGTAAATATACGAGTAGTAATCAAATATTTCTATCGTGTATTTTGATTTAAATACTTGAACAATATTAACTTAGTTAGATTACAAGTAAATTTTTTTTTCTTCTTTTTTTTTTTACTGATTTGTAGTATAGTATATGTATACATAACAAGAAAATTTATAGTACGAAGGGTGTGTGTGTGTGAAGTTTCCCATTGCACTGTAATGAAAAACGAGGGAAAAAAGTCATCCTCCCCCCCAGAACAAATTTCTAATCACGCCACTGCTTCCCATAACGATTGCGATTCTAGTGTTAATTTCTCGAACGGTTGTCTCAAAACTGACGGTAAGCACTGTGGTGTATACTCGCATATATATACGATAATTACGTTTTATACCTCATTTTACGTTTAAGCAGTAACGCCTGTTTGCTCGTGTAACGAACGAGCTAGCGTTATTGTTTGTGCGAAATTCGATTACTCGGATAAAATTTACTCGGTTATTTCTTACGGTTATACGGCGCCTTGTCCTGCGTCCGCAGTGTACTTCCTTCACGCTCACGTATACACACTCTTTCTCTGGCGACACGGCATAGCAAAATTACCGAAAAACACGCGAAACCGACACCGGTTTTGTGTGTAATACGTTACTAGAGAATAATACGAATAATCTAGTGTATTTTGTATATATAATATGTAGTATATACGTAATCGCTAAATCGCGATAGGTTCTTAAGAGGTCGACAATTTTATGTTATTTTCATTCATGAACGCTGCTTTCGGCGTAATAATAATAATAATAAAAAAAAGCCCATATACGATTACCGACACGCTATTTCGTTTTCGTTCCGAATTACCGGCGTTTTTTTTTTTTTTGTTATCGGCCTTAGATTTTAATGGGAAATAAAACATTATCGGGGGTACCCAATACGCGGCGGTATATTACAATATTACACATTTCGTTTGTCGAGTTGATATTTTAACGAAAAACCTCTGAATAGCGGACACCCGTGGGGCAGAAATGTAAATATAAATAAATAATACCCGTGTCTGCGAGAAAAAAAAAAGAAGAGCTATATCGATTTACTAAAAAATACGCATTACATATTATTTAATCATTTATTTCAATCGTGTGTCTATTATATTCTATTATAATATATCGTTTATTTAATATTAATGTTTTTTTTTTCATTTATGTATTACAATAAAGTGTAAAAAAAAAAAATCAGAAATTTTCGTTTGTCATATTTCTCGTATTACGATTTGGTTTTCAAAATTAGATTGAAGTTCACTGACCAATGACGGTGAAGATGCATCGCTCGTATATAGGTTCGTCTTTGTCTGGATATCTGTCCGTTATTCAGAGGGTTTTTAAGCACGCCCGACTACGGAAACCTATATCCCTGCGTCCGTTATTCAGAAGCGTCCTCTGTTTAGACGAGCATTAATTTCAACGGGGTCGTGCCGGGATCTGAAAATTTGCCCGTTATCGAGAAGTGTCCACTATTTAGAGTTGTCCGTTAGTGGTTTATTATATTTTATCACCCCGTTTAGAGGTTTCACTGTTTACTATATTATATACGGCGGCGGCTCGTGCCGCGCATATGCTGCGGTCGCATCAAGTGTTGTAAGCGTTCTCATCGATTTTTTTCCATATTAAATCATTCGGTGTCTCGCACTGGGTATTTCGTATTTTTCTTACGGTCATAATACGGAAAGTGACGATACCCTGCAGTAATAATTACAATTTATTTGTAATTTCTTCTTTCCAGAACCGTTTTCTTTCAACGTAATTCGAATCGTGGCGTACCTCATCGTATTATAACAAACGAGCGCGCGAAGCAGGCAATGACAGTATAATTAGGACTAGGACTTATACGCGATAAAAATCGTTCATTTTTTTTAAAAATATGCAAAATTTGTTTTAATTCTATCGAAGAACAAGTATATGGTTTTTACACGAAAATCCGAACTTAATCACATACTATTGAGTGATAAAATATATATATATACCTAAATACAGTTTATTATTAGAATTTTTTTATTTTTAACATATTTTCGTGTATTAATAAATATATTTATATAGCAAAAATAATATATCAGCTTGTTAGTTTTCGTTGAAAATATTTTATTAACAATATACGATTATATCATGTTTGCAGTTTGATTTTCAACGTTGTTTATTATAGTTAAAGCGAAAATGTAGGTAATTACTACGAACAGGAGCTATATAGATTCATTAACATAACGTTCTGCGGACTGCGGGCTTAAAATATTATAATTTATATCCTGCTTTTTAATATTCTAGTTGTATCACATTTACATAAAGTATCATAAAGTACACACACACACATATATATATATATATATATATATATTTATATGGAAAATAGTCGCGTAAATTTTAATATATTGATTTATGTGTCTGTATTGCGTTTAATATCTGTGTAGGTATTTATATACATATACAGAAAAATTCTCATTATATTTTTCGTTCGCATAACACGAGAGTGCAGATTTATGACAATTTCCAGTACGCATAATAAACAGTGGTATTTTATATTAATTCCATATGACAAAATATCTCTACTCCAAACATCCTGAATTGAGAATGCTTTTAACGGTATAAAAGTTTTTTTCAATATTAATTATTTTAATTATAGTTATTTTTTAAACCCTGTTTCACAATATTATAAATAATTTAACGTGTACCTAGCCTGTATATTACCTATTAATTATTACCCTATATTCGCGAGAAAAATTATTGATATAAAAATGGGAGCGAGCCGCCCGCGGGTATCGTGGACGTCGCTTAAGTGAATTACATGGACACGGACTATAGAGTTTTATTATTTTATTATGTGAATTTGAAAGCAATGATAAATCATTGTACTCGAAAATGATTCTGAGCGGAATTTCCGTGTATTTTACAAAATTATTGCTGTCAATGGTCATAATCTTCATATCTATAATTGATATAAATAGCCTGATATTAGAAGAAAATTTAAAAAAATTTATTTTTCGTTAAAATAACAGAATGATACGTATTCATTGAAAATGTCAAAACTTCAGGACCATTATTTTCGAAATTACGAAGATATATGTTATGTGATTTTAACAAAATCGCGTTATTACCGTTTTTATGTAACTTTTCGTCTTAATACTATTGGGAAAACTGAAGAAATAACTCTCTAAATATATCAACTAAACAACATTTGCTACCGCATTTTCAATAAGCATGTAACGATCGGAGCACTCTTATTCTAGCCGAAAAGTTGTCTACAGAATAAAATAAAATAAACATCATTGTAAACCACTACGTTCTTCGCCCCCTCAGAATCAAATATATATATATATTAAATATAAAACGTGAATTCAGATTTTCCAAAATGTTCGCAACTAATAATGCAGTTAAAAAAAATTCTAAATGCCAAACAAATCTACAAATTCGCTAAAAGTTAAATTTTATTTTTAAATTAGAGTCAACAACATTTTATATCTCATTGTTAATTATATTGGTATACGCCCAATGGCATACGTAGGTACCTTTAAAATAAATACCCACTGTTTCTATTTAATTTGTCATGGTTTCTTAAGCTAATTGTTGTAAATAATATTATATTATTTTATTATTTATATAGGATCGTCCTTTATTTCAGCTTCGTGACCTGTAACTTTACGTGGGACGTCTTTTTCCAGTTTTACAAGTCAATAATTCCTTATATATACAATATATATATATATATTTAAATAAATTGCTTTTTTCGAACTGTAAAATGTCATTTTATTAAAAGGTCGAGTTTTTATTTTGAACCACTAAAAGATTTTCCAATGAACCACTGATTTTACACATTATATACGATATTAAATAATATAAATGGTTGTATACTGTACAATGTACTCAAATATTAAATATTCTGAATTCGGCTGACGTTAAAAAGTAGTAAATATTAATTTATATTTTTATAAGTATTCTTAAAATGTTTTCGAATATTTCTATGAAAAAGTTGAGTTTGTAAATTTGAAAATTTTAAGTACCTAGCTTAATTATTATTTAATTTATTTTTAACTTTAAAAAAATTATAATAATAAACATCATTGTAAAACTACTAGGTTCTTCGGTTTCCTCAGAACCTAAAATTAGTGTTTTATTATATGTAAAATATTACTTTCATTAAGATGTTATATTATTAAGCATAACGTTCTGATACTGTGCTCGTTAAATAGTTAATATTGTATTATCGTTATGTTCTTAAAATAATACGATTATTATCATTATTATTCGCGTAGTTTACTATCCTATACAGAAAATGTTGATCAATATATGACTGTGTTTCCGAATTGCGTGCGAAAATGTATTATTTAGGTTGAATTACGTGAGCGGTTTTCTATCGCGACAGAGCCAAATTGCGTGCGTGATTTTTTTTCTTTTAATTTATTATTTTATAATTTTATTTTGCATATTTTACATATTTTTAATTTTTTTATCTTTTTCTGCATATTTAATGTATATTTGTATAGTTTTTTTAGTGCATATTTTTGTTTTTAGTTCATATTCTTATTTTCAGCTATAAAAATTTGTCAAATTCCGTTTTTGAATAAAAACTATTTTAAAAGCACGAGTTCCAAAATTATAAAACAGCCTTTATCTACTTTGTTACGATAGGTCGTTGTTGGTCGGAGATAATACATTTTCAACGTTTGTGAATATACTTGGACTGAAATCGGACATTCATTGTCGTGTTGTGGACACAATTTTCTAGAATAAAATTTTATAAAGCATATAAATCCTTTCCCTATTGATAATTAATAATTCTTATTAAAACTTTGTCAGGACTGCTCTCGAACAAACGCACTTATCATACTTATTTATACAACAAAATTATAATACAGGTTTCCGCCTCAAACATGCTCATTTTATTTAAAATTGATGCGAAAATAAATTTAAGAAAATTTACGAAAAATACGCGGCAAACAATTTAGTTGTCGACCAGCATCGGTCTTTTTTTTTTTTGGCACACAATTCGGATGCAGCCATAATATATGAAAATAAGATCTAAGCGATCTAGGTACTCAAAATCCAAATCAACTAAGTCAACCTGCAGGCAATTTTAAATAGATATTATATGAAATTTTATTACACACATAATATTATATAATCATGTTTATAATTTGATCATTTCTGTGTAATATGTTTGTAAGTCGTGCACTCAAATGAGAACGCATTCGATGTTTTGTACATTTTTTTCCAAATCGTTCTTATAAATGAAATATTAATTATAAAATAATACATCCCAATAACAGTATACAAGTACACGTATTTATGGGTTATACCGTTCGGGACCGTGTATTTATAGTTTTTTTTTTAAAATCTGATTTTCAACGAACAAAGAATAATTTTGCATTTATCCAATTGTCACGTATAAAAATTATCTCACATGATTAGATACACGATATTTTTCGAATAATTTTGGAAAGTCCTGAAGCATTACTAACAAATATCTACACGGCGCTCAGAATGTGGCGTACCACGAACTTTTCTCGTAAAAGGACGCCAAACAGTCTCGGGGGACAAATACATTTATCGTATTGTATAAAAGTCCCTTCAGGCCATTGATTTACCTCTTCGTCCGGTGTCCTTGGCAGTTGTTCGCCCGAGTCCGCGTCCACATCCTTGTCGGTCCGTTCCGTATTTAGACTCCACCATCCTTTCGCGATCGTCTCCTTGATATTCCCCCGCCATCCTGTGAAATGCGTTTTTCGTATATTTTAGCACTTTAAGACATTCAAACGGGAATCGATACATTAATTAATGAGTGGTGAAACGTACAACGATAACTGACAAAGGTATATACATATATATTTTTATGCGAAAAATACAGACCGCCAGTACGAGTATATAATATAGTCTGTGTCGATCTGTGCGATTTCATTATATTTTATATAATAACGTTTCGTCAGACCAAGACATCCGCCCCTCGACCGGCTAATTACACTAATATGACACTTTATCCCATTCGAGGTATCCTTTATAAATTATTATGCGTGCGTCTCGTTCCCCCTTTCTCGAACAAGCGATTTTACCTTTAAACACAGGCGAGTTTAATAAGGAGGGTAATAATACGCAGTCAAATGCAGGCCGCATCAATTTTGTCGTTGTAAAATTGGTCGCAAGATACGAGTATATTCGTCACAGTAATTTTTGTCGCTAGGCTTACATCCACACGTTTTCTACATACTATTTAGTTGAAAACTTTAAAATCAGTTTGTGTTTATTGAAAAATATAGGATACCTACGTACACGCGTAATATATCTTTGCACAACACTGCGTGAAAATGTATACGAATACAGAAATTTTTTTGTTTTAACCACAAAAAAAACTATATATATATATTACTTATTATTATATAAAAAAATTTCTGTATTCGTATACATTTTCACGCAGTGTTGTGCAAAGATAACTTTAAATTTATCTAGATAAGATAACGGATAATTAAGTGAAAATTTACCTAGATAAGATAATAGATAATACTAAGGTTTTTTTATCTAGATAATAGATAAAAAAAAATTCAAATTATTTAGATAAAAAAAAAGATAATTATTTTTATATCACACGAAACTGAAATGTTTGGATTATTTTTCGTACTTGTATCTACTGTTGTTCCTTATAAATTATCATAATTACATAATTCATATAACTATGGAAAATAACATTACATTAAGTGTAATATGATAAATGATTTGTACTCTTTCCAATTTTTCCACGTATTGTTTTTTCGATTCAATCGGATAAAGGGTCGGAAAGTCGGATGTTGGAAGAAAAAGTCGCGACCATTGCCTCCGTAGTCTTTCGTTTCGCGCCTTTTTTTCCGACGATTAGTGAATTTTGTTTTTCGGGTTCTTTAAGATTTTCAATGACTTGAACCCCGACGAGTCCCTTAGGCCGGGTTCACATGGGCGCGCGTCAGTTCATCGCGCGTTTATTTTTAAAGGCAATGATCATTCAAAAAACAGTAATTAAAAGTGTAATAATAAAATAATAATAAAATTACCCAACATGAATCGCTGTGAAACGCGTGTCATCTGAACGGTGTCCCATAACAATGAACAGTATTTTAATTCGCGATATCATGCGCGGAAAGAGAATTTCCGCGATCGACGGGCATGTATGCGTGCCATGTGAATCTGGTCTATACGGCCACTGCCGACCGAGATTTCTACAGTGACCGCCTCCGAAATTTATGTTTATGAATTTTTGAAGCGTCCCAAACGCGCTTTGTACTCCGTTCGGTGTTTTTTATGCGGTTTCGTCATACAGTTTCCGAAACGCCTGTTTTTAATACGTTATTACCTATATAAAGGTAGCCGGCTGGAGCGTGTGTAGCTTAATATGTACGATAATAGGTCATTTTTTTTTTGGAAAATCCAAGATTAAATTTCATATCAGCAAGAGTCGTGTTGTACTGTTGTAGGTACCCGACAACAACAGGATACCTCGATTGACTCGACGAGTGAAAATAATCGTCGTATCTTACGATTAAATACTTTATGATTTCTGACTATTAGCCGAGTGCACGAGTCGTGTGGGACGACCAGCTTTATGTAGTTGAAAACAATTTTGAAAACATTTTCGTTATCGTGAATCAGTTCCTTGTAAGTTGTAATAATAATAATTTCCCCATATTATCAAAACGTCTCGAAGGTTTAAATATTTGAAAATTTCAGTTGTATACCCGATGTACAATATACATTATATAAATTACAAACGAATTAAAAATATAATATGTAATAGAAGTTGAACTAAAAAAAAAGCTTTTATTAAAATAATTATCTAGATAATTTACCGCAGATAACCATTTTTTTTTATCTAAATAAGATAAAAGATGATCCAAGTCACTTTTATCTAGATAAGATAAAAATATAAAAAAAATTATCTAGATAATGCACAACACTGTTTTCACGTAATATTTATTTTATATAGTAGATCTATTTTCGCGTACCGTTTGTAGTAAAAGACGATTTATATGATTTATAACGTTTTTAACGTCCCGCGTATATTATATAATATTATGTCTGTGGTCTGTACAATAATAATACACCCTGCAGTGTGAACGACGGCGAAATAAAATAATATTATTACGTCGACGTGATTAATGTCTGTACAAATACGTTTTTATGTATTTTTATCTCGTAAACGTCTTGGGGGTGGGCGAACGATCGCGCGGCCGCTGAATTTATTTTTCTAGTCATTCTCGCGGGCCCAATTAAACGTCGTCCGGGCGACCTACGGTCTCGTAAAACGCGTTTGTAGAGCAGTGCTTCTCAACCTGGGGGCCTAGGTTAGATTTGGCTTATTAGTAGGTTTAACAATTTATTATACACGATTTTTCAAAAGTCTGTGAAAATATGTACGTTTTTTTGTATTGAAAAACCAACACATTATCGCCGTTGTTATCATCCCGGCGTTATTAATTACATTTATATTTACATTTGATGTCAACGGTAGCGTATCTATCCCCCCTAAAATTGACCACCCTTTCCCGGGCAACCGCGTATAATCCACCCCTCACGACTAAAAAAAAATTTTAAACGGCCGATTTTGTCGTTTGTAAAATTATATTTGACATTGAACTGCTCGCAGGGAGCTCCGTGTTTTTTAAAATTTGCTACAGGATCAATAGTTCAAGAGATATGGCCAGGAGAAAAATCACATTTTTTCGGAAAAAAAAAAAAAAAAAACACAAAAACTGACGTTTCTACCTTATATACTCGAGAATTGAACCATGGTTAAGAGGAACTTTTTAGTTGCGTTTGAGGTGTAAAATATCCCCCCCCCGGAGTTTTTACACTTTACTAAAATCCCGTATTATAATATCTGCGGTAACAAATATTTCGAATACGTCGCAATATTCTGGTAGGCCAGTGGACGGCGAGGAAGGTGAATAAAGAACTCGTTTCTATACTCTAGAAGAGGGGTATGGTACAGTGATTCAAATATTGAAAAAACTATCTCATCCCACCCCCTGCACCGTTTTGAAAAAGTCTAAATACGCCTCTGGGTACCGAGTCAGGACTGTACGTGGATAATGCCGTACACTATTGAAATCGCGCCGTTTTACGCGTTCAGGTGAAAAATTCCCGAACGAAATAATAAAAACACGCGTTTCCAATCCCTCGTTTGCGCTTCCCCGTCCCATCAATCATTCGGCCCCGGAGCCGGGGTCAGGAGAACGTACAATACACACATATATATATATATATATATGTAACACATATTATTATATACGTACACGTGTACGCGGAGCCCCCGATAGCGATTTGTCCCCTCCGGGCCAGCAAAAGTAACCGGCTGATTAGTTCGCTCTGACTCAGACCCCACTCCACGTCGCACACGGTCAGTCCCTTTCCGCCGCAGACGCGCGCGCAACCCATTTGCAGCGCCGTTTTCCCCCGCACTACACGACGTGCGTACAGCGCGAACAGTACGCCCTCCGTTTTCCGAAATTACTTTCGACACGTTTTTTTTTTTTTCCTCCTCTGCCGGTGCTGACGCTGCTGCTCCGTACGTATAATATATAATATTCTTTTGTGTGAGTGGTGTGGGACGTGGGGTAGTCGGTCGTCGTTTTTCCAGACGCGATTCGGCGCGATTCCAAACGGAAAGAAAGAACGAAAGAAGACTTATAAAGTTCGCGGGGATTTAGAGGATTTTCTCCCGAAAACGGCTGTACAATCGCCGTTCAGTCGGCCACACACGCGCGCGCGGCCGGTAATCCGTTTCTCTTATTTGAAATATTAATCACGTGGGTAACTTCTTTTAGACATTTCAACGACATTATACGTATATCTACCTACTCTATTTTCCGCTATAAATTATTTGTTATCTCGAACAGCGGTCGCATTAAAATATCTCCAACAATGCCGCAATTAGAATTTTCAGAGCGTATATGACAAAGAAAAATTAAGAGCCCCTTAATCCTACATCTTCGATTACGTTCCCGTACATTATGAGCGAATTTCTTTACAAGAGTAAAAGTAAAAGTGATATGCCAATTTATAAATTAAAAATTATTAATGTTTTTTATTTTTTATATAATATTGTTATAATTTTTATTCAATCGTGTACTATAGTTTTTTTTTTTTTTTACAATGTCTTTTTTATTATATCGATCAACGGAAGATCTTTAACAAATAAGGTCATACGCAAAAACCAGCAATATATACCGCGAGTATACGGATGCGACACGTATTTTATTTAATTTATACTCTTTTTTTTTTTTTTCTGTCAAATGCGTTTTCTTCGTATATTACAATAACGCATACTCGGTGTATTAAGAAATACGTGGCCCTAAAATCAAGCCCGAGGACCTTCTCCCGGGGCATTACCCTGGTAAGAGTTGTGGGACTGATCTGCGTATAGATACGTATTATTGTATTACCTATAATAAAAACGAATGTTTCTCTCTCTATCTCTATCTCTATCTCTTTCTCGCGGGAGTACGTCGGTTCGGGTGACTCGGATTCGAAACCATACCGTACTTGTACTGTTATTATTGTGCCGTTTATTTTAAACATAAAAATATTTAAACGTGTCAATAATAATGAAAAAAAAAAAAAAAAAAAATCCGTTCGACGGCAGACGAATAGAAATAATAGGGACGGTCTGCTGCGTCTTTTCCAGGAGAAACCGTAATGTTTGTTGTTCGAATGTTTTAAGATGAGAGCAAACAAACACGTGGACGAAGGGGAAAAGTGACATTATATATACGATAAGTTATCCCTGCGGCTCCCTCGGGGATTTGCGTACACCCAAAAGGGGGGGGGGACACAAGGTATTTCGCTTCGGTAGTAAAAACGTTTTTGCCCCGCTACCCCTAGGGGATCAGTGTGCAGGATACGGAACTTTCATAAAATTATACGGGTTTGCCCGACGACTATTCGTTGGGGATTAGGACTTTTAACGGGGAAAACGGTAAAAATAAAAATAAAAAAATACCGTCCAAACCGAACATTATACGCTATTAAAGTACATTATTTTCGACTCGCGCGGATCGCGCGTATGTTGTGGTCCTCTAAGTGTTGTACGACTAAAATGGACGGAATTCACATTATTTATACTTTTTAGATTTACCGGCAGTTCATTACAATTACTGCACGTCTCTCCAGACCGGGTAATAAATGGACGTGCGGATATAAGTATTTTTTTTTTTTAATAAAATTGCGTAGGTAATATTAATTCCGTGATTTATTTGCGTTTTATGTTTTTAACACCCGCCGATTTATGCGATATCGATATATACGTAATAAGGCACGCGAAACAGTGCAATACGGAAATGGAGTAATATAATAAATAGTATTACGTGTTTTTGTATTAAATGGAGAATATTTACGATTAAAATATTTTATTTTATTTTTTTCAATATAGAAAATAATCTTGAAACGATACGCGTGGCTGTGCTCGACGTACAGATACTTACAAATTAATTACACTCTTCAATTTGGCATAGTCAAAAGTCGAAAAAATATAAAAACGGCTAATTGGCCCGTGAAGTTAGCCGTGATACGTATTATCGTGGATAATTGGAGAAGGGACGACTTACAAATTCTGATTTTCGGCTTACAAATACTTGACCAAATTTGAAGTCAGCCGTTGAAGTTTGGGCGGCTAACTTCACGGACATCGTGTTTTCGTCAGATTTTTGCAATTGAAAATTTTCGTTGTAAAACCGTACGCCACGTAAAAACAGTGCGCATCGAGTTTTCGATGTGATTTTATAAATAAATATAAAAACGTATTCGACTGCTATTTCGAGAACTAATCACGGCAATCGTTTTGTTTTCGTTTGCTCCGGTCGCAGTCATTAAAATTTCATTTCAAATATGAAATACCTGAAATACATCGTACCTATGCACAGAATACGAATAGAAGTGAAAACATTTATTTCGTAATTGTATAGAGTTTCTCACACGAGAAATGTATATGTACCTACGGCGGCGTGTTGAACTCGTTTTTAATGGTTTGAGCCATACTTTACAAATTCTCCATCCTACTCACCCGCACACACACGTGCAATACACATTATTTGGCTCGACTTATCTGATAATTTTCTTTTTCTTAAAAGTTTTTTAATTAGTTTAACAGGTTTTACTTTAGAAAAACAGCGTTCGCCAAGTACAAAAGTCGCTCGTATTTTATACACAACGCTCTCCGAGAAACATTTGAATTTGAAAGCGCAAAAATCTTTTTTTTTTTACCACCAAAAGTAATATTGTTTGATGGTAGAGTAGCTTCGTATTCGTTTATTTTCTCTGTATTCAATGTACATATAGATTGATATCCAAATCGAATTTTATTAAAATTAATCAATTTGTATTTTTATAGATTTTAACATACGGCTTTTGCACCGTGCACGAATAGTTATATTAATTAGTATTATATGGTACGTTTACACTTATAGATTGGAAACTTGGTCGAGAGGTCGAATATGGGCGAAGAACGGATGGAGTCGGGTCGGCGTGGCTTAGTATTCGTAGACATAGAGTGATTCGAGTTGACCAAGTTATTGATGTGTTTGCTGGTAGTAAAAAAAGAAACTCGGGTTTTGTATTATATAGGTAATTAATTATTTCCAGTACAAAAGTTTAATTTAATATATACTCGTAGAATAACGTTATTGAACTTTTACATTTTAATGATTTTAAAATGAGATATTTAATATTTTGCCACCCTCCAAAAAAAAAAATATATATATATAAACAGATACGCCACTGTACCCAAAGGTGGTTTCGGAGATCAAACCACCTCCCCCCCCCTCCCATCGTTGTTTGTTTTTGTAAAACGCAATTCAACGACTAAATGTATTAAATTATTATATGACTTACGAGTGAACACTGTACAAAATAAATTCCCTGTTCAATTTATATTTAATTATCGCAAAAAAATAAATACCAACGAAGAAATGTTTGAATGACATATATTTGCCGGGAAACCCTACCCCCTCAACTCCTCTAGAAGAAATCTAACCTCTTAGAAATCGGCCTGTCCTGCCCGTTTGATGAATGCGTTCTATATAAGCTTTATGTTTTGTTTCCGAACAGTGAGGGGTACAGTAAGAACACCACGGCCATCACCAGCACCATCACTCGTCGTCGTAAGTGCCGAGACGAGACGCGGACACGGCGTCGGAATATTTTATTATTGCGCGGGCCGACTGAAAGCCGCCGAGGAGACGATTATTTTTTTAATAATTAAAGACCCGTCTAGGATGTTTGGACCACGTCTCAGCCCGTCGTCGTCGTCGTCGTCGTATCGCGCGTAAAAGCTCCTTCCCTTCCCGTTCGGACCCCGAACGTGGTAATCCACCTTTCACCCGCCACCACCACCATCACCATCACTAACCGTTAATCCAAAACGCGTGCTGCAAAGCTAACCGCGACAACTGCACCGTAGCCGCGTCCAAAGTATCACGAACGCGTATAAACTTCGGGCCCGGATTACGTGGTGCGCGACAGAGGGGTGAACTGTCCGCGCGCCCGGTGCGCAGCTATTCATCAACCCCCGACCGCGGCAACGTCACCGCCTACGCCGATCGCGCGCGGTCTCGTGTCATCGCCTGGATCAACGCCGGGATGCTTTCGCAGTCCGCCGGGGTTTTTATTAATCTAAATTTTGGCATTGATTTAGGTCCGCAATATATATTTTATATAAAATATAATATACGTGTGTGTGTGTGTGCAGTGGCGTGCCCAGGAATTTTCAATGGGGGAGGAGGATGTTATAAGTAAATACTAAATAGTAATAAAACATTTTAATGAATTGTCGTGGTAATATCAAAAACTCAAATGTTTATTTTTCAAGCTCTCCAAAATCGTTTCTAGCTTATAGCTCGTGTACATTTGTAAATTATTGTTCTCTAATTAAAATGAATTTAAATTATAACACACTATAATACCGAGTTGTTCAATTAACATAACACCGTTAAACTGAACAAATTTATTGCATTTTTAAAAATAAATAAATACTTAGAAACTAGATTACTTATTCCGAACGAAAATTCAACCGCCTAGCTTTTGTGCTCATTTCATTTATGTCGTCATCTAAAACAACTAATGACTCTAAAACAGCTCTTATAACTAATAAGTTGTTTTCTGTAGGTCGGCAAAAAAGACAGTGGGGGCATATAACCCCTAACCTCCCCCCCTGAGCACGCCACTGTGTGTGTGTGGGCTCGTCCCTTCGGTTCGCTTTTGTAGGCCGCGTAAAAATTACACCGGCTACTCGGTCGGGCAGTGCAGGCAAAAATAAATTTTCTCTCGTGTCCGTCCACATACATACCGCGATCGGCGACGTAGATACAGGGGGGTGCAAAAGTTTTCACCCCCCAAAAAAAACGTTCTTACTGTATTCAAAGTGTTGAGATTGATTGTGACTCGTTGATTGTGAAAGTATAATAGCGAATTTCAATTCGAATATTATAAAAATAAAAATATTACTATATAATTATATAAAGTTTAGAATCTTGAGCATTATACAATGCTATACGTACGTGGAATGTATACACACACAATAGTCACGAGATGTAAATAATTTTATAAGGAATACGGATTTTTATTTGACTGTAGAAAACGCGACGTAATCCTGTACGAAAAAATTCGATAGTTTCTTAAACTGATACACAAGTACCTACTATATACTTTATATATTATATATGTACTATATATATATCGCATACATCATTCGAAAAAAAAAATTTATATGACAGAAAATTGGAAAGAAAATCGTCCTGTATAATAATATTGTACCTAAGCGAATATTGTTACGTCGTGCGGCGACAGGGTGAGAAATAGTTGGAATTTATATATGACCACCGCGCGACTGCCTATAACCCCTGCAACAACGCGGAATGAGGTTTTTAAATTTATAGCGAGAACGACGTTTAAATCTCTACTGGAAAATGACGGGATGAAATTTATAAGCGTAAGTAATGATATATTGTTATAATATCGTAGCGGAAAATAAAGTAATTAACATTTGACGTTGTTTCATTCCCGTTTCGAAAAAAAAAAAAACACATAATTGTTTTGTCGTGATTATAATTCAGTCGACACGGTTGGTTATTTCAGTGTTGTTGTTAATGTGTATAAATTTATTATTATTATTTACGTTACAATACAATTAGTTTTTAAAGTAAATAATTTTTAAATGGTTATATATATTTATTGTTTTGCTTGAATTTTTTTTTTTTGTTTTAAAAAAATTTGAGCACGTTTATGACAGGTAGTAATATTTTGTTTTTATATAGTAGACGTTTTAAACTCTCCATTGAAACGTTATTATATTTGTTACCTACTAGATATAACTTGTAAAAAAAATAAAAACAGATGAAAACCTGTATTATTGTAAGACTATTACCGAAAAAAATAATAAAAACAAAATTTCGCAATTTTCAGTATTAATATTTTTATTCTACACGTTATATGTATTTTTAATAGTACAAAATAAATTAATATAAATGGTAAGCGATATATCGTGTTATGTTATATAATATAATGTTTGAAAAAAATAATTATTTCGAATTCAATACACATTTTGATTCTATTATTGTTTTGTTAATTTTTAAATTTATTGTCGAGCAAGATTTTAAAAATATTGCAGTTCATGTTTATTACGACGTTGTGTTCTAATTTTCCAACACTGATTACGATGTATGTGTTTGATACAGGAAATTATGGAACTTCCGTCGAAATTTTCTTTAATATTGTTTCGTAGAATTTGAGTTAATTTAAATTAAATTTAAAGGAAACCTACGGGAAAACGACCAAGGGGACGTCCCAGGAAGAGATGGATTGATGAAGTGACGGAAGACCTAAAGACAATGGGCATAGAAGATTGGCATGAAGTTGTTCAAGACAGAGAAAAGTGGCGGGATATTGTAGTGACGGCTAAAACTCTTAGAGAGTAGAACGGCCAGGAGAAGAAGAAGAAGAGAATTTGAGTCGTTTTTAAAAACGTTATAAATTATTTTCAAACTTCATTAACCGTTATTAATACTTTACATCGGAAATCGTATTTCAGCGTTTTATATAGGTATTACTTCATTAAACGTTTTGATCAATAAGTAATTTATTCGATTTTTATTACTTCCGACCCGACTAGGAAAATTAAAATAGCGTATAGAAATATATTGTTTTAGAAGAGCGTAAAATCGAATTTCAAAAAAAAAAAAATTATGGATTAGAATCGAATTAATTATTATATAACACAAGTAGAGTTTGGTTAGTAAATTCCCACACGCTTATACAATATTATGTTACTCGCGTGTAGCGTTTGTATATTATTTCTCGTGAAGTACTAATAAAATAAATTAATCCACTATATTTTATTGCCCACAGGTATCGATATGTACGTGTAACTAAAACGTATTATGTAGAATTAATGTTCCGAAATCTCATAAACTCTCATAATAATAGCAATAATGAATGAAGTTTGAAACGAATTTTTTTTTTTATTATTATTTTATTTAATACTGAACGAAAGATAAGTCATTTCGCGTGTTATTATATTATACAGTTTGTAATATTTACATATATATATATATATAGATTATGAGCTAAAAGTTGTTTTCGGTTTCTCTTGAAATTCACGGATTAACGTTTTCCGTTACGACGTAGCTACTCTCGCGAGAGTACGTCATAAGTGTTCTTACTTGAATATGTAAATAAGTACAGTGTGTCAATTTAAATTACCGAATAAACGAAATTTCGTATATTGTATAGTTTTAGCGTGTAAAAAGTACATTCAAGAAGAGCACTCGCATCGGCATTTGATGGTATTGCGAAACATTCGTATTACTGTCGTGAATTGGGTAAAATCGTAGCGATAGCGTGACGTAGAATACGACACACGTTCCCGTGAAAAGTTATGTACTTTTACCTTCCAAGAATCGATTTTCTTTTCAGCATTTTTCCACGGTATGTCTAGGATTAAATCCTACGCGTAAGACACTAATAAATAATGGTAATTATTATTTATTTCCGCGTATCTTGTTGTTATTTATCCGATTGATTTTTTTCGTAATCGATCAACTCAGTTCCCGATAGCGTGAGACAAAAGATTTAACCGGACAATTATTTAACGACTACTTCCCACTTACATTTAATTCGATACAATTTCCGTTTTACATAATAATTTGTTATAGAATACAGAGCACGAGTATATATATATATTTTTTTTTTTGGGGGAAGAGGGAAATTCATTCATTCTTCAGCTATATAACTGCAGTACATCATAAACGAGTAGTAAAAAAAAGTATTATATGAGATACGAGTTTTGAATTTTCTCTTGTCTCGACATTGATCGTGTTGGAAATGTTTTGTGACCAGCTCTACGAGCAGATTGTTCGAGTTTTTTCCCCTCTGTTTCCACCGCCGCCGTCTTGGCCGTACCACTATTAGCTTTTTTTATAATTTACACTCGCCTCTCACAAATTATATATATATATATAAATGAACATAAAACACACGTTTGAAACGTTAAACAACAGCTAAACGAATTCGTTTACGCCATACGCGTCAGTCGTCGTACGTATACAATAGGCGTGTTTTGGCGATGACGTTTTGAGCAACCTGGTTCCTAAAATTGTTTGTTCAAATTGCCACTTGGTCGCTATATCGCCAGAACACAGTGTTTACTAGGACCATAAATATTATGGTATTGATGAAGTGATAAACTGATAACGGATAATCATATTTTTATATTTTACAATTTATTTAATATTTTTTTAATTCCGTTATTGCACTGAAGGCCTCAATTGTGAAAAATATGAATAACGACCAAGAAATGTTGTCTGCCCTTTGCAACGTAATTGTGCAGTCCCGAACAAATATGGTCAAATTAATCCAATTAAGGAGTAATACATTAAAAAAAAAATTTTTAAATACTGAAATTATGAATTTTACAAAGGATTTCGTTTTTTTCATCGTTGTATGTGTTACTGCTTTCTAAATCTTTACAAAATGTAATAAATAAATATAAATTCCATATTTTGTAGTTATATATTTGTAAATATAAAGAAATTGTAAGAAAACACACGTAAATTTAAAAAAAAAAGAAGTAGAATCACAGAATATGATAATCCTTATCAGTGAGATTATGAGCAATCGAATTCAGTTAACGAAGATTTTATTTGGTTGCTGGTTCAGTAACCTGTTTGCCACAAAATGCATTCATCTACCAAACAATCGCATCGAACAATATCGCCAAAACAATTTGTTTGCTGATCGAGCAATCTGTTTACTTAAAACTGCATCGCCAAAACACGCCTATTATATTCTTCGAATCAACGTTAAGGGCACGTTCTACCCGGCTCAGTTGTCTTTGTCTGACACACGCGTAACATAGTAAAATCTGGTTTCGTATATTTCCAATATTGCGAGTAATCGGCTAATTTTTTGGACATGAAGACCTATATATGATATTATAATTAATAAAAATAGCATAATCTATGACACGTTGATGGAATTACTTTTTCGATCAATTAAATTCGAAACAAAATATTTATAATTTGATTGTCACGTTATTTATGCACTCGTAAAAAACTAAAAATACAATTTATCGAAAAAATAATAATTCCTACACGTCATAGATTATGTTATTTTTATTAATTATAATATCGTAGGTCATCATGTCCAAAAATTAGCCAATATAACTCGCAATATTGGAAATAACGAAATTAGATTTTACTATATGTTGCGTGTGTGTCAGACAAAGACAACTGAGTCAGGTAGAACGTCCCCTTAATTATTTACGCGGTGCGTTTAACGCGATGACCGTGTTTATCGGGGGAAAAAACCAGAACCGCGGTAAGTTGTAACCACGAATTAAGACCTGTAATCGTGGTTATAACCTTTTTTTTCATTATTATTCATTATTAACGTCGACAGCAATGGCTATTAGTTATGGGCATTTGTAGAATTTCTAATTTGTTGCAGTCTCACATTTTGATTAATTTCATTATAAATTAAATAACACACACACACACACACACACGTATAGTAGGGCCTTGTCGGGGGACTGGAATCGGCTATACTGTTGTCGCGGTAAAAAGAAATCTACGACGGTGTGTTGTACGGGCAGGAGAAAAAATGTGTTTGAATGTCCTATAATACGCAGTTAGTCTCCTTTGACCGCGTTTCCAAACGCGAATTTCGGTCCTTTACACAGCCACAGTTCACCGGTCGTATTCCGATTATTATTATTATTATTATTATTAATGTAATCATCGCGGTGCCTGTACTCGAGCGGGGCTGCAATAATAACAATATTATTTATCGACGGGAAACGCGCGGTGCTATTGAATTGAAAAATCCATATTTTTGCTTGCTACGACGAGTACCAGCTACACACGAGTGCCGCGCCGAACGTGAATAGCACTCGACGGTGGCTGGAACGTGCGCGCCTTTGATGGTTCCATCGGATGATTAAATTGTACAGACTTTTTGAACTCGTGTATATATATATATATTTATAGTGTGTACCGAATGCGAATTTAAAGGGTGGATTTTACTTTTTTCCCCCGCTCCCCGACCGGTACATTTACGAAATACTGTGCAGCCCCAGCCACGCCGAGACGACGATCTGCTCGTCGGGTCCGGAGTAAAACGAAACCTCTTCGGTTTTGAGTTTTCGCTCTTCGCGTAGTGTTTTCTCCACCGGCCGAGTCGGATTCCACAAAGAAACAACTAACCCTTTCCGCACACGACGTGCTTAACGATATGACATTAAACCGTATTAAGTCTCGACGGTACAAGAATGAAAACAAAATTTTTTTATATATATATTCGCTATATTAAAAATACGAACCACGTGTGTACGACGAATAGATTCCGCTTTTCAATGGAAATATTCGTCGGTAGTAACTTTCAAATTATATTATTCAAAGTAAAGTAAGTTTTTTTTTTTATCGTTTTATATAACATACATAGTTTTTATACGTATTATTCTAGGTATAATATATATATACATGATATGTGCGGATTGTATATTTCCCGTTTATATACCACGACGATGTGTACGGTAACGGACGCGCGTTGCGATAAAGTATGAAACGTACTGGTCGAGTGTCAGTCGAAAAACGATCGAATCCGTTAAAATATTCAAAAGGACTGATGGAAACTCTGTTAAGCTTTTCTTTAGGGACGTTCACGTAGTGCACGAGCTATTCCCCGCGGGGACACATACATATTTAATGTCCGAGCAGGGGTTTCTAAACTATAATGGTCTATACAGAATGCTTACGCAGAAAATAAAGCCAACAAAATTTCAATCGAAAAATTCCGCCGTTTCTTTTATTGCGTGTACGTAGTTATAAAATCAACTGTAAACCTCGCGCACGCAATAACCGATTATAATACAATTGTTATTTTAAAAGAATATTACAGAATTATTTAATTTATTTTAAGTTGTAATTATTTGAAAAATTTGAATGCACAACGCACAGTGTTTTTGGTAATAATTGGTAAAGAAAATCGTACTTACTGGATAGAAAATTAAAATAATCTATTTTTATGTTATGCGTGTAATGTTATAGCGAAATATAGAATAACATAATGGTATTTTTAAATCAGCTTATGTAAACGATATAGTATTACATTATTAAATGTTGTGTTCAGTATGAATATATTTCGTAGGTAATTATTTAAAATTCTTTATTGACTACTTGAGGTCGTAATTATTTAAAAATGTATTCAATACGATCACACGTATTTAAATGCTTTACGTTTTTGCAACACTGTTTATATGGGTTTATAAGAGTTAATATTCATTAATGTTATGGAGAAGAAATGTATTTTAATTCATAAAATAAACTGTATACGTTTTCAAATTCAATATTATAAATATTAAACATACGAAATAAGTGTTAACGCTTATAATACGTGTCAATACACCTATTGTACGTAAATTATTTTTGAGACACAATGCGATTTTTATAGTAAAAACTGCGTCTGAAAACGATATTATTAACGATTACTCTTGTCGTCTTTTTGCTTTTTATTGAATTGTAAACAATATAAGTTCATAACATTTTATATTTAATGGTCAAATATTAATATTCCTTGTAATTCTAAAATAATTCAAAACAATTATTAGTGGATTCTGTACAATTATATAGGAAGATAAAAATTAAATGTTGGGCGTTTTACTCTAAATTATTGTAAATGCCATCAAATATGAATAGAATTGTTATTTCAAAAATAATTTATTACTTTTGTTATGTTCTTGGAAACTATCTAAAATATATTCTTGTAAAGAAAATACTTTATTCGTTGGACACATTTTAATGAGTCTCCTTTAAAAACACAGTACGCACACACACATATATATATATATATATATATCCTTAATAATATACGTTGTTTTTAAAATTAATTTTTATATTCGTTTAATGAACACTATGATTTAATTATGCAATAAAAAACATTAGATCGGGGTGAACAACGTAGATGAATAACACAATGTATTAGTATATATTTTAGACTTTGAAAGAATATTGATTTCTGAACGATGTGCTTTGTTTGTTTTTTTCATATTATAAGAAATAATAAGTAGAAAGAGTGATCCAAAATCACCATGGAATTTCGACAAAAACGTGATACCTACATAATGAGTAAAAGCCAAATAGTTTTTCGATGTCCTCAGTAAAAATAAAAGCTACTAAAAACTGCGAAAAAAACATTCAACGCAGTTGAACAAAGCTTTCGCTATCCTGTTATTGCAATTTAAAACAATTAATACAATATTTCTAACAAACATGTTCATTTGAGCCGATACACTACAATACACGAGAATTGATCTTCCCAATTTCCCTGGTTTATTTATGTATTACATTTGCATAGGTGTTTCGTGGAATTTATTTGCTGTGAAAAATAAAACGGTACGTATAATTATTATTACTTCGTACTTCATAGTATACAAAACTAAAAACCAGGTTTTTTTTTTTATGTAATATAATGTTTTATTCAGGTCAGATAACAATATAAAAACATGATAAAAAAAAAACATTTTAATGGCTTTCTATTGTTCTTGAAATAAGCTTTTCGCATTTTAAAACTACTTACTATTTAGCCTCTAGGATTATAACAGTAAACATGTATAAGTATTAAGTATAATTTAGTTTTTTTTTTTTTTTTGATATGATTATACATTTCAACAAGATAACAACTAGATAATAATATGTATACAAAGAAGTGTAATTAGTAGCCTATAAATATAATTTAGTAATTGCAATAGTATTTACAACCGTATATTTTAATAAAAACAATTGATTTATTTCCATTAAAAATTATAATGTATTTTATATTTTATCTAAAATTTTAGACTATCTAATGGAAAACAGAGTAGTCCTAAATTATAAATAAATACTATTGTTTAATGTTTGTTTAAAATATTAATTTTCGTAAATATATTTTAACATTAAACATAAAAAAAAAAACAATATTAATAAAAAAGAACAACAAAGGATTTAGTATAATAATAATATATTTTGTTATAAGTTAAATTAAACAATAAAAACTGACGAAATTGGTAACAACTCAAGTTTGAATTTCAAACAAACGATTCCTCGTTCATTAATGTTAACGACAAAAATTATTATAGAAATAAAAATTACACAAAACACAATGAAATGTATAATAGTTTACATGTTTAACAATACTTACTGCGTATATTGCTACGTCTCTACGCAATTAATTGTACTTATAAAATATAAGTATTAGATGGCGTATAATTGCATGTTATAGCTTAAATCGTCAAATATAATTATATGTACCTATAATAATAATAATAATAATAATATACGCATTTATATTTTTCTTCTCTTAAATTGTTAACGTGATAAAGCCAACATTTTGGGGGAAAAAATAACTGTGAATTCATAGTCCACGGTACACATAAACGTAGATGCCTAACCTATATAACCGTATAAGTCTCTAAATAATTATTCTTAATTTTAATCCTTAATTCACGATCTTATAATTAGTAATAATTTCGAACAATGATATGTATCGAATTTAATTTATGATATGTATGAACTTGGTTGCTTACACGATCGAGACGTGTAAGTATTATAATAATAGAATAATATAAATTATATATACATAGTAAAATGTGTTTGAGACGAAACTTATTGGAACTAAAAATAAATTCCGTTTTTATTATTACGGTTCCTATTTTCTACAGAAGTAAGTAAGTACAAAGTTGAATTTTGAAAATTAAACAATTTTTTATGGATATCTATTTTTTTTCGAGTTCGTCTTGACAAGTTTCATTGTGCATACATATGTATAAACTAAAAAAAAATGTCTTAAAGAAACACTTCTGTTTATACTTGTGTATTATATTTTATAGTATAACTGATATTTATAAGTGAAACTTAAAACATAGATATTTTTTATTAAATTTTTAACGTACCGTAAAAATCAAAAAAAAAAAAAATTAAATAAATAACTGCGAATTTATAATCCGCACTCCACGTCACAGATAAACATAGATATCCTAAATAATCGTATTAGTTTCTAAATAATTATTCTTAACTTTAATTCTTAAATTACGATCTTAAAATTAGTAATAATTTCGAACAATGATATGTATCGAATTTAGCTTATGATATGTATATGAACTTGGTTGCTTACACGATCGAGACGTGCGAGTATTACAATAATATAAATTATACGAGTGAATTGTGTCTGAGACGGTCCTAATTGGGAATAAAAAAGAGTTTTTATTAATTACCGGTTTTTGTTTTCTAGGGGAGTAAATAAATACGAATTATTCAATTTCGGTTTTAAAAGGTTTCTAATTTTTTTCTGGTTTTCGTCTTAGACAAATTTCATTGCGCACACAAACACACACACACACACACACACACATAATATATATATATAAATTATAAAAAAAAAGGTAATTTCATAATAAACATATTATTGTTTCTATGATTATTATTATATTTTATTGTATTACTAATATTTATATGTACATATTAAACATATTGATATGTGTTGATACAATTGGTTACCCTTTAAGATATGATATATCTACTTATTATTATAATGTATACTATACACCTATCATGATTATATTCTCAATAATCGAAAATGTGTAAGATAAATAAAGTTTGCATGTACAGTCTATAGGTTCTGATAGAATATTAAACATTATATTATAAATGTAAAGCTAACGTTTTTAAATTGGAATTCGTACGTAGATATGCAACGATAAAAATTAATAATTGAATTATAGCCGTTGATATGTATACATGTATAACAGTGTATTGTTAAATTATTTTTTATTTTTGAGCATTTCGGAAAATGTGATGTTTCTATATTATAATATATTTTATTAATTTGCGCGTGAAAAGAAATTCTTTATTGATATTGATATTTCTGAATTTATTTAAATTTATATATTAATTAAATCTTAAGATTACACAAAACATTAAATATCCATTGAACAGTTACAACATCATGTACCTACGTATTAAACCTATTAATACGTATTAATTTAGGCATGCGATTATTGCTAAACGTTTAACTTATTTATACCGTCAGATTGGTTAGAACATAAATGTTTTGCCTTCTGAACATTTAAATGGGTAATTTATAAAATAATTATAATATATTTTGGATAAAATATCAACGTATTCGATTTCGAATGTATTTTATTTGAGAAAACGATTTTGACTAAAATAGTTAAAGTTTTATAAAGACAAAATTTTTACAAGTGAATTATTTTCAAGCGTTTGGGTTAAAAATCTATAGTTGGATTATCTATAATTATCATTTAAAATGTTACAATAAACGTTAACGAAATTATACTACAAATCGATATTTTAAGGTCGTCTTGTATAAAATGATTTATTCGATTCGTTCTTATAGAAACAAGTTAATCTATTTTTTTTAAACTATTGCGCACATATCTAATGTTTTACTAACATTTTATTAGTAGTGCGAGTATTTCTAAATAAAGTATCTTATTAAATACTAAGCAATGGCTATAGTACACAATTATTATAGATCGATCATTTTGGTAAATATAACGTGGCTAATTAACGAATCGATCAGAATTTTGAATTATTTGATTTATTGAATTACAGAAAGTGATTTTATTTTAGTAATTCGCTCAATTTAACCAGATAAAATCTCACAATATTAATTGTTTATTATACGAGGTAAGATGAAATAAGTAAAATTTAGTACATTTATACGCAATAATGTGTGAAATGAAATTAAAAAAAAGATATCGCGTTAACTTATTATTAATGTTTAATATTTAATAAGTAGATATTCATAATATACTGTTTTCAATAAATACGTTGTGTATGAGTAATCTTTTCCAGTAACAATTAAAGGATTTAATAGCTAAAAATAGATAATAGATGATACAGTGTAATTAACGACACATTAAAAATAATAATACGCGTATTACCCACCCCACCCGTTATATTAAACATGGCTTTGCTACCTTTTATAATATTGCTTAGTCTACACATATTTAATTTGTATTAAGTCTTTATTTTCCCCGAGAAACTATTCAGTAAAAAAACGAATTCTGTTGTAGGTACATATGGTGTGATGTACGTATTTTACGTCATAATTAAAAATAGAGCCTCGGTTAAGCGTTTTAACGCTGTTGCCTAAACGGATTCCTATCTTGTGTGGGTTGAGACGGTCTTCTAAAAGGATTAGTGTCTTGAGATTGATGGAACGCGGCATTCTCGTTTTCAATCGCTACGTGCCCATCCACATCGGTTTCCGACTGTCCTTCCATTCTACTGTACTGGTTATTTACCGGTATGGGCTGTTCTTGCATGGCGTACGTTTGATATTCTTTGTCCGGTGGGTCAGCCATGAGTATGTTTGCCTCGTTTTGGAACGGTTTGAAGTCGTATATGTTTCTCAGTCTCATCAACGCTGGCGCGTACGCCAAATTCGAAACGGCTATGATGATGTTTAGCCAAGTGAATCCAATCATTTCCACCACCTCTCCGGCCACTATAGGACCAATGGCATATGCCAACGAGTATGAAATGTCCGCAATCGCATATATGCTACCGTAAACGGAAACGTATCGGACATCTACAATATATCCTAGTGTCGGGAGAATGGCCGTATCCACTAAAGCTATCCCAAAACATATGATGCAGATAGGAATCATTAACACCTTGTATGAGGTGGAAAATGGAATTATCAAACAGCTGAGCCCTTCAAGCGATAGTCCAATAGCCACCATGAGCCACTGATAGTTCGGGAACAGTTTCGACAACTTAACCGTCAGTATCACGCCAAAGACGTGCGGGAAAAATGCCGGCAACCATATCATTCCCATCTTCCAGTTGTCGTGAGTGATGTGATCTTCCATCCACAGCGATATAGTGGGTTCTAGAAACGCGAGCGCAACATTGGACATCATCAGGGCTCCCGAGCACACAGCTATGTAAGGGTCCATAAAAAGTTTCCATATGGGTATGGTTGGAACTTTTTTCAAATGTTTCTGTTCTTTAAGCTGTTGTTTGATTGGTTTCATGACGAGAAGCAACATCAACCCATCAACGAGACAGACGAACGCGAGGATGAGGAATGGAATTTCTTTTCCCGCGAATTGATATAAGGCACCTCCGAAAGGTGGCGCTACCAAACAACCGAAGCTGATGAACGCTAACGCGATGCCCAGAGCTTGAGCTCTCTCGTTTTCTTCAGTAAACCGATCGGCAATCATCGCTAAACCGGACGTATCGGCGAACGCTGAACCGACTCCTTGAAGACTTCTAGCTATGAACAGAACTGAATAACTCCTTCCGCATGCAAATATCGATGTAGACAAGAACATAATTGATAGGCCGATCATCATCGGTATATCGTATCCGATTCGATCGATCAATGCGCCGGAAAACGGGTTTACCATAAGCTGTACGATCGCTTTGGACGCGAACAGCACGCCGGTAGCCGAGTCCTGTCCATGATGGGACGGCGGTGTGATTGGATCGTCCGTAAAGTTAACTACGGCGGGAATGTCCCCCCAGGAATCCACGTACCTCAGGTAATCTGGTATGATTGGTACGATGACCATGTACAGCATGTTGTCTAACAACAGTGCTATGGACACGATTACTAGAATCAGCCTCCTTTGGATAACTGGTTCTTGTATCTTCTCCCATAATACTTCTTTGAGCTCGTTTACCTCTAAGTTAATAAGTGGCACTTGAAACGTGCCCACAGCGTTCCAACATCGAAACAGCGGATTTCCTGATTGTTCCATGATGGAGATATCGATATCACATTACACGACCTCCCCCGATGAAACGGTGGCGGAACTCACCATGATTGATCCCAGACCTTCAACAAAAAGATACAAAATATAATCGTGTTAGAAAATTAACGTAAGACAACAGATAGAAAAATAATGAGTGTATCTCATTGCAAAGGTATGAAATCCTTCATGGAAAGTTCTTCGATAATAATAGGTAAACAGCTACAATTTATTTAAATAAACATAGAATCTGCAACCTTTGCTGTGAGAAAAGCTTAAATAATAATACAATATGTTTTTAAAATGCATCCATACGTACAAACATTGATTTACTCTTTTGAGCACATATTATAACTACAGCTAATGTATCCGTATAATAATATTACTATAATTATCAACATCATGTTAAATGGCATTAAAGTATTTATTTTATTTTCAAAGGAATATGGCCACGTTGGTGTTATACTAACGTAAACGCTTGTGTAAAAGACGTGATAATTACAGATGCCATAGTTGCTCTCCGGGGAATAGGTTGTTCATTTAAAGTTACAAAGCCGTCAACTGAAGGGACTGTCAATTGCATGCGTAACTTCCCGGTACAAACGGTTCTTTATTACTTTCCAAAAATAAATTACATGGCAACTAAACGTGACGAACCAACCAAATATCCCTCAAATAATTATTGCTTTATGTAATGGGAAATAACAATTTTTTTTTAAACTATTTAACATATTTCAATGTGATATATAAAACTTTGATTAAAATCATAGAAATTGTGAATAAAAAATAAAATATACGAGCAACTAGGAGTTTTATTTTTAATTTTTAAATTAAATGTGCGTTTATTCTATAGTTAGTTCTTAAAAATTATATATACATATTCATATATTATGTGAAATTAGAACGGTACATATTATAATAATATGTGCGCAAATGAAATAAATAAAAATATTTTTAATGATTTACACTACTTAAAAAATAATATTGTTTTCTCATATCAAACAAACAATATTTACGTTTAGTCATAGTCTCCGCCAACAATGATTTTTGTGTTTATTTTGGTCTCCCCCCAACATTTCGGCCGAATTCATAAAGATATCCAAGACCCTAACGTCTCATTATTTTTAATGATGCAATTTGCTAATTAACCGGTCACCATACACGTCAAGAGGGAGCGACCCTCCTTGTACGTTTCGTTCATTCTATAGGGTTCGGGTGTCGATAATCTACGCGTTTCACTCGATGCAGATTCGTTTGATATTATGAAAGGAAAAAAATCGGTACAACGACTCTGAATATGGCAACATAGTTAACTAAAACAAACGACATTTTATTCAAAAGTTACTTAAAGTGTGCGATTAAATTTCATTGTAGATTTTGCATTGACAATTTCTCTTTTTAATGGAAATACTTCTCAAAATAAATATAATGATCATTTAAAAAAGAGAATTGTAAAAATTTTGAAATATATTCTAATACAATTTCAAATAAAATATCTAAAATGTATTAATTTTACTGTAAATAAATATGTATATTTTAAAATATATTATCATTAATGTATTAAGTGAAATTTAATATAGAAATTAATATACATTTTAAATTTGTTAACGTATTCTCATTTCGGTGATTTCTTAAAAGGTTTTACCTAAACATTATTAATATAATGATAAATGATTCGTCAAATGACAAGGAAATATACAGTTTTTAAAAAACATTTATAATTACACTCGAATAAGTGTCCTTTAAGAAATTACATTTGGATGCATAAAATCTTATTTAGATGATCCATAATTTAGAGTTACATTATTGCTATAATTTTTTTATTATTTATTAGCAATCTTGTGTACATAATTTTTATTTTTATTCGATGTGATATTAACATATTTCACTTTTTAGTAATTTTCAATGAAAAAAATCAGTCATTGCGATTCATTTTACCATTCCAATATTAGATTGAGAAAGTGGTCATTTTGTATTTGTTATTTAGTTAGATACACTCGTCATATACATAAACATAATTATACTACGGGTACAAATTGATTTTTCTATAATTCACTTATTTCTTTTTTTATTAGTAACTGATTACTTTTTATATAGACAATATCTATTAGACATATAATTTATATTATAAAACTTTATATAGTTTATACATTATTTCAATATAAATGCACATACATTTTTAATAAAAATATTTTAATATGTATACAAAAGAGATTTAAAGAGGCAGATATGAATTGTCTTATCAATTCAATTTAAAAATCGTAACGTTTTTTTATAATTTTATTGAGAATGTTTTAGTAATATCTGCTATTAAAACGAATCGGCTCGGAAAAGCGTAACCTTATTTTTAACGTTGCGGAAAAAAATATTTTTAACCGTGCTCACCTAAGTCAATTTGAAAACGTTTCAACAATTCAGTGTTCTGTTGAAATTAAATCAACAACACCACTTTTATGTAAAAAAAAAAGTCTCGCTTCTTTTTCTTTTCGAATTAAGATAATGTCAAAGGATTTTCTTTTAACAAGTAGCTTTTAACAGTAGCTACGTAAAGATTTTCTTTCTGAAAGTAATATAAAAATAATATCAAGTGATAATAATCTCTTAACTATAGTTTAATAGAAATATTAAAATGGTATAATTAGAAAAATTAGGATGAAAAAAGCGGTGTTGTTATGTGGGGAATCGATCAAATCGATGAAAACTATTGTATATGGTGTTAAATTATTTGCCATTTAAAATCAACAATTAATCGTTCTATATTCAAAAAACCATACTAGATGAAAGCAGTTCATTACAAGAGAACGTTATTTAAAATATCAAGCAGTTACACGAAAATTAATAATATATTAATATATAAATTGTATTAAAAATCTATATTTAATCATAAATATATTGTTTTATAACATCAAACCTGATATGTATATATATTAATAATATAAGTAATATCATACAGCAAAATATAAGCATTATCTCTTAGTGAAAAATATAATATACTTGTATTTCGGCTTATTAAAATTTTAAATGTTATTATAGGGTTCTTATTATTGTTAATGTTGTAAAAAAATTCAAACAAAAATAACGTTGAACTCAATAGTCTCTTTTATTACTCACGATTTTCAGGAAAACAATGAGAAATTGCAAGATCGTCCTCTAAGTACCGACTGTGATTAATTTTTAATTTAAAAAGAAGGTAAATAATTGTATTTTTTTTAGCAGAAGTACCTAATGGTTTATACATGCACCCTAAATAAAAACATATTCTTTTTTAATGATTGATAAAATATTGTAATTAATCTAAACTAACTGACAACATTTTGACACTATTATTTCAGTAGCTCTCTTAATATGCTAAAATAATAGAAACATTTTTACGTTTTAAAAGAATTTTTTAAAATATTATTATAATAAAATTACCGAAATTAGTATAAAACACCTAACTATTGTTACATATTAAACATTTTGCACACTTTATAAAATTGTTCGTCAATTTATAATTTTTCTATTGAAAATACTAACGTCATTAAATAATACTAAACATTTAATAAACACTATTTTATTTAAATTATTTTCAGTAGAATTATCGAGAATTTAATCTGAAAATATCGTTGTAAACAAATTGAGTTTAAATTTGAAATTATATTATACATTAATGGCGTACATTTTATTTTTCAAGCAAAAAAGAAATTTAATTTTAATTAAATATAAAATGATCGATATGGAAGGAAGAATTTTATGTTATAAAAAAAAATTACGAAAGGAACATTAAAAAAACAATATTTTTTTCGAAATATAAAACAGTAAATGTTCAAAATGATATGGTAGACGCTATACAAATATATAAAAAAAAAATTTCAAATTATTTCCATAACAGCATAAAAGTGTTAGATATGACAAAATGTTGAAAAAAGTTCTTAGTACTCTTTTTTTAAATACACACGGCTTTCTTCTCATCAGACCACTGATTAGCTATTGATATAAGATTATAATCTCCAATAAAGTTATCGTAAACGGTCGTCATGAGCTTTATTACGAACTTTGTGTTTGAAACGTATACGATTGGCCATTTAAAAATTATTTATTCAAAATATAGTATACGATATTATATTATTTTGATGTACTTGATAAATTTATCGAATAAAATAAATACCCACAAATAATAATAATAATAATAATCCCCCCTAACCGTTAGGGCCTAACGAATCCAAAACGTATTTCGAAGTCTCGCATCACCGCTCACTACACTACGCCAGTCGAGACAAACAACTGGGAGCTAAAATACCATAAAAGTGATTAAAAAAAATTAAATTCTAAAATTTTCCTACACTGGCTTTTGTCCGGCGCTTCACCATGGTGGTCTGTGTATTATTATACACACTTATTCGCATCCGGTTATGGAGCTGTTTCCTACTACACTCTACAATAACCGGTCTTTTGAACCAGGTCGTCGGAATGACACGAATAAAGTTTTCTAATTTATATTTAACAGCTCCTAGTGTAACTATGACCCATGATGTTTATCTCCCAAACACGATCTTTGTAACGAATTATTTATTTATATGAACAATAATTAAAGTAAATTAACGACATACACTGTATTGGTTGGTCAAAAAAATAGCTAGTTTAACCAAAATGTGTTTCATGACCTAACGATTCTATAAACAAACTTTTATTTTGCATATTTTTGCATATTTTGCTATTTTTGAATTTTTAGGGCATATTTTAGGATTTTGTACATTTTAAAGTCATTTTCAACTAAAAAAAAAAAAATCGATGATTACAAAATGATTTTTAAAATTTATAATTTTATAAATATTAACAGGCGAATTGATAACTTTATTACCAGTGTTTTAGATAAAATATTATTAATTCGGTTTCTATGGTTTTCAATTTATTAATAATACGATATATGACAAATAATGAATAATCTATACATTTTACAATTTATTTCATAGATCGTGAAACAATGCCATTCAATAAATTAAAAAAATATATTTAAATTCGACATATTTAAAAATTTTAAATTATAATATTACAAAAAAATGTAAAATATTTTTGTCGGGATTAACTGTAATAACTAAAAATAGTAATAAAATACGATTTTAAAATTTTCTATTAGGTTTTTTTTAAAAATTTTTTTTTTTTTTTTAGAGCATATTTTAAGGGCATATTTTGGTAATTTTTAGCGCATGACTGCACACGTATTTGATAGGTTTTTAAGGCGTATAAATATCTGCCCTAGTCACAACTCCGCGTGTACAGTCCCGGTCCTGCAGACGACGAGGTGTGCGGGGACTTGCGCGCAGTTTATTACCCCTTGTCGCATGTCCAATTTCTCCTCGAATGCCGTGACCGCACGCACTTAAACTTTTCCCATATCTTTCCACCTCGTTATTGTGTCCCCCCGTTCTCAATCCAACGACGGCCGTGGCCGCCGCATCACGCACTTACGCTAACGGTTTTACGACTCGCGCCGGCGGCGTTTATGCCCCGCGAAACGGGTGACGGAGGCGTGGCGAAAATAGTGAAAACTATTTTTCCCCGAGATTGCGTATTACATTGCGCGTATACGCTCGTCTGTACGTATAACATGTGAAAATATAGAAATCTAAAAAAAAAAAAAAAATAATTTAACCGCCGCCACCGAGAAACCTCGAAACTCTTTACCGCGTTTCCCGGGAATCCCGAGGGTTTCTATTATAGTTTACAGACTTTTTTTTCTACATTTTTTTTTCTGCCACGTATTTCTGACTGGAGGAAATCGAATACCGTCTTATTTATAAAATATCGTGTACGACAGGTACGTATACGCCAGGGGTCGGCAAGTAATTTCTATTGGGGTCCTAAAGAATAAATCAATGAGGTCCAGTGTTAAAAATCTTTGTCCGATCTATTTTTGTAAGATAACATAAATATGCATGGAGATTATTTTTACGCACTTCACTGCCTGGAGGAAATTTTATATGAAAATCTTTATGATGAGTACGGTTTCACAATGCCGTTTTAAATTTCCACTTTTAACAATAGCGACAGTTGAATTGCAAATTAAGCGGACTGGAATGGCTCCAACCCTTTCAGGTAATACAAAACAATATAGTTCTGTCCACTCATTCAAAAACTTTCTGTTTTCGCTGTCAATTTTACGTTTTTTACTGAACATTTTGAACGAATAATACGAAGAAATATTATTATAAAACGAAACACGCACTGTATCCACCGCGGCGAATGTACACGAACTAATATATTATACACTATATATTATTAAAGTAAATAACATAATCAAGTACAATGTGTTGAGGGGGTCCAGAGTTATGCCTTCCGCGGTCCGGATCCGGACCGCGGTCCGCCAGTTGCCGACCCATGGTATACGCTGTACAGCCGCAGATTAGATGAATACGGATTGATCACACGGGCCGAGAACAAAAGAAAATTCGTTCCCGATCGGTCCGTTCAAATCAATGTAGGTACGCGCACAACGATATAAATTATTGTGCCGATACCGTACAATATTATTGTACAACTCCTTTATTGTCTTAAATAACGTTATCGTAATAATGCGTGTTGTCACACACAGGTAAAAACACAGATTAGACGTGTACAGACGGATCACTCGATCTCGAAGTAAACAAAAAAAATAAAATAAAATAAAATTACGTCACAACTCGTTAGGTACCACAAATCAGTGTTATCGCCGTGATAGCGCAATAAAATTGTATAATTTATATATTATATGATATAACAATGTATTATGTACCTGAAATTTAAACATTATTCCCGCGAAAACATTCTAAAAAAAAAATGCAAAATTCATCGACATCCCGGCCCTAATAACGATGGTTAGGTTATTATAATTGTGGTATCGTGTGAGGGGTCGAAGGAAAACGGGATCAAAGCTTTCCACGAGTTCACAAGACATTTAATTGTTTTGGAACGGAAATTTTTTTAATAATATACTTTTAGTACCTCTACTAATAATTGTTTCCGAATTCGAGCGAGCAATGTGGTGTTAAACTGGAGAATACATTTAACCGGTGTAACAGATAAATCTATCGATACAATAAGCAACAGGAAAGGAAGAAATCCCAGTCCGATTTTACCGCCGTTATGACATATTTTCAGGGCGAAAAAGATAAAATTATTGTCTTTTGGGACATTCATACGTACCTATATAATTAAGGAAATTTTATATTTGAGGGTTAGGGTTCAGACCCTCGCCAAATTTTTTCTTAAAATAAAATTTAACGATTCATATTATTAGTTTATTATTTTTATTTTATTTCATATTTATTTACCTAGTCTCAGTCCCCTTTAGAAAACGTTTGTTGGCTACGGGCTTGGAGAGGGAGCGTTTTGTCTTTTCCCGTTACATAACACACACACACGCACGAAAACGATAGTTCTTTTCGCAAAAGCGTATACCATAGCTTAAGGTACAGTCAGGGCTCCCACAAAGGGGGGATGGTCAGTGAGTACTATGGTCCCGGGGCCCGGGGAAAAAAACATAATATACCTATACATATTATTAATTTAAATTAGAAAAATAAAATGAGACATGTGAGTCACGCCACCCTAGTCACCATATCTTTATACAATATTGGTATACAAATAATTTGATTTCTTACTACGTCATTTTTTGTAACAAAATGTGTAGGCGGGTGGTGCGTGCGGCGCGAGCATTTCTTGGAAAAAATAATAGGGAAATAAATCCTGGAAGATAAGATCAATATTAGTCCGCCGCTATAGAAATATTAACGTTGTGCCGCCTGTCCTTTTAGTACTATTTTTGCTGGTCGAAAATGAGATAATTATGGGGTTTCTATATATTTAATTTTGTCAATAGGTATTCGTATTCGGGTGTTCTCACAAAATGTACATGACGTACAAAATATGTACAATACAATTGTATTTTTATACGTAAAAACGCTATTTTTAATTTTGAATAATTTACATTGTATTTCGTTATACACAAATACTTTTTTAATAAAAAATGTTGATTTTTTTTTTTTTATTAAACTGTAGTAAATTAATGTACTCGTGTTTTAAACTAAAATAACTGATATTTTATAGAGCTTGTGTATATAATACGAGAAAAAGAAGCGGTATGACCCGTGTTTTAGGTGATTTTTTTTTTTTGTAAAAATAATATGTTAGAATAATTTATAATTATTAGATGATTATACGTATTAATATTATACAATGAGGGCCCGGATTCATTTACAGTACCGTAGTTGAAAGAATAATCATGTGGGGGAGGAGGGGGCTGGGTACAGTCGATTACGGTGGCCGAAAACGACGTAACAAAACGCCGCGGGAACGGGCTCGAACGGCCTACGTCCGCGGCGAACAAAGAGAAACAACAAACGCTTTATACCGCGCAAACCGAGAACGTCGAGACCCTCTCGCGCGTTCTTCGGATTTCCTGCGAATGTAAAAAAGAAAATTATCGTCAGAGGGTCGACCCCTGCAGGACGAGACGCGCGGCGGCTGGTTGTGGCGGAGCGACGGTGTGCGGTGGGCGAGTACGGCGCAGGAAGTAATTGAGTTTGCTCGCGGGGACGTTGCGTGCGGGGATTTTTGCCCGCGAGAAAAAGCCGCCACAAATGCTGTCCCTTTTGTTTCTTCTCTTCAAAACCCGAATGTAAAAGCGGTCTCGGTTGCGTTTTCATACCGTGTCCCCTACCTATAACCCCGTAGTACGGCGAGGAATCAGAAATTGGGTTAGTTTTCTGGTTTTTTTTTTTTTTTCTGTTTTGTTCACTCCCCACAACGCGCGAAATCATCGGCTAACCGACTGCGAACACACCGTCTACGTTCGATAACCGTTTGCATACGCGTGTCTCGTGGATTCGAGATTTCCGATAAAAGACTACGCTCGCGATTCGTCTGCACGCACTAATATATCAAAACGTTTTCTAAAACAAAATGTTGTCTACATAGGCGTGCGCACAGGGTGTGCCGGGTGTGTCAGTGGCGTATTTGAGGGGGGGGGCGATAGGGGCAATCGCCCCCCCCTGAGAGATTTAAAAAATTATATTATTTTATATTATATTGGCTGAGATCAAAAATGGGGCAAGATCGCCTAACGGGTTTGGCATTGCTTAATATTCACCATACTACAACATTAAATGTAGATGATGTAATTGATACATTTGCTAATATAGTAAAAAAAGAAATATAGACTTAGTTTTGTAAATTAAATAAATAAAATGCGTTTTGTTCAATAATTATATTCCTACATATAATTTTTTTTATTGGTGGGAAGGGGGGAGTTTTTTTACCATCGCCCCCCCTGAGGTGAAGTCTCAAATACGCCACTGGGGTGTGTCGTGGCACACCCCGTGGCCCGTGGCTTTTTGTACAACTTTCATTCATTCGGGGACTTTGTTTGAATTTTAAGCTATAAATAATAAAAATTAGAGAAAATAAATTAGGCGCTCTAGCAAAATTGTTTAATATTCTAATGTAGGTTACTAACCACTAGGTATATACTATATTGTAAATATATATCTAAATGTTGTGAAGCACAACATTTAATCGATAAGTTTTTATGAATTGATATTTTGCATTAAATTTATCCTTTTTTTAGGTTGAGAGTTAGGTTAGATTTGCTTGGGCTCATATAAGGGAAAGCGGCCCAATTTTCTTCATGGCACACCCCATACAAAATTCCTACGCACGCCTATGGTTGTCTACCGTTAGAAAAATTATGTCGAGAGGTGTTCACTGTTACATTATACACCGAACTATTAAAATGATTCCCGTGGAAAACGCGATACTAGAGCTGAGGCGAATCCAACGGTCGTTTAGTCCTTTATTTAGGGTACTGGTACCACGATTTACCAGTAAGTCTTTTTTTTTCCATTATCAATTTTATATAAAGAGACCAAATGTTTCTCAACGGGATATTTAATATATATATATTGGCACACTGTTTATTGACACACGTTTATACGTTTGAAAATTATTATCAAATTTCTTTTATACGCATGTGGACGTGTCGAAGTGGTAAATAATTTTACCGCCGATACTTCGTGATACTTATTTGAACACTATGTTGCACGTAAACACTCGAAATAACGTCTTGTTCCTTTCGGCGAATCGTTACGAATATTGAGTTAAACGGTGAGTAATTAAAAAAATTTATGTATTTAATTCATGCGTAATTAAAAATTTATTTATTTTCAAGTGGTTTAAAAATAATCATGAATTTAATAGTACATTTTTTTTTTTTTTAATAAACTTCAATTTTTTTTCGCATTTTATTTCATTAATTATGCATTTCATTTTCATTAATAATGAATTCAATTTACACTAGCTTTATAATAATGTTTAGTTTCCATTGTTCTCCTCTTGTGAACTGTGATTGCTAAAGAAAAAATGTCGACGTTTCTATAGAAATTTGTAAAAGTTCTGTTATTTTTATCCATTTTGTTGTGAACTGACGTACAGAAATGTAAATTTTTTTGTTTGATTTTTTTTTTTTTTATGATTATTTGCAATTATGTAAAATATATATATAGATTTTATTTTATTATATAAGTGTACTCAAAAACTTTTATGATAATAATATATAAATTATATTTATATAATTATTTAACAATTAAAAATTAATTATTTTATTTTATTGAACTCAGATTTTTAAATAATAAAACATGATAATACAGTGGCGTATTTAGAAGGGGTCCAGGGGTACTGGACCCCCCCCCCAGAACCAAAACAAATTTTTTTAAAAATAAAATGTACTTATTTGTTAAAATTATCCAAAGGTATTTTTTATTAAATAACTTATATATCCTGTTGGAATTTTCAAAAAAAAAAAAAATTTGGACCCCCCCCAGAAAAAAGTTGAAAATACGCCACTGATGATATAATCACTCTACTCAACTCAATCATCGACGATCAAATTGAAAATTTGAATTAATTTATTGTTATAACTTACAATACATGAAAAGAATTTCAAGACTCTAATAATGTTACGTATTATTATTACCATAAGTTTGGAACACAATTTTTTAGTAATATTGTAATTGTTCCGACTAGAAAGAGTAGAGAATATAGTATAAAAGTATATTATTATTATATATAGTATATATATAATTAGTATAAAAGAGCCCTTAATTATTGCATGTGAGGGGCCTATTTGTAGTATTATTATACTCGACCAAATTAAATCCATGGGTTTTGTTGAATTTTTCGACCAACATTTGACTCTTTAATCTGTGACTATATTGAGGTCAAGTGATTAACTGTTATGTTTATACCAAAGGTCGTTGAAATGAAGTAGACTCGGAGTGTTACTTTTTTTATGAAAAAGTTTATTATACGCGCGAATAAGTGCGTTTTTATTTTTACGACAAAACTTTTTCTCAAACTCTTAATGTAGCTCGTATATTTGTGATAAAAACGTCTTATTACAGCGAAGGCGTGTCCCAACGTTTATTAGTAGAACAGAGCGACGAGATACTTATCACAGTCATCGATAACATCCAAGATTTCTCATATTTCGTATGCGTTAAATATATATTAAAAAATATTTTCCGTTATTTCTTTACCCATGAAATTTATAATATTTAATTTATAATGCGTTTCACTCGAATACAAACAACAATAGGCGTGTTGCTCCTTAGTTGTTTTTTTTTTTTCAATGTTATACGTATTCGAATAACTGTAGTGTATATTGGCTTTTGACGAAAATACGAGAAAAATCAAAGATTATTAATTTCTTTACGTTATTTTAAATTGAATTATAATTTATAAAATACGAGCGAATAATTGACTTTTATAAAGTTTGTATGAAAAATAATAATAAAATTATTTTGTAAATATATTCAATCAACCATTAATAAAGGATTAAATTAAAACGTAGGTAATGCATTTTATTTGAATACATTCTAAAATATAATAAAATATACAAATTTATTCTCTCGCTTTATCTATGATATATTATAACTTCTCAATAATTATTTGTATGCAGTAATATTACCAAATTATATCGATAAATAATTATTATTTAATTTTGATTGTTTTAATCATTTTGATATACCTAATGTTTTCTTTATTTCATAACTGGATTTTGGAAGAAATAAAAAAAACTATCAAACATCGGTGTTATACGATCTGTATCGAATGTTTTTTAATATTCATTTTACTAAAAACATAACCAATTAATTATTTAAAAATTATCCACACAAATTATATCAGATAATGGTATAGTCCATGTGTTTGAATACGTAAGTACCTTAGGATTATAAATGTATAAAATCTAATATTTCTATTTTTTTTTTTTTTTTTTATCTTTGTGTTTTGTTTTATTCATAAATTATCATCTGTTTACAAATTGATACATTATGTACCTGTATAGCCTTTCACTGTAGTACTCAATCAAACAATTCGTGGTACAACAATTGAAATTCGAAAACGTGATTTACGAATACACTTCATAATTCAAATTAGGCATAATTTTTAACAACGTTACTTCATTAAATTACGCATATTACATCCGAGATTTTTGACAATTACTTTTTCTTCAGCAAAAACAAATCAAATCAAAGACCAAAGAAAACTTCATTTTCATCGACTGTATCTGGCGTGTTCCGTTTTCGTTATATTTTCAACGAATTATTTGTATTTGGGTTTTCAATTATTATAACCATAAAATAAACTTGATTTCAGTTTTTGTACGTATTTTTCTCGTAAATTCGAGAGAAGAAAAAAAGAGTTTCACATTCCGATCAGAGAAATGGTTTTACAATGTACACTTTTCGAATAATATTTAACGTATAACAAATTGTCTATACCGTTTCTCTGTAGATTGAAAATCAATCATAAATTCTACATTAAAGATGATAGAAGCTCAGCATTTACTTTTGTGTACCTTAAAGTCAATTTACTTAAAATATTCTATCTATTTTACGGTATACCAGTATTAACATTTATCTAAACGTTATTAAAGCTTTAAGAATAAATAAACAGCACACTATAATTTTTGTACTGAACAAAGCTGGTAAAATTTAACATTTTTTATTTTTGAAGGTTTTTTTTCTTAATTTTATTTTGTTTGTATATATTGTGTATCAATTGGTAATTCAATATTTTCATAATATTTTAATAACTATAAAAAATATATCGTAAATTTAATAGTTTGAAAATATTGAATTACTTGATTCTTTATATACGTTTCTGCTATATATAAATATATATATTAAGCTTTAAATTGCATTGGCCTTTTGCCATAGTCATCATGTTAAAATTAGCAATTATTTTACATATACAAACGTATTTACTGGTAGTATTTACTATCAAACTGAATAAAAATTATTTTGATACATGTTTTTACATTCTCGTCACGTATTTTCAAACAATTTCGAACTAGTTTAAGTAATTTTTTAATAGAATATATCGATTTATATTCATTTATATATTTTTAACTTTAAGGTATCATCAACCAAATCCTATAAAATAAAAAATTGAACAATAGAATATTAAACTCGTTATTTTTATTTATTTATTAATTTTTTTTTTTTATAATTTTCAATATTTTAAACGATAAACAAATTGTAAAATGTCGTATTTGATACGTTTATCGTTTTATTCGTATGTTATTTTTTACGGAGATGTCAATTTCGATATTCGAGTATTAGTAATTAGAAAAACGTACAAGCATTTTTCATATGTGAACTCACAACAAAAATGCACACCTCTACTCATTATGTAATTTATCAATAATTTTTAATCGCTCGAATTTGTCGTCATTATTTTATTTGTATGCTTTAAGATTTTTGTTCTTTTTTTTTTAATGTGTTTTAATTGTATTATAATGATTTATGTTTAGCAAGAAAATCAAATAATTCGTACAAAGTGTAATTTTTCGATAATTTAATTAGACAAAATTCTTTAAAATGAGAAATTTAATATAAATAAATTACGTGAAATCTCCTTTAAACACCATAAAGATAATATCGTTAATCGTTTTTCAATAAAATCAATTTTCCACCATCAATGGTAACGACGTTACCTTATTATTAGTTAAACTATATTATGCCAAATGATGCTATAAGATTCACCAATCAATCACGTTCAGTAAGTACTTGAAACTAAATGTTAAGTATATAACATGTTTTCTTTGAACATTAACGGAAAATAAAAGAGATTGATTTTGGAACGATGTGTCGTAAAATTTTAGTTCAAAAATTCTAATACATATCGTGATAAAAATTACTAACTGTGAACTAATAATATTAGAAATATGCTTGCCATTGCTCGTTTATATTATTCTTTCAATTGTATTAATGCATGAGTATTGCCTGTTATACACGTTATAGTAACGATAATTATTTAACCTGCTCGATTTATATTGCAAAAAAAGAATTTATAATTCTGGATATAATTCCACAATAAACTTGTTAAACTATAAATCAAAGATTTTTATAATGTGATTTCCAATATCCAAATATTTTTATGTATCTAAGATGCGCTATACATTTCGTTACTATATATTGTTTTTATAGTATTATACTTTTAATCTGAACAAAAATGTATTTGTTACTTTCATAAACATAACTCCGTCCTATCGTTCTCTGTGATTTCAAATGATAAAAAATAATATAACGAAATAATTTTTGAATTTAAAAGGATATCCAATACGGATTTACAAAATTTCCAATCCGTTATACATATTTCTACTGTTATAGTTTCAAAAAGGCCTCCTATAAGAATAAAAAATATATGATATTATAAAACTAATTTAGAATTCATGTTTCACATCATATTTATATATTAGGTACCAAGAGTGTGCACAATATGTAAAATCTAGATCAGTGAATGTTTACAAATCAGTTAAATACTATAAGTAGACATATAAAATACATAACGTCGACATTTATATAGTAATTTTGTTGGATTTTTACATCAGTTGTGGGATACCAGAACTTTTAACTTACGGTCAAAGATTTTTAAAGGAAATCGCCTGAATGTTGAGCGCAGTCAGTGTTTTATTAAATCTTTTGTTATTTCAATAAAACTTGAAATTCGGTTAAAATAGCAATATACTACAAAGACTTCGTTGTATAATGACTTACTTCATGGGCGTAAGGATATAAGTTCATTTATAAACTATTATACACATGCGACAATTATATTATAGTAAAAACACTGACAGGTGGGATATGAAAACGTATTGGAATGTTTGAAAATCATTACCTAACCAGTGAAATCGACTAATAAAATATATTGAGAAGTAAATATTTGTAACTGTAGTTGTACAACATAGTAGCCGGTATACACGTGTTATACGTTTCAAGATAAAAATGTTTTTCAATAATTACGTAAAGGAACTTAATACTGGCAACATCGGTCAAAATCACTGGGTAAAAATCGACTTCATTCATAAATATTTATGTATTGTGCGTTTTTTAATAAAATTTCACCGAATATTTTACTGTATGTATACATTAGTAAATATAAAGACTTATTTAAATTTACGAGAAGCAATAATTTGTATACTGTAGTTTTAATCATTTACATTATAGTATTGTCTGATCTATAGAGTCTTGGAAAAAAGCTTATATTTTAAGTACAATGTTATTCTTTTATATTTGATCCAGTTCGTGTAACTGACACAAATATTTTTATTTCGTTGAAAATAATAAAAGTAGATTTACCAGTAACACGTATCAGTTTTAGTTAAATTTTATAAAAAGGATTATGACTCTGTCGCCGCGGTGACTTAAACTACTAGACAAAACAAATTAAATCGCCTATAATTTACTCGTTATAAATTTTCGTAATGATATTTATATTTTATATAGTAGATGTCTGTACGTGTTATTTATAGGTAATAATATTGTTCAGTCATATAAATATATTTCAAAGTCATTTATTTCTTAAAATAAATGTAAAACTATTTTCATATGTATAAACGTGTCTCGCGATTCATATATTTTATTTCAATCCTTTTGGATAATAATCTAGACGACCTACGAATCATTTTACAAAAAACAAAAATCTTCTTTTATTTCTACAAAAAGATAATGAAATTTCGAAATCCGTATTAATATTTTATTCGTCTGTGTGTTCAACTACTTTCGCCGATATATTATCACGTGATCGCAATAGTTAATTACAAAAATTGTCGTATTGAATTATTATCGAGGTATCGAAAAATATAACAAAACCTCGTGATTTTTAATAGTATTATTATTACTTTTCCAATAAACGAAAATATATTATTATTATTATTATTTCGTGTACGTAATTGCACATCGGTCTGGCAGATCATCGTTCTTCTACGAACGCACCCTCGAATGCTCGTATTTATGTATCGGTAAAAATAGTGCTCAAACTGTGGGAGTGTTTGAGTACTTTTTCTTTTTAAAAAAATGTAATTTCGTTATTCTTGCTTCTGATTTTTCTACACGGAACAGTAGGACACGTTTTTTTTTCTCAATAAAATCGTTTACTTCTAGTTATCAAAAAGAACACGCTATCAACTCAAACACCCGAGCATATATTTTAGTAGCGTCAATTATTTATGCCGAGTCAATGTATTTATAGAGGAATAAAGATAAAAGAAGACGAAGATGAATTTCAGTCTTAAACGAAATTGACAAAACCGTGACATACGACCATTTACGGATATATTCAGATATACGTTATATAATGAACATTTTTTTTAATAACAAAATTATTGTTGGTTGAATAACTTGTGCTATGAAATATAATTGACGAAAATTGCTGCGGTGCCTCGAGCGGGCAGGGAATCGAAGCCCTTAGTGAGGTTTATAAGACATTTCGTGTCTTTCGAAACGGAATTTTCTAATAAACTTTTTCCTCGTTGTACTAACGTTTTCTCAGTTCAAGCGCTGGGTGCGACGAATACCTGTGTTTTGCCGACTGCTCTCGACAAATGTCAAAATGTTTCGGACTCTTATTACCGATTGATCTTGGTAAATCATAAAAACTAAAAAAAAAAGTATGCAGAAAAATTCGGAATAATTTTCGCAATTCCAGATACGGTATATCTTAGGACGTACCGATGTCTGTAAAAAAGCCTGAAAAATAAAATGGACATAAATAATTTTTTTTCTTTATTAGTGTTGAATTTGTGTTGACATTTTCATTTTGTAAAGTTGCATTGAACAAGATAATAAAAGGATTGTTTATTGATAATTCATAACAAGTATATGAAATTGTATTGGACATCCAGTACTGACTTTTAAACCCGGCTCTCGTGTATTGTCTCGAATACGCAGAGCAATTGAAGATCTGCTGGAGAAAAGAATGTCGCCCTAAACGGAAAAATATACAGAAGTAAATCATAGCTACCGACAGCCGTGGAATGTCGTATAAAATTAATTAGTTACCGAATTGGCCGGAGTAAATGTAATGTAATTATTAATTTTTATACGTTAATAAACGACGAGTTTTAAAAAATGTATTATTGATATAATTATATATACATATCAATTAATATATTGTAATAATTCGATGAAGATGAACGGTTGGATGATGAGGGGACCCCAACGTGGGTCTGATTGAGTTTAATCATTGTAATGGGCGCTAATTTTTTTTTTTTTTTTAAGTCTTGCAGTCCCCTTTTTTTTATTTTTCCAATCCGAGCACGGGAAATACGTCTGAAATGATTTAGTAGGTCAACGGATGCAACTATAAGAGCCGAGACGAGAAAAAGAGAATGTCGACTATTATTAAGTCAACAAGAATTAACAAGCGGATTACAACAAAAGACAAGAGTCAACACACGCGGGGCCGACGAGAAGGAGGGTTTAGGGGGTCGTGAACACTGCTCGCTCGTTGTAACACACTATTCGGCAGTCGGCACAATTACAATAAAAATTTATTTAAAATATACATTTGAAATGAGAAAAAATATACATAATGCGCTATTGAATATGTTCGATATTATTCATAGCACATTAAAAATCCGTGAGTATTATTCGGAAATAAGTTTTCCTCTTTTTTTTTTAGTGCGGGCACTATCGCGTCATTCGACACCGTCTACACGCAAAAGTATTCGCGTACAGTTAACAATTGGAAACGAAAACGTACCTACGGATACAAAAACGAATCAGTGAAAATTCTTTCGATTGAATTTTAGTAAATATTTAACGACACGTTTGCCGGGCGAAGCGAGAAAAATTGTTTTCATAAAATTCGTCGTTATCGAGTACGAGTCGTCAGTTTCATTGAAATACGACACCTCACAATAATTATTACAATATTACATACACGCCAATAAAAAGGGGACTGCAGTGGCGCAATTACGAATGTTGTAAGGAAACGGTGTTTTGTGCTTGTATTTTCTTTAACGAAAACGACGTATTTTAATAAAGGTAATTTCTAAAAAATTGTTTCGCTTTTTTTTTTTCCTAGCTAATTCATCGAGTAGGTAGGTACGCTTTATCGAATTTATTTCGACACCTAATTACCGGTAGGTAGACTTTTTGTCGGTGACCTAAACTAACCGAACCGTATAGTACCACCGGTCGGTAGTTGCCGGGATCGATAAACCGATGAGGTGTGCGTCAGCGCCAGGTATCCCTGCGAGCAGAACGAGCAGGCGATCGGAGCGGCAAAGAAAACTTTTTTAATAATATATATTCATATTTGTGTTTTGACGTCAAACTGTTTTATACGTTTTAAAATAATAAATAATATATTTTGCTAAATAATGCGTTTTGCTGGTGAGAAAAACACTTGTATGAAAACGAAGGGGCGGCAAATTTCCTTCCGCTTGTGGACGGTAAAAAGCCGCTGAGGTATGTATATATTACGAATCCGGGATAAACGATTTTTTCGTTTAGAAAAATATTTTTGTATTAAACAATTTAAAAAAAAGAAAGGCCGCGAGAGGAGGGGACCCCTGAAGGGTACCTAGTGCTCGGACGGCCGCGACGTGATAAAATCGGATGTTGGCCGGACGATATTTGTGTGAGATCGGCGCACTTACCTAGAACCGAATTAGCAGCCGGGCCCGCGGACGTCTGCCAAAAGCCCCTGATGGTGGTGGCTATTTTCGACGGTGACGCCGTGACGGACGCTATGAGAGCCGACGCGTGCAACCTGCCCGGTCCGGAGCCGACGTCGAGCTCTTCTGCCGCAGCAACAGCAGCAGCCGGTCCGACCCGGTCGGCCGTCGCGCTCGTCGCGTCCGTATCCACCTTGCAGACCGAGCGCGGACTTGTTGTCGGACGCGCGATCCCGTACTCCCGCAGTCCTGGCGCGTCCGCGTTACCACGAGTCCATGTCGCGGACGACACGTGAACGCCGCTACTTCTTCTTCTTATTCTTATTCTTCTTCTTCTGCTCGGCAATACCGAGCGACCGGTTTTTTTTATTTCGCCTCGTCTACAGCCGCAGCACTCTTTTCGCGCGAACGACGTTTCTGTGAGCAGGATGAGGGGGACGCGGGAGGGTACGGGACCGGGGGCTGCGCAGACGTGTCCTTCCGGTGGAACGGCGGCGGCGGCGGCGGCGGGGGAGGAAACGGCGGATTTTCTTATTTCTACTGTCCCGCGCGGCGGTCGAACTCGGGCGCGTGACGGACGCTCAGTGCGACCGTATAACCGTCGCGCCGGGTCCCTTCGCCGTCGTCGCCGCCGCCGCCGCCGCCGCCGAAACCGCTCGTGGGCGTGTCGGCCGAACGTCCGACGCCCCCACACCCCCGGGGCGAACGAGGCGCCGCCTCGATTCGCCGGGCGCTTCTCTCGTCCCGCGGCCGGTATTCGTGCGTGTATCTGGGTCAACGGGACCCGTTACCGCGCCGCCGGTACTACAACGGGCTGTACTCGCGCGCCGCCGCTGCGCGCCGTCGTCCCCGGCGGGTTAGTCGGACGCCCGCCCGGCGTTCCGCCCGCCCGGCAGCGCGCGCATGCAAATCGACGCGCACGTAGGTACCTGACCGCGCGTCGCGCCGGTGCGGTGCGGTGCGCACGCACGCACGCACGCACCGCGTCGGCCAGCGGATGAGAGAGAGAGAGAGAGAAACCGCACCAGCGGGGCCGGTTTCTCGCCGCCTTAAGATAAACGGTAACGATATACGCTCAGTAATGAAACTTAAAAAAAAACGAAATAATAATAATAAGAAGTGGGAAAAATAAAACAATAATAACCGAGTTATAATAATTCACCGCCGCGAGTGTGAATCGTGCGAAAAATAATTTCGTTACAGAAATCATGACGGTCTGCAGGTCTCGCCGCGGCGCATTAATTTTTCTCGCCTTGAGTTCTGCGGAAAAATCCAAACGCGCCGGCCGCTTTTATTACGTATACTATATATAATATGGCTCGGGAGTCATGAAAAAGACAACAAAAAAAAAAAAATATGCTCGCGAAAAATATTATGCAAAAAATTATTCGCCGAGTTCTCGAAAGAAATCGCATTAATATGTGCACGAAAATGTGGAAAAATTAATTTTAATTTTTTAAAACATTACAGCGGGTCGGTGCGTTTCGACGTTTTATCGGACTACAAAAAAAAAAAAAAGTCGTCGCATCGAACCGCCAATATTTTCTCGAGGTTTTCAAACGTTTTCACAGAATATTTTTATATAACGGGAAAAACTGTATACGTTGTACGACATCGAGTTTTATATTATTTAATATTACGAGAAAGAAAAAAAATAACAATTTAAAGTATTGAATACGCGTAATGTGCGTATATGAAATTCAAGAAATACGCGCGTTCCCCGTAAAATTGACGATACGCGATTACTTCGACTTCCGAGCCCTAGACTTATTACTTTATACACAATTAAAAACATGCTTTAAAAAGAAGACTGCTAAAGCGAATCACTTGCGGGATAAAGATTTTATATAGAGTTTTGTTATTTCGCTGTATAAATTTGAAAGCATTTCAAACTGATCATTGCGTTCGATATATTAATAAACCGCTTTTCTGTGCAACGTAATGTTGTTTGAAATTCGGCGTCGATTTCAACAAGGATATTTGATTACTTATTTCATACTTTTTAGTGCATATTTTGATTTCGGTTTCTTTTTTTCTAGAACAAAAAAAATTTGTTTTATTTCGTCCTTTTTACTCGTAGTAATTACAGTAATCATATCGGCAAGGCCCCCACAAAGGGGGGTCAATGAGTACTATGGTCCCGGGTCCCGGGCTCTCTGGGGGCCCGGGGAAAAAAACATAATATACCTATACATATTATTAATTTAAAATGGAAAAATAAAATGAGACATATGAGTCACGCCACCCTAGTCACCATATCTTTATACAATATTGAATATAAATAATTTGATTTCTTACTACGTAATTTTTTGTAACAAAATGTGTAGGCGGGTGGTGCGTGCGACGCGAGCATTTCTTGGAAAAAATAATCGGGAAATAAATCCTGGAAGATAAGAGCGATTAGTGTGCCGCTATAGAAATATTAACGTTGTGCCGCCTGTCCTTTTAGTACTATTTTTGCTGGTCGAAAATGAGATAATTATGGGGTTTTTATATATTTAATTTTGTCAATAGGTATTCGTATTCGGGTATTTCCACAAAATGTACATGTAAAAAATATGTACAATACAATTGTATTTTTGTACGTTCAAACGCTATTTTTAATTTTGAATAATTTACATTGTATTTCGTTATACACAAATACTTTTTTTAAAAATGTTGATTTTTTTTTATATTAAACTGTAGTAAATTAATGTACTTGTGTTTTAAACTAAAATAACTGATATTTTATAGAGGTGTATAATAGAAAAAGAAGCCGTGTAACCTATGTTTTAGGTAATTTTTGTAAAAATAAAAAATTATATGTTAGAATAATTTATAATTATTAGATGATTATAAATATTAATATACAATGAGGGCCCGGATTTATTTACAGTACCGTAGTTGAAAAATTCATGTGGGGGGCCTGCATATCGATCGTTCCTGTTCCTGCGTTTGACCGGGTGGTTAGGTAGGACACTAGTCCTTATGAAATCGGAAAATATGAAGAAAAAAAAATACGAGAAACTCAATAACTGGCCGAATACTAGGCCAATATTTACGAAATCGGTATGAGACCGCCGGGAGGTGACACACTCTTTTATATAAAAAAAAATATTCGTCCAAATCGGTTCGTAAATAACGGAGTTATGAGGTAACAAACATTAATTGAAAAGCACCTCCTATTTTGAAGTCGGTTAAAAACGATTCTGAGCGGATCTTCCGTGTGTGATATATAGTACAAAGTATTCGGTAGAAATTTATAGTTTTATAAACTATTATAGTTTTGTGCCCAACGTAATTTTCACACAAAATTTGTAACTTTGTGGAAAAACTCGAAATTGTGACAAACGGTTTTCGAGATTTTTTTTTTTTAGTATAGTCGAGAGTACAGTAACGTACTTCTGACATTGTATTATTAAACAATTGTTAAGCCTTGAATTAACTTTTTTTTATATGAATTAAATATTCCAAAACTTTTATAATTATTGCTATAAATAGCCGAAAATTGAAAGAAATTCGTTGAAAATTTTTTTCTCTCTAACGTATACCGACTATATAAATATTGAAAATTATTTTGATGTACCTACAATATAATGTATTGGATCGCAATGGTATAAAACACAAGTATTTATAGTGGAATTGATTTTAATATAAAATTCCAAAACGTTAACACGAAAATACATTCTATTTCAGATAACAATTTTACCATCTGATATGAACAGTGGGATGAACTTGCAGCGCATAAAAGGTAATTCGAATATTCAACTGCAATAGATATTACTTTTATAGTTCCGTATTAGTAATCCGATATTTTTTTCTTTAGTATTGTGCTCCACAAGTCTCGTTTGGAATGCGTGTTGAGAACATTGAATACTCGAATATCAATATATTGTAATATAATATTATATTTATTGGTTATATCAAAAATGTAAATATTTATATCGTTTTCGTGAAAACGGCAATGGCGCTGTAAAACTGTACAGTATACTAAGAAAAGTTCAAGGATCGTCTCAACGAAATTTTGTTGGAAAGCGAAATGGGCCAAAGGCTTTACAAAAAAAAAATATTAATCGTCTTTTTTCAACGTTTAATCGAAAAAAACGTACATACCATAGCTAACGCACGAAATTAAACATAATTATCTTCATAGTAAAAAGTTTTTTATTTAAATCGTTTATCGAAAAAATACAAAAAAAATCGATCAAAGAGAATGTAAAATTTAATTAAATCGTAATAAAAAATTATATAAATTCTACTAAACGCTTAAAAACGTTTGTTTTTTTTTTTTTGCTTTGGTGGATTCAAAAATTATGCGTAATACTCATAAATTCCAATGTATCGTCTACTTAGCTTTCCATTTTCCAATACTATTTATTATGGGTAGTTCAGTAAGATGTTCTTACGATATGCTATTAGACCGGTAGTCATATTGTTCTAATCTTCGAAGAAACGAAAACAATAGTTCTTCGCTACAGTTCGTAACAGACGAATAGTCTCAAAGCCCTTTCGATGTTACGAAAACTTTCCATTTTATTTAAACCTTTTTAATATATACGGTACAGCGACAAGCATATTTCGGGGCCGAAAAAATGTATTGGCCCGTTTAGTCCATCTGCAATATAATTACCCTTATACGTATTCGATTCGATTGGCCAGTTATTATATTGTATATACATTGATAACAGAATTATTTCAACCAACTGGCTTGTGTTTTAAGCGACATTCGCTGTATTAAAAGCACTTTATTGCTCTTATGTCCGGTCAGTTTTGGACTACAACTCTACAGTTTGGTCACCTAGTAGAGTGGGTCTGATACAAACAAAAGATTCGATACAAAACCGTTTTTTGAGATTTTTGTCTTTCAATTGCGGCATTCATCGTCAACCTTACTCCTCTTACCAGCCACTACTACTCCTTTTAAACATAGAAACGTTGGAGACACGAAGGAAAAGGTTAGATCTTTGTTTTATCTTTAAACTACTTAATGGACAAGTTTATTGCCCAGATTTACTTTCAAGCTTAAGCTTTCTGATTCCTAATCGTAGTACAAGACAACTCGTATACTTTCTATGTACCATTCCATTCTACTAATTACGGTCGAAATTCTCCTATGAATAGAGTTATGGAATTAGTCAATATATTTCATATTGATTTATTTTCATGTACAACTGTTGATATGATTAATGTATATTTAAATAATTTATTAAAATAGTGTGTATGAACCTAGGATTAGATGTATTGTATATATTTATATTGAATTAGTTTATTTAATCGATGTTAATGTATATCAAAAATGTATTTCCTATTAATAAGCGTTTAGTAACAACTTAATTTTATTTAGAATTTTGTAAGCTACATACCATCTTATATTATATTTTATTAATAGGCATTTGCCCGTCAAAAATAAATAAATTAACACGTTTTAGTCAATAAATTATTTAGATGTGTGCCGTTTCCCCACTCTTAAACAAACAGTAACCACTATAAGCACTGTAGCACACTGTCTTTACAATATCACACTTATAAGTTGTGGGCATAACTTATGTTTAATACAGCAATAAATTACTTTGATATCTATTATTGTCACGGACAGTAAGCTTTGCAAGCCATTGTTTATCACGCATTTACATCTTATATTCGGTTCGTAGTAAACGACGGGTATTTGCGTGTTAACTTAATACACTCTTGCCCGAATTCCATAACAAACACACTAGTAACTATTTCATTATTATTCATACCAATTTTTGAAATATATGAACATAATATTTTAGTATTATTTAAATGTCATCATTTAAACGCAATGAATATAACGTTTTTTTTGTTTTTTAATTTTACACGGATATGAACGCGTCTATATAAGATACGAAAATATATATTTCCAATCCTTGAAAGTATTACTTTCGTGTTTCGGTTTTTAATTCCTAAATTACAGAAAAATAATCGAAATATCATTCTTAAAAACTGGGGAGTTTTTATTTTTAATTGAAAAAAAATTAACATTTATATCAAATTCCGAATCGAATCGTGGTTGGTGGAAAGAAGGTTTTTTTTTAACTTTTAGACTTGTCCTTTTCCTTCTACCAAAAAATGTACTTATACTTGCTGTCTTCGTCCAGTTTTGACCGAAGTAAATGTTATTTTATGATGTAGAACGTTTAAATTATTCAGTAGGGTGAAATTTCAAGCACATAATAATAAATGACACGTATAGTAATAATATCGTCAAGGCTAGGCAAGTTAACGATTTTTTAAACTCATTAAGTTGATTTTAAAAAATGGAGTTAAAATTAAGCAATTTTTTTTTTTTGATAAATTTATAAGTTAACATTTTTGATTATCAACAGAAAAACGTGAAAGCTGTCAAGATACTAATAGAGGCTAAAATGTATTATATAATCTTTTTTTGTATAAAATAAAGAAATATATCTAGGTGCATATTATAATTTATAATATAACTTAAATTTTATATATATGTATATAAATTTAACTTAACCTGGAAATTTTGTAAACATTTAACACGTTAGGTTTAAAAAAAAAATAAGGCGTTGATTAACTAAATTAAAATTTACTTAATTACCGTAACTTCGTAAGATTTCTCTTTTGCGTTTTCCTTCTTCTATTTTAAAAAGCAAAATAAGTTAATTTTTTTAACATTCAATACATATTAATCGCAAAAACGCTAAAATAATTTTTATGTGCATTGTGATTTTCGTATGCCACATGAAATTACTTGTTTACGTATCTAAGAAAATAAATGATTCACTGCGTTTGTTTTAATATTAAGACACGATATTTTTTCGCATTCGCTTAAATTCACAGAACACCGCTGGTTTGGAAATGTCGTGGAATTTAATTAAATCGAAAAAACGATTAGTTGCAACACTTTTTCTTTATATAAAGCTATATTATAATTCATAATATACGTATTCGGGTATGTGAGATAAAATATTTTAGCAGTCATGCCCGGTCTAGCAATGAACAAAGTGATCCCTATGTTAAACAAATTTTTGCCATCTTATCACTAATTATTATCAGTTATCACTGAGTCTAACAAAAAAAAAAAAATTCGAATAAAATAACTATAGTTATAACAATAGTCAATAATAATAATAATAATAATAATGTATTAACCAAGTGTTCCTAGAGACTTGTGCGAATTTGCATTGATCATTTTCTATACTAGACTCAAATTTGTAACTTGTGTTTCGTAAAAGAGAATAAGTATTAATCATTAACAAATGTTGGACATTCGTCTCACTTCGGTTATTTTGGCGCAATAATAAAAGTTAATAGTTATATAAGCAAATTATATAAATAATATATCATTGCTTACTCGGCAAATGATTATAATAGTGGAGCTCAGTATCTACAAAAATTTTAGTGCACATAACTATATAACGATTTTTCAATGCTAATAATTAAAACACCCCGTATATAAATAATTATTTTCAGAAATCATTGAATATAATATGTTGACGGATATGTTCACATGAAGAAAATAAATATGTCAAGTTTTATTATTAGTAAATAACTTAATAATAAAATTATAGATTAACTGGTTATGCAACATTTTGGTAGTATTTTAATTATTTATATTTGTATATCTTTTATTCATTTATAGAAAACACGATCAAACAGATCTTTCAAGTATAAGCAATCATTAAACATAAAATAATAACAAGGACAATACTTTATATGAATCCAAGAAATTGTATAGGATTGTTTGCCAATAATTACTTTCGTGTTGCGTGGCAACACTATAATATAATCGATGTTGTTTATTCAATAAATAAACTTTGTTCAATGAACACCAAATTATTATATTAATTTTAGACATTACGAAAATTAAAAATATCTAATCGGTAATACAGCTATGCGAATAGATAAATTCCATTCGTATTACAATAACAATTATAACAATAACAATATTTGTTGTTAATATTAATTCATCGAACTTCTTTAAAAATTGTATAATATTTATTGGGAAGTCGAGCGATTTGAACAAAATTAATACAACATATTTTTTATAAATTCAAGTAGTTTTCATTAATTAAGTACAGTATAGAAAAAATTTCATTAAAAATAAAATTTACATTACTTATTGCAAAATACATTTTAATTGTCTTCACATAATAGGTAAACATGAATATAAACTCTCATTGCCGTTATAACTTGAAACATTCGTAATATTTCAATGCCTACTATCTGTACAAAAAGTGATATATGAACTGTGTGAAATATATATCAACGAATCTTTGACATGAGAAAGTAGGTACATAATTAGGTTGAACCGCCGAGCATATAACATAGTTTCGTAACGGTCACACGATGAGTAAACGTAATAATTAATTCGTTTTTTCTCAATTTGTAATTATTATTTAAATTTTAATTAAAATATAGATACATACGATACTTATAATTAATTTACATTATAAATATAGGAACACATAGGGTTTTCAATGATATTCGCCTTAAATTTATTTGCTTATTTATTATTAATAAAATTTTGTTTCAAAATTGCATTTTTATTTCTGAAATGTAACAAGAAATGTAAAAAAAAATACATTTCTGAGTACTTTTAATAACCATATTTATACTAATATATTATAAAAAATGCTATTTTTGTATGTCTGATAAACGTTAGAATTGCTAGACCAATTTTAATGAAACTTTCACAGATACTCTAGGTCAGCGGTTCCCAAAGTGTGCGCCGCGATATCTTTAAAGGAGTGCCGCGCCCCTTAAAATAATAAAACATTTATTTTATAATTATATCTTTAAATTTTAATAATAATTAATATTTTATATTTAATAATATTTTAATATATTTTCAAATCTTTGAAACATCTTTGAATTAGATACGGCAAATCTCATTTCCTTTTCCACACTGATTTTTGTTGTTTGCTGATATTTGCTTTTAGACCAGATAACAGTCGGTGGCGCTGAATTTTATAACCTTTTTTTTTTTAGTGTAAAATATAATATTTATAAATCTTAATAATTACAAGAATTTATATAAATATATAGATACTCATAAAATTATAATAATATAAATAATTACATTTTACATATTATCCACAGTTTTTTGTAGTTTTATTTATTTTTATTTAAAAAAGTTTTAAAAAGTCATCGATTTTATCTAAGGCGCCGTGAGAAAACTTCAGTTTCAAAAGTGCGCCGCGAGTCTAAAAAGTTTGGGAACCGCTGCTCTAGGTATTGGGTATTTTAAACAATGATTATTATTTTATTTTACTATCTTATCATTATCGGTTTGGAAAATCTGGAATAACATGTTTATGGACAATACGTCAATTACAATGAAAACTGATGGAGGTGATAAATAGTCAATCAATAATAATGTTATTCTCTTTTAGGTTAATAGACTATTTTTTGTATAATTCGGGCAGAGATTAGGTAAGTTTTCATTTTGTAAAACTGAAAATATTTTTGATTTATGTTAAGAATTGTGATAAAAGGTTCGATCAAAATTTTGAAGATCTTGGTATTCAAGAAATGTCCACAGTTCCAAAAATTTTGAAATTCTTAAAGTACGGAAAATTTGAACGTCTCGAATGAATTTAAGAAAATATTCACTGATTTTTCGAGAAAATAGTGCTGACCGAAAATCACATCTTATAACACAGAATCTGAAAGCTTCTAGAAGGAAATATACCTTTACACCACACATACCTATGCGACTGATTGCGCTACCAATTTAAATTTTTTAGTTTTGAAGGTCTCTTTCACAATTGCAAAAAATAAAACGAATCACAAGGTCAATCCTTTAGTTTCGTAAGAATAGATTTGTGTTCGGTTTGTTTTTCACATGCAAAATATTACACGCGCAGTCTTATCGAGAACTCAACATTTCAATAGCTATTTTATACCTCACCTCGTACTCACCGATTGTTCAACGTAAACCATATACTTTTCCGCTGTGGCTCAACCAAGAGATTCGGGGAGTTATAACTAATTCCTTTTTGAAAGTTTTCTAATAATATTAGTAATTAGTATCCAATATATATAAATTTAAATTGAAATATTTTTAATTATAAAAAAAAAAAACTGTAGTAAACCAATACATTATATGGAGTTCTCAAACGTATTCAGTTATATCAAAATTATCAATAGTGTTACATTGTTATAGTTAGGTATGTTAGAAGAGAGAGATCGTTTTCTACATTAATAAAATGTTGCACTCATATTTGTATAATCTCCGCCTATCTCCGTCCAAAGGTCATTACGAAGAAAACTACAATATTAACGAGGTGTGTATATGGGAAAACATTAATTAACAAATTTGAAGCGAAGAACATTTTATTAAAATAAAATTTTATAAAATATTTTATATGATAGAATCTATTTAAAAAAAATAAAATTAATTCTGTAACTTCTTTTTTAAACTAATATTTTACAAAAAGTATGTGCCTATCACTTGAAAATATTCAACTTGACTACAATTTCGAAACGGCAAAAATATTGAAAAAGTGGAAAAATTTTAAATTATGATTTTTAGGTTATTATATTATTTAAGATTAGCACATTATATTTCCGTTGTGTCGGGCCCGCCCATCCTTTCTATCGATTCGTTTTCATGGTTACAAGTGAAATTGTTGACTTTACAATCGATTCACAACCAATTTTTCACTATTGATTATTCATTATCGATTAATCTATACACATATACCATATTTCTAATAAATTGTTTCTAAATATATATATATATATATTTAGAAAAAAGGAATTTAGCACGCTTGCAAAGTTTATTTTAAACTCGTTTACTTATAAATGTATGTTTGCCATATATAAAGTAGGAAATTATTAAACTTGTTCTAAAATTTGTTCTACTTCTTGAGCGCCGGATGATTGTTCTTTAAAATCCATAAGCTTACAGTTTCGGACTCATAATGTCTTATCCAGTCGAATATAGTATCACCCGATATCTTTAGATATCCTTATAGAATATTGGAAGATTACCGTTATAATTAGGAAATGGTACGGTTTACTTCTAAATATAATCTAAAATGACCCGCTCCAAAAATAAAGTCTAGTTGCAGCACTGTTAGCCCAAATCGATTTTCCTTTATTTTATTTATTTATTTATTTATTATTTTGTATTAATGTAATTAAAATCATTCGGGGCGTATATTACACATTACTATATATATATATATATATAAGGTGGTTCAGGCAAGCTTCGCGATTATGTTGTTTCTGGCTTTGGCCTTGTTTTTAACGCCTTCCAAATGCTGCTTATAAGTGAGAGATCTATCAATTTTGACGCCTAGATACCTTGGGTGTTCTTCATTTGCGATAGTGTGATTTCCAATTCGCAAGTCTAGCTTTCTCTGTGAATCACGGTTGTTAAGGTGTAAGGCAATAGAAACAGTTTTGTTAAGGTTGAGGGTGAGATACCATTTGTCAAAGTATGCTTGCATATTTGCTAGATCATCGTTTAGAATGCGTTCGATTGTAGTAACCATTTTGTCCTGTGCCACCAGCGCTATGTCGTCCGCGTAAGTGAATTTTCTAGCAACCATATGCACTATATCAGCTGTATATATATTAAACAAGATAGGTGCCAGGACAGATCCTTGAGGGAGGCCATTTTGTAGATACTAAAATGACTTTCTTTTCCATTGAGAACTACTTTGAATTTTCTGTTTGATAGCATTTGATCATATGATAATATAGTTATAAATTGATATAGCAAAATCACGAGAGGTCATTTATAATTTCGATCATATTTTGTGTGAATACTTTTTTTAAAAAAAACTACTAGTTAAATTTTGAAAATTATGCAAACAATTCATTACCATATAATGAATTAAACATTCGAACGAGATAACGATATTTATAGCCTACACTTTTAATGAGAGCGCCGGCATAGTTAATTCAAACAGCCAGTATATAATGAAATATCGCCGTAGTACAACACGAATTACAAATTGTAAAGAAAATATTTAAAAGTAATTTTTGTTATTTTGTTTCGAGTTAAAACTTTTCTATAAGAATAAAAACGTGTGGTTTATTTAAAGGCCATTTTTTTTTTTTAGATTTATGATTTACTCATTACACTATTACCATTGCAGTGACTACAATTATTATTGTCTGAATAATTAAATTTAAAAGAAATAGGACGATACTGAGATACATAAGAAAACGTGATTGAATACGAATAATGTAAATAAATAGTATTAATAAACTCTAATGTAATTGTGTAATTAGTTATATTGCTCACATATATTAAAATCAATTAACTAGCGAATTAAAAATAATTAATCATAATTATAGTCACTTAATTGAAACGTATTTACCGCGGTCGCAGATTAAATTATTAAATGTGCTATATTTAAGCGTAATCTGTTTCAACGTATTTATAGTAGCTAATTCGTATGATAAAAAAAAAATTCATCTTAATTTGTTCCAGGAAACGATGGTTACGATATGTCTGATGGAAAATTTGTGTTCGAAGTTTATCTGAACGTAAAACGTTTCACAAAATATAGTCAAACTTTTCGTTTGGGTAAACGAGTTGACGTTAGCCGATCTAACGAAAAAAAAAACTAGAATTATATATTAATTCGAACTTTCCAGACAAAAGCGGTACGTGGAACAAAAAAAAAAGTAGGATGAAATCTCATTCTCATAATTCGCTTCGATTATATAGATAACACTTTATTCTGAATAATTCGTTCACAATAATTACTAACACTGTTTGGAATTTTTTTTTTTTTAATGACTAAAATATCGCGTGAGTTATTAAAAATCCGATAGTTGGCTCGACCGACAATCACACACGGCTTTTCTTATAGGCAATTTCGCTGTACTTACGCGTTGCGGGTCCACAGTATAGGTATAAGCGATTAAACGAGACGTATAACGGCAACGGTGCAGTTTATAATGGCGAAAAAAATTGTGAAGTGAAGTGATTATTTTGTTATACCCAATAAAATAATAATTGATATTATTGGAAACGGTGGACGGATGCAAAACAACAAAGTCGATAGTTGAACATTCGTGCAACGACCGCCGGTCAATCGGGATACTTCTTGTGGGTTCTCACTCTACACTAATATTTGCTAAAAACAGCATGATTCACTTCGTTGACGTGGAATAAAAGTTAGCGGTGATTAAATGAGAAAAAATGATTTCCAGAATTATGGAAATCCGCAACGACTAGAAGCGAATTGGACATTCAACAGTCCTATAATTAATAATTTATAATAGGTTTTTTTATTTTTTCTACTGATAATCTATTTAAGAATATAAACATTTTTTGGATTCTGTGCGGAGTGAACAATGAATTGAAACAACGTTTGAAATCGATACTTTTATTAAAACGTTTTTCTATTTAATAGCAAAATATTGCTGAAGTTTGAATATTCTTTCTGTAGGGATGTGCAGAGCATTTTTTTTTAAAAACTCTATTTTCATACAACTATTACATGGATCACGTCGAGTTGTAAAATGAAGATAAACTTTTTCTTACTTAGTGTATAATTGAAGGTTTTTTTTTATCTGAACAAAACATAACGCGTAATTGAATTAATTATACTCGTCATACTTCTGAACACTGAATATTTATATATACACTGTTTAGTACTCTGCAATGTGCATGTCGTAATGGTGTTACTGTGTCTTTATTAACCTTATGCTTATGGAGTTCATTTGGACGAAAAACTCAGTGAAAAGTTTTATAACATTAATATCAAATGACGAAAATGTTATAAACAGACAATATGTAAATACGTATTGTAATATGGGTACTTAGTAAAAAAATTTTTTCCATTTGAAATACTTACATTTCTTCTTGTATTTTATATTTATTATTCGCAATATTAATTTTCATATAATAACGGAAATTCCTGAAAGTTAAAAATGCCGTTATTTTCATATGGCCAAATAAATAATTTGTTATTTTCACGGAAATTCTCGATATTTTTTATTTAATGTTTCTCCAGAAACGTAACAAAGATTTATACAATTAAATAAATGCAATTATTATTATTTTTTATTAATAACGTATAAATAAATAAACGTCCATTTAACGTAGGTTATTGTATTATATGCTTAACTTCTAGCAAGGGTGTGTTCTAGCACCTAATATTGACACATGTTTTTGCCGTAATCTTTTGAAAATTGATATTTATTGTTTGTTCCATCGTTGACACAGACCGTAAGTAGATAAAGACAAACGGAATTAAAGCCGAACGATCAAATTCAGAACGTTGTGGATTTTTCTGACAAGAAGAGGTCTATAGAACGTTTTAAAAGAAATCCTAAGTTCATCCATTTATTTCGAAGGTTTCTTAAGTAGTCCTTAAATGTTCTTTTCCTTTTTTTTTTCGTGATATTATTTTCGACAATAGATATATAAATGGTGCCTTTGTATAATACCATTCTTGAATTTATAAATACAAAATAAAAAGTTTTTTTTTCAGAATGTGTTATAAACGTAAGTTGAGCAAATTCAAGTACGTCAACATTTTAAAATAATAGATGTCTAAGAACTTGAACAGCCATTCTCGTTATACTTTTTCAAACGTAATTTGGACATTCCAAAAAGTGTTCCTTTCAAACGTTTATTCACGACATTTATCAACATTATCTTTAATTATTATTGATATACAACGACAACGTATGACTAAAATAAAAACGTCCAACCCTCGTTAGGTTAATACGTTAGGTTACACGATCTAATATTAGTAAATTGACACGAACAGGAACAATAAGTCATTTTTCTGTTGATAATCAACCACTATTGACCTAATATATAGAAATATTATATATATATAATATTTCAGAAAAAAATTTCCGAACACATATTATGAATTCTGTGTAGGAATATTAAATCGATTAATTCGACTAAACGCGAAAACGGTCTCCAAGTCAAAACAGAAAAAAGATAAATACTAGAAGGAACCGGCTAAACCTTAAACAATTTAATAAACGATTAAATGTGTTTTAATGCGGCTGTAACAGAACAAAATTTAATAATCGTACTTCATTTCGTCGCACAGAATAAATTTAGGTTCAAATACTTATATAGGACAATTTTTAACATCTGATTAGAAAATTATTTTCTATATTTTTCGTAAAATGTTTAAAAAATAAACGTGATAATCACAGACATCCCGAAATCCCATATTGTAATCAACATTCAAAACATTTCGATTTATATTATAGATATATGTGCGCGTTAACATTTCCAGTTATGGATTAATCCTAGGTTTTTTGTCTCAATAGACGTTAGAAGTACGATAAATAAAAACTTCACATGGCCCCGTGTAAAATGTATTGGCTTTGAGTTCGTTGAACGTGAACTTTTGTAAATAACAGAAAGACATACAGACTTTCAGATTTATACATCAGATAATAATTATTTTAATACATAGTTATCCAGCAAACAGTTGCAGTTTCGTATGCATATTATGATCGTTTTTGTTCATCGATATTAATTACATTATTAAATGAATATATATGTAACGATATCGTTTTCTTTTTTCGAGAACATTTCTTAACTTTATTTAATTAAAATTCGAAGTATTCAATAACCCAACACGTCTGAGTACCCAAGTGTTTAAAATAAACAAGTCAAGTGCCGTGACACATAATTTTGGATCTCGTCTCCTTTGTTTTTTTTCACTGCCGACAATTTTTATTAAAAAAGTCGTACAGTTTTCATGAAATACAATTGACTTTGAAAACAATTATTGTTGTAGGTGAAACGAAAGAATAATATGTATTAACAACAATAATATTAGGTTATCATTTATCGTATACGCAGGGATTGTCGAAAATAATAGCGTTCTCTGATTAAAACGTAATTGAACGACATAATACAATAATTAGCAATGATAATTTTTTTTTTTTTTTACTAGTTAATATGTTAATATTTGTTACATTTCTAAAAAAAAACTAATTATCTTACGATTGTGCTAAAAACACATCAAATTAAATTGGACTGATTGTAGAAAATGAATTTAGTGGGTGATGGAAAACGATGAAATGAGCTCCAGTGTATAATATTGATCAAAATTTGATGGCATAACAATAAGAAAAAAAATTTAGCGAGAAGACTTAATAAAAAAAAAATAATAATAATAATACGGATATAACCAGCGTGACGCATAACCTGATATAATCTACCACATTTATTACTGGTCCGTAGTGTTACAAACTCACCGGTCTGTATATATACTAAAATATTAATAAGTTCTTTAAAATTGTAATTAATTTAGTGTTGTTGCATGACTATACAGCTTTTATTCCCAAGTTGATAATAATGTACGTATTTTGTTTATACAATTAATCCTACGCATATATGAATACATCATGGCTGTTTTCTTTGTGGTTTTTACGTTCCCTGTTTAGTTTCAGTTACAGTGCAAACTTCAGTCCCTGTCGTGTATATGCTTACAATATCCTAAGGTCATAACTTATATTATGACTCATAAGTAAAGGCGACGAGCAGATAAGTACCTATCGGGCTTTTGCCGCCGAATGAAAAATTATTATTTAATTGACGGCTTATAAAATTAGACAAAAACCTGCGTACGACGCTTGGAAAAAAAAATTAAATACACTTTAAACGTGTTGTATAAAGAAGTTATTTCGATACTCGGCTTTATGGATTTATTTTATTTACCCGAGAAACCATTAAAGTTTTAATTAAAATTATATGGCGTCAAATCAAGTCTACCTATCTCGAACAAAATATAATTATTATCTCAACACGTAATAAAAATAGTATAGTAATAGATTTACCAAACCTCACGTCAATATTCAAACACGTAAAAAGAAATGCTATTAATAAATGTTATTAAATATATACGTGTCGGCATTACGATGCTATTCTTAATCAATTTTAATGAAAAGTTAAGCGAAAGAAGAAATTTATTTTTTTATTTTTATCCCTCGTATTCTCCTACTCAAAATTATTGATTTTTGAAATTTTAATGTGATAATAAAAATTCTACATAATAATACACATCCGAAATTCAGAGTTTATTCCAGTAAATAATAATAACATTTTCGTATACATTTTATTAGTATGTATTTAATACTTTTAGTTAAAACGCTAATAAAATGGAAAAACATGTAAAATAAAGGAGATAAATAATAATAATAATAAGTATTAATAAAATTTTACATAAATATTCATTTTACAAAACATTTAAACTTTAAAAACTAAAGTAATGAATGACTAGAACATTTCGTTAAGTTTTCAACACTCGTAACTCCTAATATATAATATATATGTTTATATATTTATATACTTTTGAAAATTGTTTATTTAAAATAATCACGACGAGTCAAGAAGCCATATACTTTTGAAGTTATAAAATAAATAAGGATGACAATAATTATTTTTGAAATATTTCCAATCTTTACAAACGATAACTCTATAGTACCTAATTGCATCATTTAGCATATTTCGGTTCTATTTTATATATTATCACAAAATAGTTAAGAATTAGTTTTTATTAGTTACTCAATTAATCGATCCTAAAAATTATGTTAACGTAATGTATTCGTTAATATGATAAGTAATTGTGTGAGTGTAGATACATGTATTATATTTATAATAAAATTAACCCAAACAAAAATAATTAATATACTTATTCTAGATAATTACTAGATGGATTCTTTACCCAGCTCGCTTACGTTAAATTCTAATCCTAATAATATAATTGCGAATGAAAATGTGAAATATGAAATTTTAATTAAAACAATGTTATATCATTGCATAAAGCCTTTATAATAATTGTTTTATTAATTTATTATTATTATTATTATTATTATTATTATTATTATTATTATTATTATTATTTTATATAGTTATAATGAACAATGCGATTGTTATAATATGAGTGCAACAATTATTATGTTTTATATGATCAATCTTCGAATCGTTTTAATATAGCCCATTGTACAGGTGTGATAATAATAAATTCCTATTATACAAATGTGTGAAAAAAAATTGTTATGCGCGTTAATTGCATTTCGTACTATATTTATGTAACGGTTATTAAACGTACTTTTATATAATACTTATTACTGTCTCCGATAAGATAATACATTCATTTAGAAATGAGTAAACTCAATCATATAATATAATGTAACGGACGTATTCCTTTTCTGCCAAAATAATTTTAATTTTCATTCAATCTGGAACTACTAGACAAAATTCAACTCATTTGGACCAAATAACATTTAAAAATAACCGAATTTACGTTCCGAAAATCTAAAGAATCGTGGACCCAAATTGATTCAAAACCACTGCTATATTCCATCCTTCCTAGTTACTCTACACATCCATCATTGTATTCTACGCTCCACTCACCCTCTGTTCCGTTTCCTTGTTCACTGTCCAACAATGACCATACTTGTGCAACATTGCTGGCCTCACTACTGTTTTCTAATATCTACCTTCCCACCTTATTGACATTCTCTTGTCACACAAAACACCTGACGCTTCTATCCTATTTCTCATGTCATTCTCAAAACCACCATTCTTCTGTACTAATGATTCTAAGTACTTTAATCAATCAACCTCACGCACTGCATCATCATTAAACTCCTTGTCCTGTGAATTTTCTGATAATTGCCTTAAAAATCGTACACAATTTTCACCATTTTACTCCTACTAATCCTTAGTCTTTTTCCTGCAAGCACTAATCTCCACTCTTTAAGTCATTAGTTCACTTCTTCTGAGCTTTCTCCCACCAACACTACATCATCCGCAAACATCATGCATCGTGACAACTCACATTGTATATTTTTCGCAACCTCGTCTATTGCTAAAGATAATAGGTAAGGGCTTATAGTTGAACATTGGTGCACACCTACTCTTACACTAAAGTCTTCTGTTTTTAGTGGTATTTGTGAATAATATTTATATGGTGCATTACAATACACGTCATATAATTTTTCTGCATCACGCGAATAATGTAAATAAACAAAGTGTACGTTTTAAAGCACGTAATCTACAATTTTAAAGATATTTGTGATGCTCAAATAAAATATAAAAGTCTATTATTCGATTTATTATACTTTTCGGTTCCCGCATTTCACCGGTATAAATGATCACATAAAGATCCATTATCACTCTCAACGTTTAATAAGGACATACCGCCGGTAAAGGTATCAGTCCATTAGACAATAAAAGTGTAGACTTGCAGGGACTAACTATTCGCTAACTGTGGTATACACACAGCCCACAGGTTATTAGAATATACGCTACTGTAGCACTGCGTTTTTATAGCGTAAAATATAAGAAAATTAAACGAAATTTTTGTATGAATTTGATATCCATAATACGTAGATTTCTTATAATATATTGATAAATGAATCGAGTGTTTTTCCATCGTGCGATTGTTTATTCAATTTCTTAAAGAATTGTGTAACACATGAGAGACTGTCTAAAAAATATATTTTATTTTAAAATTTAACGTTTAAAAAAAATGTATTAAAATTTTTCACATAAAACTTCAACTGCGTGCACATATTGTTAAATTCAACGTAGACATTAAAAATATTAAAAATCACGGTATTGTATTGTATCTTTTTAATGATTTATATGGGTATACTAAAATGCCACTTCACCCTGAAGATTGAGTAATATTACATAATTATATGATATGTGCATGCGTGTAAAAAGAAAAATACTTTATGTAATAAAAAATTTTAAAAATAATTTCTGACTTTATAATATTTATGTCAGTTTAATAAATTTAAACCGTTTGACTTGTATACAAATTGTATACCTAAAAAACAAATTAACGAAAAATAATAACAAATAAAATACAACGAGACTCAGTGATTAAAAATAATAAGTAAATATAGTAATTTCATTTTTATTCCCGTTTTTTTTTTTTAGTTCAGTTTTCTCGAACTGACATTTAAATTAAATTTTAGTAGTTTGACATGTCAGTTTCTACGGGGGTTTTTTTTTTAAGATCTCTGACTGGAATTTAATATAACACGCTGTTTTTAATAAAATGAAAAATAACGTTTATTTTAAGAAGAAATAATGTAAATAATTGTACTGTTTAGTTCGGTGTAATAATTTGAAAATTATCTCTTAACTTGTGTAAAACGGCGTAATTACGAACAAAACATCGAACGGTTGGGTAAGCAAAAAAAAAAAAAAAAAAAAATACTCCGAGTAAATAATAAATTGTATAAAACGACAACAGTACGATTCCGTGTAGAGACATAACGTTCGCTGAAAAATATGAGGCCGTAAATAAAACTTATCCTCGGCGATAAATTTCGGGCACCGAAATATAATATTCTTCGGGCTAAACCCCAAATTTTTAGTTTACCTTATAAATGAACATAAAAAAAAAAAACAAACTAAAAACGTTAAATTTATACGAAACGTTACGGTTTATGAGTGACGACTACTAGGTATTTGAATAATAATAATAATAATAATACAGTATTTATTACGACGTTGCGACACCATAACACTCGTAGGCTTGAGCATTTGAAAAACTTTGGTCTTGCCAATTATGTATTTGATTATTTTTTTGTTTATTTTGTTACTTTCTGTTATAATATCATATACTTGTATATAAAACTAATATTAAGTACCTATTATTATTAAGTAACTATTTTCCATTATATTTTAAAATTTAATTGTTGAGTTGTAATAGCTACCGGCTAATAACTATTAATAATAATAATAATAATAATAAAAAAACACTCGTATCAAAGCACATTATATTATATTATACATCGTTACACTTATCGCTGCCACCGTAATAACATTATATTAAAAATTATGCGACCTCTCGTAGCACTATATTGCTTTCGCCGAAGTAACGCGTTCGGCTGTACTCGACAATTGCACGCATCATAATAATATTATCCTTAGCGAAATTCGGTAAATATAACAACAATAATATTTAAGAATATAATAGACGGCTATATAATACGTGTATAGTAATTACCGTTATTAAATGATCTCCAAACTCCCGTGACTAATACAATATAATAAAATATAATACATCGGATTTCCACCGTGTTCGACATGTACCTATCTATACATTAATTATTGTATATTATCATCGTCAATACTGTTGCAGCGGATATTATCGTATTGTACAATTCGCCTATTGCTTTTCTTGCCATTACAACAGTTACTGTCAATTGTAAGATCCGCAATAACGTCGTCCAGGACGTTTCTAATGTTTATTATTATTATTATTATTATAGTTACGATACATATGTGTATTACTCTAAGAGCCTTTTTTCACAGGTGAAACTTGACAGTAGTCGTCCTATACCAAATAACGTGACGATAACCGTTTCCGTCTTAAAAATAATTATTTTAATTACTTGTTACTGGTGAATCGTCTCGTATTAAAGCGACTACTATTTATAGATTAGATACCAATTAAATTTTCCGCGGTCCAACGCGCAGTGACTTATCGGAAAAACATTAAACTTTCAGAAAAATGGAACACCCCTCCACAATTGGATGAATCTCAGCCATTTCCTGAAGTCGCAGGCCATAGGCGTGTTTACGGGTATGCTATAGCAACAACTGAATCCTATTTGGGGTATCGCAGGGTATACATTGGCGGCCCTATATTTTCCATGCCTTAATTGGCCTGCTATATAAATATTTTGCGCCGGTACAGCTAATTGCAAAATACATTGTAATATTAACATTCATCAATAGCCTATTATATTTAATATATTATCAATTAAAACATCTGGCGTATTAACGAATTAATTTTTTTTCAGTTAAAATTATTATTTATTATACGATTGGATTGAATACACAATAATATCTTACAGTGCAGTGTATTGTTTTTCCTGTAGACGTTTTTTATCGGGGATACTTACTCGTGGTCGAAATTCTAGAATTTGCGTATTTATTAATGTATACATTTCAATTTATAGTGATATAAAGTAAAAGCGTTTAAGAAGCATCAAGTGAAAATCATATGGCAAGCAATGAAAAATGGCATTATATTATTATACAAACTGAAGCTATATTGTTTAATTGTTTGGTTACGGTCTATTAAACCTAATTTGACCTTTTTTTTGTTATTATTAAAATTAATATATATGTCTATTTTAAACATATTCCCGCAGTATAGATAAACGAGAAAAATACAAATTTACATTTAAAAATCTAAAAATGTACAAGTATACATAATGTATCTTAGGAGTTATTTCTGAGAAGTGCTGTAACTAAAAAAAAAAAAACGGTAGGAATTTATAATTTTCAATTTATTTTATAAAAAACAAGATTGTGCAGTATGCCATCATCACTATATGGCCCGGTGAAAAAATAATTTGGCCTGCCTGAAAATTTGGCAGCCCTATTTTAAAACTAAAAACGCGCCCCTGACTGAATCTTTATTTAAGATTATTATTTATAAAGGTAGGTACATCAATTCGTAGGTGCCTACCTTGGTTTAAAACATAAAACAATTGGGATTTTATTTTATTTCTTGATAAATATTAAATAAAAACGACGTTCTTGGTTGATAATAACAAATATTACAAACATTGACATTGACACCGTGGCGTGTATAGTGTGTACCATATACTACCATGTAGACTGTTGTAGATCACGGTTATCTACGAGTGTTAAGTAGACCTTATGATCTAAAGTGTAGAACGTGTCATATCAAGCAATATGATAAGTTGAGTACTATCAGTACCGTGATTTCATAATATTGGTATACACGTTCCCGATGGTTAGTATGTTGTATTGGTGATAATTTTTTATTTAGTATCAATGGTATTTTACCTCTACGTAGTCTCGTCATTGACATATTATATATTATATTATTCCACCGTTTGAACCTCGACACGTTAAGATTATTTGTATTATTTTGTTGTTTAATTCGTCTTATTAATAAATTGAAATAGGTGTATCAATAACCAACGTATCTAACGTCAAACGACAATTGATTAATTGACAATTGACAAATGTTGATTTGGTCATTCCAGTCCAAGTCTTGTTCTTGTGAAAGATGTTTTTCAAAACTGGCTATTGTTAAGTCAAAACTTCGTAATACTACTATGACACAAAATAGACTTGAAGCTTTCTCGTCACTTAAAAGTGTTCAAATAAATATAGTGAAAAACGAACCGGTGTCTAGTTTCGTCGGTATAATAAAAACGCAATACCTATTTACCTGTATAGAATACTTTCTCATTATGTTTACGTCACGCTTGCACATCCCGAGACCGTAGAAGTCAACGTATCGTCCGCGATTATTTGGTTTAGTGAAACGCATCGTCTTAAATAAAACGTACCTGTGTTATTATTCGACCGTTTGTGGCGAGGACAGGTAATTTAGATAACATAGCGAGAAAAAACTTTATATTATGCAAGTTTTCACGCGGTGTATCGTCGAATAAAACGATTATTATTGATATTTTCACGAGATTTACAGATATTCAATTTGCGAACAAAGCGTAAAGCGTTTTGCTCATAAAGACAGAAAAAAAATGATTTTTAGCGAATGATTATGTCAGAAACGAGAATTCAACGATTGAATATTCTTTAAACGTTATAATAATGGAAACACGACTCGAATAGCTTGCCAATGAAATGTACCTACAGAAATATTGTCCATTTCCTTAGTGGAACAAAATGTCCAAAAACAATATCAAAGTATTTAGTGCAGTGCACTCCAGAGTACGCTATATAGCACGTGTTTTAGGTTAAAAAAAACTCGATTTTATCGGCTTATTAACACTTGTTCTTGAAAAAATGTTATCGTAATATTATATTCGCCTGAATTGTAAATAAATACACGCGAATTGCAACGTGTAAGAAAAACGCATAGCAATAAAAGTGTATATAATATCTTCTTAACTGATCTTAATAATTCGTTATTTTAGTATTTATTCTTATTGATATTATGCGTGATAATATTTATTTACAACATAATAATTAATAATAAATTAACGATTATTCTGCGCGTTTGCGGTCGAGAACAATAACTATGTTTCATACACCTAACGAGTAACGGCATTGATGTTATTGGTACAAGATATTATTTATCCTCTACAACATCATTAACAAACACGGTAAATCAATAGATTTTGAACTACTATTGGTTTTTTATAATTACAATACAATATTGTTTGATTATATTTTTAATTAAGTAACGAAAAACCTCCCATTATTATTCTTAACAGTAGTATTACGCTATTTTCGTAATCAATTGTCATAATTAACGTAATATTTATAAATTATAACTGTTTCGAATATAAATACATATTGTACATGCAAGTAAAATTATGTTAAAAAATATTCGTTTGAAATACACCGATTTGTACTGAACGAAATACACAGAATTTAATATTAAATACTTTCAAAAGGTTTTTTTTCGGTTTTACAAAGCTGTGTGTGTTTTTTTTTAATGTCTGCACCCAAAAAATCTACCAAAAGGAGTGCTCCTATCTTTAGAGTCACACATTGTTTCCGGTAGAAAATCACATCTATTTGGTACTATGGAGAGATCATTTTTCGACTTTCTCAAAAGCCCATGAAAATATAACTAAAAAATTACATAAAAACGGTAAAAACGCGATTTCGTCGAAATCGATTATTTCTTGTAATTTTGAAACTAATGGGTGTAGAAATATGAAATATTCATCAAACATGTAACTGTTTATTATACCGAAGGAAATAAAGTGTTCGAAAACTTTCTATTAATTTTAGACTACTTATAGCAATTAAAGGTTTCGAGGTGTTTAATTCATGAAAAGAGCTTTGACTTTTGTTATATACCTAAAATATTACACCGAAGCTGCGCTCAGAATCGTTTTATCGAATGCAATGATTACTTTCAAATTTATAGTGATATCTAGGGCTCGGATGTTGTTGTATTTGCAATTTTTTTTCTATTATCCGGATTTGTTGCTAAGTAGGTTTTTAATTCATTTCGTGCAAGTACGAATTAAAATCTAAAAATTTTAACGCGACTTTTTGCAATTTTTAGCATTTTTTTCAGTTTGTATGCGATTTCGTCGATTTTCCTCAATTTTAATACAGTTTTAGCTACTTTTCAATGTTATACCTAGTTTAATTTTTTTTTATTATTGTATTCATATTGATGGTCGGAATGTGGAAAACCGGAAAAAATTTGTCATTTTTTCAATTCAATACATTTTTATTTTTATTTTTAATTGTACTTTGTGTAAATTAATAAAAAAAATTAACTTCATAAAAAAAAACTTTGGTTTTTTTTACAAATTAATTTTGTTACTTTTTTAATGCAATTTTTAAGTGCAATTTTGGGTATTTTATATTACAATCAATTTTCAAAGTTTTTAGTGCGATGACTTCCGAACCCTACTGATAAGAATACACTTTAAAATCTTTATATCCAAGTACTTCGTTTAAGCGACATTCTTCACAACACCCCGCGGCTCGTTTTTTTTTTTATATTGTTGCTTTTGTAAAAATATTCGCATTTCGCATCGTGAAAAAGAAAACTCTCAAAAAAAAACCGATGGATATATTAAAACTACAACAGATAAATTTAACACATAATATAATAAATTCACGGGCCAAATTTTCGAGACGGTTCATAATCGTTTTGTTATTTTTACACAAAAAAAAGAAAAAACACCGACTAAAAATCCACACGTGTTTTTGTAATACACACCGTATGTTGTATGACAAAATATTTTTTTTTTTATTTCAAACCTAATTACCTACATGTGTTTGTATATATATATATATATATATATAGTTTCACGGGTAAACAAACGCTGTATTATGATATTATCTTCGAACGATATGAATTTGATATAGGACTATAATAATATGCACCTAATATTATGCACTCGCGGAATCGCGTTACAGCGGCTGTACACATTATTGTGTTTCACAGTATGTGCGTTTAGACGCAATATTGGCGCTAATGGATTTTTGTTTCACGGGCCATTATTATCAGCAATTGCGTGGCCCCGCAACACGAGGAGAAAGCGTTGTTTTATTTGTTTGTTTTCACGGCCTTTTAAGTGGATTTACCTAACGGCTGACACAATAACAATCATAATAATAATAATAATAATATAATGTTGTATAGCTGATGTCCCGTGGATTTGTTCGCAGGCATCCCCGAAACGAAATATGTAATACTGCGTTACGAACTGTTTAAGCGAGGTCTTCTTGTAAAGGAATTTGTCGATTTTTTTTTCTTCTCTTTATCCCTCCTATATGTTTATTAACATAAATATATTATGTATATTGTATGTATAAATATATAGATAGATATATAGACACGTGTAACAATGTACGCTTTTAGCCGTGCTCGTAACGAATGAAACAATGAGAAAATTACACGAGACGTCTATCCGATCGGATCCAGGGTCGCAATCGTTATGACAATAATAACAAGACGCGCGTATGTGCTTACTCGATTACCACCCATACATAAAAGACGCCAATGAGTAGGTATCAGCAGCGCATAGCAAACGCGTGACTATTTTTATATCAAGGTAGTCATCGAATGATTTTTCGCAACGGAATCGAGTTTTTATTATCATATACGCGTAATAGACGCGTGCGTGTTTATATTTTTTAAAAATATATATATCTTATTTGAAAATACTACGTTGTTATAAATTTTGTTAAAAATACAAAAATTAAATTTAAAAAAGTAACGAACCGTGGGTTATTGTGGATATCGCTTAAGCGAATTACTTGGATAAAGATTTTAGAGTTTTGTTTTTATTATAAATTTGAAACCAATGATAAATCGTTGCATTCGATAAAACGATTCCGAGCGGAGCTTCAATGTAATAGATACACTTTGTCTATTTTTTGTACAAAATTAAAGTAATATATGTCTGACGTTGTGCCCGAATTTCAAGTCAAAAAACTCAAAATCAACTGTTTTATAAATGAAATACCTCAAAATCTAAAAATAACTATAAATAGCCTTAAAGTTGTATGGTACAAAGATACAATTTTGTCGAAAATTTCAAGACAATAGAATGATTATTATCGAAATTATAGCGAAAAGACTGTACGTGATATTGACATCATCACCATCATCATCCTTATTATTTTTGACAATAAAGTCGATATTCCGAGAGGATAAAGCGTTAGTATTTATTTAAATATAATAGAACAATCGTGTATAATAGAAATGACTGTTGAAACGAACACATTTGATTTGTGTCGTAAGAGATTACAAAAATGATATGTTTGCATGTCATTACAGTGTCTATAGATTATATAATTTACGGTTAACCTTACATTAGAGTTTCTTGTTTTAAATTCTAAAATTCAACAAAAGTATCAAAATCTATAAACTTCAATAAATAGTTGAAAATTGTAAAAACTATTTTTTTTAAATATTATCACGTTAATATGGTATTAATATGGACATTTGGTGAAAATTCAAGTCTTTAAATAATGACCTAAATAGTAATCAAATTTAATTAATTAATAAAAAGTTTGTTTTGTCTGAATTATATTAAATAAGTATAAATCATCAGCTCCTTTCTTCATAGACCACTCTCTATAGACAATAGAAGATTGTTGTGCGTTGTCGTTTTCCATCAAATTAATACAGTTTGTAGAAAAACTCAAAACGGTAATAAAAAAAAATGTGACTAAGGATTTTCTAGATTTTCTTAAGTAACGTAATTAACAAAGTAATTTGCCCAAGTAACTTTGATCCCACGTTGTAAAAAATTTTCAACACTTAAAATCAAAAATTACTCCTTTTATGACTTAAGTATCTCAACATCTAATAAATGCTCTAAATAGCCCGAAATTGAAAGAAAAAAAAATGTTCGGTGTATATTTCAAGACTCTCAGACCATTATTTTCGAAATTCTCGAAGAAATACAATAATGAATTTTGACAAAATCGCTTTTTTGCCGTTTTTAACAAATCCGTTTGGAAATTTTTTATGCCGTGTTTAAAAACAATTAAGAAGATCGAAAAATTACCCCTCTAATTCCAGTAAAATTTGTTACTGAAATATAAGTACGACTGTAATTATCACGCAGCATATCTACTGGTCGAAAAGTCATACACAGTAATACATAAATCAATAAACATCGTTGTATAACTAGAATCTAAAATTATTTGAAATTTAATCGAAATCAACTATCGTAGTAGACTTTTCTTTCGCTACAGAAAGCTACTGGAAAATTTGAAAAACGAGTTGAAGTACGCGAAAGTATGCAAAGTAAGAAAATTTAAAAACACCGCATTTTATATACGATTTTTAATTTCAATACGATGTTTTATTATTTTTTGTTTCGTCAGTTTACAAGGTGCATCCTACCTATTCATATTATTAAGGCATAATACCTACTACTCATATAGTGTTATGGTGATCGATATCAATTTATACCGCGGTTAATTCATAGAGCATCAATCTTACCTTTAATCAGATTGACAATGAACTTAATTTCAAAACTCTTCCATCTTGATTATGAGGCATACGTTTTGTTTTGCTAAGCCGTAATCGCGATCAGAATGAAATTTATTTAAAATAAACCCGGTAAAAATAAGAAATCAATTTTGAGCGCTATGGGTGTGTTTTATCATGTGCGAAGTACAGACGCCATATTGTCGAGATGTGTTTCAACAAATATCCATCTAAGACGTATAGTTATAGAGAACATAGATTCGTAGACAGGACGTCGAGTGAAAATTGTCTACACTGGAAACAAGGAAAAACATACGAGTGTACTGCCCGGTGGCCGATACTCTAATTATTATCATGTCATTTTAATCGATATTTTACAAAATATGTTTTATTTTTAAAAAAAAAAATGGTAGCATTATTTATATTCCATTTATATTTGACTGTAGTAAAGCTCCGCCGGTTGAATGTTATATAATGTTTTCTATTCGTTTGGAAATATTGATATCCGTATTTCGCGTTTCGGAATAATAAAAATTCCATGAAATGCGTATAGGCACATATTTAAAAGAGCAGTTACTTATAAACGCATACAATAGAAAAAAATATATATACACCTAAACTATTTTCATTATATAACTATTTGTGTATTTATATTCGACCATATAATAGTCCACGTTGACGTGCATTATACGTATATAATATTTAATATATTTTCTAATCGTCATCATATCTTGTTATCCATTCGCCGGTGTACCCATGTCGGTTCTACAAAATTTTTCTCACTATATTGACATAATCGGGTTTTAACCTATTTAAAGTACCCGAAATTTTCGTTCAACAGATTCTCTATTCTTCAGTTGTTCGTAACGTGTATGTTCGGTACGTACATGACTTGGCATAACGTGTGAATACCCATAGCCGATAACAACACACTGGGTGATGTATGGATTATACAACGATTTAATTATTTCGTGTCGGAAACTGTTTACTGCAATCGTTGTTATATATTTTTTAAAAAAAACATAATATATACATTACATGACCGTAAAATTGAATTCATTGACTATGAAGAGAGAAAACCTAACTGAATTTTCATTTACACAAATCGTACAAAACATCGTCACAATAAAAGTAAAAAGTAATGCAACGCGTTCGTCGACTGTGCAATAATAATAATAATAATATAAAAAATATTTATCGGCTGCTATATGATTTCCAACGGTGTCTCGCGTCGAACTACATTAAAATAGTTTTAAACATAAACTACGAACAAATGCATTTGTGTCTCGTTAAAATTATCATATTGTACGTTTCTACTCGCTATTGTAGGTCATACATTTTTTGTTACATGTGCAGACTATAATATAACAAATTTCATCCGTTCGATTTTAGCTCAGCCCCGAAATCGCATGCGTTTTATCGCTTAAATAAAATTTATGTTTCCCCTCTCCCCCGCCGCCGTATATTTATCGTATGCATTTTATAGTCACTGTAAATTTATGTTTTACGAAACAGTATATACAATAACGAGAAAATCGATTTGCCAATAAGCAATACATTTTTATTTATAGTTTAAACGAAAAACAGTGTTCAATTTTTTTTTGATGATAAGATATGTTTTTTTATACATTGCCGTTGTCACAGAAATGACGAGAAATCGTTAATATTTAAATAATAAGAAAAAAAAAAGAGAGAAAAACACAGTGAATTTTACAGGTTAAAATGATGAAAAAACGCTTGTCCTCTCTAAATCAGTGGTTCACAACAACCTCTTCTACGTATTCTACGCCCACTTTTTAGATTTTCAAAATTCTCACGCCCCCTCCTATAAATTGAAAAAAAATTGATCGCCTTTTTTATACCTACTTCATAGATAACGAGATATCAATATTATATTGTCGCAACACTTGTATTGGATTAATAAAATGCGTTTCTGCGATGTAATGTTTTTTTTTTTTCTGAAATTCGGCGCCGATTCCGAAAAGGCCATTGATTATTTCCCACTTTTTAGTGCGTTTTTCGAAGTCGTGTTTTTTTTTTTCTAAACAAATATTTTTTATGTAAGATCGATTCATAATCTAAAACCCTTTCCCCCTCGGAAACGTTTCGTAATTTCGTTTCACCAGTACCATTTCCTCTTGGCGTGCAAATCGATCGTCGGCGTTTGGAGGAGGAGAAATTATTGTCCGAAAGCGTATTACGCGAATTCGTAACCAAATTTATCGCGAGGGTCTATGAAAAAAGCTATTCGAATATAATATGTTATGATGCGCGAAACGGGGATTCGGATGGTATACAACACATAACGTGCGTGGGCGACGTAAATGCCAGGTCTGTCATACTATCGATCGGCAAACCCTACCGACCTTTGAACTTTCCATTGCCTCTTCGCCGGTGCTCCCGACATTTCCAAACACGCCGTAACCGCTCGCACAGCTTTGTAAACGATATATTAAACGCCGCATGTTTTACACAAACGTATTAGTAGTTCATCGGGAATATAAAAAAATTGACATTTATAATAATAATAATAATGAACAACAAGATATATATTAAAAAAAATACGTACACGTTATTATAGTTTAACCCGATTTTAGTATTAAATTTCATTTTAAAAATATCGTAATAACGTAATATATTATACATCGGCGGTATTAAAAATTATCGCGGATAACGGATATATAATCGTGTGCAATGGTTTTTTTTTGTTTTTTTTGTTACGAGTGCATTAAATCGGATTCGATTTAATGACAATTAAAAATCGATTAGAACCGATTATACACACACACACACATCGAAAACGGATAAAAACGCATAGGTACATTGACCGAAATGCACACAAAATAATTGTACGGCCACGCAATTACGATGATGTATACCGTAAAATATATATCGGTATATGCCTACCGATTAATACTGCACCCGGGCCTCTAAAAACATAGATTTTACACTGGCACTGGTCTGACGTTGTATCCAAATTTCAAGTAAAAAAAACTCAAAATGAATTGTATTATGAATGAAAAACCACAAAATCTAAAAATAGCTATTCATAGCATAAAATCGAATGAAACTTTTTGAAAATTTTTTCGAAGTTGTATAGCACAAAGATAGAAATTTGTTGACAATTTCAAGACAGTAGAATGATTATTTTGGAAATTATAGCGAAAAAACTATACGTGATACTGACGAAATCTCATTTTTAACGGTTTTTCGTAATTTTTCGATAATTTACCTGCTTTCGAACGTATACGTATGCAAATATTTCATTGTTTTAAGCACATAAAGTTCCGAGCCCTGATTATTATTATTATTATTATTATTATTATTATTATTATTATTATTATTATTATTATTATTATTATTATTATTATTATTATTATTATTATTATTATTATTATTATTATTATTATTATTATTATTATTATTATTATTATTATTATTATTATTATTATTATTATTATTATTATTATTATTTATTAATGCATTTTGTGTTTAATTAAGTAATTAATGGTATCAAACAATGCACTTTAGGTAAATATAGTTTAATATTAAATTATGGTCATCATTTATAACTGTATGCGTTTAATTGAATTAAGTTGAAATATGCACATAATATTCTCCGTTTCGAATTACGGTCGATCACAAAACTGTGTTCATGCACATGCCCATCAGGGATGCGAAAGGAATCGACAATTTAAAAGCACTATTCCCTATACATTAAATATTTGATACGATTCGTTACAGTTTATATAAAAAAAGATAAAAAGTAATAATAATAATAACAAATTTGCTTTAATGTGTAATCGCATTGCTTGCGTTTTATAAACATTTGCAAAAATTGTAGAAAAAAAAAATAGAAATTTTCATATTTAATCATGTTATTCGTTTTTCATTGAACACAAATATTTATTATATTGTACAGTTTTATAAATAATTATAAACCGTAATAGAAATACCAAATTAAAAAAATTACTTTTTTCTTTTTAATACCCATAATGTTTTCCACATTTCACAATATGTTCATGTTCAAAAAACCTCTATCGAAATTATATTTATTTTACTTTATTTATTTTGTAGTTTTCTTTTAGAAACGTCTAAACTATAGGATACGCTATTAAAATCAAAAATCGTTTGCACACTTTTCAAATATAAAGTTTGACAGTTTTACTTTTTGATTCCGCGAAATCTTTAAAATTAGAGACTGCTGCGAATCGCGTTCAAGACAAATGATAAATTTGGTGATCGGTACAGTGATCGAATATGAGTACACACTTCACGTCTACGCATATGATAATTATTTAAAAAAAAAAACTCAATACGTTTAAAGAGCCTCGCGGGATGTTGTGGATGTCGATTTAATGATTTAGCAATGATGAATCATTTCGAAATTTTAAAAAAAATTCGAGACTCTAGGACCATTAGTTTTGAAATAACGTCATTTTTCACAAAAAATAAAATACACTTTGTCGAAAAATTTGAAACGTTTATAAAAGAAAATAGTGACTAACGATCTTCGAAGTTTTTTCTATTGTAGTTGAGAAGTAACGTACGTCCGTAATTTTATTAAATGTTTATGCCTTAAAATCAAAAATTACACCACTTTTATGAATTAAATACCTCAAATAGACCTAATACTCGTATAATATAAATTTACATATTTGGCGTGAATATTTCGAGTTTCTATAACAATTAGTTACAGAATCACGAAAAAATAACAATAATCGATTTCGATGAAATCGCGTTTTTTACAGTTTTTATGTAATTTTTGAGTTTTTATTTTATTTTAGACGTTTTTGAGAAAATCAAAAATGACTTCTCTAAAGTACCAATTAGATACAATTTGCTCTACCGAAAACCGATAATTATGACTGTAAAGATCGTAGCACTCATAGGCGTAATCTGGGTGGGGAGGCAAGAGGGGGCAACTGCCTCTCTAGATATTTTATTGAGGGGGCAATAGTATCGTTTTGCCCCCCTTTAAAAGTTATATGTTTACTTATGATATTGTAATTAGATTCTTTATGACTACAACGCGCGGGCCTTAAATTATTATTTTCGTCGTAATGATTTAAATGTAACGTCTGAAAAGACTTACATTAAAATCACTCTCTTTTGATTCTAATGTTATAATTATGATAAGTGACTCGTTTTCACACAAGCAAAATACCTATATGTACATTGTACAATGTACATAACGTTTTCTGTGATATAAGCTATCATTCATTCGGACGGTTATTATCTTCATCGCGTCATAAACATAATTTTATAATGTAAAATAAAAAAAAATTTTGATTTATTAAGTATTATTTATTTATTAATTTACTAACGCATTTTTAGTTTTACTACTGCTTGCCCCCCTCCCAGAATTGACTCCAAGTTACGCCACTGGTAGCACTCCTTCTGATAGAATTCGCTCAGAATCTAAACCAATTATATCGATTAATACGTCGTTTAATATAAACGTTTTTTTTTTATTGAGAGCCACGCAAAACGTATAATACCCGCTTCACTTTCGATATCAATATTAAGCGAATATATTATATTATATTGATCGCATCGACCACGTTTATGTGTATTATCGCGCACATGACGACGACAAGTACAATACTTATATAACAAATACAATACTGAAAAAATATCGACGTGGGTGATATAATATTGATATATCGTTGCGACATATCAAATTCGAAATGTACTTTTCACTGTTTCTATTTCGACTCTTCGCCCACGGCTGTCACGTAAAATATGCGTCTCCAAACAACGTAGGTATTGTTTGTTGATCTATACCCGGACACCGACTTCGAACATTTGTTCATTGAATTACACGCGTCGAAAACAGACTATAGGTAATCTATTTATCGTTTAATTCGATTCGGGAATTTTCCGGAGTCCATACGTGTATCTTTCAATCAAATTCAATGACCGTTTCGGTCGAGTTGTTTGCTCGCTTTGTTGATGTTTTTTTAACAATCAATATAATTGATGAACATTTCGCGCTGTCTCTTACGTAGACAATAATTAATACGACATATCGTGTGTACTGACCAAGTGCCAACGTATCCGTTCGTTATTCATACGATTCGGCAATCAAGAAACACTAGGAACAGTGAAGGCGTTTGAAAAGTCATAGTATATTCGATTAATCGATTTCTGTGGAATAATAATCGGTTTTGCGATTAATCAATTACTTTATAATAATCGGTTGTTTGATTATAAACAATCGATTAATTTTGATAAACGATTGACAATCGTGCACTTGTCTTATAAATCGTTCGATTAATCGATCATAATCGTTTTTAAAATAATCTATTATTGGAGAAAAAAATAATCGAGCACACGCACCTCAGACATAAATTTAAGCTCTTTTTTTTTTTTGTAATTCACGTTAAACGTATACCTACCTTAGAGTTGCTATAGGTTGAAAAGTCCCGGATTGGCCGGGACACTACCGATTACGAACCAACAGTGTCCTGGTGTCCGGAGGAAGCGTCTTCGGACTATGAAACGTTCCGTATTTCGTATTTTAGTAGGTAGTTACCAACAGGCAATTTTTAACTCGATGAAAATACTATCGTCGTGAGTGTTTGATTAAATAATAAGAACACAGAAATGTTTAATTTTTTAAAAACCACGACACGTTAATAGCCTTGCGGCCGTACGGACGTTTCCCAGCAATCGGCATAATTCCGTAATATAATGTTTATCTAATATCATCTACTTACCTTAAATGCAAACGGATATAACGAGTATCTAGCAGCAACTAATGCGTTTAGGAATTTAGGATACGCTGTATAACTTTGTATTATTATGTAAGTAACGAAAAAACAATATTATTTATTCCTTTATATAACTCACCAGATCTATACCCATGACCCATCCACCGTCCCTTTAATGAGGTAGGAGTGTAGGACAGTTGCCTTACCTAGGTATAGGGTCCGGCGCCACGGGAGACGTTTGAAAAGTTATCGTAGGATTCCGATCAGAACGCGTGGAATTTTATACACGTCTTATATTATAAGGGAACGTCGAATTCGAATGAAAGTTGAAAACCACAATGCGACACATTCAAATATTTTTTTGCCGTTTTCCCTGCACAATTTTTATACGAGAAACAGTCCGATGTTCTTCTCCCCGTGCCGTCTCATGTTTTTTTTTTTTTATGGACCATTGCCGACTTACCAAAATCGTCGGTTCAACGGTTATAATAAAGGACACGGTTTTAAACGACCGAATCCTTTGGGAAATATGATGATCATTGCTTTTGTGTGTAGTAAACTCGTCGATGGTAATTTAGAGTTTGCTGTAAAAAGAAATATATATATATACAGAAACTACAACATGAGATAAAAAAAGAAAATGTTTCAATACACTGGAAGAAATAATTGTTTTCTTTTTCGTAGAAAATAGATTTAAAAAATTTAGTATCACGCTAATTTTCATTAATATTTATCAATCGCAACGTTATTATTTGAACCATTACTAAAAAAAAACAATATTACATTTTTAAATTTATATTTTATACAATTTGATGTTGAATTATTGATGTCGATTTGTAGCAACAGATAAGTTCGCGGTACGTGATTATAGGTTTAAAAAAAAAATCCGGAAATGAAATATAATTTTTAACGCACTCAAAACCAATCCTTGTAAAATATAAACACGCAATTTATGCAGTTCATTAACAACGTGTTATCAAATATATTGTTTAAGAATTTTTAACAAACGTTGTGAAATTTCTTCGTCAACTCTACTCAAGTGCCAATAAACTTGAACTGTCTACTTATATTTCACGTGTAAACGTATTATGTGAAATTAAATAACAACAAACAACATTGAAATATGCTCTATTCTTCGCATTTCAGATAAACGTTTACTTCATTTATTAACAATGTTTATTTAAACCAATCCATACACCACCATTAAATATGAACGGCGATGGTTTAAATTTTATGGACAATACCTTTTCAATCTTGCAAATAAAAATATATATATATATCATCGTTTCCCTGTATAATAATTATTATCGTACGGCGTACACAAAATCCTAGGGAAGAGCAAATTGTTAAAAAATTAATAGATAATATTGAAGGAAATTCGAAAACGTACTGTTGAATTATGTACACAACATTCATCGGTAGAGAATACTAACAAAAAAAAAATATATATATACATTTTTATGCTACAATTTTTTTTAATTTTATAAAAATCCAAACATACCTATATATTGTCCAACGTTTATTACTTCACATTACAAAACACACACAAACACACACACACACAAATATATATTATAAATTTAAATCGCGTTTTATTTTCGAATTCGTAAAGTCTATCAACACATTCATAAAATATACCTATATATATATATACATTCCATCATTATTTTTTCATATTTCATTATGTATCAGTAGTTATTCTCGATTACGCTTAATCGGGTTTTCTATTTCCTGCATAAATTCTACCGGAAAACAATTTCTCCATTCAATACAGGTGTACATAAAATATCCTTTTTGTATACGGTTTTTTTTTTATGCGAATACCTCCCTCGTATTTTTAATTTAATCGCGAACTCGAAGTCTTAATTGGCTCGTCTTTTATTTATTCTTCATATTACGTTATAATAAATATTACGTTCATTCTTTGATATTTTAAACGAACAATCAAGAACGGAATCATCGTTCGTCGTAGATTATTGAATAAAATATTTTATTAGCAAAAACCTGGCGGCGGCGGCGGCGGTACGATATACGCATATTTTCATAGTCCAGGTGAATCAAGTCAAATACCGGTAAGTACCCTATTAAATACTTTCAACGCAGACACCGTACAGCGATACAGCTGATATATAACAACATTTCGTTCATTCCTCGGTTATAAAATAAAAAAAAGTGTCGAGCAACACGCCGTTTCGAATAGTGTACACGTTACACGAAACTACATAGTTGGATATTTCAAATTCGACGCAATTTTCAATTTTATTCATTATTATTGTACTTTTGTGTAACCGCCATTCCCATAACTGCAATGCACACCCGCGCGTCATCCGTTCACATGTAGTTGAATCGTTCACAATGGTATAGGGTCAATCGATACAATGTGTATAAATATGTCCCTAGCGCAATCCCGTGGATGTACATGATATATCGAGACTGTTGTATTACGTCGCTGGACGTTCCAATTTCGATGCGGATTTTTATATTATTTTATACTGGCTGAATTACCCGGCGTTGCCCGAGCACAGTTTTGAACACGGTTCGTATTCAGACATATATGTTTTTTTTACTTTTTTTCTATATACATAAAAATGGAGCCAAAAATGTACAACAATTCATCAATTGAGAACGGCTGGGCCGATTTGACTCAAATTTTTTTTAATTGTTCGTAATTGCCAGGAGAAGGTTTTTACGAAAAAAAATTTTGGAAAAACCTTTTTTTTTTTGGCAAAACAACGTTTGCCGGGTCAGCTAGTTTTTTATAATAATTAACACAAAATAACTACTGAGAAAAAATACGATTTAATCAACAATTCTAACAACCGAGATTGGTAACCGAGAAAATCGATCTATATTATCATTATAGCCTATAAAATTCCAAACCCAGAGAATCATTATAGCCCACGACACTCCCTACCTCCCCTCGGATCAAAACGAACCTATCGATGCAATAAATATAAATTTATTGCATTATTAAATTTACATTTAGAACAGCCGTTCGGCCGCCTATAAATATATTATATATCAGGAGCGTATTTAGAAATTTTTTTTTTGGGGGGGGGGGCTGAGGCATTGAGTAAATATCATTGTTGAATTATTTCTAAATTCTAATGCAAGACTAAATCTTAAAAATAGAACAAATTACCAAATTCTCAACATTTTAAAAACAACTACGTGTTAGGAATTTATTAAAAATATTACATCCTATAGCTATAGGGCATAGGAATTGTTAAAGAAAGTTCCTGAAATTTCGGAGGGGGCTGGAGCCCCATCAGCCCTTCCCCATAAATACGCCCCTGATATATAATATATATATATATAAAACAAAGATATTAGATACATACGCTGATTTTTATATTATTTTTTTATTATTATTATTATTATTATACACGCGTGCGACCCTCCTTGCGAATCGGAGATGGCGGAGAATCATCCCGAAGTGGTGCTATTTGCAGTGTACACTACGACCCGCTTTACTATCGGATGTCGTCAACCGTTAATAACCGATCGAGGGAATAGTCGGTCCACATCACGAGGTTATTAATAATAATAATAAGCATACGGTGAGTATGTCGTATACAACTATATATATATATTATAATGAGTTGTTTTCTATGGTATTTTATTGTATATACGTATAGCACTTACTTCGCATTAATGCCCTCGACGATTCCTTGTAATAAAAAATACTAAATCCTCCGTTAACAACACACTCCGATATTCCGACCTCTATAACCGATGACTGACGACTGGCCGTTATGTGTCATTACTCGTTGCCATAACTACCGTCGGAATCTTCGAAATGAAAATGGACTCGATCGTTTTTCTCGTTACCGTTTTTTAACCATTACGAGTTCGTTAGAAACTCTAATTGCCAACAGCGTTGTGATTGGCAAATACAAAGCATTATATAAAATCGTGATCGTAAAAATCACTCGGCGCGAGGAAAAGTTTAATATATTAATATTTCTATATTCCGTTCGGTAATTAACGTGTCGAGTACTTTGATTTTCCATTAGGGTCTGCAATCGAGTCATTGCTTAAATGATTGACGTTTAAGAACGTTCGTTCTGTTATTGTTTCACTTTTTCAATAATATCAATATTGTAAACTTTATTCAAGTGATTCGCGTTAACGAATATTGCTGTAGCAGTACACCAATAATTTTACTCGGCGTTAATACGTCCAATATTAACTAAATATTTGCGAAATAGCCGGAGATAACCGCATACAACTAACAGGGTTTATAAAATATATTGTTTGTTTTAAAGTTTAAATTTCTAATCGATGAGAGGACTTAGAAAATGAAGTGTATTTAGAGGCCAAACTATCACAGTTTTTATGATGTGTATAACTATATAATAGATGCGTACACAAACTTTTTTAAAACATAACGTGCTACCAAATTTAAAAAAAAAACTAAAAACAATAACTTCGAGATATTTTGTTCGTACAGTGTATTTGTGATTTAATAAATTATATAAAAAATTAATTCGACTGAGTAGGAGCTTTACGTGTGAATATCAAGAACGATTCTCGTCTTTAGTAAATCTCGGGAAAATACTACACGTACATATTGTTACATACGCACTAAAAAAAAATAAAAATAAAAATAATCTGCAACCTAAAAACCACACTCGAATATCTGGGTTAAGATGATCAGTCTAAAGTAGTCTTCGGACGTATAAAGTGTGTGACTTATAATACGTACAACGTACCCACGCGCTTCTAATAATAATTATACATAACACAGAATAATGCGTTTGGAGGAAGTCATAAAATAGCGAATTACACACGTTTTTCTTCACATTGAGTAATACAGATTATTTGATTATGTGAATCACAAGTTGTAATTGAATGATATTTTATTATGGCATAAAAAAGAACGGTTCTCAGACCTTGAGCATTTAAACTATTATACGTACTATTTAGATTTCACGTTGAAATTCAAAAGTGGCGAATAAAATATTATTATTTTGGTTCATTCCCATAGACTAATAAAACCATTATTGTAAAATTCAAATTGTTAAAATAACAAGGTTACAGTTAATTTTTTTTTCTCTGACATTTCCTAATCGCCTAATGTTCTCTTCTAGTCATGTAAAACAATCTAGATACCAATATAATATTAAAATGCACAATCAATTATGACTTCGACCGACAAAATTTAACCAAAATTTCAGTTCTGCTTGTATTTTTTCTGTTTTTTTTTCTTATATAACATATGGGAATGAGTTAGAGTGATAAATTAAAAATTAACACTTATGATGAGAAAATACGTGAGTATATTATATAAGATCCAGCCACTTAAGGTATTATACATTTTAATATAGCGTTACGATACCCTTACATTTGATTGTCAATAATAATATAATAATATTTACATGCATATTACATATTATAATAATGACATAATAAACACTTCCGAAATCGAGACTCAATATTTTATCGAATGTAGAGGGTGTCTTCACGAACATTTTTTCTGGTGGGGGGAGCAGGATCATGGCCAAATTTTTTTCAATGGAATAAATATGTACTCATATAATATTATTACTCCTTTAATTAGGTTTTTCATAGTGATTATTATTATTATTATTATTATTATTATTATTATTATTATTATTATTATTATTATTATTATTATTATTATTATTATTATTATTATTATTGTTATTAATTATATATAAACGTCTTCAGAACTAAATAATAAAGGTTTTGAGAACAAATTAATTGGTTATTGCTTTCAAATTTTAAATAATAATATATCGCACTGATTTACAGCAAAGTGAGCGATGCAAGACAAAAATCCAACATCTCGCCATCACAATACCAGTGTAGCTGATTCGTTCATAGTTTGTTTCTTTTTCCTAAATCGTTTTTAATCTAGCGAAGCCGTAAAATATTAAGATACACCTATTGTACATTGGACGTGACGATGCGTGTATGTGCGCGTAATATATTTCAAATTATTATCGGAAGTCACCACCCATTATTGTTGTTACTCACCGGCCATTAAGTTTCTTCCGTCTCGTTAGTATTTCAGATCATCCACGACCATGTCCTTTCAAATGTTTTTATTATGCAACTTGAATTTCTATACTTAATACTACAAACCCGTAAGAAGTTTTAATGAATTCAAACAGGAGTCTCACAGAATTAATGTAACAAAAAAAAAATAGATATATACGCTTAGAAAACTGCGTGCCTTAACCATAATTAATATCTTTTTACATATAAATTTTGACTGTCCGTGTGTATGTCACTGAACTCCTCCTAAACGGCTGGACCGATAATGATGAAATTTTCTGTGTGCGTTTCAGTGGGTTCCTGGATGGTTTAGATTCATAATTAGACCCAATAGGTCTAACGAGGGTGGTCGCTAATGCGCAACATTTTGGGATTCTAGGCGTTTAACAGTTACCATGGTGACCATTTAAATTGTTATTGAGTTTAAAACGTAATCATATATATGTATATATAGTACCAATTTCAATAATTTTACTATATTTTCTCAGAGTTGTTCCAAATACTTCCCCGAGTGTCCCCGCGTCGCCCATTTTTTTTATCTTTTGTCTGTGGAAGGAGAGGATTTATATCAATATATTAAAATCCAATAATAATAATAACAAAATATAAATATATATATATATATAAATTTTGAGCAGAGCGATGGATCTATTGTTTTTACAATGATGTTTATCTTTTTTTTTTTTCTATCCTGTGTACAGATTTTCGAACAGAAGGAGTGCTCCGATCTCTTCGGTCACAGTTGGTTTCCGGCAGCAATTCGCATCTAATTGGTACTTTAGAGAGGTCATTTTTCGATTTTATCAAAAGCACCTAAAAATATAACTCAAAAACGCTAAAAATGCAATTTCGTCTTAATCGATTGTTGTTTATTTGTTCGTAATTTTGAAACTAATATTCGTAGGAACCTGAAATTGTCACCAAATATGTAACTTTAGACTATATTTACGAGAAAAGTAAGCTCCGTTCAGAATCGTTTTATCGAATGCAATGACTTAACATTGCTTTCAAATTTAAAATAAAAACAAAACTCTAAGATATTTATCCAAGTAATTCACTTAAGCGATATCCACAACACCCCGCGGCTCGTTACCTTTTTCTTTTCTTTTTTTCTTTATTTCGTTTATATTATATATTATATTTTTATATAACGACTAACGATTATATTTTATCAATAATAATGCACAAACGTATCCGAACGATCATTTTCAATTTTGTGAGCTTCGAATACATCGGGATAAAGCGTAATTTGGTTAAATTTGACGGTGATATTACAATAAAAAAAAAAAAAAGTGAAATAACTTAAAACGCCTGGTAGAATTTCCGCAATTATATAATACCGATATATTTGCGTGTGAATGCACTGCAGCTCGTGAATATCGGATTTCACCCATTTTCTCTCTCTCTCTCTCTCTCTCTCTGTCTCGTTTTAGAATAATCACAATAATATTATATTTTTTATAATATAATATTATTTTTTATTTACTATTATATTGTCATACGTCCCGAGAACGCGACATTTTTTTTTTAAATTAAATAAATAAATATAAATTTCAAAATAAATAAATCGATATTACGCATTAAGATTCTCGCGTCAGTCGGTCCGTGCTGAGCGTTTCTGTTTTTTTTTTTATCACAACAACAATATTATGTAGGTATACATATACAATCGAATGAAATCCGATTCGTCTCATAGGAATAGATATAGAAAGGAAAAGTCTCGGTATGAATAACACGTTGAACTGGCTATACACACACACACGCGCGGATACCATATTATTATGGTTACGTCACGAATGGTAAGATGAATGTAAGAAAAAAAAAACGTGAAATTAATTGCAGGGTGTTCGTCTGCGCGTTAACAAACACGACAGAAGAATATTATAATATTTCCAGTCTTGTATAAAAGTATTCAAATAAAATTATTAGCATAATTCTAATTATATATACTATATTTGTATACGGGCACATGATAAAATTGTATTCCGTAAAATTTCTATGGGTATCTCGACTCTATTTTATTAATACAGTTAAAAAGTAATGGAATTTTTTTAACAAAATTGTCTAGTCATCTCAAAATCAAGAACCACTAGAAATGATAAACAAAAAAAAAAAACAACAATAATAATAATGACAGTATATTTTCTTCAAATCTCAATGTAATAATAATTAATGATTTGTCGTGGAAATTGATACGCCTTTAACATTCTTATGTAAACGTTTTTGTCTTTGGATACTTTTGATAGATCACTCGTTTCAAACTTGTGGCCCACGATTTTTTTTCTCCGCTAAACGTTTGAAAGTTTTAAAATAATAATTTGCATTTATAGGTTTTTAAAAATAAAACTATATTCGAATAGTGCAGTCGTGGAAAAAAGTATTTCGACACAGTAAATATTCATATTATGCGCACACATTATCGACAATTCGGATATATATAATAATGATGCCAACTGATGTTTAGGCGATGCGAATAAAACGCATTATTTTATAAACCGCGTATCAAATTGATCTCATTTTACAAAATGCCGAATTTGCAAAGTAAAAAACCCGATTTACTTGCATGTTTTAAATATATTATTACTTTCGAAAATGTCTGCACTACACTAAATTTTTACCGGCGTGTGATAACCATTATTAAGATAATATTATTTGAGATTATAAAGAAGTTGTACAATAATATCGTATAACATCAGCACGATAATTTATATCGTCGTGTGCGCCTACATTGATACGGGGGACCAATCGGGAGAGCGTATTTGCAATTCTTTTGTTTTCGGACCGAGTCATCCATCTGTATTACGAGCAGATCACAGCAGCTAATTCCACGGCTCCGCGCTACGCACGCGCGCACTCGCCTACTAACCGTTTGCGCCCAACAGTAAGATATTTTAAATGATAATTGATAACGAATGATGATTCACCATCAGGGTCGCGTTCACTGAATATAACGTAAAACGTTATAACAGTGAAATCAGTGGTGTAGCCAGGGCGGGCTGATGGGGCTGCAGCCCCCCTCCCCCAAAAATTAATAAATAATCAATTTTTTAGTAGGTGCCGTCTATAAATATTAATTATTAACATATAAGTAAATAAATTATCAGCCTCAGCCCCCCAAAAATAAAAATCCTGGCTACGCCACTGAGTGAAATACTATACCGAATATTATTGCAAATTGGAATGTCTGAAGAAAACAAAATAAAATGCTATCTTTGTAGTATGTACTTAGTACATTTTCTAAAACTGGAAACCTTAATAGACACTGTAAAAATGTTCACGAATCAGAAAAAAAGACAAAAAAAAATCTTGTTCAAAGTACCCGTATAAAATATAATTAATATTCTACTATTTCTAATAAAGCAGTCTTGTAAAGAACACTTTTATTTTGTATTCCAAATATAGTATTCGAATAAAACGGATAAAAAGTTGTTTTTCATAACATTTATATTTTATTAAATACTAAAACGTACATTTTATTACATTATTCATCATTCATTGTTCGATATACGAACTGCTGGCGTGCGATAAATTTCGAGCGTTCCCCTGTCGTATAATTTTCCGTTGCAAAACAAATTCAAAAGGTTAAACAGTTGGTCATAAGTGGTCCCCTTCCTGCGTCTCCCTACTCTTTAACGACGTATTTAAATTATTTTGAAGGGCAAAAGTTAAAGCTTAAAAAACATCTTGTTTGGCGCCCAAAGACATTTTACATTCGTGTATTTCTAATGGAACGAACTGTGATAACAGTTTGTTTTGAACCGTGTTCACGTTATCAACCGTAAATGTGACGTCATTACTATTTGTGTCTATTATGTTATCATTGCGCCCGAACGAATCGAATGGTGGTGCGTGCGCGTGCGTAGCGCGGAACCGTGGAATTAGCTGAGCTACGGATCCGGTCATTCTGTCAGGGGTCGGACACTTCTGATATAATCGAGAATCAAGTCGCCATTTTGTGTCAGGTGAAATATTATCATTTTAGTTGTTGTGATAAGAATTATTGCCCGTTGAGTCACAAAAGTTGCTGTTCTAGTATATATACTTAATCTATTCTGTAATTCTACTTGAATACGTGCACAGAGTGTTAAATATGTTTTAAAATAAAAATAAAATTAATATAAAAAAATGTTTTTTATTATTACAAAATTTTGTCACAGAATAGATCAATAGTAATTTTAGTGCAGCGTAATGGTCACATTGATTTACCTTTCTTAAAAACTGATTTCTACCTCGGGCCTATGCTGCCCGTGTAAATTTTTATCAGTGTCCATTCTGATTAATCTATTCTGTGATTCTGTATTCGTCTGTACTGTGGTTAGACGCGTGAAACTCGTCCGACGAGCGGTAAACGGTGTCCGCCCGTGTTGCGACGTAAGCGCGCGTATAAAAAGACGTGTAAGCGCGTCGCGTTACGCAATCGAATAATTATCGCGCGGTATGCGCCTGACCGCGGGGCCGGGTAAATAGATTAATACATACAAAAAATATTATTACCGTCTTCCGCCGGGAAATATTTACGGTGGGAGGAGATGATGATGATATTATTATTATTATTATTACGCGTTGAATAACGGTATACAACGGTATATATATATATATATATATATATATATAATACAAAATATAATACAGTCGCGGCGCGCCGAAAATGGAAAATTAAACGATCGCCCGGCGCGACGATATTATATTCTCTTGTACAAGCGCGCGTGTGAGAAACGCTTCGAACCTTTTCACTTATTATAACTACGCGTTTGTGCGCGCGTGTGGGCGCGACCGAGAGTGTAAAGAAACGAACAGCCGGAAACGGTTTAAAAACGAAAACGAAAAAAAAAACGAAAAAATCCCGACTCGTTATAACACAATATGTGACTGTACGCGAGATACCGCGTAGTATCGTATCGTTGTGTGTCGCGCGTTTCGTTTTTTGCCACGTGATTGTTTTTTATTTACTTTTTTTATTTTTTTCATCACTGCGCGCGTTTATACCGAACACGCGAATCGCGTATAGAGGTGTATTCGATTTTCGTCCGTTTGTTTGTTTTTTTTTTTTACGCGTTTCTCTGTTCGTCGAAGAATTTCCAACGCCTACACCGTCTTGATGGTGGTCCTTCCAACCGGACTTTTCAAAAAAAAATATATACTTAGGCGTACTTAGAGCCGTGGACGTGAACGTCGAATTCTTGACGGCGACATAATTTCGAGCCGATTCGTTTTTTTTTTTTTTAATAAAAATTATTTTGATTTTTTTTAGATTCTGATTATCGGAGCGAGGAATGTATTGGTTTTACAATAAATGTGTTTTTTTATGTCTGTACCCGAAAACTCCACCGGAACGAGTGCTCCGATCTTTTCGTGTATCACCGTTTCTGATGGCAAATTCGCTTCTAGTTTGTACTTTAGACAGGACATTTTTCGATTTTCTCAATGCTTTTTTCTTTCAAAAGTCAGGAAAAACTACCAAAAATCACGTAAAAACGCTAAAAATGCAATTTCGTCTTAACCGACTGTCGTTTATTTATCGCGCACCGAAGCTCCGCTCAGAATCGTTTTATCGAACGCAATGCGATTTATCCGTTGCTTTCAAATTTACAATAAAAACAAAACTCTAAAATCTTTATCCGAGTGAATCGATATCCACAACACCCCGCGGCTCGGGCTACCTTTTTTTTATACCTTAAAAGAATAAACATTTATGTAAAATAAGCTGTATACGGTAAATATCGGTATATATACGGTATAATCCTAAATCATGGTCCACAGAGTGGGTTCGTGTTTTTACCGTTTTTAGCGGAAATAAAGGTAGATTGTTTATGTTGATTACTATTATATATTTTAATTTATATAATTTCCATGATTAATACCTCAATAGACTTAAATTTCAGGAAAAGGGGCGGCAAGAAATATGAGCCCTGGGCCGCAAAAATTTGAAATACGTCACTGCAGGGCGCACTGCACTTCTACAGACGCCGACTCAAAATAAATAGTCCTGGCCTCCTCGGCTGACGATAAATAACAAACGATTTCAGCAGTAGCGCATCATTCGCTTTTACACAACGGCGCAAAAATTATTATTAAAACTAATTATATATTTCCCCATAGTCCCAACAAATTGCGTCTATTATACGCGACTAGATCTAACAAAAATCATTATTTAAAAACCTATAGAATTCCGAGAAATCACAGGAATGTTTGACGGAAGACAAATTTTGATATTTTAATTAATAGCGCTTTTATTGAAATCAGCGGCCGAATAATCGTAGGAAAATTTTTAAAAAGAGGGCAATTTTTTTTCTAGAATACTTTTAAAAAAATCTACTTCCGTCAAACATTTGTAAAACTTCTCGTCTCTTTCTATACATATTAAAATTGTATTTTTGAACTGAGCACGCGCAATATTGGAAACGAAATACATAGTCACTTTTTTTTATCTAATATTTTCTGCACGAGGCAAAATTTAATCGACAATTCGAACAATTTGCCAATTTTTTTTTTTTTATATAGATTTACGACAGGAAGGATTTCTGATCGATATCGTCTTTTATCGACCTACGAGTTAGTACACATTGTCGAAAAGTATTAAATTATACTTTGGCTCTTATTTGTCGACAACCTGTCTACCGATGAAACACAGTGAATCACGTAAATTATTCTTAAGCCCTATAAATATTCTTTAATCCTTTATTGCCGTTAGGACGTTACCATTGTAATATTAATAGTTTATTTCGAAAAAAATTATAAACATTTCTGTGTGTGCGGTGGTGCGCAGCGTGAGAATGAAAACATTGAACGCGCGCTGAATTCTAAATTGTTCGTGAGACCGTTTTCAAATTCTGATTAACACGATATTCATAGTTTTTAATATTATTATTTCAATATCATTCAATATCATGAAATGCGTAGGTAGGCGTAGTATTTGCGATCCGATTAACGTACGCGCACCCTAATCGTTTCGTACCAAATACACGCGACAGAAGTCGAATTCCGATCCGTACTTGTTATGAACATTTTTTTTTTTGCTTCTAATGTGTGTTGTACATAAAACCTCTATTTATAAGGATAAAATATCGTACTATTAAGTCTTTTAAAAATGCAATGTTGAGGGCTCTCAAAGACCCGCAAAACAGCAACGTACCAATGGATACACAATTGTATCTGGATAATATCTTCTATCACATCGTAACACTGGACAACTAACGAAACTCCAGCCAAATTAATGTTAGATAAAAATATCAGAATAAGGTTTAATGCGTTGAGATTCGACAATAAAGCGTATTAATAAATCGGTTATTGGCAACAGGGACTATAAGTCCAAAGAGAGGGAAATAGTGTATACTGAATATAACAACAAAAAAAACCCTAAAATAAAACTATTTGTGAAAAAGGGACTGTGTTTAAGGTATTATAGGAGACGGAATATATTTACTCAAATGCAACTATGGGACAGTTCGGAAACGACATTTAGATCAAATTGTTACCCACTGCTGAAAGTAATTTAATAGACGGTAGTTTAAGGTAAAGAAAGTACAACGATTCCACTATGAGTAACAATGATCGCGAACTCAAATCAAATGGTTTACCTTCCAACCATATCGATATTGTTAATCGTAGTTAAAAGACTTATTAAGCAACGTGTAAAACTGAACTTGTAATTTATTTTATTTACTGTTATTTATCTACGTCGTGTATATTTTATAGAATTGCGTTTATTAGTATATTACGTACTCTCTCTCATCATAAAAATCGTTAGTCACAATCTCACATTGTAAATATCAATACTAATTTATATTATTTATTTATATCATTATTAATGAATTGTTATTAAGATATTGTAATTATTATAATCATTGACGACTCAGTAAAAGGGTATTGTTATAATGTTGCGAGCCTGCACACGTATAATATGTATTCCCTCTGATTATTCATAATATTAATCATTTAATGTCAATTGTGTATTAGATATCGTTTTTCTTGTTAATACGTACCTATGTATGTTTATTACAAATCACGAGTTTCTATAAAAAAAATATAAGTACTTTTACTGTAACGCGAATCTCGGAATAACGGTTACTACGGTTACTAAACTCGAACCGTTTTCTTTCTGACAATATTTTATTATTTTATTTTTGTAATAAAGAATTATTTCGTTTTAAAAATAAAACGGGTCGATAAAAGAAAGACATTTTTTTTTTTTTTTAAATGCGCGCATATTAAAACGCTAACGATGTAAAAAAAAAGCGAATTTTTTTTTTGGAAAATCGAAATAACCGCGTATAAAAAGTTTTCATGCTCGGTGTGTCATTTACTGACTCGACCCGTTTACATTATTCAATAATTATTTCAATGGTCCAGACACGTTATCTAATATTGGTAAGAACGTACACGGCACGTCGCCCGATCACTCAGTGACGTATTTGAAACTTCACCTCAAAGGGAGGGCGATGACAATAGGAAACCCTGCCCTCAGATGCGAACGCAGGTAGGGATTTCGGGGGTTTGAACACCCTAAGAAATGTCTGAGAAAATTTAAAAGTTAAGTGGATGCTACAAATTTAACAAATAAGAGACTAAAAACTGGTTTACGCGAACATAAAACCCGGGGCTACAATCAAAACAAAACGATTAAATTTTGGTAACGCATAGAGGAGAACCGAATCTTTGTCGTAGCGTTTTTATTTTTTTTTTTTTTTATAAAGTCATTTGAAATTAAGTAATTATAACCGTTAAACTTTAATGATTTTTTTTTTTTACACATATAATACAAAATTGAAACAAGTTATGAAAAAAAATAAATAAAAACCGCTACGACATAGATTAAGTTCTCTTCTATGTAGTTCCAAAATTTGGTGTTTTTATTGTGATTGTAACGCCGGTGTTTTATGTTCGCGCAAAGTAGTTTTTTACACAAAGTTACGGTGAATCGCATGTGTTTTACTTTCGGTATGGCATCCTCTTAAGAAGCTGCGACATATAACGTGTAAGAGTATAGTGTATAATAATTTTAAATTTTTTCAAAACCCCAACCCGAAATTGTTTCCTGAGTTCGCCCCCGCCTCCCCTTCAAAAAAAAAAAAATATATATATATATGTGCGTGGACACGTGAAAGAACAAAACACGATTTTCTTTACAAAAGAAGATCTTGTTTAAAAAAAAAATTAATTCCGAAACCCTTATAAACCGTATCATAATAAAATTATTATGTTTTTTTTTAAATCTCTGATGGAGAATCGATTGCCCCTATCGCCCTCTCCCCAGGCCCGGATTGATCCGGCGAACTACCGAAGAAATCTCGGTGGGCCGCGTAAAATTTGTGCCGGTAGCCAAAAAAAAAAAATGGGCCGTTATTATTCCGGACGTAAGTATAGTGAGTAGTTTAATCTTTCTAGATAATAGTTGTAATTTAAAATGATATAATAGAGATCCAAACAGAAAAGTCATAAGATTGTTGATAACAATGAATGTATCGGTTATATGCTTCTGTACTTAGAAGGAGTAATTGATGGAAAAAAATCATAGAGGAACACCAAGATTGCAATGCATAAGTCAGATAATAGAGGATCAAGGATGTAACTCATATCAAGAGTCGAAGAGGAAGGCTAGTAATAGACAAACATGGAAGTTGCTGCAAACCAATCATTAGATTGAATACTGCAAGAGAGAGAGATGTTTCTGTATTGGCCGTTGGGCATTCCGTTCCCAAGAATCGATAACGTACAGGACACGCTGCCGTCGCCAGTCGGTTTCATCAAAATAAATATAATTCCGATTGTGGGGATTAAAAGCGGGCATTCCTGTGTCTTACACACACACACACAAAACACGGCGAAATAAACGTTTCCTACTTCCGACGTACCGGTCAACATAGGCGTGCTTGTTTAAATTGGGCCGCTTTCCCTTATATGAGCCTAAGCAAATCTAACCTAACTCTCAACCTAAAAAAAGGATAAATTTAATGCAAAATATCAATTCATAAAAACTTATTGATTAAATGTTGTGCTTCACAACATTTAGATATATTTTTACAATATAGTATATACCTATATACCTAGTGGTTAGTAACCTACATTAGAATATTAAAAAATTTTGCTAGAGCGCCTAATTTATTTTCTCTAATTTTTATTATTTATAGCTTAAAATTCAAACAAAGTCCCCGAATGAATGAAAGTTATACAAAAAGCCACGGGCCACGGGGTGTGCCACGACACACCGGGCACACCCTGTGCGCACGCCTATGCCAGTCAATCTAGTAGCGCGATAAGTGAAAAATAAAAAATTGGCTTTGCTCAAGTATACTATAGGTAACTTTACGAATTACAATGGTTTGAATGATTTGTAAACGTGCTAAAAGAGAAACGATTATGAATTCTTCTATTGAAAAAGTGATATTAAAAAAAAATTCAATACATTCGTTCTCCGCTCAGACTGCGGCGTTTCCCAAACTCTTGTTTGACCTGACCCGGTAATTAATACTTTACCCCTTCGTGACACACCAAAATATTTATCGTTTTGTAAAAAAAAATGCAAAACAAAACGCATTTGAATGTCGTACGGGTTTTTCATGAAGTCTAGTTGATGATAATCTCAATAATAATTATTATTATTGTTGTTGTATAAATAATAGTTATTCGTATTGACGAATTTATTTTTGCTAAAAAGTTCAAATCAAATCAAACAGAATGACAAACAACAAAATTTAATATGAGAATTTTATTAAGTCCGCGACCCGGTATTATATTTTCGTGGCCCGGTAGCGGGTCGCTCGCGACTCACTATTTGGGAAACGCTGGCTCAGAGCGAGAATAAAACAAGAGATAAGTATAAAACATTTTTTTTTTTTTTTTTGTCAAATGAGCCGAATTTTTGTCGAGGGCCGACCGAAATTAAAAATCTCGGTGGTCTCGATCCGGCGCTGCCTCCCCTCCCCCCCCCCACTAAAACGCGCCACTGCGGTTACTCCGTGCAACTGTCTTTTCCCCGACAACAAGGCCTTAATCCGCCGCCACGCCGACACACCGGCGTTCGCTACTTTCTTCTCCCTCTCAACCGTCCCTCTCGGACCATCTCCACGCATATAAAATACCAAATATCCGCTCCGACGTTCATTTGTACAGTCGTCGCGAACAGGTTTCGCGAACCCGTTGTATTCATTCCGTCCACGCGGAAAACGGTTTGGCGGCATTCTGTCGATTCGTTTGATTCTCTCGTTTAAAACCATACACGCGTCGGTTAGGCGCACACTGCGCGAGTGCGGATTTTTTTTTTGTTTTTTTTTTATTTTATACCGTTTTCAATCGCTGTTCGTCGTTACCGGAAAGCGTCCGTTTGGTGGTCTGTACGTTGTTCCGCATATCGTTTTTTTATTTCCGCGTCTCCCAAGGGATTCGCTAATGAACCGAGGATAACGGTTCTCGATAATATTCCGGATTATATTTGCGTATATTGTATCCCAGCACAGTGAGTAAAACGATTTGGTTTTTTTTTTTTTGGTGAAAATCCTAACGATTTTTTCATCGACAATACTTCCCGATTTCAAATACGTAATGTTTATCTCGCTTCTCTTTTCTTTTTTTTTTTTTGACATTTAATTAAAAATATTTTAATAATTTCTTTTTTTTTTAGGATCTATTTTTTTTATGTATTTGTAAACAATCGGGTTTTTTTTTTTAACATAATATCAACCTTAAGACACGCGTATAATTCGTTTCGGTGTAAAATCCACGGTGAAAACAAAACATTATCCGGTTTTATTTATTTTTCTCTATAAATGTATTAAAATTGAATTAAAACTTTTAAACTCTAATTACATCAAGACGAGTACATTTCTATGCATTTTTATAATAATTCAACAATAATCGCGTTTTACCGATTACCGAATAAGAAAATGTTTTTATTCGTGACAATTAACCGTTATAAATAAATTATTTTATGAATAATTCGTAAAGAAAAAAAAAATTTAATAAATAAGTTTACTATTAATTGTTATTAATCAATTGTCACTTTATATTATTATTATTATTTTTTTTAGTATAACAAATTTATTACTAAAGGAAAACGTCGGTTTTTTTTCCGTTTATAATTATTATTAATATATACCGTATAATAATACGCGGTCTCGCCGTTAAATCGTTTTAAAAATATTCCATTAATAGAAATCATTGGAATTTTATACAATACATGGCACCGTTATACGTAAATTCAATTATAAAACCCGGCGGACACACATCTATTATAAAAATAATTCCAAACTGAAAGGTACGTTTATATTGTTGAATGAAATTTCGGACGAAAAAATAATTTATTATTTTACATTGGCTAGAACGGAAAAGTGAAAAATTCGGTAAGTGAAATCAGATTATATTCGCAAAATAATACGTTACTTTTAATGAAAATATTCAGTTGAATAAAAAAATTTCACGTCGCCCATGTACACACAAAATGAAATAAATTATTTACACGAATTATTAATTTATATATATATATATATAAAGTATACATATGTATTTATATGTGAACACCCAATTATGCCAGAATGTTTACAGTTGTATTTTTTTTCTCTTTTCGCCTTATACCCGATGATGACTTTTTATCGAACAGTAATAATAAATCTAATACAACGCGACTTGTACGTATATTTCTTTATTTTTTAATACTGTTTAGCTTAATTATATATTCACATATACATAATATATGTGTAGTGTATACGAATTTATAGTTTTCATTTTTTACTTCTATTTCTTTAACATATCCTTTTTATTATTTTATTTATTCAATCTTTGGTTTTTACTATTTATTTCTATTTTTGCCTTAAAATATATACCTATATAAATATGGTTTTAAACATTTTTTTTTTTTTTAATAATGTACGATTTTTAAATATGTTTCACAATAACCATAATGATGATAATTAAAAAAAAACAAGTCATGAATTATTTTTGAAAAAAAATCAACCACCAGCAGTAAAAACACCATATACCTGTATGTAGGGTGTGTGTATATAAGATTTATACTGAACACGCTCAAATAAAGTTGAAAAACAATTTTGTTTTTACTAAAAGCGTTCAACACAATATTATCCTGTACATGAATTCATGTTTGTATAAAAAAAATTTTAATTTCACCAAACCTTTAGTCGGTCGCGTTGTTTTTTGTATATAATTTTATGGTCTCGTTGAGTACATCGCGTCAATTGTTTTTTTTTTATATGTATATAAATTTTTTTTTTAATTTTTAAAACGATAATTACACATTATTTTTTTTGTATTGAACAAATTTGATCATATGAATAAAAAATAACAATATCGACTTACTAATAAATAATGATTTTAAAAACAAATAATATACGTATAAACGAAAACACGATTTGATCGCGCACGAGGTAAATATTTTCTAATCCTTAAGAAACGACTAGGAACTTTGACGAAAGCGCGATTATTCGATGAAAATAAGGACAATTATAATTGCGATTATTCGCCCCGGGTGATCTATTGAATTTGTAAACCTTATTTTCCTAAATCACTCGTGTACCGGACGCTTTGACTAGTACACGCGGGGAGTTGTAAGTCAGCTTTCACTGACTGCTTGTTAAAGATTTTTAAAATTTAAATAAAAAATGAAAATGTCTTTCAATTAAATACGTATGCCTATATGCGTAATAATTATTTTAGGTGCAAAAGTCATACAAATAAATAATTTTTTTTTTTTTAAATTTCGTATACATTTTTTTTTTATAATTGAATTCTTTTTTTTCCCTAATAATATATAATTTAAAAACGTTATTTATTATTATCGATTTTGAACAAACATATTTTTATTTTAAAAATAAAAACACATTTGACTTTTTTTTATTTTATCTTTATTATAGTTTTCCGTGTTAGATCCCTTGATTTACCGTTTACTTAGTATAACGTGAACGATATTGTACAACCTATAAGATATTCCTAAACGTTTGTAGTGAAAGCCCAAAAGAAATAAGTGCTTACAGCTTCAACCGTGTGTGACTAATCAAACCCAGTTTTGAACGGCGAACAGGATTTTACGATAACGCGTAAAATGTGTGTATACAAACTAAAATATATATATATTTTTAAAAGCCAATTATTTACTTGTGTCTAGTGAAATAATTACGTTTATCGATGATTGAAGTGTAAGTATTACACGCGTACAAAACGGTATTACTTTATAAACAGTAAATTACTATAATTTTAAAATATCTCATAACAATATCAGCGGCTGTAATCAAAACGTATTAATATAAATGCAGTATTATAACGAAAACGTAACAATATTATTTGTAACACTACGTTTTTAGTTCGACGTTTACAGTAGACTCCCGGGCAGTAGGACATTCGGAAACGGATAATCAGCGGCGGATTATATCATAATTTCTGTACGGTCCAATAAATAATTTAAACCAATATCGCTTAATATTTTTTTTTTATTATTATTTTTAATCCCAGTTTTATATAATCAAAGAAAACAATGAGAGTTGAAATATCATAAGCGCTTATATTGTCGGAAACTCACGTTTTACGTTTAATCGTGTGCCAACCCTGCTCCCGTTACTGTAATTCGATTGCAATTAAAACGAACTAACCATTTCTACGATAATATTACGTAAAAACTGACGAACGATTACGTACGAAAGCAATAATTGCACGCAAACGTAATTTATTAAATCATTTTATACGCCATAAATGATGTTTTTCACTCAAAACGTAGGTAGAAAATACACGTCGAATACATAACGTGTTACATGTACCTATATACTATCCGGTGACTGGTTAATGTCAAGATTCACCGGCTGACGTGTAAGCGGCCTATATTATACGTATATCAAAAAAAAATGTCCTATACTATATTATTCAGCACTGGACGTTTTATAAAAATCGATATTTCTATACGATATAAAATCTGTCAACGCCAATACTATAGCCGGAATCGTACGGCTATAATAACCGAATCAATTTTGTCCAAAATTGTTATTATATAACTATACCGCGTAAAACGAATAATTTGTAACAATTTATAATATTACCGACCTATATTATATATATTGTTACTCGTTGTACTTTCAGTAGAACTAAATCTTACGCGAGGAGAAGGAAATACAATATTGTGTTATACAACTGCACTATCCTGGGCTTTTATATTTTATTTTAATCATTATAACATAACCTGCACTTTTAGAAATACGCAGAAGTTTCAGTCGTGTGTTCCCTATATTTCATACAATTGGTTATTACTAAAAGTCAGAACGACAAACGATTCCCGCGTCTTCTCCTTTACCATTATAATATTTGAGTATAAACAACTATTTAATCATTGTGTGTTATTAATTAATAATGTATTGTATATAAAGAAATTTTGAGAAAAAAAAAAATCTGGTGGCAAACATTTAAAAAACGAATAAATATAAAAGAAAACAATAGAGAAATACACACGGAAAAAAGTTATACGTTGATAATAAATAATAACTTAATTTTTATAAAACGTACGTACAGTTACGTTTATTTACATTACTTATTATTAAAATAGTATTCATTTTGATTATAATATTAAAATAATTAATTTTTTTATTATTCAAATGATCTGCACAACGTACGCTTTTTAAATCGCATGCCTACTTCGTTCATTTGACTTATTTATTGATTAAACGTTACTGAATTGTAAACTGTAAGGTATACGCAACAAGAACCTTACAATCGACTGTATATATATAGTATATACTACATTTCAAAATCTGACCGTAAAATGTTATTCCGTTAAATGGTTTTTTTTTTTTTTCTAGATGAAGGCGTATTTGTTGGCAACGGCGTGTGCGTTATTTTTTAACATGACTTTGGCTGTTGTTCAGAACAAACGTGATGGTAAGTACACAGTACCAGGATGACTTATGAAATTATCCAGCTTGATCATCAAATTTCTTTCACAAAATAATAGGAACTCCTCAGTACCTATATGGTTTTATATTGTGTGTGTGTGTGTGTGTGATTATAGTGATGTGCCACTGGTGATTTACCCATGGGTAGGTAAATATTTTAGATATTTATCGTGGTATTTGACCCATGAGTTTATTTTATTAATATTATATATTTTATATTGTAGCATCAATAGTAAACAACCATATATGCGGCGACAATAGCTTTATGAATTTCGTAAATCCGTTTGTATAAATGTAAACCAAAGTTAGGCTTTTATTAAAAAAAAAAAAACCAATTGACACATTTATCAAATAACCTTCTAACAACAATGTGTGGCACGCGTCGAACAAAAAAAACCGATAGTCTTAAATTATAATTATATTTTTCGTACCACGTGATGGTGACGAAATATGTATTTTCACCTTTTAAAATAATACAATCGTTCATTATCATATGTACATATAGCTTACATATATTCATATTTTCATATATTTATTAATTTTTACATTAATTACAATAGAAATAAATCTATTGTTAAACTTGTTTTTAAATGCTCTATTACATCCCGACGAATCGACTAAATTTGTATTTATATAATTTTAATTCGCTCCCAAATAAAATACGCCTGTTAATATAAGCCATTCCGAATGTTTGCAAAACAACTTTCTTGAATGTATTTTTTTACAAATGTTATGTCAATTCAGTTTTCAAATCGACCACTCGAGATTTAACTGCACGTCAAATTCATCGTCTGTATAGTTCATAAAATCACCTACTCACTAGAAAAAAATAGTATACTGTTAAATTTTTCGACGTAGCCCAGACCTTTAATAAAATCACGCACTTAAGCCTCCTATATTCAAAATAAAATCAATATTTTCTCCTCACTACTACTTGTAATTTTGAATGCCATATAAAAATCTACATCAAAACCCCCAACAACTCGTACGTTCACGGTTAACCGCGTATTTTACATATCCTAAATTCAAGCCTATTTCACTACTACTTTTTACTTGTGACACAGCTTTACTAATTCCTCACTCCAAATATTAAAAACACACGCCAATCTCCTGTAATTTAGTAAAAACATCGGAGAATCGTAATGCGTTATTTTATTCGCGATTCATTTGAATGAATATCCATAAAATTCTCTCATATCACTCTAGACGGCCAACCGTTTTCAATTTAACACAGCGCACACGATCACATTCGTTTTTTGCGTACTTCATAAACGATTGTTTTCGGAAAATTATTATTAACCGACATCAATGGAGACATCGTGTGATACGTTACTACCCCATTGCTGCCGTCGTTTATTTTAATAAATACAACCAGTAGTTGGAAGCCGGTAAGATAGTCTCCTATTGGCTTGCTCATACATAAAAATCACCATTTAATTGACCTTTGGCATGAAATTTTCCTTTAACCGAGGTATTCACAATTTACGAAACGCGTTTGCTTCGCCACCTCATCTCTACCGCCTCTGTGACGATCCGATTCTACTTGGGTCCCTGGGGCCGCCTGTTTTACAGAGTTCTGACGTTCTCATTCGTCGTCCTCCTTTTGTCTGAGTATCGAATGACGAATGAGTACCTGCCAGTCTTATTTAGTGGGTCCTTGGGAAAGCTGTCTCTTGCCTCTCTAGAAAATTATAAGTTCGCCACGCCACTGCACGTAGTAATAGTAATCGTCGGTCGCACCTCAGTAAACACCTAATATCAACAAAAAAAACTATATCTTAAAGTGTTTTCGAATCGAAATCAATATTCTGTACAACGGAAAGTTTGGCTTCGCATTGGATTTGATATGCAATGCGAACGCTGAATGCTCGACGAACGGACAACGCGGTGTAACCTGCGCAAAGTGCCTCTAATCGCGAGTGTTTTCCATTCGACGACGGAGCAAACACCCCGTACACAAATAGCGTCATGTAACGACGACGCGTATTGTAACGATCGCGCGTACATTGTGCAGTGTATACGATAATTACACGGTATGAGAGAACGGTGCTATTCGACACGGACCGATCATATTTCTATTATAAAAATATTATTATCATTGCCGTTGTCGTTGCTGTTGTTTGGCTGTCACTGTCGCAGTCGTCGAATTCGGTTCAACCGCGTCCGTTTCCTATAGCGCACCGCGTCACCGTCGTCGGGACGCGCCGCAGACGGACAATATGTTACCTGTACCGGGCGGCCTGCCTGTGACGTTTATTATCGTTTACACCGCGCGCAGTTCGATTGCCGGAAACCGACACACGCCATAACCTTAGGGCTGACGGTATTGAAAACGAATACCGATATTGATTTCAATACCGGTTTGAAACGGTATACCGAAAATACCGGTATACCGAAATACCGATAAATACCGATATGTACCCGTGTACAAAAAAAGGTTTCTTGTCATTTTTTGATTGGGGCAAGATTTCTTATTGTAGATAAGTTGTACGTGACAACATTATTGACATTATTACGACCTGTTGTCCTACGGGGTTCTGAAACGTGGGCATCGAGAAAATCCGAAGAACCGAGGCTAGCGATATTTGAGAGGAATGTGTTAAGAAAAATATATGGACCGGTCTTTGACAGTGAAACAAATGAATTTGAGAAAATTACATAATTATGAACACCAAATGCAATTTCAGACACCTGACATATTCCAAGAGATCATAAACAGAAGACTGATGTGGGCGGGCCGTGCCTGGCGTAAGCAAGGATCCTTAGTTAGGCATGTGATAAAAGAAGATCCTATAGGAAAACACCTCTAGGGAAGCCCAGGTTAATATGGGAAGATTGCGTAAAGAAGGATAAAAAAACGATAGGACTAGAAAGCAGTTGGGGGTTGAGCTACAGAGGACAGGATCAGATGGCAAGTGTTATATTTAGCGGCATGGACTTAAGGACCGGAACCGAAGGAGATAGATAGATAGATAAGTTGTTTACAGATTAAAAATTTTAAAAAGCATAAAATCTTTTATCTAAAATCGGTTTTTACGGTATACCGTTTAACACAAAGATTTCCAAATCCCGGTATACCGAAATACAAGTATACTGGCATTAACGGTATACCGAAAATACCGTCAGCCCTAACCACAACGTTTGTCCTATGAATTTTGTAATTTTTTCTAATTTAAAGATTTAGTCACGGATTATAATTTAGAAATAACGATGATGTTACTCAGTTCCTCAGCCCCACCCCCCTCCAAAAAAAAAAATATTTAAATATTCCTTGGTGTTAAATCCTTTTCGATCAATATTATTACTCGTATTATATGTATACGAATCGCGCGCACCAATACGACGGCTATTTATTTGCATTTACTGTAATATTATAAATATATTTTATTCGTCTGTTCCTCATTCCTCGCAAGCATTCGCGAGTTTTTGGATTAATGGATTTTCATATTATAATATTTATTTACTATATAACATGCGAACGTTCAACGCACACACACACAACTAAAGTTCGAAAAGTTCGTCGTAAAAACACATACATACACGTGGGACTAGTAAAAAAAAAATAAATAAATCAATGTCTAAACGAGCGACAATATAAATACAACGAGTAGTATTACTACTACGCGTCTAAAAAGATTTTGAATAATTAATGTTATAAAACTACAGACTACTGTTAACTTCGCATTGGTACGCGGCTTTGTGTTTTGAGTTTAATTGTTTAAAGTATATTCGAGTATATGTATGGAACCCCACCGACTTTCCGAGAGAACAGAGGGGAAACGAGTGCTCAGACAATTGTGTCGACTTAATTTTACAACAAACGCAATAATAGTTGTCACGCGTTTTCTTGGTTTTCGCTTTTTTTTTTTTTTTTAATCGTCGATTATTTCGAAATTAATCATTAAATTGTCAAAAGTCTACATTTGTATACGAAAAAAATTAATTAAGAAAATTATGTTCCATTTACTCGTGAAAACTATAATGATATTTTCAATAATAATGTATGCTAAATTAATTCGTGTTTTAACGTGCACATCATACAATAGTGGCAGTCTATTTTCCAAGTCCTTGTGTCAACAAATCTAAACAAAATAATTCTGGAATCTATACGATATCGTTAGAAATACTTTTTCTTTTTAAACATAATAAACAAAATAGGCAATTTTCGAAAAATAGTTAACCACGTGGGAATAAAAAATATTCAATTCGACTTGACACCACACGAAATATTAAACTGTTTTAAATATTAACAAATGTATTATTAAATAATAATTACATCATTTATTTATGTATTGTTTAACACAGATTTTTTTTTTTTTTTAATCGCTTGATTTAATTATCGTTCCATACTTGTTTATCGTTAGAATACAACTTGTATCTTTTGTTTTTATTATAAAAATATTAAATCTGATACGAGTATAGGACATACTAACATTTCCCGACAGTTCTAATTTTGAAAAATTGATATAGACACTCCTTTTCAAATATGAAATTTATTCTTTTGATTAAAAAGAATTAACTCTATTTTATTTCGTCTATTAATCAGTGTTGTTTATTCACCCCACGCGTGCAATTTATCATAATTTATATCGTAATTTTAAAATTGATCTCTAACATATAAAACAGAGCCGATTTTTTTTTTCAGGGAATCCTCTTTAAGTACTGAACCGATTTTGATAAATGTTGCGTCGAAGAACTTTTCTTGATTTCCGGAATGTTATAGGCTAATACAGGCCGTTTCGTGTCCCTGAAAAATGGATATCTTATACATTTCTATAAAAAAAATTTTTCTAACATGAAATGTTAAACCACCACAATTCGCAATATTATATTATTTTATTGAAATAACCTTCAAAAGTACCTACGGCACCGACAGCTATGATTAATATGTAAAACGAGTTCTAAAGATTAGAGTTTATTTTTTCAACTGCATACATTCTAAAGTAAAATAGACTTAAATGTTTAAACAAATATGTTTAATTGATTGCATTATTGATAGTGTTATTTAATTCCGCGAGAATTTTTCCATGTGAAATCGGTTACGTCATACACAAATTACGTTTCGAGCTCTAAAGATTCTGCATTTTTACGATTTTTCTTGGCGTAATATTCCATAATAAAGTCACTTCCCCTTTGTTTGTTAAAGGTTACAAACATACAACGCATTTTACTATGGTATAAACAAACAGTCGTTAAATGTTATGCCATGAAAGTATCTTGAATAAAACACAATTACTCTTAATAGTATCAATTTTTGTGTTCACTTTGAAAATAATTAGTATTTTGTTTTCTTTAAAACGAAAAGAAAAATATTGAGTCACGAAAGAAACGTTTAGTAAAAAATAAATGTATAAAACGCAATATGTACAAGTATACGACACGTTATATTAAAACTATTAAAATCTCTTGTATCCATTTAAATAGTGAAATATACTTTTTATCATTTAGATATAACACTCAATATTTAGGCTTAAATAAAATTGTAACCCGTGTAGTTTATCTTGACTGGTGGCGATCGTTAAATTTAAATGAATCAGGAGCCCGAAAAGTATATTTATATGCGAAATATACGACAACAAATGTTTGGAATCTGTGGCGACGCGACGCGACCGGTCAAGACAAATTGTATCGATCAAACAATTATTCGATTTCAATTTTTTTTTTTTTAATACATTTTGGTCGTTACTATTTAAAACTATTCAAATAACAATTGTTAATATAAACACATATGAAAACGTATTGCCTCTCAAATTCACCACAATGGATAATACTTAAGAAACAATATATTTAAAATTGAATAAATCTACGTAATCAAATGTTTAAGATCATATAAAAAATATATATGATATTATTTGTGTGCAACTGAATTAAAATATAAAATACATATATAACATAACAATACATTCCCTCTTTGAATCAATTAAGACAACAATTAATTACATGTTTAAATATATTTGCTAATTAAAAAGGTATTTTTATATTTTCAGCATCTCAATTATTTCAAAATCCTGTTCGACGTCAATTCTTCGGTGAAAATATTCAATTCGACTTGACACCACACGAAATATTAAACTGTTTTAAATATTAACAAATGTATTATTAAATAATAATTACATCATTTATTTATGTATTGTTTAACACAGATTTTTTTTTTTAATCGCTTGATTTAATTATCGTTCCATACTTGTTTATCGTTAGAATACAACTTGTATCTTTTGTTTTTATTATAAAAATATTAAATCTGATACGAGTATAGGACATACTAACATTTCCCGACAGTTCTAATTTTGAAAAATTGATATAGACACTCCTTTTCAAATATGAAATTTATTCTTTTGATTAAAAAGAATTAACTCTATTTTATTTCGTCTATTAATCAGTATTGTTTATTCACCACGCGCGTGCAATTTATCATAATTTATATCGTAATTTTAAAATTGATCTCTAACATATAAAACAGAGCCGATTTTTTTTTTTCAGGGAATCCTCTTTAAGTACTGAACCGATTTTGATAAATGTTGCGTCGAAGAACTTTTCTTGATTCCCGGAATGTTATAGGCTAATACAGGCCGTTTCGTGTCCCTGAAAAATGGATATCTTATACATTTCTATAAAAAAAAAAATTTTTTCTAACATGAAATGTTAAACCACCACAATTCGCAATATTATATTATTTTATTGAAATAACCTTCAAAAGTACCTACGGCACCGACAGCTATGATTAATATGTAAAACGAGTTCTAAAGATTAGAGTTTATTTTTTCAACTGCATACATTCTAAAGTAAAATAGACTTAAATGTTTAAACAAATATGTTTAATTGATTGCATTATTGATAGTGTTATTTAATTCCGCGAGAATTTTTCCATGTGAAATCGGTTACGTCATACACAAATTACGTTTCGAGCTCTAAAGATTCTGCATTTTTACGATTTTTCTTGGCGTAATATTCCATAATAAAGTCACTTCCCCTTTGTTTGTTAAAGGTTACAAACATACAACGCATTTTACTATGGTATAAACAAACAGTCGTTAAATGTTATGCCATGAAAGTATCTTGAATAAAACACAATTACTCTTAATAGTATCAATTTTGTGTTCACTTTGAAAATAATTAGTATTTTGTTTTCTTTAAAACGAAAAGAAAAATATTGAGTCACGAAAGAAACGTTTAGTAAAAAATAAATGTATAAAACGCAATATGTACAAGTATACGACACGTTATATTAAAACTATTAAAATCTCTTGTATCCATTTAAATAGTGAAATATACTTTTTATCATTTAGATATAACACTCAATATTTAGGCTTAAATAAAATTGTAACCCGTGTAGTTTATCTTGACTGGTGGCGATCGTTAAATTTAAATGAATCAGGAGCCCGAAAAGTATATTTATATGCGAAATATACGACAACAAATGTTTGGAATCTGTGGCGACGCGACGCGACCGGTCAAGACAAATTGTATCGATCAAACAATTATTCGATTTCAATTTTTTTTTTTTTAATACATTTTGGTCGTTACTATTTAAAACTATTCAAATAACAATTGTTAATATAAACACATATGAAAACGTATTGCCTCTCAAATTCACCACAATGGATAATACTTAAGAAACAATATATTTAAAATTGAATAAATCTACGTAATCAAATGTTTAAGATCATATAAAAAATATATATGATATTATTTGTGTGCAACTGAATTAAAATATAAAATACATATATAACATAACAATACATTCCCTCTTTGAATCAATTAAGACAACAATTAATTACATGTTTAAATATATTTGCTAATTAAAAAGGTATTTTTATATTTTCAGCATCTCAATTATTTCAAAATCCTGTTCGACGTCAATTCTTCGGTGGCTCATCGTTAGGTAATACTCCAACCACTACAGGCAATTATGGACAGTCCTACAATTCCGAAACTTTTAAAAATGATATTTATTTACAAGATAACGAAGACGATTCTTCTATAGCACAATTACAATCATTGCAAACATTTGGAAACTCTCAACGAGAGAATAATAACCAACAAAAACAAAGTTATACTGACCAAATAGAGAGAATACAACAGGGTTATAATGCTCCGCAACAGCAATCGCAACAACAACCACAGCAGCAGCAGCCTGCACTTAGTTACTTACCATCACAACAACAGACCTATAGTAATGTACAGCAACAGCAGCCGATTTCCGGTTCACCGCCACAACAGCAATCGCAGCCACAATCTCAGACGAGCTACTTACCCTCAATACAACAGCAACAATTTTCACAGCTCCAGTCAAGTTACGGATCTCCGTCACAACAACAACAGTCGTTACCACAATCCCAACCAAGTTACGGACCTCCGCTGCAACAGCAGCCGTTACCACAATCCCAACCAAGTTACGGAACTCCACTGCAACAGCAGCCATTACCACAATCCCAACCAAGTTACGCACCTCCGCTGCAACAGCAACCGTTACCACAATCCCAACCAAGTTACGGACCTCCGCTGCAACAGCAACCGCTGCCACAATCGCAGCCAAGTTACGGACCGCCACAGCAACAACAACCGCTGTCCCAACCTCAACCGACTTATTTACCACCGTCACAACAACAACAACAACAACAATTACCACAATCCCAGCCAAATTATGGGCTTCCGCTGCCACAATCACAGCCAAGTTATTTACCGCCACAACAACAGCAGCCATTACCACAATCTCAGCCAAGTTACGGGCCTCCACTTCAACAACAACCGCTGCAACAACCCCAACAAACTTATTTATCTCAATCACCACAACAGCAACAGTCGCCACAACCCCAACCAAATTACGGACCTCCACAGCAACAGCAACCTCAGCAACGACCACAGCAAAATAACAATGCACCGCAATCCCAAACTAATTATGGACCTCCTCAACAACAACAACCATCGCCACAATTCCAGCCAAGTTACGCACCTTCGATTCCACCTCAGTCGAATTATTTACCACCAACACAGCAACAACAACAACCTCAACTCCAGCCGAATTATGGGCCACCGCCACAACAGCAACAGCCATCACCACAGCCTCGACCAAGTTACGAATCACCACCGCAACAACAGCAACCATCAACACAACCTCAGCAAAGTTACGGTCCCCCAACTCAACAACAACAACCGTTACTACATCGCCGACCGAGTTATAGTCCTCCTCAACAACAAACACTGACACAATCCCAACAAACTTATTTGCCTTCATCACAACCACAGCAACCGTCACCACAACCCCAGCCAAATTATGGACCTCAACAACAACAACAACAACCGTTATCACAATCCCAGCCGAATTACGGTCTACCATCACAACAGCCACAAACGTTACCACAGCCTCAGCCAAGTTACGGACCACCACCACCACCACAACAACAACAACAACAACAACAACCATTACCACAACGCCGTCCTTATTATAATCCTTCTCAACAACAACCATTACCACAACTCCAAACTAATTGTAAACATCCACCACAACAACAACCGTCGAGTCAACCACAACCGAATTACGGTCTGCCTCAACAGCCTCAACCTACTCCGCCGTCAACGGCATACGGTGTACCAACACAAAGTACAGCTAATCCTCAACAAAATTACGCGAGTCCGAAACCGTTCAATACTAATAACACTCCCCTTCAATCTAACCAACCAACCGTAGTGCAGTCGATAAGTTTTGGAATACCGTCTCAATCGTTTATGACACCAATTCAATTATCAGGGACGACATCACAAGTACAACAGAATCAAAACGGCAATTCTTACAACCCCCCTGCCATTCAGCCGCAACAAAATAATCAATTTCAAGGTTATTCGTACAATCCGCCAAAAACAAATCAACAAGCCCAACAACCTCAAAATACGCCACAACAGGTCGGTTATACGTACAACCAGCCACAACCGACGGCCGCGCAACAAAACAACGCGATAACGCCCTTGCCGTCGTCAGTTCCCCAGACTACGTATGGAACACCACAACAACCACAAAATCCTACAACTCCGTCGAACAATTTCAAGCCACAAGTCCAACAGAGACCACAAGGTAGTTACATCTACACCGGCGTTCCGGTAACGACTACGGCTAAGCCGTCGCAGCAGTCCCAGCAAGGATTCAGCTATAATAGTGCTGCTCAAAATCAAATCACTCAAGTGCAATTCAAACCACAACAAGCAGCGACTACAGGAGGATACAACTACAACGTTCCATCGGTACCGTTTCCGACGCCGACCGCGCAGGTCAATAGCCAGTCACAATTCCCGTACAGCGGACCGACTCAGTCGCCGTTACCAACGTTCACGACGTCGTCGCCCGTGCAGACTTATAGCGCGTCCTTGAACTCGCCTTCGGTAACGCCGCCAAACGGACGTAACTTAAACTATCAGCCATCGTCGCAATTTTCATCAAACCCGGTACAAAAATCCGGCCAATTCGGGGGATCGCAAACCCAACCGCAACAACAACAACAACAGCAACCAACGCAACAAATACGATTCGACGCTTTTGCCGCTCCCCAAACGGTGTCACAGACGCAGCCGATATACGGCTGAACACTGTGTTCCGATTCGTACTGGCCGACGACGAAATTCGCCATCTAGTCAGCCAGTGTCACTAGACTGTTTAAAAGAATATTTATCGGCCATAAAAATAATAATAATAATACTTGTTAAATATATAGCATTTAATGAAATTAAGTAGTTCGTGACGTTTCACATTTTTATAATCAACGCGTTACAATAAAAACATTGGCTTTTAACATGACATAAATTTTATTATACTACTTAACTACAATATTATATCGACTAGACAATTCCATTGTAAATACATTTCATTTTGGTATTTCAATCTATCATAATAATTATATTATTATATAACAATTTTTTTTTTTTTTTTACTGATAAATATTAAGCTAAATCGCCTTTTTAAGTATACATATTAATGTATATAAATATATTTATATATAACTTTTTTACTTAAAAAAAAATTTCAAATCGGGACTTTGGGTATTACGAAATTGTAATATAATAAAATGTTTCGTTTTGTGCTGATATGTTTACGTTACTTAAAATTGTATTGTAAATTCTCGATTTGACGAATCGATTAATTTAAGACAATGATCCATCTATTTTGGCTCAACTAAACATTTCAAAGTCATACGACAAAAAAATTATTTACTTTTATGATCTTATAAGATGACCATTTTATAAATCAACCGAATACCATCATGTAACATATGTTCATATAATTATTTAATAATTATAAAATATATGTAATTATTGTAATATGTTTTTTTTTCACTATTTGCCTAAAGGGTCAGTCATGTATTGAGTACATATATATATATATATATATGATATGTATAATAATTATCAATCTTAACAGTAAGATAGTATATATGATATGTATCGTCATACAAAGTCCTTTAACAAATTCCCGATAATAACAATAATAATGGAATTTTAAGTTTTATGCTTAAAATAGACATACAAGCCCATAAAATCTCTGATTAAATTTAAACATTTTTTTCTTAAAAGCTCAACAATCACATTAACAACTTTATCAATTAATTAACATATTTGAATTTCTATAATACCATTTCTAAAAAAAAAAAAAAAAAAAAATGTAATGCCTTTAATATATATAAATATATATATATATATATATATAAGATGTATTTCGTCAAATATAAATGCCAAATTATTTATTTTATTTTCAAAACTACGAACCACTATGAACTGGCATTTTTATTCAATACCCCTAAATCGTGTTTATCCTATTCGTTATTATTATCACTATTATTATTTTAATTATCGTAATTTTTTTTTTCTGGAAGAACCAATACTGATAGTATAATATTTCATATAGTTTTCAAACGTGTGGCATGTATATAGTGTTTTTCTAACACTGCAATTTTTTTTTTTTTTTGCTAATTCTATCAAATAACAGTCAAACAACACAGAACGTGAGAAACGTAAATGTTGTGCCCACAAAAATGTCGCTAAAAAATAATAATTGAGAGGGGAGAGTAAAGGGCACAATAACAGTAGTATTATCGTCACTAATATTAGACCTAAACTTTCGATTAATGCGGGGTGACTACTCGTAATTATTCTATCGACGGTTCGTTGCGTATGAGATCTGACCGAATTAAAATCCAGTCGTTTGTTCGTATCCCTTTTTATACACTTTTCCCACGACGCTAGCTTTTCTCTGGAGCGCCGCTGTTGCCACAGTATCCGCGCCATCATCATCGTTTATATCTAACGCTGGGTTTATTCTACCGTTCCGTTCGTCTTTGCCGACCAAGCCGGTAGTCACGGCCGTACCGTACTGCGCTCCCATCGGACCTGTAACGACGTTTTACTTTTTAGTCATTTCAATACCATAAACAACTTTAGGAATATAATATATTGTATCATATAAACACCCAGTCGCCATGCACTCTTGTTAATCACAAAAACATTAATAAACTATCGTCCGCCTCGAATCTGCGTAACCTGCAGTGGCATGTAACCTCAACAAAATCAGTGTTGTTCAAGTAAATATAATTACACCTACCTAACCCAAAATAAAAATTTAGGTGCCGAAAATTTGTTTACGCCACGTTAAACGTATATCGTAAATACGAGTAAACCCAGTCTATGTACCAAAAAAAAAAAAACGGTAGGTAATCAACTACGTAATGCAGCGGTTCCCAGCACGTGGTACGCAAAGAATTTTTTTGATATAATTTTAGTTGTATTAACATATAAAAGACAAATAATCGTTCGTTGATATGATTAGTGACGGCTCAATGAAAGACACATTTAATAACAAAACATTGGTTTCGTTTTGGATGTCAACAAAAATCGAATACCCGTCTGTTTTCGAGCAAGCATTACAATGTTTCATTCCGTTTGTCACTATTTATTTGTGTAAGAGTGGATTCCCTGAACTGATATATTCGAAAAATAAGTACCTACAAAAGCAGTATGCTCGATATTCAAATAGCGATTTACGAGTTTAAATAAGTTCCATTCAGCCTGATATCGGTGGTCTTGTACAAAATAAACAACAACGAATTGCACATTAAATTTAAAAATTGTAGTTTAAATATTAAGATTTACCTAAAAATTAAGATTTTTTTTTTACTCCTATGAATATCATACAATAAAAAAATGTTAATAAATGGATTAATAATAAAAGACATATTTAAAAAAAAAAAAATTGACTCTTCTAATAACTGAGTTTTAGTATAAGGGTGATACGCGTATTGATCATAAAAGTGTCTAGTGGTACTCTGTGATAAAAAGGTTAGGAACCGCTGACGTAATGCATTTAACGAGACCTATCAACATTATAGTTTCACTGTGAAGCATGGTATAAGTATAGAAGGTTCATCCGCATTATTTTTAAATCAATGATCTTAAATATTATATAATTAGAAGTTGAGTGTGCCAATATTTTCTACTCCATCTTTGATTGAAACAGGAAAAACCTGTTACATAATTCAGAATATAGTGGGAAATTTACTCGTATTTTTATTTTTCATTTCAGTTCCACTATTCATTTTTATTTTCATAAAATATTTAAACAATAAACGAAAAAAAAATTTAACAATAAAACATTTTAAAATAATTTCATAAAACTTTAAATTTAGTAGATAGGTATTTAGAGTTTTCAACAAACTACCAACAATCGATGACTAATTTATTACAATGCGTTTTAACGTTTATTTCTCAATGTTTTCAGTTTGTATTGTTTACTTTTTAGCAGGGGCGTAATTACGGGGGGGGATAAGAGATAATTTTTACATAACATATTATATAATACACAAAAAATATAATAATTAAAAACAAAAATAATATTTTTTTGTGTTAACAAAATTTGTTAGTATTTATCATAATTCATAATATTCCTCAGTTTATTGACCGCTAACTACCAACTGGTATGGTGTGGTTAGGTTAGGTCAGCGAATAAACGTTTACCATATTCAGATGTAAAAACAGCTGAAGTATTCGATAAATTAGCTAAAAAACGAAGAAAATCAGAAATGTTGTTATAAAATATGTCGTTTTTATTAAAAAAAATAATAAAAGTATAAAATACGATAATCAATCACTTTAACTTTGATATTAATGTTGAAAGAGCTGTTACAATTATGGGTTATAAAATGCTAAATTTTATATCCCCTCCCATATAACATTCGTCATTCCGCCACTTCTTTTTAGTATGTTATACTCTTGCGTATTCGACATAGAGTATTATAGACTGTAGTTCAATAAAAACGTTTCACTAACGAATCAAGTAATCATTCGTGATTAATGTTCACTAATTTGTGATCACCCAACGGCCAATCATAAAATTTGAAACAACACTTCAAACCCATGTTACACACACGCCACTGTGCGTAACCGTGAAACGAACTTTGCACACTGTTGATGTTACCGATGATGATTTCCATGTTATCCTAAACGATTATTACCGTAAACAATAAATAAATAGATACGGTGTCACTTATATAAAAATTTACATTTATTTTTTTATTTTCCAATCTAATTTGACAAAAGTGAAAAGTTCAGTGACTACTCGTAGCATCAAGTTATCACGGTTACAACATTCCCACACTGTTTAATCGGAAAACATTATTTAAAAATCCTTTATTCTACTCCAGATTTAACCTTTAAGTTTAACATATCATATAATCCGGGATACATAATTCGTTTACCCGAAGTAAGCGTGGTCATCTGCTCTCCTTCATGAGGCTCTCCGACACGGACTGCATCTTCCGGTATGTTCACCACGCAATGGAACCAATCATAACGCGGTTCCAATATACCATTATGGAATACATAACTAAAATAAAAAAAAATCGACCCCGTTATTCATCAAAATCCCAAAAGCGTTTGCCCGAAGTTTTAAATTCAGAACAATAGTATTTGTTTATTTTCATCATACGCTCGTAAACTAATTAAAAATAATAATAATAAATAACGATTTTTCACACTCACTTTGTAAGCCACGAGACGAATACTAGCGTGAACAACGAACACAACATAGCAGTTGTCCTGAACGGGAACAGTTGTTTTTCGCCATCCCATCCTGGGAAATATATCATCGGTTTAAGTCCCAGCAAAGGCTCGCCGCCGGCCATCCGTATGTAAAACGCGACTATGTATGCGGTGAGTGATCCGTACGTATTGCAATAGTGTTTAAAGTGGACTACCATAATCAACTGTGGGAACAGGATAACGTAAACCAGGTCAGAGCACATGGACCACAAACCGTAAATGGACGGGATGGTTATAGCCATGGTCGTGGCTGAAAATGCGACAACTACGATGGATAATCGCATGACCCAGACAATCTCCATTTCCGATGCCTGAAATGGTTTCAATTAATAAGTTAAAATCGCAATTCGAGATTAATGTTCGTTAAACTAATTATAGGAGTTCGATGTTTGGATGTTAAATTGTAAAACGATGATAAAGGTTTTATGTGACATAAATCGATCAACAAACACGATACTTACACTTTGTCGTAATAACATGCGATAAATGTTTCGGGCAAACATAGAACTAGCCGACAGAACGCTCGAATCGGCTGAAGACATTATAGCTGCAGAAATCGCACCCAACGCGAAAAATGCCACCCAATCCGGAGTCAAGTACTGCATAACCATAGGCAAGACCATGCTAGTTTCCTTGGGAGTCATTGGTAACGGACCATTGTAAGCTGTCTGATTCCAATCTACAAACCAATAATATAAATGGGTAAGGTATTCGCACTGAATTAACAATGAAGTTTTCACGGCCTCTAATGAAATGCTTTTTGTATCGACCAATAACAAATATTTAACTTCATTTACGTTTAAATGCATTAATATTTTTATAATACGGTAAATTCAAACAAGGAAAATAAAGTCGGTTTTAAAGAATAAGCCTATCGTCTGTCAATCAATATAACTTAGCATTACAGACATATTAAAAATTCATAGATATGAATAGTAATTTTAAACAAATATATAATAAAATTATAAAAAGAAATGCATAACGTTTGGCATGTATGTGTAAAAGCTTTTAATAATTTATAACTATTTTCTCTTATTATAAAATAGATGTTAGTATTTAACTCACCTGTAGCTCTTGCTACCATACCAATTATAACTGGTGGTATGGCCATGATAAAGCACCCGAAAGCTGCGACGAATGAGAGTATTTGAGCTTGAGATGCTGATTTACTGGACAATACGCGTTGGAAATAGACTTGCCACGGGATTCCGCCGAAAACCAACAGTAACGCATAATCTATATAGCTAAGTAGATCCTTTCCTTGGATCTCTCCAACCAAATCCAAGCCGGGCTTATTAAAATCCACTTTCTTATTGTACCAAGCAAACGGCACGCTTAACCACTATAATATCAGTAATAATAATAATTGTTACATACGGTTTCAAATATAATAAAATATTCATTTCACAGGCTGTCGAGTAATATTTCGAAAACAGTAATCAAAATACTTTTCAAACCCCTGATTATTTTTCAAATACTTGTTATTAGTAAGTATAATTTTTTTGAGAAAAAATGTTATTAATTAAAAAGGTTAATTTTTCGAGTATATATTATTGTTATTGTTATTGTTATTATTATTAGTATTGTCTATAATATAAATTTTTAAAAATACAATAAAATCGTCAAAAATATTTAATGTATTTAAAACATAATAACTAATAACCATTTGGCCTAAATAAAAACAACATTTATGTTCGTCGTTGGATTAACTGATGTGTTTTTAAAATATTACGAACGAAGTGCGTAGTGTCCAAAATACGAGTACTTCGTAAATACTACATTTTCATAAAATACCAGTTCGAAATCAATGTATTATTATAACATATATTCTTTGCAAATAATTCAATTTTTTAAGTATATTTATTATACAATGTTCAGTAAAAAGAATTCCACCCAAATCTGAGTAATTGCTTACGATAATTTTTCGATATCGAAACAAAAATAATTTCAGAGGTTACTTACCAATCCGATAAATATGGCAAACAATTGGATGACGTCGGTGTAGGCAACGCTGGCTAATCCACCGAAAATAGTATAGAACACAGCAATACAGCAACTCAATATCACACTGGTGGCTTGATCCAGTTCGATAATTACACTCAACGTGGCTCCTATACGGAAATAATTGCCATTGTACATTAGAAAAACTAGTGAGCCATACAGACACGGTTTGATTATTTTACATTAACAATAATATAGATAATAATTATAATAATAACAATAATAATATAGTATACCTAAAGCGGATAATATTCCGGCGGACCAAAACACTTCACCGCACAATGCTGGCAAAAACAACAGTCCTCCCATACGCTCGCCAAAACAATCCTGAAGTGGATCCAACATGGTAACGTACCCTTGCCTACGCATCGGATCGGCGAAAAATATTCCACCTGTTTTTTTTTTTTTAATTAATCTGTATTATAGTTATTTCGAATTTTATAACTGTTTATACTATGTACGAGTATGTCTATCGAATAATACAATGACATATTAAAAAACGTATTTCTACAAGTTTTATTTTTACAAATTTTTTTGTAAGTACCCCACATAATAATATACAAAATCATTGAAATTTTCTATTAGAGGAGTTCTCGTCAAAACAGATACAATAAGTGTTTTTATTTCAAGTGTTTAGAAACAATAATTATTTATTTTAAAAAAATTTTTCAAAAATTAAAATTCACTAAATATAGATTTTCACTAGAAATCACTTAATGAATTTCCTAAAAAAATATAATTTAGTGTTTTCGAAATATGTAATAAAAACCTATATGACTTTAACCAGAGGCGTAACTATGAATTTCGACGCCCAGGGAAAATAATACGTTACAATTACGCCTTTTTTTTTTTTAGCTACCTACTAATAAAACTATTACAGCTCGACAATTATTATAAATCTGTATATAAACTATGAACAAAGAAGAAAAAAGAAAAGAATAAGTAATGAAAAAAAACAACTATTATAATAATGAATATATTATTCCAAAATCAAAATAAATAAATAAATTTAATTGGGGGTTCGGAATTAAAATGAAGAATAGAGGGGAAATCGATAGAATTATTGAACGATTTTAGTGAATTTAATATCGATAATAGATAAACATATTTAATGTTATAGGCATTTTTATGGCTTAATAATTCACTCGGTTTTCAAAAAAACGCTCTTGTTTCTATACCCGGTAATTCAGTGTAACATATTCTATTCAACAGGTAATATATAATATAATATAATCAATACATTGCGCAACACATTTTATTGTCTAATTACCAGAATACAAAAATATTATAAAAATAATAAAAATAATTTATTAGCTTTTAAAAGTATGTCCCAAAAATTTTACGCCCGGGAACAAATCCTCGTCTGCATCCTCCTTAGATCCGCCACTAACTTTAACCTGAAATGAATTACTATAAAGTAGGATTCACCCGATTTAATTACTGCGGACATCTTTCAGATCATTTATTATAACGTGTACGAACTGACTTCGTTATGAAATAACTTGAATTTTCGTTTAATAACTTATCGTTAGAAAATAATCGTAATTTTATGTACTTACCGAAAACCAAGCTCAAAGCGTAACCGAATGGAGCCTGGCACCACAGTAAACCTGACGTGAAAATCGCCTCGGCCGTCCCGTTAATATATCCTCCGCCGACCCAAGTTGCTACGATTAACGAAAGCAATTCGAATGCAATGGTGAGGTTAGGTTGAATTAGGTTAGGTTAGGTAAGATAATATTCCATACCTGTCATGGTAAATATTCCAACGAAAAGACCGATGTTTCTGCCCGCCAACATGACTTCCTCTTCCGAATTTCCCGTGTGCTTTTTCTTGCCGGCCCATAGTCCAACCGAGAGAATCAGACAATAGAAGAACACGATCGATATCACGCCCACCACGTTCATTTTCTGCGATTTTTCATTAACAACAACAGTAAGACATTTTATTACCCTAATGGTGGACTGTTACTAAAATATTATCATATAATTATATATAGGTATAATTCAGCGGTTGCACTCACTAATGGTTGTGGTGTGCGAGTGTTTGTGTTTCAATTAAATTTCGTTCTCCGATCAACCGATCTCGCTTACAATTATCTGGATCCAGTAACAATTGATAACGGACGTATTGGTTTTATATCGTTTTACACGCGCAGAGAAATTATATCAATAAAAATGTATATTTTAACAAATTGTAAACAAATATAGGATATGTATAGTTAAATACTTTTCGTTAACAAATGTGTAGGTAACTTTTATGAAAGGGAAAACATGACTCGTAGTTTTAAAAATAAAACCGTTTTTGAATGCCTTTACAGAGTTCAGTCGGCTCAGAATTGCAGTGGACAACAATCGCCCCAACGCAATGACGTTTTCTGCGATGGACTATTGCGTGTTTTGAAACCTAGGCTGCACATCAGTCCAAATTTTCGATTCGATCTTGTACAGGAACATTTAAAATCGATCCAAAAGCCCTTAAACATAAAATAACGTATAATATTAATATCTATTTTTCCCCTATATATGTATAAGTTGACTCTAACAATTGAACAAGACGACCGACAAATCCTTAAAATTAATTTACAAAATATTTATTTCGTAGATAATAGTATCTTATAATATTTTTAACGCTACTATACAGAGCAATAATAATGATATTATTAAACAATTAATATTCTGTTGATGGTATTCGTTAAAATTACGAATAATCATAAAATATCATACGTAACACTAAAGTAAAAATAAATTCTAGTTGAAATATCAAGAAAATGGATTTTAAAAATAGGCATTACATACTATAAAACTTTAACAAGAATAGGTTCGTGTTTTCAGCATCCCCCCTCCTACTGAGAAATAACGGTCCGCACTAGAGGCAATCGTTAGTAAAGTTAGAAATTGAGCGCTAACGAACATTTCCATTGCACTAACGAAGCAATAATAAATGCATCGGGCTTAGCTTAAAAATTCGAGTGGGATGCTGAAATCCTTTTCGCTGAAATCCTTGCTGAATTTTGGTATAAGTACAAAAGAAATGAAGTTCTAAAGAATTTTGTTTGCACTAACGAGCACTAACAAAGCACCGACAATTAGTGCATCGGGTTTGGTTTTAAAATTCGAGTGGAGTGCTGGCGTGACGCTTGTATCCATACTCCTTATTGGATTTTGGAATAAGTCAAAGAAATGGAAAACTAACGAAACTGTTTTCGCACTAATAAGCACTAACGAGTGACTTTAGTTCAGACTATTATTCAATCAGGATTATTTATTGGTAAGCGGGAGAGGTACTGGCAACATGTACGTCAAAGACGTAATAACCGAAAATATGCCTCATTTTTATGTAGAGCCCATTGGTGCTTGGTAATAAAAATGATAGGAAATTGAAATTTTTATTAGAAAATTATTTTCACGAAAAATAAATAACCTAAAACCCAACAGTTAAACATGATTATTACTACATTTTCACATGTAAAATGGTATTCATAAAGACGAAAATCGTATCTATGTAATAGCAAAGCTATTTTTTTTTATTAATACAAAACATACTAATTTTATCTTAAAAAAATAAAGTACCGAATTGAAAAAAATCAATAACTTTTCTACAATGATAATTATATAAAAGGTACAATTAAAGTATAAAAGGCGTTTGTTTTAAGAAATGTCGCAGGAACGACAAACTTTCATAATTTGAAATGAGACATCTACCGTTAGTTAACAGAAGGCATTTCTCATATGCATGAAACAGATAAAATAAACCTATTCCAATTGGTGAAAAAAAAATAAAAAAATATGAATAGAATGAAATAAATGAATTACAGCTACATAAAAAAATAAGGGCGAATTAACATTGCGTAGGCACCTATATACAATTTTTATCGGATATAATTTGACCTGCCTAATAATAATAATTGTAATGTAATACTGACACGACATGTTTTTAATATTACATTATGGTTGATGTTCACAAAAAATACAAAACATATGATTACACCATAAAATATAAAGTACTTGATTACAATAATTTGATTTCAAAATTTAAATAATTTTCTAGATATTATGAGAAAGTTTTATTACACGTTTTATGTGCCGTTTATGCGCGCACATTAATGCATAATGCATAACGATATTATTTTAATACGAATAAAGATATATTTTTATAAAATAGGTGCTGTGGATGTCGGTTCAAATGGAACACTGAGAAAGAAATTATAGAGTTTTATTGTAATAACTGATTTTGAAAAAAAAAATAATAAATCATTGTAATAAAAAAAATGATTCTGAGTGACGCCAATAGTTTATTATAATTTATAACAAATTAATATGATAAAAATTATTTCAAAATATTATACGAATCTAACTTGTATTGCATTTTGAGCTCTAAACAATTGTCCATGTCAAAAAAGAATATATCGAGAATTTTACTGAATTTCGAAGATTTGTGGTTATGATTATTATTTTATAAAATGTTCATTATAATACAAGGTTTATCTTATGCTTATCTGGGCAAAAGGTGATTTTTTTTTAAAAATCGCATTTTCGAATAAAAAGTGTTCAAATAAATACTCGTAATTTGTTAAAAACGTTATAAGTTCGTAAATGTCCGTAAAAATAAACAATTTTTTTTAAATACTTATTACTATTATATATACACATATTCGTAGTCAAATATTATTAAAACCAGCGGCGGATTAAGCGATTTGCCGCCCACAAGCAGAAGGAAATTTGCCGCCCCTTCATTTTCATTAGTGTTTTTCTAACCAGCAAAATGCATTATTTAGCAAAATATATTATTAATTAAATTATTATTTATTATTTAAAAATATATAAAACAGTTAGACATCAAAACATAAATATGAATATATTATTAAAAAAGTTTTCTTTGCCGCCCCTAAAATTTCGCCGCTCCAATCACCTGCTTGTTCTGCTTGTAGGGAAACCTGACGCTGATTAAAACATATTTACAAAAGAGAACTACATTCCAACAGAGCACAAAATATAATTTCAATGTCAGTGTTGTGTTAGAAACTAATATTATTTTCCAATGCAAATTCTTTTAATGTAGAAAACATTGAACTATAAGCGTTTTCTGTTTGACTTGTCGATAAAGAATAAACCAATAATACACATGTTCTACCGGTATCTTTGTTTCTAGGAATCTACCTAAGCATAATTAAAAATTTGTTATAACAAACACTTGCAGGACATGCCTTTATATTTTCCATCGACTAAACAAAATTCAGATTTTTTTTTTTTAAAAATACGTACAGTTTCGAACTGTCGTCATAATAATTATTATTTTAGTATTATCGTAGTGGAGATTTTTTACTATAAGCAATTGACCGAAAAACGTTTAATGATATTATATTCAAGTGGAAATAAAAATTCCAAACTATCACTAGGCTTCACTAGTCATTTATTTATTTTTATTTTTCTTCTTACAAGGATTTTTAAAAATTGTGACGAAACAATAGCTGTATGTCCGGAAATTAAATTTTTCTTTGCTTCGTTCGGAGAATCGTCTGTTATTATTATAACCTACACGATAAGATTTATTGACTTATCAAATTCATTTCGGGCCATACATAAAAACGTATAGTGAAAAAATAATAATTTCTAACAGATTATTTTCGAACACTAGATTTTCAAACAAATGATACGCGTCTGTCCATCGGATTATAATTTTAAAATTCGGTGTGTACGAGCGTTTACTTTTAATTACAACAAAATTATGAATAACGAATGATTTTTTTTTTTTTATTTCACAGCAATATTATTGTTAAATATATTCAGTGCTCGGATTGGGGGGACACAGGGAGACGAAGCTCCTCTTCAATTTTTTCACATTTTGAAAGCACCCCTTCAAATTATTTTCATTAGAACGGGAGAAGGAACGGAACGTGTTATTTTGTTAAAATAATATTGAAATTTTGATTTCGTACATTTGCATTAAATAAGCTAATAAAAAAACTATTTAAAGGACTATTTTTTGATAATTCATAACAAGAATATGAAATCGTGTTGGACCTCCGGTACAAACTTTTAAACCCGGCTCTTATGTATTGCCTTGGATACGCAGAACAATAAAAGATCTGCTGAAGAAGAATGTTGCTCTAAAAGGAAAAATACAGTAGTATATCACAGCTACCAACAGTTGTGGAATGTGGTATAAAATTAATTAGATACCAAATTAACTGGAGTAAAAATGTAATTATTAATTTTTATATGCTAATAAATGACGAGTTTTAAAAAATATATTCATTGTAATTGTTGGTATATATTACTGATATATTGTAATAATTTGATAAAGATGAATGGTTGGGGAGTGTGGAAACCCCACGGATCTGGTTGAGTTTAATCATTATAAAGGACGCTAATTTTTTTTAAGTCTTGGATTCCCTTTTCTTTTATTTTTCCAATTCGAACACTGAATCTGTTTAAATATGATTTTAATGTTCGAAGTAGATATAACACTTGTATTCTTAGTACAAAACAATCTATCCTTGAACTAGTTTCGTTAATATTAAAACATTTTTACGCATAAATATTATTTTGACGAACACATTAAGAATTTGTTTTAATAACATCCAAAAACCATATTATTATATTATATATAATTATTAACATAGCTCAAAATCGTATTCCGACAGCAGCGCTTTATCGTCGTCTTTGAATTAAAAATAATAATATTATGCGTCACTGGCCATTGTGCAGAAGCGAACGAAGCGAAACGAGCGACGAACGTCCAATGTCCGCGTATTTTCTTCTAAACTAATCTCGTACGGGATTACGGAAAACGAACATTGTTCAAAAAAAACTTCCGGGACAATTTTACTTTCCGCGATATAACACATTGTGGCGATAAATCGTGACGGTTATGGCGTAACGTGCGAACACAATTGGATATGATGTCTGTTCAACACGATTATTATGAAAATGATAAATTACTTTCGATGAGATTTATGATATCCTCGAACGATTTAAAGAACGGCCAGATCCACAGTACGGTTGGCGTTGATTCGAGATTTCCACACCGATTGAACACTTGAAAACGTTAAATCGCTAGACCTACTAACACATTGTAATTAAACCGGTGTACCTATGCATAACATGAAGCTATGACTTGACCCCTGCTGGATAAGGTGATGATGCGAAATTCGAATAATTTAAAGCAATCGAGCGATAATATTATTGAAATTCGCAATAATGGAAACGGAATCGGTCCGTAAAACGCCATGAACCGTTAACAATGCACAAGAATTATTATATGTACGCAAAAGTAATTTACGTGCGCGCGTGAAACAATGAAGATTAACTCGTAACATTTCTAAAAAAATATGCATATATACACACTTTTCACTCGATTAATAGTTAATAGTTCGAACCGTTAACGAGATAAAAATGAACCCCATTTATCTATCGCGTGCAAGTTGTTATCCGTATCTTTTTTTGTTATACATGTTCTCGACGAAAGTATTAATTTCAACTTAATTTGCAATATTCCCAAAGTCTGTACAATTGGTTGAATTTTTTTAACTAAAAAAACGTTCTTCGTCGAATTTAGGGACTCCGCGAGAAAATCACATGAAAAATCACGTTCTATTTAACATCTCCTAGACATCTTTAGTGTTGAAGTTCTTTCCTCGATAAATTAGTCAGTTATTGTAACAGACAGACGTTAACGAGTTAAAATTTTAAGTAAATTATTACTTTTTAATCACGGGAACTTTTAATTGATCGAAATAATTTTATTCCGAATTAATACTTAGTACTTGTTAATTAATTCTGTAGTCGCGTGAAGTTAATCTTTCAAACGCCTTGATAAGTATAAAGTTTTTGAGAAGTTCTATTCGCTTCGAATTAATCAATTCGTAAAGATAATCTTCAACATTAAAGTGTATACGCAATATTGTTTAGTAGTGATATCAAAATTATACCATTACACGATTAATACTGAATTTTTAAAAAACATGTAAAATGGGATTTTTTTTTAAGTATGTATCTACTTTAGTCTGTTCTAAAACTGGCGAACTTATTGAAAACCTGAAACTATGCCACAACTTTACAAAATGCGTTTCTACATCAATAATTTCCTCGTGCTTAAATTTTTTCTTTACTACTATATACGTAATATTGTACATTTTTACATTACCGAAATTCCTAACTGAGTAAATTGAGCTACTTTAAAGTTTTGTAATAACAATTATAAACGCGTATTAATGCGTGTAAATGACTAATTGATCTGGTCGTGAATATAATTTACATTATAATTGCACGATATCGATATATTATATGTCATAAAAATAACAGATCATTAGCATTTAAAAAAACATATAATTGAAGTCAATTGAATCAACCAACGATGTGTTTATGCGAAATTGCGAAATAAAAATAATAAATTACACTTTAACCGATTTCGAAATTATTTAAACAAATGCAGGGTCAACACTCAATATCTTATACAAATATAGAAATTATTTTATTAATTAATTGAATATAAAATAATTTTACCTCGGAATCGACACTCTATTAAAATATTACTTAAATTGTATATGTCTTTAATACGATTTATCATTTTACTAAATTATTTTGTTTGTTTGAATCAATATAAATGAAATCGAACACTGCATACTAACACGCTTCCAACAGTGTTTAATTGCGACTATTATGATCGACATTCGATTGATTTATTTTTAGATTTTAATCGTTATTATACAGAATGATTATCGTAACGTAGAATATTAATTTTTTTAAACATTGCAAAAATATTAATATTTAAAAAAAAGAAAATTATTTCAGTAATTTATTACGTTTAATGCTTTAGATTCTTATCAAAGATGGGAATTTAATGGCAGTGCATAACAGTGAATGTTTTTTTTTATGATTTGTAATAATTTTTAATGGTTATATACGTACGAAGGCATAATATTACAAAATTATCCGATGTAAACTTTTTTTTTTTAAATCATTGACATAAAAAAATCTTTCTACAACGCAACAAAAGGATACTGAAAGACTAATACATTGCTATAAATTATTATGTATAATATTATATAGATTATATAATATATAATGTAAATAATATTATATTATAAATGTATTAAATTTTTGTAAAATGTTTTTCTAACACAGTGTTAATGTTAAATCATTAGAGAAAACTCACATTCAACGATATAAAAATGCTTGGTCGAAATCGGCTATGTGCACGTATTTATACTATGATAATTTCTTTATTGCGTGAGAACACGTGTACCCAAGTCAATGAGCCATACGCACGATAAGAATCATTCATAAATATATTTTTCGACAGTTCAGTGTTGTTCAGTTATAACCATTGATTATGTGATTTTACATCATGTATGCGGTTATACCAATATCAAAATTTTAAAATATATATTGTTTTGCTTTGGAATGTGAATTTAAAAATATGAACTGGCATTTAAAATAAGTGCCACAAAATTATTAATACTAAAAGAAAAATATTAAAACATTTGTAATACAGTGCCTGTTACTTCGAAATACTTTTTTCTTAAATTCAAAACAAACTGACTGAAAAAATGAGTGCAGCTATGCGTTTTAAAATAATCACACTATATTTTATTCGGTCGGTTATTCGAATTTTAAACAATACCAGACGAAATTGTTTGAGTCAATAGTTTTCGATTATTGAAAAACACCGTTTATAATAATTGTATATTAAGTTCCACCAAATTAAAAATATTGACGATTTTTTATAAGAAAAAAAAATTACTCAAACCGATTCTGTTAAAATATCTGGAAAATTCGAATAAATTTGTAAAATTATCTTTCTAAAGTACCGGGCCAGCGTCTACTTTCCCTGTCAACATACAAAACTCCGCGAAACTTTATCGTTCGTCGTTCTATTCGAAAAATAATAACGGGCTTGACGAGAACTCATAAATCTCATTTAAAACGCTGTTAAAATTCATTAATTTACGTTCACACACCGTGTGAACAAATGTGTTTTATTACTAGACCGCGGATTATACGCAGTAAAAAAAAACTCAATTATACGTACGTTAATAATGCAACATAAAAGTTTGAAATACGCATAGGGTAACGTTAAATTTTGCACCAAAAATAAAAAGGAAAATAACACTTTTGATTATTGTAATAATTAATAAAATTGTTGTATTTATGTTCGTTGGAAAATGTGTAGAAAATTTAGTAGCTAATGGGAAAATATTAATATAAAACGAGTAATATTTCTTGAATCCTCGTGAAACCATTACAGCGCGCGGTCTGTGCTATAGTTTTCATAGCAGTGTATTGCGTGCCTATTATTGCTCCAAGCGGTCCGTTGTAAAGCTATATATGGCGTTTGCCATCCAGAATAAGCTTGAAAACGACCGCTCAACGTCGCAAGATGTCACGGGACAATATTTACCCTTAGAAGACTAAGAATATTATTTTATTTCGCGCCGATTAAGAGATATTTTGTTGTTATAAAATAAAATATAAATTAATATTTTAACGCGTCCGTCGGAGCACGCGAACGTAACAAAACAGAAAAAACAATTGAAATTATTTTCGCCCGCGTGCGGCACGTGTGCAAACGATTAAACGATGTCTTATGTCGAATACTAATTTATCGATAAATGTGCGGAATAATAATTCACTGTTATATGTTATATTAAATATATATTAATTTAAATTAATACCGTATAATAATAATACACGACACTAATTGGCGCGAAATAGTTGTGAATACGCCGGGACGAATAATGTCTGTGGGATATTTCATATGCAATAACGATGCGGGAACGTATTTTAATATAATAATAATTACTTTTATTGGCCTTATTTTTTAACAAACGTTGCCCGCATAACATAAGGCATTTCGGTATTAATAATAATAATAAACCTCTGAGTACTTAACATCGAGTGACTTTGAGTAGTATAGGCTTTTTTTTAAATAACTATACGGTTTTATGACTTAAATCCAACCACAGAAATTGATAATAATAATTAGAGCTAGGGATTTCATGCCCTAAAAAAACCCTTAAAATATGCATGCATTTATGCCTTAAAAATAATCACTAAATATACCCTTAAAATATGTATAATCACTAAAATATGCATTGTAAAAAAACCAAAACATTTGAATGACGGTATATCTACTAGGTATGCCTATACTAGATTAATAAAGAATAATGAGAAAAAATTATTAATTCATATTTATAAAAATGCGTATTAATAAAAATATTACGGAATCCGCGTGAAGACAAAATAATCTCGCAGGTTCATAATTTCAAATATAAATTGTCGAGCAGACGAGGAAAAATCGCAGCTGATGACTCATTTCATCGATAGATTCTTTCGGGTATACGTATGTTTTTGTTTTCACCAATTTTAAAGATAAATTTAACGCTAATTTTTTTTTAATTAGTATTTAACTTAGCGAAATATGCTCTTAAAATTCGAATATAAAAACAATATGCATTAACGCGTAAAAAAAGGAGCTAAATATGCAAAAAAAATGTCTATAAGCTCCTAGTATTATGAAACAAATTTCTATACCACTAAGCTACATGTTTTGAATGATTATAAAAAAAACACGCTAACTCCTACAAGTCCCTAGCCCTAATAATAATAATAATTGACGACAATATAGAAAAACAATAAATTCTCTATGTTCCATAATGTACGTACACTCGATTTGTTCGGTATAGTTTATTGTAATAATAACGCGCTGCGGACATTACAATATAATCTCCGGAGGAGTGCACAGTGGTCGAAGTGGGGAGAAACATGAGGGAATGCCATCCCTCCACTTTTTTAGTTGACATATTCCATCCCCCCTCCCACTTATTTTGTTTAGAATTATTCGTCTCCCTTGGATTTAAAAAATTTTTTTTTTTTATAATTTCTAATTGTTATGTTGCCTAATTATTTTTAGAAAAATATCTTTGAATCACTTTTTTTTCTTTGTAAAAACTATTTCGTTTTCGAAAATGTTAAAATTCAGTATACCTAAACGTCACTCAATCACAATCATAAAAATAATTCACCATCAAGTTTAACAGGGCCTTTTGTTAAAAAAAAATACTCTCTTTTTTTGCTTATTTTTCAACAATATGGACCGTTTACAACTTTGCCTCCCCCTCTTTCAAAACTTGAAATGACGACACTGCTACCATAGTTCCATCACCCCCAACTTATTTTGATCCGCTTCGACCACTGGGAGTACATTAATATTATTATGTTACGTGCTACAAAAAAAAAAAAATAAACCGTATAAGAATGAATAAACGTCTGAATTACAGTAAATAAGGTCGTGGAATTTTTTTTTTTTTACGTGGTTTTCATTTTGAAATCGGAAAGATCCTAATGTAAAGAAATTAAATTTGAATTCTTTCGAATTTAATTTGAATTCCGAAAAGAAATATAACAATAACGTGTTAAACTTCCTCTGTACGTGCGCGTCAAACCGTTTGAAAATACTGTCAAACCACCGAATCGGAAAACTAATTTGAATAATTAATCGAGACACGTTGTTCCCCTCGGACGCCTATATCATCGTGTTCGGCTGACAATCGACGACTACACGGCGGTTCGCTAAAAGCTATTTTACAGTGTAAAATTATCGTTTTTATTTTTATTTTTTTTTTGAAATTATTATCGAAAGTATATCCAATACCGTGACGTATATCAGACAAAATATTACGCGTCACACGACGAAACGTATTGCAGCCCCAAGTGTATTGCAACGTCAATGCTAATATAAATAATATAATATACAAACAAACGAATTATGTACACTACTTATTTGACAATATTAGTAATTTCAAATAATCGTTTTACACACACACACACACAGTCCAGCACCGGCGGAAGGGCAGAAGGGCTATGTCCAAGAAGCCTTCCGCGGAATTCAACGTTTTGTAAGATTAGAATTATTTTTCTATTTTCAAATGTAAATGACAATTGCCGTCTGCCGTATAGAAATGAATTCGTATATATAAAAATATAAATATATGTATACTAAAACATAAAATAAAAGCCAAATATTACTAGATAAAATAAAAGAAAAAATATATAAAAGTTGTTGTATTAAATGTGTTTATTCACTACCGGTATCGACAAAAAGTCACCATCGTGTATTGAGCAAAAAGAAGCGCTGTTGTTGCATTTTTCTTTATATATACAAATTTATTATTTACGACTATTAATTGATGATTTTATTTTTATTTATTTATTTCGCATATCCTTTTTATTTTTTATTCGTTTTCTGTTTTTGTTTTCTCTACTTTATTATATAAAAAAATTGTTTACGGTATTTGAATTTTCAACTTAAAATATAATGTTTATTGTCGCTTTTATAATAAAATGTTATCACATCCCCGTATACATGTGAATAGACAAATTAAACACTTTTTTCTTTCTTCTTTTTTTTTTTTTTTTAATACGAAAATCCACAAAGTTTACTATCAAAATAATATTTTTATTTTTATTTGTTTTTAAAACAAATAAACGTTTGAAGAGTAAAAAAAAAATGTTTTTACATAAATTCGTGTAAAATAAAAAAAAATAAAAATTGTCATACGATTGGCTTCAAAAAACTTCTGGGGCCCCGCGAAACCTCCCGCCGGCGCTGCCAAACACACTGCACACACCGTATGTTGTCAACAGCATTGACGCAAATCCTAGGGGTGCTAAGGGTGCTCCAATACTTTCCATTGATACAAATCAATACACTAACCGTATAACCCCAGTGACACATATTGAAAATAATACTGAAATAAATAATGAAACAGTTTTTAAATAGTTTCAAAAACGGACTTTTGCATCTTTAAAAATACAATTGAAATAACTTTTTTTTGAGCAATCATTTACATAATGTTTCGAGTAATTAATCGTTTTGTCGTTGATATAGAGTAATTGATATTAAAACGAGAAATTTATTAGATATTATGTTAACTACTATCATTTTAATTTAAAAACATGTATACGGTACACTTACTGAGAACTATAGCGAGTGTGAGAGGCCAAGCCCCTCGCGCGTCTGTGATAAGTAATTTTTGTTGGGGTTTAAGCACCCCTAGGATTTAATGAGGATTTGCGCCAATGGACTCAACAGTACACACGCGTTACGATTTACAATTATTTTCGATGCGCTGTTGAAGATGGCGTACAATATTACGAATCGCCACCCGAAAAAAAAATCACACGACAATGTCTAAAGGACATTTCCAATAATTTATATTATTATACCGGAATATTTGAAAACGGCGAAGTTTGTACGTTAGTGACGAATAGAAATTATTATACGGGGTGCGGCGGAGCCGACTGACAAATTTTGAGGGGCTATAAATAACGAAGAGTAAAACGTAGTGAATAAAGTTTGTTTTATTAAAATAATTAGAAAATCCCATTTTTTTAAATTATGTTTTGAAAATAATATCTTCGAGATTGCGGCCGTCAGCAACAGTACACTGTTGTAGGCGATTCTTGAAGTTTACGTATGATTTTCGGCACGTTTCGACTGGAATGGCCCCGATTTCTTCAGTGATTCTCTCCTTCAGGCCTTCTATGGTTTGGGGGCGATGTTTGAAAACCTTATCCTTAAGAAAGCCCCAGAGGAAAAAATCTCACATACTTAAATCAGGGGAACGCGCCGGCCAGGCTACGTCACGCCTCGGAGAGACCAACTGCCCAGGAAACATTTGTCGCAAAACAGCAAGCTCGAGCTCCAGCCATTTCCTCCAACCTGTGCTGCAGATGAGTTTCCAACATCCGAATATAGCGAGTGGAGGTGACAGTGACGATCGTGTTTTGCGACAAATGTTCCCTGGGCGGTTGGTCTCTCTGAGAGATGACGTCGTAGCCCAGCTGGCGCGCTCCCCTGATTTAATGTGCGTTTTTTTTTCGTCTTGGGCTTCCTTAAGGATAAGGTTTTCAAACATCGCTCCGAAAACACAGAAGACCTGAAGGAGAGAATTACCAATCGAAACGTGCCGAAAATCATACGCAAACTTCAGAGAATCGCCTACGACAGTGTGTATTGTCGCTGACGGCCGCAATCTCGAAGACGTTGTTTTCAAAACATAATTTTAAATATGGGATTTTCTAATAATTTTAATAAAACAAACTGTTTTTCTCTAAGTTTTACTCTTCTTTATTTTACAGCCCCTCAAAATCCGTCAGTCGGTTCCGCCGCGCACCCTGTAGAATAATTTATAACTGCAACGTGGAATTTAAAAAGAGAGCGCGCGGGGAACCGTTGTCGTTTTTGTAGAATCGTTATTATTTATGACTGGACCACACGGCGTTTCTGTAATTTTTCGAATTGACTGGCGGCTGGCCCGTATTTCGTAATCGTCGCGCATTGCTCGAAAACGAAACGCGCGTTTAATAAATTAAATAAAACGCGTATAACCGTGGAAAAAAAATAATAATAATAAAATGGCGCGTACAACAAATATACAATACTGACGACTGCGCGGTATAATAATAATATACATATATATATATATATATATATTTCTGCACGCGCGTATATATATATATAAGAGGTCAGATTAGTTAACTAATAATAATAATAATAATAACAGCGGTTGATGTAATATAACCGCGGTCAGGGTTTCGCAGCGAACATCAGGCCACGCCGGACGCGAAACGAGTACCGTTTGGACAGAAAACAAAAAAAGTAAAATTTCGCACGCGGTTTTCTGGAGGAGTTGGAAAGATACGATAATTATATAAACGTATTATAATAATCGACGACAATATTTAAATCACGCCAAATGAAATCGACAAAACTACACCGAAAAAAAAAAAAAAAAAAAAGCGCGTTCGTATTGCACACGACGGTAAATGACGATAAACATATAGTAGAATATTATATACACCGGACTCACCTATTTGATGACGCGTCAAATGACTGAACGTTTTCTTTTTTATTATTATTATTACAACAATAATTACTGTTGTTATTATTATTGTTTCTCGCCGGACTGCAGTAGCCCCATGCTCACTAATTGCTAAGGCCGCCGGACGAGGCAGACTGGTACGGCGTTCCCGACGACGACCGCGACTCGTCTATAATATATTGATCCACGGTCAGGGTCCTGAAGAGCCGAATGCGCGCGCGCGCGCTCGCGGCACCTCGAGCGCCATTGGCTTCGGGCACGGGACGGCGGCGAGGATACAAGGAGGCGGGGATAGATATTTTCAGCCCCTACCAGCTTCGACCCACGCCGCCGCCGAGACTTTGCGAGGGACGATAAACACCTACGTCATGACAGACCCACTTTCCCGAAATGCCGCGAGCTCCGCCGACGCGCGCCCGTACTACGCGCGGTATATACCAGCTATAGTGGTCACCTGCAGCTCAGAGGTGTGTTGTGGGTACGCGCGCACAACCGTATAGCGGCGAGGCGATGATGCACGACGGCGCATCACGCTTTACAGTTAATTAGGCCCCACGCAGCCTTATCGGCAAAACGTTTGCGTTGTACACAGGGCCGCTCTTAGAGGTGGGGAGGGGACTTATGGGGCCCATGCCGGGGGGCCAGTGGCGTACTGAAGGGGCCTCGCGCTCAAAAACATAAACACGAAAAACATTTTTTTTTATTCGTTAAATATTGTAATTAATATGGCAGATATTTATATGCCTTAAAAACCTATCAAATACGTATGCAGTTATTCGCTAAAAATTACCAGAATATGCCCTTAAAATATGCTCTAAAAAAAATAAATAAAAAAAAAAATCCTAAGAAAATTCGAAAATTGTACGAGTACTGTTTTTAGTTATTACAGTTAATGCCAACAAAAATATTTTACATTTTTTATAATATCATAATTTGAAATTTTCAATATGTTGAATTTGAATATTTATTTTAATTTGATTTATTGAATGGCATTGTTTCACGATCCATGAAATAAACTGTAAAATGTATAGATTGTCATATCTCGTATTATTAATGAATTGAAAAACCCATAAAAACCAAATTAATAATATTTTATCTAAAACACTGATAACAATGTTATCAACTCCGCCTGTTGATAATTATAAAAACGTACATTTTAAACAATTATTTCGTAATTATCGATTGTTTTTGGTTGAAAATGACTTAAAAATGTACAAAATCCTAAAATATGCCCTAAAAATTCAAAAGTGGCAAAATAAAAGTTTGTCTCCAGAATCGTTAAGTCATGAAACACGTTTTGGTTGAACTATAGCTATTTTTTTGACCGACCAATAACAATATGCAAAAGCATATAAATAACTGCCCCAGTTATTAAATTATAGAATTTCTCTCGGCGAGAATCGTGACCGCGGTTACCCCGGGAACCGGGTCGTCAATATAATATACGTAATAATAATAATAATAATAATAATCTCGTCGTATAATATTATAATATTATATTGTTGCGAATCGCGCATTGCACTTCTTGTACATAAAGCGTACGACAATATATAAATTGATAACAAGATGAGATTTTGCTCGTTGTGGAGAATGTTGTACGTGATGTGTCTGATGATGGCCGCGATCACAAAGGACGCGGCGGAGGTACTGACGCAGGATCCGCCGGAACTCATCGTGGAGACGACGACCGTTCCGACTGCAGTGTTTGCCGGCGGCGACACCGAGACGACGACGACACCGTACGCCGAAGCCGAGACGACGACGACACCGAACGCCGAAGCCGAGACGACGACGACACCGAACGCCGAAGCCGAGACGACGACGACGACGACGACGACACCGTACGCAGACACCGAAACAACGACGGTGATGTCCGTCATCACCGCGGACGAGCCGTCTTCGACGACGACGAATGCTACTGTGGTGACGAGGACACCGCAGGACGGCCGCCGTTCCGAAGACGAGCTCCGCGAGCGAATTGTACGGCTGACCGACGAGCTGAACAGAGCCATCGCCGCGCTGATGATCGCCCAGAATCGCGAAGAACATCTGGCCGCGTTGGAAAATGAGAGATACGGGTGACTTTTTTACTGAGCGCTTTTTTTTTTAGGAAAGTTTTTTACGATTTTTACGTACCGGGGGAGGGGGTTTACGTTTTTCAAAATCCATACTCGTATGCGCGAATTATTTTCGTTTAGCTATATACTGTAAATTCATTTCGGATTTTATACAATAAGATTGTAATATGCTGTGCTCTTTGGCCGTCAGACGGTGATGTTCATCCGTGGATGTTGACTGTCCATAAAATATGCGCGTGAATCCTCTGTTTTTCGAAATGTCTCCTTTTTTTCCCCCGATTAAATCGAATTTGCGTAGTCGCGGTATTGCTGTCATCAGGGAAAACTTCGGCAATGTTACATATATTTTTATATACTATGTGATGTCAACATTTGAAATAACTGTTATCACCGTGTATAATTTCTAAAGACAATGAATATAATTAAAATACATTAAAATATATCCCACGCGAGAAAGGGAACCGTTCTAATAGTGACTTTTCTCTTCTTTAAAATGGACCGCCGCTACTCCGTGCACTTTCAATACAGAAGGAGTATATATATTTCTTATCCAAGGGTACTACACTACGATTCATATAATATATATATATTTCTTTTTTGGCGTATTGAAATATAATGTTTTATCCTCCGCAGCTACTTGCAAAAGTCGGAGTTAAAGTTGATGTTGCTCGTGGAAAACGCGCAGAACGCCAAGGTCGAACTGGCCGACGACACGTACCGGGAACGGCACATCGAACAGAGGTTCTCCGTGAACCGTATGAAGGACACTTCGAGCCGTCGGCTCCAGGTGATCCGCCAGCTGTTGTTCGGTGCCAAAGTGGGCCTGGCGCACATGGGAGGCGCCAAGGTGCTGAACGCGTGAGATTCAGACCGAAAAAAGCATAAACAACAGCACCACAGCCGTCGGAACCATAGCTGTTCATTATTACTATTATTATTAATAATTAACAATATAATATATAGTACACTTTATAAATAAGGCTTTATTTATACAGACATTTATCGGTGCCGGTCGGGTATTCGTATATTCTCCGGAATAATAGTTTACTGAAAAATAAAATACGGAAAATACAAACCCGGAATTATATTATGTTCCATGACATTTGTGATATCAGTGTGTTATCAGTGTATTATTTTTATATTATACTCGTCCCAGTGGCGTAACCAGGGGGGGAGCTAATGGGGCTGCAGCCCCCGAAATGAATAAATAATCAGTTTTTTAATGGGTACCGTCTTTACTATATTAATAATTAATATACAAATTAATTAATTATCAGCCTCAGTCCCCCCCCCCAAATAAAAATCCTGGCTACACCACTGACTCGTCCTAAAGTGGCTCATACACGGATCAGTAATATTCATCAATATTTTGTTCAGTTTCGTTCAAAACGTCTATCGAAGAGAACACTATTATTGCTATTGTTACAATTATGTTGACAATCTATCAATGAATATCAAAATAATTCTGATTGTTTCAATATATTGAACTCGTCTTCAATATGATCCATACACGGTCAACATTACTGTCAATATCGAATACTAGGTCAATATTATTGATCGTGTATGGGCGCTTAACACAAGCCCCACCTTACGCTCGCTTAGACACCTCCGCGTGCTCTTGTCGGAACTTAAACTAAAAATATCCATTGATTTGTTATGAAAAACCACCTAAAGTTACTGACAATAATACACTGATAACACACTGACATCAAAAATGTCATGGAACATAATATAACTCCGGATTTATACTTTCCGTATTTTATTTTTCCGATAAAATATGCACCACCAACGGTGCCTTGATAAATATTTCGTATTATCTGATCGTTAGTTACAGTTGGCTTAAGAGTTTATATATTTTAGAATTCGGAAAGCCGTGAAAGATTAAATTACACGAATTATATAATTTTTTTATACCGTAATATTAAACATTAATGCAATTATTACCTATGATTTTTTTTTTTTTTAATAAATTTTGAAGACTAAAGAATATGGGTCAATTTTCAGAGTTGCAAAGGGCCAATTTTTTTCGCCGGTCTACCTCTAATTATTTTAAATGATTTTTTTTTGTTCTTTTATATTGCTTCATAAAATACGCAAACGTGTATCAAACTAAATTCGAAATTCAAATTCGTCAAAATATTGTAATGAAAAAAGTTAGATTAAAAACAAACACACAACAATGTACACTGACGCTAAACAAAATAAACGCTCGACAAATATAAAAACTAATCTAAACTCTAAAGTACCTACTACTAAAAAAATAAAGTAATCTATTGAAGTATAGAAAACGTAGTTGGAACGGTTTGTTATTATGTCGCAGATAATATCGTTACATAAAATATACCGAGAGAACCAACAAAGAAAATTCAAGTTTCTTATCAAAAAATACAAATAAAAACGGTAACTCTCTCGCTCAGGTTTTTTACGTCATGCTACATGAAATTCAAATCGCATTGTATTCTGCGTGAAAAATAATATTCAAAAAAAATGAACGATATTACAAAACGGAAAATATATCGAATAAATGATTACGAAGACAAACTCGACAATAAACTACGATTCGGAAACTAAATTCGAATTTATAGTCGAAAGAATAAAGTAGTAAATGTTGGTTATTTCATATATATAATTAAATATGATATTTTATATCGTTTTTGTCGTTTACTTAATAAATAAAAAACAAATCGTCTAAATAAACCTATCCCGTTGACTCGTCGAATTAAGCAACACTGTTATATTATATTTATTCCTAAAGTATGTCTACCGTTTATTACTGATCTGATAAAATCTATGCAAAGATTTCAGTAAAAATATATAGGAATTAATGGAAATTAAGTAGAGCGTTCCACAAAACCGATTCGTCGACGAATAAATTTTGATTTACTTCAATTTACTTCTTTGCGTGTTTTAGAGTTCCGAGTTCTACATAAAATGATTTCCCTAGTGACTTTTCCTGAACTTAATTAACAGTAGTACCTACCAGTTTTAATTAAATAGTCGACAAATAAAACAATATTCAACATTTTACAATATTCTCGCTTACTGATTTTTATTTTTATCTTTAATAATCTCCAGCATTTTCTTTACCTTATTGTAGTTTATGGTATTTTTGATGAATTAAACCCATGAGCCATGCACAGTTCTGAACTTCTAACAAATAAACTACATAGTTTACCAAAAAAAAAAAAAAAGTTCGACAAGAAAGTTTAAATGAAATTCTATAAATAATGTACACATTACACGGGTTTTTGGAAAAAATTCCAATGGTCTTCTTTAATATCAGCAATAATTTTCAACGTTATATGTTATAAACATACGAGTAATAACAAAAAAATTATTCATACTCGATTTAAAATTAATATTATTATAATACTCGTAATTGTAAAATAATAAAAAATACTGCCGATCGGGAAGATAATACATATGTATGTAATATAATTAGTCACAAACTAACATATAGTTTTTTTTTTTTGCTTTTAATTGTTTAATTATTTATTGTTTATTATGGCATATCTTATGCATACAAATTTAAAACAAATTTCCATACGTATTATTATATGTCCTATGAGTCCATTGCAATAATTAATAAAATTATCTTCTTATTGTTAAAACAAATATGTATAAAAACTATTATTTTGGCGGAATACCTATATAAAACAGTGATTTAGAATTATTTATATTCGCCAAGGATCATAATTATTACTATAACTGTGGTTCCCTCCATTAAACTACCTATTAACCCCATAAGTTCACAAGACGTATACTGATGTACCTATTTAACATACTATAATAATAATTATCCTATAGCTAGGTAATTCTTATTTAAAAAAAAAAACATTTATGAATCATTTATCTTTTTCTAACATTAGTATTAATAGTCTTTAGTTAATAAGGCGTTAATTTAATATAAAAATTTAAAGTATTTAACTTCGTTCTAAGTTTACACTTTAATTAAATTGTATACATATATTTTTGGTCTCAGAATTAAAGATTATTAGAAATTTTGTATTACCGCCATACTGTTTTGAAAAACCAAATATTTTTCTAGCTAACGTAATATAATAATATGAATAATTTTTTATATGTATTAGTCTAGAAACTCAAAGATTTTTTGAACAATTTCGCATGCCCTTTATTTTTACAAAAAACCCGTTTCTCGTTGGTTAGAACGCTATTCAATTATAAGTAAGAAAGTAAATTTTCACTCAATATGAACATTATACGTAAAATAATAGTGATTTTTTTTTTTTTTTTTTTTAATATCTTTTATACTACAAAATGTATTTATTTTTAATTTGTTATTTTATATTTTTTTTTTGTTTTTTGTAGACAATAAAATAAAAACTATTATTATTTTTTTATACATATATATTTTAGTAGCCTATATTATAACAACTATATCTATAGTTTATACGTATATAAAAAAACCAACCCTTCTATAAAAATATCTCTCAATCAACCCATAAACGAAAATATTAAGTAGGTCAATTATTAAAGAGCGATACGACCCATTTTATTCAAGCTCAACCATTAACAACTCGACAAAACCTGAGTACTTTATATGTAAAAACAATCAGGTAGCCTTTCTTTCTTTTCTTTTTTTTTTCATTGTTAACCTAAAATAAATATGTTAAGTTATACTGACATTAAATCTATATGATTAAGTATATTTGTATGTATATAACTTTTTAACACAACATGAAATATTACAATGACATTATTTATAAAACGAAAAATAATATTAATTTTGCTCTCTTTGTGAAATAATTATTATACATACACACATAATGGAAAACTCGTATTTATTATGAATAGATTTTCACATATATGTACTATGAATTTAATAATATTACGTATAGCATAGAACTAGAATTGTATATTAATCAATAAATACTACTACATTAACTACTGTAGGCGTTCTTCCAAATTCCAATCTAATTATTTATTTATTTCAAAAGTGTTATGCCGTTCACTTTAGCTACATAATTATAGAATTACACGAATTTATTGTATGTACACGTAATCGCGTACCTACCTTACATTATATAGTGTGCGAGTTCGTAACCAATATTACATAAAACAAATAACAAATATTAAATAATGATTATTTTGATGTTTTTCTTCCGTGGTGGCTTGATCATAATCGATTATGACATTAGTTACATTCCTCAATTATTGACCATCAAGAGGTACAATTTTTTTAATCCCTAATGTATATATAATAATGAAAAGACAGTATTATTTTATGAACATTTTTACAAACACTATGACATATGATCTAATCAAAGGTCCTACAAAACCATAATTTGTATTATCACCAAACGAAAAAAATAATAGTTATATTAATAAGGAACTAAATATTGAACAATACAGTGTAAAAAATTGATTTAACCAAAAAGGTACTAGTTAAATTTCTTAATACTGCCAAATCAAAACAAAATAACTATTACTGTTTGTAGTAAATTTAAAACAAAACAGCCGCTGCATTTTCACATAGAAAATTATATTTTTCGTGCACTTTTTAATTTAAAATTTTTCTTGTTAAACCGCTAAATGTACGTGATGTGTAAAGAAAATTATTTCATAAAACAACGTAACTACAATAATTAAGAAATTTGTAAAAATAATTAATTATTATAGTAAGATTAACCATTTTATATTATAACTAATATTATTACCGACTTTTATATATTTAGATTTTCCCAACTTGTTGAAGAACGTAAAGTGACAAATATATTTCCACATCCAGGTAACTTAATAACCTATCCATTTCGTGAAAATAATGGTTACACCGAATGGCACGTGAGGTGTAAAAAGTGTATGAATACTTAAAGTTTTTATGTAATTCAAATAATAAATAACGAATAATTAACAATAACAAAATTATTTTTAATAAATAATATGTCTAAAAACGTAAAATATAGTTAACATTAAATCATTGAGAACATGATAATTTGTTATCTACGATGATTAGTGGAATATTTAAACTTTATAAATGTATTTTAATAATATCTGGGGTATTTCAAATTTATGTTATAATTTTTAAACAATACCTTAGTGTTAAAACAATTCTATAATATATAGGTCGTTTTAACGTTGAAGTGATTTGTTTTTCTTACAACTACAAATTAAAATTGTATATTAAAATATTCTTCGTAAATGATGCAATTTACTCAATATAATATTAACCTATTATTAAATAAAAATTATATGAAATACTTCATTTTTGAATATTTAATTATAACGCAATTGTAATTTTTTTTTTTTTGTAAACAAATTGAATAAAAAAACTATTCTTTATTTAGAAAGTATATACGTATTATTAAAATAATAAATCATAATCTTATTGAATGTAGTCAATGTAGAACCACTTTTATCGTGTATAAGTAGTAGATATTATTCAACTAATTCGTTTTCTGAGTTCGGGCAAATTGCATTCGTTGTTTCTTTCATTATACAACGCTTCGTCCATTAGACACAATAAAGGACGTCTGATTAATACGACACTCGTTTTCTAACTCGACTCGTATTCAACAATAATCCACGACTCACGAGGGACCACAATGCTCGGCAACACACTCACCAAAAAACTTCCTTACATTAAACAGTAAATACACTTTTTTCCATTTGATTTTTTTTTTTTTGATATCGTCCATTACAGTTACTTTTTGTGTTTTAATTTATTCAGGAAACGTTTATATTAGCTATTATATGACACACCTATACAATCATACATTAAAACATATCCAATATTTCTGATACAAAATTTGAAGTGAAACACGTTAGACTAGAATTGAATCTAGTTTATAAAGCACAAAACATAGCATTTTAGATAGGTATGAAATAACCACTTCGCATACAGAAACTAATATCGATGAAAATCCTTGACAATATATTGTTTTATTTCTCCCCAATCATACACTATACGGTATCCGGTATCCCGTCAATTACTCCAAAACAATTGGTCGAAAAACAGTTAACCGAACGACAACTGATCAAAAATTGCTCGACAATCTACGAGTACCCATATATACAATAAATAATATAACTGCGTATGTCATATCAATATAAATGTAGTAAAATTAATATAATGTAAATTGTACAATAATTAGTAAAACAAATAATATAACCACGTGCGGTATGTATATTTTATATTTCTGTATTTGTCAATATAATACCGTGTACATAAAATAATAAAACTCGACTAAAGTAAACGAGACTGAAAATTATATGAAATCCCACAAAGATTATCTTCAAAGTTTCAATCATTGTAGTCAGGCCCGGATTAAGGGGGGCCACGTCTCCGGGGCCCACATATATAAAGGGCCCATAATCTTTCAAGTGATAATTTGTATATATATATTTTTTAGATTCTGAGCGGAGCAAGGAATCTATTGGTTTTACGAGTACAATGATGTGTTTCTTTTTTTTTTTTATGTGTGTACCAAAAAATTTTACCAGAAAGAGTGCTCCGATCTCTACAGTCATACTTTGTTTTCGGTAGCGAATTGCATCATCAAATTGGTACTTTAAAGAGGTCATTTTAAATTAAATTATAAATGTATAATACGCCACAGTTCCGTTATCGCCTTCCCGATCACCGCCAATGAACAAACGTTACCAAGCGGTATTTTCGATTATTGTTTATTTTTAGAATATTTAGGTATATTGTTTTTTTCGGAAGATGATGACCACTGACGAGTGCCGACAACAGTAAACAAAAATATTAAATAAATGTGTCATTTTAAATGAAATAGGTGTAATACTATTCATTAAATTTGTATATGTATATTTATTTAACAGGCATAAAACTTAATGTTTTAACGAGTATTTATGAAACAAAAATTAATTGATCAATGGTACCTAATATAATATTATTTAACTGTGTTATTTTATAAAGTTATGTGTACGTCAATGCAGTCAATATTATAAGGTTCAAGCAGGGATTAGAACAAAAATTGGTTTTTTTCATTGATGGGGGCCCACAACTAAATATCGGCCCCTGGGCCCTTTGAGGTCTTAATCCGGGCTTGATTGTAGTCGCTACAAATTGAAATATTCGCTGACCTATCGTGATAAACCTTATTTTTTAAGGATCGTTCTCCGAAATAAACTATTTTATTTTGAACTGACTGATGCTTTGTTTTCCTTTTTTTAAAGCTCAAATAAAATTCCGTATAACTGGATGTTTCTCTCTTGAAAATTGACGTGTAACATTGGGCAACCATTCAACAGAATTTTTATAGTTGTTATACTCTGATTTACTCTTAAAAAAAAAACCGTTCCAAATATCTATTTAAATTGTCGGTTGTTTTCTTCTTCTTAATCTATATAATTTACTTAAACCTAACCAGATACTTTCGAATATATCCAGAAAGGACGCCAATATTTCTTCATTTTTCGTATAATAATTATTTTCAACTTATAAATTACAAGAATAAATCGCGTCGTCTTTAGGTAAAAATACTGGGAATTACATCTGAATAATAATACACTGTGGATTACATACGAGTTTGTAAAAATGGATGGACTTGCCGTCACGAAACCAGTGTTTTCAATTCTCCAAAAAATCCATATTTTATGGGTCGTGAACATCAAAATACGTGGTAAATTTACATACCACAAGCGGTTATATTATTTGTTGTATATATATTATTAATTATTGATATTGATCGAAAACTGCTCGACAATGCAATATATATATATATTTTCTATCAATTTTGTTCGAGCAACATATTATTGAACTAGTATGAACTAATAGGTACACTAATATGTCAATGTAATTTTTTTCATTATTTTATGTGTAAACAAATAAAATATGTATTTACTTTGATGAAAATATTTTATTATATGAAACTTGAAAAAAAAATTGTATAATTCAATATGTTCATTTTCTCGATTTTATTAAAAATAATAATTTAATCAAGAATGTACTTCAAATATTACTTAAGGTAAATCAAAGCTTAAATTCAATTTCAATAATATTATTGTTGTTAATTTGTATTATTTTAGATAATTTATAGATTACACATTATATTGTGTATATATATATATATATATATATATATATAATTAGAAACTGTCTAAAATATACGAGTATAATAATAAAACGAAAAAAATATGTCGGTCCCAAACATTAAATTGCATATACTTTTACACTCCTACAAAACCGGAACTTGTAATAAATCATACATGAAACTTAATCCTAAAATACTCTTGTCTAAGATCGGTTTCACTATAGGTACATACAAAACAATATTAAACACAAGCGTACGAATACGAATCAATTATATTAGTATCTGTTAGTAAATTACAAAACATATACGAATTTATCAATTAATATAAATACACATATATGTTCCTCTGTATTATATTCGGCACCTTGTTTCCATATAAATTTGCAAACTACTAATAAATTATGAGAAAATCTAAATTATCATATTAGACATTTTTTTTTCAATAGACAACAAACAACTGATAATCACAATAAGTATACATGTTAAAATTATTAACAAAACATGCAAAAACTTGAAAAATATGTCACCCATTAGCGACATTATATACAATTTGACATTGACTGGCATAAGTTATTATTCGTTAATAATTAACAATATAACGCACGTGTGCACGTACGAAATGTCTCTTCTTGTTTTTAATCATGCGTATATTAACGTACTAACGAATTCAAATGGTTGAAAAAAAATAGCCAAAACCAAAATACAGGTATCTTTTAAAATTGTACACAATTTTCACGTACTTCTCCATTTTATTCACTGCAGTTACACGGTTTATGTGATTCGTTTTCCCTTTACACTTTTTTACGATTGGTCACGATAAATCGACCCTTTTAAACGCAGAAATATAAGGTTTCTTTGAGTCTCGCATGGCCACCTGCCATTTTATTATTTTATTATTTATTTTAATATTTTTTTTTTTTTAAATATTTTAAATAAAATATTTATAGTCCACTATAAATACAGTAACAAATTAAAATTAAAAATCAACGTTAATTTTAAATAAAAATAGATATAAATATAATGTAACACATTTTTGTTACACGATACGTACACCGTCCTTGTACGATCACGTTTAAAATTTAACAAAAAGCATAAAAAAAAAATATTTTTTAATATATAAATAATAAATTATAATATGTTTGTAAAAGTTCAAATATTTACTGTTTGAATTTTGAATGGTTACTATAGATAGGTATTCTATACATACGTCATTGTAATAGTATAAACGAGTATTGGCGCGGGAAGTGTGGTAAGTTCAAGTTGGCCGTACAGTAATCAATATATTCGAATTTCACAACTTGTGGCGTATTCACATTATTATATATCGCGATAATTCAAAGTTAAATGTTTTTTTATATATAAAATATATTGATTACTGCACGGCCAGCTTGAACTTACCACATATGTATATATATATATATATTATTATTATTATTATTATTATTATTATTATTATTATTATTATTATTATTATTATTATTATTATTATTATTATTATTATTATTATTATTATTATTATTATTATTATTATTATTATTATTATTATTATTATTATTATTATTATTATTATTATTATTATTATTATTATTATTATTATTATTATTATTATTATTTATACATTATTGTCATTACAATAAAACTATATAGAAAACCAGAATGTTTTTTTAAACTATCATTTATAAACTCGCATTCGTTTCTCGATCGATTTTTATGTTATTAAATAATACGTTTGTACATTTTTTTCAATATATTTTCTTTCTTACTCTTTTTTCGAGTTGTGTGCCCATTTTAACAGCAATCACTATTTATAAATAGAATATTTTTCTAAAAAAATGTCGCTATCAAAGGTATACCTAGATATCGTTTTTAACGCTTCTTTCTTATATCAATATAGTAGCTAAGAAATCTTGTTTTTTTTTTTTAGGTGCAAAGTTTCTATAGGGAGGAATAACATTATTTACTCAAAATCGTATTCTTTCCTTGGTATCTTCTTCTTTTTCTTGGGTATTAACGGCCCCTAGGACCATCCCGTCATACAACCAATCCTCCAATTCTCCCTGTCAGCTGCTTTTGCTTTCCAGACTGGACCTCCATTTAGAGATTCTACGTCTCTCTTTACCACTTTACCTCTTTTATTTCCTTGGTATATTATCAGAAAACAAAAGCCAGATGGAAAACAAAGAAATCAACGATGCGTCTTTGACATCACTAACATAATACATATTCATAAAAACCAGGTGTGCGACAGAGAAAGAAACATACTTCAACTTCTAGGTCCATATATAATATGTATATGATTCGTCGCATACTTGTACTTTATTGTTTACATTATTTCACTAATTTTTTTTTTTTTTTTACTTAAAAATTTACATGTACAAATTCACTCAATACTAAGTACGCATTCTACTTTAATAATCGACAACACATCCAATAACGTTTTAAAAATTAATTAAATAAAATGTTTCATTTAAATACTGCTATCTAATTTAAGTTTCTTGCGAATACCGATAAGGTTTTCATATTTTTTATCCCGTGTAAGGATCAATACGTAAAAAAATTTTTCTCACGCATCTGCAATTCAATTTAAACAAAAACCAATAGAAACGAAAATACGTACCTAAGTATAATACAACGATTTCGTGAATAACATAAAACTAATGAAATGTAAATTTTTCGTTGCCTAAACAATACAGTATAAAACACCAAACAACAAATAAATAATAAGTACCATTTTTCTGAAATAGTGAATTTAGAGAAAATCACTCCAGATGACGAATTACTCGATAAAATACAAATAGTAAAACGGATTCCCTTAGGATTTTCGCGAATTTTCGTACAATTTACGTCACATAAAACGAATTTCACTTTACCCCGTGACTTCCCGTTCGATCAATAAATAAAAGCGATGTGTTGTCATTTCGAAAGAATATTTTTATCGTATTCAACATAGCAACATCTGGACAAGACAGCGGAAAATGCCCATTGTTGTCACTACAAAATCGAAATACATGCCCACGTAAAGGGAAAATATCGTTTTCACTTGACGTAAAAAAAAAAAGATAATACATAAATTTCAATAAATATAAAAGATTCTTGAAGAAAAATTGTCAACCAAATATATTACTTATACAACGATACTGGAGTATACCTACTGGGTATTTATTCTACCTAATGGATCGTTTTGAATTTTACCGTACTCGAAAATTGTCTAAAGTAACTAAATTTTTCTTAACCTCGCAGAATATTATATCAACTGTTTTTACTAATAATCACGCGTACAAATGCACATTTTTGTAACTACATTTTTTATTATTACTTTACCTTTCTGTTAAACAACAGTTGAGAATCGTTTTTTTTTTCTTCTTTTGCCGAGTATTTAACATCCAATTTGTTAACGTTTCTTGAGAATACTAATTGACAGTAATTAATTTACAAGAAAACCTTTATTTAAAACTTAATTATTTAAATTCAACAAATTGTACTGTACAGTCAATAATAATAATAATAATAATAATATTATTATTATTATTATTATTATTATTATTATTATTATTATTATTATTATTATTATTATTATTATTATTATTATTATTATTATTATTATTATTATTATTATTATTATTATTATTATTATTATTATTATTATTATTATTATTATTATTATTATTATTATTATTATTATTATTATTATGTTAAAATAAAAATACTAAAAAAATTACACAAACACAATACCTAACAAAAATAAGAGAATTATTGCTTTTTCCGTTACGTGTTGTGGAAAATGACGCAAATAAAAAAAATCAATACTCCAATACAGGAGTAGACGTGTACATGGCAAAACTATTCAATTCTGAATGAAAACAAAATATGAATGAACATGTCTTTTATAGAATCCTATACCTAATAAAATTATGAACTAAAACTGTATTAAATGAATATTAGTATGTATATTGAATTCAAACATATAACTTACCCAGTATTGGAGTATACAACGATGCAATAGTAATTATTAAAAACCAATTCATACAGTTAGGTTAGGTTCAGGCAAATATACAGGGAAGATTTTAGAGATTCAATTTCCCCCCCCCTCCAACCGAAAATTCTTCGTAAGTTGTATATTTTATATACATATTGTTTATTGTTGGGGTATAAAATACAATTTTGTTGAATGAAATGTAGTGGTATGTATTAAGTGACTACTGAGAACAACAACAACGGTTTGACGACGGTTTTTTTAAATAAATTATTTTTCAATAATACGTTTGAATAATTCTAATTATTTCACGTATTAACAGAGAAATGGTTTATAATTGTGAATAATATAATTTTCGAATAATATAAATGTATGTGAAATTCGAATTATAAACGTAGGTATATTTTTATATGTAATGTTTGTTACAAGTTCGAGACAAAAAAGGAGATCTCTTACTTACGTTATTGTAATATGAATATTGATTATTGTTAATTCGTTATTAACTCCCCCATCCTCCATAATATTTTTCTGCACTTGTCTGGTTACGTTTGATGATGACTAAATTCAAATTCACTACGGACATAGGTACATTTTAAATGCTACAAAAGAAATAAGCTTCATTGCGAATTCTGTTAAGAAAACATTTTTTCATAACAACAAATTGATGTGTGCAATGAACGAGTATACCGTGTACCTTTACATTATATATATAATATATATTTTTATTTATTTATTTATTTATTTAAAAGCATTTATTTGTACGCAAATAATTATTACACGCATATGCACAGCGCAATCTACCACACAAATAATACCATGCATTTTCATGTCTACGTATCTGTTGCAGTCAGCTTGTTTTATCGTCGCTTCCATATATGCAGTCTTCCTCGGTCTTCCTCTACCTTTGTGTCCATTTATTCGTCCTTCAAATATGTTTGTCATAAACGGATTATGCCTCAGTAGGTGACCAAACATTTGTCCACTTCTTTCCTTTATGATACTTAACAGAATCCTTTTCTCTCCTACTTGATTTAATAGGTACATTAATGTTGCTTTTCCTTTCTGTCCAGCTGACTTTCAATCATCTTCTCCACGTCCACATTTCCATGGCTTCCATCTTCTTCTTATCTTGTTCATTGATGATATATGTTTCACAATCATACAGCAATACGCTCCATACATAACATTTGTCTGTTAATCGTATATTTAAAACATTACATACATACATAAATGGTACAGTCCAGAGTTCCCCAAACTTTTCAGCGGTGCGACCCATTTTTTTTTTTTTTTTTTTTTGTTGCTGATTGAAGTGGTAGAATGGACAAATCAAATAATACCAACAATATATTTTAATGACAAAATAAAACGTTTCAATTATTTAATAATTATTATTTATTATCATTATAAAATATAATAATATAATATAATTATAATAAATTATAATTTACAATTATTATTATTTAATAACACTATATACAAAGTATAATTTTAAAAAAATGTTAAAAGAAAATGTTATTTAAAAAATACAATTAGGCTTATTCGTATAAAAATATAAAACAAATATTTACACATACAAACATTTTTTTTAAATAATTAAAAATGTTTTTCGCGTCTTATCAACAATTTCACCAAAGAATTGGAAACCTCTCATCTGATATAGCTAGCCTATAAAATATGACTACATAGCGTAAAATACCAATAATAAAGCCGCAGTAAATGAATCTTAAATTTTTTGCCCATTTTTTTTATTTTGAATGTCAACATAAAATAAATCTTACAAAGTATACAGCTATGTTTATTAAGTCTACTCATCAATAATGTCTATAGATATACCCACGTCTTTGTTGCATACAATAATCATAATATATTATGATATATGAATATATCATACCATTATTCTTACTCAACTATTATAAATATAAATGTACGTTGCAAAGAACTTATCAGGGAAAAGGGCATTACGTCAGTGAAATGTGCAAGATAAAGTCGTGTGAAAAAAAGTATAGGTAGGTACTCTAATAACGTACAACACTCACCTACTTACACCAAATATGCTAGCTAAGCGCGTTTTTAAAGTATAAATCGCAAAAAATATGTGCCCTTTGGGGTGCACAAAACGACGTCACGTGAACAACTTATTATATCTGCTGACTTTTGACCTTCGAATAAACAAGAGGTGTGACGAGAGTAACTATAAACATAACCGCAACGGTTTAAATACAAGTCCCGCGTGATCAACAAATGTCTAAAAAACACGACACAATACGAATAAAAGATACAAGTCGCGTTGTATAAACTAGAGTATAAAATACCGGCTTTAGCCGCTTTAGGAGTAGGCAAGGCAGGCGATCACCTAAGCGATCATCTAAGGTCTATAAAAATTATTTTTTTACAAAATAAAAAAAAAAATCTATCCATTTATCATATTTATATAGTTTCAAAAATAACCGTAATGACCAAAGTAACATACTACTATTATTATGATTATTAGAAATCTTGTATTCAAAGAAATACCCGTAGTTAATACATATTTATATATATATAATTACAAATTTTAGATTCTGAGCGGAGCGAGGGATCTATTATTTTTACAATGATGTTTTTTTTTTTTTCTATCCTGTATACAGATTTTCGACCAGAAGGAGTGATAAAAACGCGCATAAAAAATTGTAATAATAGCCACTTGTTATTATCATGTCATAGCCCATACGAAACGATAATATGTAACTACAGATGAGAGTAGCTAACATAATTCAAATTGTATGCGCCCCTTGGGAAGACTAATTAAAAATAATCATCCAGAATTGTTTAAATGTTTCCCTCACGCGTACATATACCGGCCTCACACATTTAGTTTTATTTTTGAAAAAAACCATATAAGGATCAAAATAAGTGGGGGATGGAATCAGTGTCTTCATTTTAAGTTTTGAAAGGAGGGAAGATGTGAACGGTCCATACTGTTGAAAAATTAGCAAAAAAAAAAAGGATTTTTGTAATAAAATGCTCTAACACCGACCCTATTGACGGTAATCTCTCGCTCTCGCTCACAGATATTGAGTTTCCATCTTTTGGATACGCTATAGTCTATACGATTTTCATTATTTTTAAATGTCATGTTGATTAAAGGTGACCTAACAATGAAGTTTAGCCCCGGGGCCCATTGGGCTCTTAATCCACCCATTTATGTAGAGTATGATTTTGGTGTAAAGGAGCAAGGAACTAATAGGAAAAGGCAAGTGATGAGAATTTGTAATAAAGTCGTGGGTGAAGTTGAGAATTTTTTTTCAACTGTTATTAGGTTGGTTTACAATGTATAACTTCATTAAAGTTAAAATATTAAAAACCTGTATTTCAATAAGATTATCAATATTCAATACAATCTAAGTACAGCATACACAAACATAATATAATATGTAAGATTAGGTTTCAAATCTTTCATCTGGATGTCGCAAGTACCACAAAATCCATTTTTAAATTGGATGACCGCATACAAATCAAACTCGAAGTAAAATTAAAAATGGAAAAATAAAGTTTTCCATAACAATATAGAAAGATAACTTTAATAACCATTAGCACATAGTGTGTTTTCTCAGAGAGTGTTTTCTAAGACTACCACTGGATACAAACGACTGTTCACACAAACCACACTCGTATGGTTTTTCACCGGTATGCAACCGTACATGTTCAGTAAGCACATGGGACTGGTTGAACGAAAGTCCACAAATAGTACAGTCGTACGGCCTGTATCCAGAGTGAATCCTCTTATGCACCATCAGGTTAGCCGAACTGGAAAACGTGCTATCACAAATGTCGCACATGTAAGGTCTCTGGCCAGTGTGTTTTCTGTAGTGCACAATCAGATCAGATGACTGTATAAACGTACTGTCACATATATCACACACATAAGGCCGTTCGCCTGTGTGCTTTCTGTAATGTATTTTTAAACCGCCATTACGCGTGAACTTGCTGTCGCATAAATCACATGCGTACGGCCGTTCACCTGTGTGTATTCTATAGTGCACAACCAAACTATGTCTATACGTAAACGCCTTGTCACACACATCACATGCATAATTCTTTTCAGAGTGCAACCTAAAATGCTTGTACAATGTTCTAATGCTGGTGAACACTTCAGAACAGACAAGACACTCAAAATTACTATTCCCAACATGACAGCTCTCATGCACAGTTAATGAACTGATTAATTTAAATTTTTGATTACAAAACCGACAAAAATATGGACCAGCATTTACAGCATGAACCTGAGCCTTATATTTGTTCGTATCAATAAGTTGTTCAAAAGATTTTTTGCATCCGTTGCTCCATTGGCCATTGAACGACTTTTTTGCGTGTATAGCACCGACATTCTTTTCTGAACATTCTGTATTGCCAATAATCCTTACTTTTGGTGACAGTTTTAATACATCAATAGTTACCTATAGAAAAAAATGCATTCAAATTATTCTATAATGTACTTGAAAAGTTCAATAAATTATTTGTCTATTTCTTTTTTACAATGATTTTTTTCAAAAGAGAACATTAAACATTAACAGCATTTAACAATCAAATTAAACTTCACTAATTCTAAATGAAATTAAAATATACATACTAATAACTTACATAATACATAATAATATACATATATATATATATATATATATATATATATATATATATATATATATATATATATATAGCAGCAAAGTGTAAAATCTAGGAATTACCTATATCCTAGTAATTTTATAAAAATTTAAAGAAATATATAAGAACATTATTTATTTAAATAAATCACCCAAATGTTACATAGAGTATAGACTGACAAATATGAAACTAGCGATGTATAAAATGTATACTGTGAACTAATGTTCACTCACAACAACGATTTTGCATAATTTAACTCAATTATATAACGTATTAACTTTGAAGTTACAAGATTATTTTTATTTTAATCCAATGTGTACTGTTTAATCTTTCATGTTTAATTTACAAAAATGTACAAACCTTATTTACTATTTCCTTTTTCTTCGTTTTGTTAATAAATTTATTTAATCTATAAAAAAAAAAACCGTTATTAATTTTATAACAGAATGACACTCGTGTAAATTATATAAATCAAATACAAATAAATTACTAAGCATGTTGTGTAGATAATATTAATATATGCCACGTTTTAAAAAATTTACCAAGTATGTAGGTACTTCATATTTTTTTCAACTTTCATACTTACGATAATGTACACTCTTCGCCTTTTTTCTGACTTTTTGAATTATGAGTGGTAACCATAGCAGCAGCGTCTAAATATTTTCATTAAAAAAAATTAACTTATATCAGAACTCAAAAATAATTCCATAATTACTATAATTATTATGTAAAAATACTTAATAGTATGTAATTTTTTTTTTTTATTTTAGCACATTTTATACTTTATATATATTTTTATTTTAGATTACAATATTGGTAAGGCCTATTTAAATGCACGCTGTTTATTCTGTACCTGCTAAAAATGGAAAGAAATCATTCAGAACAAATATATACACTAACCAAGTACAAACATGTAAGCATTTGATTGCTCAAAAAACAAACTAAAATTGAAATTTTACGAAATAAACAATATATTATACTCCGGTTCTTTGATAAATTAAATTATCATCTTTAAAAAAATCTAATTTAGAATCCATAAAAAAACGCACGTAAGTCTATCAACTGAAAATCAGTGTTAATAACGTATCATTTATTTAAATACTATATTTTAAATCCGAATGATTACAAATTACATTAGAAAACAGTATATAAAAAAATATGCGAATCATTGATTTTATAATATTATAAATATTTTTTCGTTTACGCATGGGACACTCACTATTACCCGCCAATTCATATAAACTGAGCCTCAATGACTACTCTCTACGTGCATTGCACCAAAATGAGTGCATTTGTGACCTCCCACATATTTTATTCGATTGTCCTCCCTGTCCACGCAGCATTCTTCATTATTTAATTCCCTTAAATCGTTAAATATTTTAATCGATCTTCCCTCTATCCTTAATTCTAAATCTGAACAAGTAGTTCATCTAATCGTATCATTTGTCTTGGAAACTGTCTTCATGATTTAACGGTTCTACTATTTTTTTTTTTTTAATTTTTTTTTTTGTTATTATTATCTTTATGATTTTTTTTTTCTTTCTTATTAATAGATAGTTTTTAAATTATATCTTTTATTTATAATTGTCGAGCTATAATAGTTGTTTCTAGAAGCTAATAAAAAAAATATATATATTTTTTAAAATCAATGACGCAACATAGTAATATTAAACATACCTTTAATTTTTTTCTCCTTCTTGCGTTCGCGAATTTCATTTTTTATAATCTTTGTTACGAAATGTTCAATGCTCACCATGTCTTTCATTCGGAGTTATAAACCAAAACTGTAAATTATTTTGTATTAACGTAACTATTTTGTTTATTGAATACGATAATATTGATACATACACAAATTGTTCTCGTATCTCTTACCTAATTTATGACAAAACATTCATTTGTATTTATATACGAAAATAAAATATAATTTTAATTCAACGGAATACGTCTAATAGCAGATACTTTTACATAAATAACTGGGAATTTCCAAACTTTGAGAAAAAAAAAAAAAAGAAGGCAGACAACGAAAAAACTGCCGTTGTCTACTGATTACACCGCTATCTCCTACTATAACCACATACCACGACAATGAACGCGGTTCAAAGACTGCGGTATAAAATAACCCTATGTGGTGACAATTGATAACAACGAGATTGCCGCGTAAAGTGGCGATTTCAAATCGTACCCCGTAAATTAGGTGTAAGAAAATTGTCCTAATATTAATCTATAAGGATTCATTAAAATATATAATTGACAATTAAGGAGGACACGGGCAAGAATCGAAGAATTCATTGCCAAAGTGGTGTCTAAACGACAGGATGAAGAAAAGAAAAATATATAACTTGGCGTCTTGGCTGAGCGTAACTAAGAATACTGTAGGCTGAAAGCCAATATGCGAGTGGGGTAGAGCCCGTTGATATTATAAAAAATAAATATAATTGTAATTGTTTGATTTTTTTTTTTTTTGTTTTAATAAAAGATGTCTCTCCAAGAGATTCTGCCGAAGAACACCCATACCATACTCTGCAGTTGTATCAGAGGTAGATAGTTACGATTATATAACACACTTTAAAAAATTTATATTTAAAATACTTTATCAAACACTTGGAAAAATCCCGGCCATTAATTAGTTAATTATGTCACAACATAGAATAAAAAAAAAATTATGTACAAAAATACAAACATCCAATATATTTTTAGAACACAACAGAATTAAACCTGAGGATGAACATTTTTACTACACATTCATATTCGAATTTACATTTAATAACTGTTTAATAACTTTGACAACACTTGTATTTAAATGTTTAATCTAGGCATAATTTCCATTACATCAGGTTGTTTAATTTGAATAGCACATTCACTACCCTACAGAAAAAAATAAAGATCTAATATTATATTTTTTCTTATACCTATTTAAACACTACAAATTAAAATACAACTGAATAAAACATTCCGTTTACAATTATGCAAAAACATTTTTAGACTACTCTTAAACGTAAAAAAAACTATAATTAAATACAAAATTAAAACACTTGATGAAATAATAAATTGATTCTTTAATCCTTGCACACATCAAATGATATGTTTTGTCTACGATAATAATATACTTGCATGAGAAAATTATTGTTCTTAAAGACATTATAGCACTATTTATATCTATAATGAAAAATATCATTTGATGTATTTTATTACGGTACCACGCTCTGCAAAACTAATTTTACATATACCGCATGACGAGTTGTCATGGTTGTCTTTACCGTGTATTTTTATATGATCTGTCAAATTCTTAGAAGTATTGAACACTTTTTTACACCAACTACATAAAAAAGGTTTATCAAATGAATATGTATTAATGTGATTATAGAATTCATCATATTGCTGAAATGTTTTAAAACAGAAACGACACTTTTTAATATTTTCCCATTCGTGAAATGTACTATGAACGGATAAACAATTGGTATATTTAAATGTCTTATCGCATAGTTTACACTGGTACAATGTATCATTATTATGAGTTTCTATGTGTATGTTCAGTATAGAAAGGTAAGAAAAATTCTTATTACAAATTTCACATTTATACAATGCATCATCATGAGATTTCATATGAATATCGAAGTAAGTTATCGAAAATAGCTGATCACATACATTACATTTCACTTCACTGTCTTTAGCACGAGATATACGTCCACTTTTAGTTTTTACCTAAAATACAAATGTATAAATTTAGATTTTTTTTTTTTTTGTTCATATAAATATTACAATACTATACCTTATCATTCTTCTTCTTCTTCTTTTTCATTTGTTTTACAAATTGTTTTAATCTATTAAACAAAAAACATTATTAATTATAACTTTAAAACAATAAAATAATTAATGAATTTAAGATAAACTTCTACAAGCAACTTCCAGTGTGCATTAATTAGATTTCTAATAAATATAAATAGATAAATTTACTAAAATATAAATATACTACAATTTGCAAAGCTGGGGAAGTTGTTTTTTTAAATTTTTGATTTTAAAAATAACAGGTTTAGCAATTAAATATTTGCATAAAAACGGTGTTATTGTCTATTGATAAAATATGTTAGTACACTTTCTTGTAAATTACTATATCATCATAAGAACATAATTCTATTCAATGGTATTATTTAGTTGTTGCCTACCTAAATATAATACACATGGTTTTATCACAGGACAATAGCAATGAAAACATATTATGAAAAAGTTCAACAAATTTGACAATACATGGTATGTTAATTTAATCAAGATTTAACTCTTCTAAATAAATTTGTAATTTTGAATGGTAACTCATTAAGTCCACACTGCATCGAAGTAAAAAGTGACTTATTAATTACTCATACAAAATATTAAAATAGTAATTTGTAAAGTTAAAAGTTATGAAAAATAATAACTCATTAACTTGTTGATGCCCAACCTTGGTAATTTTTAATAAGTCCATTCGGTTAAAGGTTTATCATTATCATAATCATAAAAAATAAGCCCAACATATTAGACCAATGACATGTTTACAGACTAGACCCAAGTCTGTTCATTCTTTGATTAAACTCTTTTTCCATCCCATTTAAAAGTATCTCCATAGTAAATAAATATAAAAATTACATTTGATTTTGTATTACTACCTTACATTATAATGTTTTATTAAAATATTAAAATGTTGAGACATTTTATTAAATAAATATTTACTAAACTGTTTAACTTAAATTATTATTTACTACCAATTTTGAATTACTCTCTATTTGGAAAAAGAAAAAAAAATAGAAACAGGTTTTATTTTACAGCTTGCAAAGAAAAAATACTCGATTTACATCCTCCTCAAACCTTACAAATAATTAGAGCTAGTCAAATAAAAAACCAAGTTATTTTTCACACATACAATAATGTACGCTCGTCATCATCTTCTGAACTTTTTGATATAATGGTGGTGGTAGTAGCAGCACCTAAACATTAACAAAAAAAAAAAAAAAACTGTTATCAATTTCATTTAGTATTTATTACAGTTAACCAAAATAATCACAATTAAAAATAAGTTTTAAAATACTCAGTAGTACTTATGAATACAAATTGAAAGTTTTGAATTGGGGCATAATGTGAAAATTAATAAAGTATTAGAAAATTAAAAATATATTAACCTTCCTATTGCAGTTAACAAAAAATATTTGAATACAATCATTGAAAATCAATAGATTTTATAAATGAAATATCGACATATTACTAGTGAATAAACTTGATTTTGATATGAATGTGTTAAAGCTTTCATGGATTGTTGATTTATTCAGAATATTCTCAGGTATATCCATGTCTTCAGTTTTTGGCTGACATTTCAGACTTATTGCAGAGTCCATCTTCAGAGCGATAATTACTAGTCCAAGGTTGCAACTACTGTTAGTACAACCTCAGACCAGTAACTATCACTCTGAAGATGGACTCTGCAGTAAGTCCAAAACGTCAGCCAAACACTGAAGACATGGATATATCTAAAAATATTATGAATAAACTTGATCTATTCTAATATATAAAAAAAAAATTTCGCTAGGTACACATGACACATACATATTGATTTTGTATGTCATACATTTAATTATAAACATAATACATTAAGCTACAGCCTACAAATATAATTAAAGCATTGATTAAATATACAAGTACTTATACAGCATATTTAATCAATGATTAAAGTATGTGTAGTTTTACTTCTAACTTTTAAGTTATAATGATATAACTCATAAATGTAAACTTATAAATTTTTAATGTAAACTAATAAATCTTTAACAATTTTAAGTGTTGTGTAATAAATAAATGTACCTTTAATTTCCGTTTTCTTCTTACGTTGATGGATTCCCGTTTTTATTATCACAACCATGTTTTTCTAAATAAAAATATATTATATGAATAAATTGATAGAAACGAAATCGAAATAAATCTTATTACTTAGATACCTACTACCTGTAACTTACAAAAAATTGGCAATATTGTTCTTCGATTTTATGTGAATACGAAAATTATTCAAACAGGATAAATGTCTAGACTATAGTTATTATTTTAATGTAATAACATTATGTTTCTGATTTCAAACTGTATAATGTACATAGTAAATTTGTATCTACTTTTAACAGTTGCTATGAATTAATAGACTCAAATATTATACATAATAGATTAATAGATTAAAGGAATCAATAAATTCACTTGTTGTAATTTTTATAACCCTAATTAGATAAGTAATTTAATTTTGATCTATTCTGTTCTGTTTGACTCGTAGAAAAAAATTGTACTTGTCACAGTAACATTTATCAGTTATCACATTCACCATATGGCATATTCACAATAAAATCTAATCTATTAATAGGAATATGGGAATTTGAGTATATTCGAAATTACGTTCACAAAATCGTTCAGCTTTTTGTGGTGATATTTTATTTAAACATTTATAATTTAAATTATAAATGTACGTGCTACCTACCATAAGCCTATTTACAATTTCTTGTGGTATTGCCGTAATATTGGACGTGTATTTGCGTATATTCGCATGATCTCATGAACAAAAAAAAACACATTTAGATACCTAATAATATTGACAGTTACACTGGTTAAGATGAAAATTGTCCCTAATACCATTTCTGCTAATTCTCATGTAAAATGTCCTCCTGAATCCAAATATGACCCCTGTTTTCCCCATCATCCACCGTTTTCGGATGAAACCCCCAACTATTTTTATCATTTTATGATCATTTGGAGAGCTGAAAAAGATTATTTTAGCCTTTACATTTCTTCTGAGGGGTTAGAGAAATGAAAAAGTTAAAAATATGAATATGTGTACCAAGGAGGTAAATTTGGAAGGGTGATTCGCCCTCTTAAATTGTAAAAAATAATTTAAAATGATCGATTTTCTCAGTTTTTTTTTTCAATTTTTTCACTGAAGAACAAAATTTAATTTTTTATTTGTTCCATGAGGTAAAATAAGTAAACCTCATAGCACTTTTTATGCTGATTTCAAATTTGTTTTCAGAATTATTCTATCAGGTAGCATCTAATAGAAACAAAACAGTGAAATTTCCAAAAATATATATTATTATTTATCGATAAATGAATTTATACAAAGTGATAGATTTACTTTTAAAACGTACATATATATATATATATATATATGATTTTCATCTATAATTTGCATCAGGTAAATATCTCTATATTCTTTAAAATTCAGCAATAATAATCTGCCAACATAGCGCGGCTCCATTTATCTTGGTAGCGCTGATTCGAGGTGGAATATGTAGAAAATAAGTGAAAAAACTGGACAAATCCATCATCTTTAATGATTTTTTACAATGTAAGGGGACAAATCCCCCCTCCAAATCTACCTTCTTGGTACACATATTCATATTTTAAACTTTTTCATCTCTAACCCTCAGAAGAAATGTTAAGACTAAAATAAATAATAATCCTTTTCAACCCTCCAAATAATCGAAAAGTGATAAAATAGGTCAGGGGCTTCCTCCAAAAACGGTGGATAATGGAGCAAAACGGGGATCATATTTGGACTTCAGAGGTCACTTTACATAAGAATCAGTAGAAATGGTGTCTGGGACAAAAAAATTTTTTCTTGACCAGTATTAGTGATGTTCGTATTAGTATTTATTCCACCGAAAATTGTAATTCACATATCTCGGTAATCTAAAATATAATAATAATGGTCCTGAAGTCTGTTGCTAAGTATTACGCTATATAAAAAAGCACATTTTTTTTTTTTGAAATCCAATACTTTTGAGTAAAGTGGTAAATAATATAAGCTAAATATCTTTTCAACAAATTACATATTATCTAGTACCTACAGATAATATTATCAAGATCTATTATATGTCTTGGATGGGAAGCCAAGAGGAAATATTCGAAATGTTCAAGTAATCGTCAGTAGTCGGTTCGCACTGAATTAATATAACAACATAATTGTTGAAATACGTATACGCAATTAAAGTGTATTATTTTATGATTATAATATTTTCTATACACCTACTCGAAGATTTTCATCTAAGAAATAACTACGTGGTTCGTGACAAAACACAAGAAAAACAAGTTCTGTTATTTAATTAATTTTTAAATTGTATAGGTAATAATATATACAATAGTAATAATGTACCATGTGTAATGTATTGATATATTGTAATAACTAATAAAACTGTCATAGAGATTTCGGTTCAGCAGTTTAGAATTTTAAAAACATCGATACCCCAGAGCTTATAGAATTGTGGCGATTTTTTTTTCTGCATGCCTAAATGAGTTTAAACAAATAGGAACTGTTTTTTTTTTCAAATCCAATAATGATATTTTGTGATTAATAATATATTTACATATGTTATACACAATATTAGTAATTATTGAAAAGCAATTAGAATCGCATACAGTCCCATTCGTTTATTATAAATGAAGGAAAAACAAATAAGACGGTTACTTATGGGTAGGTACCTATTCCTTATATTATTATTATATTATTGTATCTCGTTGATTGTGAAAGTAATAGCGAATTTCAACGTATATTACAACAATATTAGTTATTACTATAGGTACCTAATCATAATTATGAAGTTCAGAAGCTTCTTGAGCGTTACAATGCTGTATGTATGTGAATGTATATACAAGTCAAAAGATGTATTACATCTTAAATAATTAATAGTAAAATAATACATTTTAAATAATCGGTTTTTGTTTTTACTTGATTGTAGAAAATAATTCGAAATTCTGTTCGAGAAAATTCGATGATTTTTAAACTGAGTTAAGTACTATATCTCTTGAAAAATTTACTCTTTATAAAAACCGTACACGATCGCGATTAACGCAAAAAATGTACTACACAACAATATAGAAGAATTGACTTTGATTTGTTATTATTGGATTTTTTTTATAAAAAAATACTTAGTATATAAAATATTATTAGTATTTTTAGAAAGTTCCTTTACACCCACTTTCAAGAAAAAAATCATATCTGCGCCACTGATGATTAATGTTATATTCTGTGGTATTAAGCTGCGTCCGCGCTGTACCGCTGAATGCCATTTGGCACGGCCACTTATAGTCGTTGGCATGTGCCAGCTGGCAAATCCGTGCCAAGCAGCATGCCAACAGATATCGCTCGAGTGTCGGTCTACTTTTTATAGACTTTTTACTGGCACGTGTCGTATGGCAAGATCTTGCCAACTCGCAGGCCAACCTAAACCCGACGAGTGTTGGTACGGATAAAAAAAAACCGCCTGGCAAGTTAATTGAGGACGTGCCAGACGCCAACTGGCAATCGGCCTCAGTTGATCCTCGACAGTCATATTAAGCGTACTATATTACTTGTTTTTCGCGGTTCTTTTTTCTAATATGGAGTGGTCAAATGAAAAAGTGCTATCGTTAATAGAACTGTATCGCAGACGTCCTGTTCTTTGGAATTGCAAATTGAAGGAATATAAAGATCGCAATAAAAGATATGATGCCTTTGTTGAAATTTCTGAAAGTTTCGGAAAATTTAATTTTTATTTGTTCCATGAGGTAAAATAAGTAAACCTCATAGCACTTTTTATGCTGATTTCAAATTTGTTTTCAGAATTATTCTATCAGGTAGCATCTAATAGAAACAAAACAGTGAAATTTCCAAAAATATATATTATTATTTATCGATAAATGAATTTATACAAAGTGATAGATTTACTTTTAAAACGTACATATATATATATATATATATATGATTTTCATCTATAATTTGCATCAGGTAAATATCTCTATATTCTTTAAAATTCAGCAATAATAATCTGCCAACATAGCGCGGCTCCATTTATCTTGGTAGCGCTGATTCGAGGTGGAATATGTAGAAAATAAGTGAAAAAACTGGACAAATCCATCATCTTTAATGATTTTTTACAATGTAAGGGGACAAATCCCCCCTCCAAATCTACCTTCTTGGTACACATATTCATATTTTAAACTTTTTCATCTCTCTAACCCCTCAGAAGAAATGTTAAGACTAAAATAAATAATAATCCTTTTCAACCCTCCAAATAATCGAAAAGTGATAAAAATAGGTCAGGGGGCTTCCTCCAAAAACGGTGGATAATGGAGCAAAACGGGGATCATATTTGGACTTCAGAGGTCACTTTACATAAGAATCAGTAGAAATGGTGTCTGGGACAAAAAAAAATTTTTTTCTTGACCAGTATTAGTGATGTTCGTATTAGTATTTATTCCACCGAAAATTGTAATTCACATATCTCGGTAATCTAAAAATATAATAATAATGGTCCTGAAGTCTGTTGCTAAGTATTACGCTATATAAAAAAGCACATTTTTTTTTTTTTGAAATCCAATACTTTTGAGTAAAGTGGTAAATAATATAAGCTAAATATCTTTTCAACAAATTACATATTATCTAGTACCTACAGATAATATTATCAAGATCTATTATATGTCTTGGATGGGAAGCCAAGAGGAAATATTCGAAATGTTCAAGTAATCGTCAGTAGTCGGTTCGCACTGAATTAATATAACAACATAATTGTTGAAATACGTATACGCAATTAAAGTGTATTATTTTATGATTATAATATTTTCTATACACCTAGCTACTCGAAGATTTTCATCTAAGAAATAACTACGTGGTTCGTGACAAAACACAAGAAAAACAAGTTCTGTTATAATATATACAATAGTAATAATGTACCATGTGTAATGTATTGATATATTGTAATAACTAATAAAACTGTCATAGAGATTTCGGTTCAGCAGTTTAGGATTTTAAAAACATCGATACCCCAGAGCTTATAGAATTGTGGCGATTTTTTTTCTGCATGCCTAAATGAGTTTAAACAAATAGGAACTGTTTTTTTTTTCAAATCCAATAATGATATTTTGTGATTAATAATATATTTACATATGTTATACACAATATTAGTAATTATTGAAAAGCAATTAGAATCGCATACAGTCCCATTCGTTTATTATAAATGAAGGAAAAACAAATAAGACGGTTACTTATAGGTAGGTACCTATTCCTTATATTATTATTATATTATTGTATCTCGTTGATTGTGAAAGTAATAGCGAATTTCAACGTATATTACAACAATATTAGTTATTACTATAGGTACCTAATCATAATTATGAAGTTCAGAAGCTTCTTGAGCGTTACAATGCTGTATGTATGTGAATGTATATACAAGTCAAAAGATGTATTACATCTTAAATAATTAATAGTAAAATAATACATTTTAAATAATCGGTTTTGTTTTACTTGATTGTAGAAAATAATTCGAAATTCTGTTCGAGAAAATTCGATGATTTTTAAACTGAGTTAAGTACTATATCTCTTGAAAAATTTACTCTTTATAAAACCGTACACGATCGCGATTAACGCAAAAATGTACTACACAACAATATAGAAGAATTGACTTTGATTTGTTATTATTGGATTTTTTTTATAAAAAAATACTTAGTATATAAAATATTATTAGTATTTTTAGAAAGTTCCTTTACACCCACTTTCAAGAAAAAAATCATATCTGCGCCACTGATGATTAATGTTATATTCTGTGGTATTAAGCTGCGTCCGCGCTGTACCGCTGAATGCCATTTGGCACGGCCACTTATAGTCGTTGGCATGTGCCAGCTGGCAAATCCGTGCCAAGCAGCATGCCAACAGATATCGCTCGAGTGTCGGTCTACTTTTTATAGACTTTTTACTGGCACGTGTCGTATGGCAAGATCTTGCCAACTCGCAGGCCAACCTAAACCCGACGAGTGTTGGTACGGATAAAAAAAAACCGCCTGGCAAGTTAATTGAGGACGTGCCAGACGCCAACTGGCAATCGGCCTCAGTTGATCCTCGACAGTCATATTAAGCGTACTATATTACTTGTTTTTCGCGGTTCTTTTTTCTAATATGGAGTGGTCAAATGAAAAAGTGCTATCGTTAATAGAACTGTATCGCAGACGTCCTGTTCTTTGGAATTGCAAATTGAAGGAATATAAAGATCGCAATAAAAGATATGATGCCTTTGTTGAAATTTCTGAAAGTTTCGGAGTAGAGAAGGAAGAAATTGAAAGGAAATTGAAGAATTTAATCTGCCATTTTTCACGGGAAATTAAAAAAGAAAAAGACAGCGTTAAGTCTGGTAATGGAACTGAAGAAATGTACAAGAGCAAATGGTTTGCTTACCAGAGTATGGAGTTCCTAAAAGACAGAAATCGACCAAGAAAAATGACAGACATACAGGTAATTAAGTAATTTATAAATCAGTATTATTATTTATATGTAAGAACAGGGCCGGATTTAGAAGGGATGAGTTCGTGTAACACCCCCACATCAAATATTTAGTATGTTTCAGTCAGCAAATTTGAAATGTTGACATCTAAATGATCAAGTTGGCAATTATTACATAAAACAATGACATTTTATCATGAGATAAAATAGATTTTATTCAATTAATTTGATAATAATTTTGTTCAACAATAACCTTCGTAGGCATAAAGTTGTCTTTAAAAGCATCATTTTTCGTTGTGTGGTATTTGCATAGAGTATTCTATCTACATGATAATTATTATTAATAATATATTGTATAAGCCCTCTTATACGCCTTGTTAGAATGGGAGGCATTGATTAATGATTTATTCTTTTAAATAGTCTTCCTTGCATCACTATTCGAAATCCCATTTATAAATGGGATACGGGTTCATTCTTTAATTATCAATGAATACAACACCTAGGTATGTAAAATGATGGTTAATATGTTAATCGCTACAAACATATTTGTGGTCATTTTTATGATAAATAAATGATTTCAATATGGTGACAGTGCCACATATTAGTTTTTACGGAACTAAAAAAACTGGATAATATAAGACTGGTTAGTTAGCAGTAATTATAATTTAAATTACCTTAAATAGGTATATCTTAAACTGAAGTGACGGTTACTGATTTTAGTGTAGGTATTAAATTGTTTTGAATATAGTCGGCATTTTCTCAATAATCATGTCGGCAAATTATGCTAATAACATCCCCCCCCCTTAAAAATATGTATAGAACTGTATATGCATACGTGGGTAAAATACATTTTAAAAGTACATATTTATATTCACTCACAAGAAATAATATTCAGAATGTGTATTCGAATACTTCGGAAGAATATAGTAATCGTCAAATATTTGGGATACTATGAAAAAAGTATTTCGAATACTCGAAAAATACTGTTTAAAAGAAATAATTTTCAAAAACACTAAACCATAAGTTCAGGTATTTATCATTTTGAAAAGATATCATACTCTATGGAGAAACAGAATAATCGGAAAATCATGTCTAACTGCTTGAGCATCGTTCGCACTTTCTAGGAATCCTGGGAATGTTGTTGAGCTCTTCTCCTGAATAAGATTGACATGTGACTAAGCAGTCCTTATTAAAAGCTTCATTGAGATTATAAATTGTTTTAGACACACTTTTTTTAGAAATATATGCAAATAGACTATGGCCATCCAACTTTTTTGGTAGTTGTTACTTATTGGTTCCAATCAAATTTATTATCTAATTATGCGAAAAATAGAAGTAATTATTCTGAAAGTGTACTATACGATAGTCAGATACTATACGAGCTCTGCTTAGTCGGTGATTGAAAATTATTTTCATTGAACCCTTTTCTTGTGCCTCGGCATATGGCTTCATAATATTACGCGAAAAAGGGAACGCATCATCAGCAACGAAAACGAATGGTGTAGCATTATTTTTTCCAAAAGTTGACATGCACTGCGTATAGGTTCATTGTATTATCTTCTAGACTCTTTTTGAATTTCGTTCCATTAAATATGCCTCCGTCTGTAATTCGACCTTGACAACCGATTATTTGTTATTTAAATGTTATAAATTGTAATTTGTGTCTTCAACTACTAAAAAAAAACAATACTAAAATTTGAAGTTGTAATTAAAGTATTCTCGATTTCACTATCAATAATAATTGACGCCTGCAACGCTATAAATATGCTTCCCATCAAAAGCGTCGACATAGTTTAGAAAATTCTACTTCTCGTTGAATTCTTTTTCTATATTATTTTCCATTCAGATTCATTTTCAGGCATTTTAATGAAAATACACTTTCTGGGACAAATACATTTCACTAAGTCACTGAAATGCTTTTTTCTAACCAGGGTATTTCAACGTTTTAAAATCGATGGTGCCAAAAAAATTACCACGTATATATGTTATGTATATTTTTTAAAAAAACCTGTAGAGTTCATTTCGGCTCTTAATTAAAATTTAAAAGTGTCTCTAGATTTCATCTGAAACACCATGTTGTTATTATCATATAGTATCGTATAATGAAAATACAAACTTATTTATACACTATCGTTTTCAACATTAAAAACAAATGCATTTTTTTCCTTATGTTAGTGACATGACAAATGTATTTAAACCCATTTTTTTTATTCTGAATTAGCGTTGTTTTATTAACCATAAAGTATTTTATAAAACACATTTTTTTTTAAGGATCCATTGGATTTCATGGCTACTGAGCCTGATGAAATCATCCAGAACGTCGTTGACAATGAGAACGAAAAATCAATTGAATTATTACCCACGTCCAAAGGAAAGAAGCGGTCATTAAGTTCCTCAAGATATGCAAATAAATACAAACATACTGCAACAAACGAACCTCTCGCTACTATGAAAAACATACAAGCAGGGAAATCTGTGAGAGACCAATATGCCTTATTTGGAGAGCAAGTAGGGATGCAAATACGTGATCTTCCATTTCCGCATACTAGAAAAATTGTGAGACAAATAATTAGCACTGTATTATTTGAAGCTGAGATGGGACAATATGACTATTCGCCTACCACTTCTTCACGGCCACACCCAGGAGCACACTTATACTCAAAACCACCTGACTTTCGTGTACCTATGTACGCACGTTTTAGCACTCCAATTCCTGGTAACTCTACATTACATCAACCTATTCCAGCCCCTAACCAAATATCTACACGGACTACACCCAGTTTAAACAACCAACGCTCTATGGTGAACTCTGCTTCGTTTACGGATGACCCAGAAACTACTGACAGCGATTCTATTGATAACCTTTTAATGGAACTTTAATTTGTTTTTAACAATTGTAATTACATTTCATTAATAAATACATTTTTACTGATTAATGATTTTCTTGCCTTAATGTACTAATGTAGTCTTGTCAAATGTTGATTAAAACATCACAAACATATGGAAAGATGAACGAAATTACTTGCTTTGAAATCTTAAACATATACATAAATGAATGGTCGAAATCTCTTATTGCGAGGAGTAGCAATAGACGTTCGTGGATTAGATTCTAAATGTAGTAGTGTCCATCTTGCTGATTCTTGGACCGATCAAATTAAAAAGTCTCAAAAATCAAAATCAATGCTCATCGTCATTCGAAAAAGTTAAGGAAACCGCTTCCACATCTGTACTCAAGATTTAACTTAAACACCTCATCCGAAATTAAATCCTGGCAAATTAAAATTGGCATTCTGACCAGGTATAAAAAAAATATTTTGCGATTTTGATTATTTCTGAAAATCTGGTTATTACTATACTTTAAAAAAAAATACTGATTATCACCATCTCCGTTTTAGACTATTGCCTAAATCAATAGGTACCAGATATAAATAATGAAACTTAAAAATATTTTTTTCAAATCATTATTAAAACCCTGACATTTTTCAAGTAATAAAAAAATCCCCGGATGTTTTTATTTAAGGGGCCTGTGCCCGACCTGTAAGACTGTATTTTTTGGTGAAATACATACATTACTGGAAAAACTCTCACGCCTTGTAGAATGGTCCGATTTCGATGTTTTTTTTTTTTTTGTTGGAAACAGGAAAACATTTTGCAGGGCGCATTGGACTTTGATTCTCAAAATTTTATTTTACACATGTCAACAGCACCGACAGACAGAAAATGAAAAGCTCGATACCTATTATATATTTTACAGGAAAATCTCTCACGCTTCCTAGAGATATTCGATTTTTCTAACTTTTTTGTTGTTGGAAAAAGGAAGACTTCCTACAGGGCGTATTGGACTTTGATTCTTAAAATTTTATTTCTAAAAGCTTTAATAAGCAGAGTTTGAATATGAACAATTTTTACAATATTTTTAACAAATTTTTTTTTTTATTGTTTTTTATTAGGGTAATCTAAAATCGAAGTCCAATGCGCCCAGTAGGAAGTCTTCCTTTTTCTAATAACAACAAAATTATCGAAATCGGACAATTCTAGGAGGCGTGAGAGTTTCCTGTAAAATATATAATATCGAGCTTTTTATTTTCTGTCTGTCGGTGCTGTTGACCTGTGCAAAATAAAATGTTGAGAATCGAAGTACAATGTGCCCTGCAAAATGTTTTCCTCTTTTCACAAAAAAAAAATATATCGAAATCGGATCACTCTACTAATAATGGCGTGAGAGTTTTTCCAGTAATGTATGTATTTCAGCAAAAAATACAGGCCACAGGCCCCTTAAGCTCAATAATTTTTTTATTTTTAATACATATTCGATATCTTCATATGACATTCTGCGAAAATTTTCAAATTTTCTTGAAGAAGTTGTTATTATAAAAAATTGTAATACTCAACAGCCTTTTTAATCTTTTCTGTATCCAAGACCATTCTACTGGCGTACCGATTCGATAACATCTATGGAAAAATATTATGTCATATGTGATACTCACAAAAATACACTAGGAGCGTTGGTAGTACGCAGGTTTTTCTCGTTAAATTGATAGGAATATCTTATCTGTGATTATAGCATTATCAGAAATCCTATAAGTTTTGCGCAAGTTTTCTTGAGAAAACAAATTCGTAAGTAGTTTAGTACTTCAGAAGTCTGGACTTTGATTGGAATTCATTAAACTTTAAGTAATTGCAGTCTGAATAGATAATTCAATAAAATAACTGAATAACAAGTAGGTTGCTTTACAATTACTTCTATACAGGTGTCTGATAAGCATGGAAATTTCATATAACGGAATTCGGTATTTTGCTTTTGTGTTTAAGTGATTGCGTGACGTTACTGAAAAAAAAAAAAGGTCAAACGGTGGTGTATAATTATTTTCCCGTGTGTCTTCTGAACGTTCAGAACAACATTAACGAATAATATTGATTTCTCAAGCTTACGAGTGCTGTAGTCCAATAAAGTTTACGCATACCCGAGCTGGTGAACTGCTTTGTTACCGTCTAAACAATGTCTTCAAAACCGATACTGTTAAAGGTTTTACTTTCCGTTTGTTTGTAATGTACTGTTTTTTTTTTCAATACTGTGATTTTAGGAGAAACCATTTGTCGACATGGATGGCATTAATATACAAATAGAACCGTGTAAAACCTACTTTAGTGACGGATGTGTAGAAACCGTAGGAGCTGACGAAACGGATTTACTAAGAGGAGGACCATCGGAAACGGTTACTACAGATGAACCTGTTAGTATTGTGGTCATTTCGAGATACTGTTATGATTTTTACATTTTTTTAATTTTCCAGGCTAATTGGTCGTCGTGGTTACTCAAACGATCGGCAAATTTTGGTTTAGGTGCATTGAATACAGTCGATTATCTTGGTGAATCTTTGGCTAATTTTTTCGGTATCACTACACCTAAATATCAGTTTGAAATCAATTACCATAATAACCTAATGCAAGAAGTAAGTTATAAATATGATATTTGTTCAATACATTTTCTATACATTTATATATATATATATATATATCTAATTCAACCCTTAAACAAATTGTTTTTCAAGCAATTAATGTGAATTCAGTCGTTAAAATTATATTCGTTACAGATATTGTATATATATAATAAACAGAAACTTATGTGCGCATGTAAAATACTTAGAATATTATTATTGAAATAATGTATAGTCACTGCTTACTTAAAAAAACCATCATTTAAAAGGTAACGAGCCGTGTGGTGTTATGAATGTCGCTCAAGTGAATTACTTCGATAAAGATTTAAGAGTGTATTGTTAGCATTATAAATTTGAAAGCAATGATAAATCATTGCATTCGATAAAACAATTCTGAGCGGAGCTTTGTTGTAATATTTTAGGTATATAAAAAAACTCTTTTTATGAATTAATTAATTCATATTTTTGGGGTACTTCAAAACCTATAAATAGTTCAAAATTAAAAGAAAGTTTTTGAAATTTTTTTTTCCTTAATATTATTTATAATATTAAATAATTAATATATTTATATTATTTCCTTAATACATATTTGATGAATATTTCAAATTTCTATACCCATTAGTTTCAAAATTTTGAAGAAATAACGATAATTTGATTTCGATGAAATCGCGTTTTTACCGTTTTTTTGTAATTTTTCTGTAGTTTTTTTAGTTATATTTTTAGATGTTTTTGAGAGTATTGAAAAATGACCTCTCTGAAATACCGACTAGGTGCAATTTGCTACCGGAAACAAACTGTGACTGTAAAGATCAGAGCACTCCTATTTGAAAATCCTATCTAAAATTTTTGGGTGTTGACATATATAAAAAAAAAAAAAAAAAAAAACAGTTTTGTAAAACCAAAAGATTCCTTGTTCCGCTCAGAATCTAAAATGTACAGTGCCACCGCGGTTTATGAAGGCAAACGGGTCGATAATACATTTAAATGTTATATACGTGTATAATAGATAGATTTATTTAACTTGAATACATTAATTATTTTTTTATTTTTTCTAGATGAATGCAGAAAAAGTTACGGATGCAGAAAATATGAAAGGATGGGCTCAACAACCACAGAATTGTATTGTAACAACTGAACCATGTTAAATTAAAATCTTTATTATTTTTTTTTTTTATTATTTATTATTCAAATGGTAAAGATTATAAAATTTACATTACCCATACTATAAAACATAACGGAACACCCTAAGGAGACATATGAAAACTTTGTACTTGATAGTGTTGTTTGTCATGTTATAAAAATTTTTTAAACAGCAGCAACATTGTTTCCATAAAAAATGATTTTTTTAATTGTTCAAACAAAATATTTACATTTTACGCATTTTTAACACAACGAATACTGTTACCATGTAAAAGCTCAAAAATATTTAAAACTTGAAACAATGTATATTTTCACCATTATGTATTACGTCCTATGAAAAGTTTTTATTTTAAAGTACTTGATGAAGTAATGGTGTTGACACTACTAATTTAAGATTGAAATTTTTGAAATACACCTGCATATACTGGACAGTCCATTTAATGTAGAACATTCATTTTCTCAATCAGATTTAATTTAAAAAATTTAAATACTCAAATTTTACCGAAAAATTGGGTTTTTACTATTATTTTTGTTTTGTTAAATGTTTTTCGTATTACAATTTTCTGAAAAGTTATGTTAATGGGGACAATTAAACTGACATTTAGGTTAGGAAATAATATTCTATTAAACCCCAGCTCTCAAACTTAAATTGCTAATAAATAATAATATTTTGTTTCAATATTTAACGTGTATAGAGTTAAAAAATATGTTACCATTAAAAAATATTAAAAAATCATTTTTAAGAAACTATTTTTAATAGTCATAAACGTGGACTGTACAAAATTAATGTTCTACATAAATGGGTCGCCTTGTGTGTATCGTGTAGTTTTGAATCAAATTACTTTACGGCTACGAATTATTAATATATTATATTGATTACCACTTACCATGTAACATATTATATTTTAATGATTTTACCAACTATTAACTATAACAAATATTTATGTTAATATGTATATTAAATTATTTTATTACAAAAATATAATATTTTGATTAATTACCACTTACCATGTAACATAATATTTTAATAAGCATACATATAAGAATATCGTCCTTTGGAATATCAAATACATATTATTTATATTGCTATATATTTATAATAGTCTTTGTTTTATTATTATTAGTGTAAGGATGACAATTACAAATATAATAATGAAAGTGATAAACTAATAAAAATAAATATTTATTTTATAATAACCATTATAAATACATTAAATACATGTTATCACAAACAATACATTTATGTACATTTTGTTTAAAAAAAAAAAAAGTATCAATTCATATAAATGAAAACAAATATTTTATAGTAAATCTTTTTTTCATATAAAATAATTATCAATACAATTTAAAAACTAGTTTCAAATTAAGTATATTTTGCTAACAGAAGTTAAGGTATTCTGACTATAATCCATAACATTCATAACTAAAATTTCTACATGTCAAATGTATTATTTGGCATTATTTTAAAATATCGTAAATTACAGGTTTTGCAAATATGTATTCCTTAAAAATGGAACGACTGGGGAATGTGAAAAATAGTGTGTACCTGATATAACCTACTTGATAATTTCCCCGAGTTCTAAGGTGGATTTTCTTCAATTCTAAGTACTAAATAAAACGAAATAACATTTTTTTATATTTATTATGTAAACAAAATAAAATAAATAGTTTTAAATAGTAAGAAAGTAGAAATAATAACATTTATAATTAAATAAATATAACAATACAATAAAATAAATATCATTCACGATGTTTTTTTAGTAAAAAATATGTTATTACCCAATAAATAGTGAAACAAATTTTAACTAAATACAATAAATTGTCAAATATATATAAAATTTTGTATGGATGGATTTATATATATATATAATGATTTTACATTTCTTTTAATAATTAATGAGCAATTTAATTTTGTATCTTGAATCTTGTTTTGAAAACTTATGTCAACAGTATCAAATGAAATGTAATTTTAGGAGGTTGTAAATTGATCAGCTATCATTGCGCTTAATGAAATCCAATATTTGCTCTGTTATTATATCAGTAGCTTTTTGTGACTGCGGTATTTGAAATCTAAATATAAAGACAAATTAATGCAATAATTATATATGTGTAACTTACAGTTTAAAATGGGTGTAGTAATAGTACGATTAAAATGCACATTTATACTGATCATTTGTTTATTAATTTCGTCAACATTTTAAAATAGTGATTTTGTAGAATTGAATTGTTAAACAAAAATTCGGTATTTTAAATTGTCAAAAATTTAATTAAATATTGTACATTTCTTAATTATTGCCAAAGCATAGGGTTGCTATTTGTTTGAAATGGAAAACTGAGACACCTATTATACATTTTTTTTTTTTTTTTGTAAGGCGTACCAAACTACCAACAAACTGTTTACTGAACTAAATAATTAAACAGATTATATGAATTCATATAATAATCTGTGGTTATTGTACACTCCAGCTATCCTACATATAAAGTAAAGTACTTGTGTATATATATTATATTTTTATTACGTATTATAATGATTTATTTTGTTTTCTGTACAAGTATAGAAATAGAGAAGACTGTTTTTTCGCCCAACCTTCATAATATTTAATTATTTATTTTTATCTACACAAATACACCATATTCAAAAACAGGGTCAATTTTAAGAACTCCGTAGTTTTACACGTCCCGCCTGGGATTTTAAATAAAATGGAATGGTGTGCTCAAAACCGGTAGTGTTCAGGCTAAACCGGGACAAATGGTCATCCTATCATATCAGTTAGTAATTAGAACTAAATTCACATTTCACACAAATGACTAAACATTAAATTATTAAAAAAAAATGATTAATTTCCAGTTTGTACTTAATCATTGAGTATTCTTTAAATAATTACTGTGAAATACTAAATAACGACTTTTATCAATTTGAAATTTTATATATATAAAAGAAAAGAAGAATAATATAAAAATTATATCATGACATAATAATAATACTGATTTTATAAATATGCATATTAATAATTAATTAAAACATACCAATTATTACAGCATAGACATATAATATTATAATATCATATGTCTATGTATTACAGTAAATTTTACCTGATATTATATAAAATATAAAATATTAATACCTGTCTACATGTTTGTCTTTTCCAGAATATTCAAAAATAATCAAATCAGGCCGTTTTTTGCGACATTTAATGTTCAAAATAGTACCAAGTGAACGATTTACCAATGAACATATTTTATTTGAGTCTTTTGAATCTACTTCAATAATTACCAAATTGTTTTTTGTCAACACCAATTTCCTAATAATCAAAATAATATTAATATAAAAAAAGCAAAATTAAAAAATAACAACACAACAGTTAAGAGGACATTGTGCTAAGTATAATGTATGTCCAAGTCTTGGACATGCAGTCTCCATAATCTAACAATGGAGAAAGCAAATCACATTCAGATTTCAATTGTAGAATTGTAGCACTCATAGCATTTATGTCAAATTTAGTCTTTAAATACTTATTAGTTATTATCAAATTTAAAAAAGAGAATATTTTCACGATACTGTCATATATTTTTTTAAAATATTATCTGACAGAAAAGTTCTGGCATTTTAAATCTTCATTTTTTTAATTTCTCTATTTTCTTTACTAAAAGGATACGTCATCATCTTGGAAAGAAACATTTAAAAATTTAGCAATAAGTGTTTAAATTCTAAATTTGACCAAATGCCACATTTTAAATTCAACATAATGTGTATTCCCTACAGTGTTTATTACATAATTTTACCCTTGATATTAATTACCCTGGAATTAATGTTCCTTCGTTTCTGATACACTGACAGTCAAATGATGCAATCACATTGGATTTATTTAATAGCATTGATAAACTGCTATGGTGAGCCACATCATCTAATTCATCTATAAATTCAAATTAAAAACTTAAAATTGTTTAATGAAATTGTATTCAAACTTTTAAATACCTTCAGAGTCTTGATTATTGTCATCATCAATAGCAAAAACAGGTGCCATATTTCTATATCTTTTACTACCACTATTACTTTTTTCATTTTTTGCACTACTGTTATTACTTGACAAGAAATCCATTAATTTTCCTTTGACGTCAAATGATTTCGATCTCATTGCTACACTATAAAAACAATATATGTTACAATCAATTTGTTTGAAAATAATTTTCAATTTTGTGTAATCCTTACCCAATTTTTGAAAACAATTCATTGGATGAATTTTGCTGAGTCAAACGCTCTTTACTTGGATGTGAGCTACATAAACACTGTGAACACCTATTACGATCATGATCACTTAAGCCATCAATATTGTTTTTTTCAAAATATTCATGAAGAGCTAATACATTATAAATTATTAAATTAATGAACATAGTCATAGATCCGTTTCACATGGACGTGTGCATATAATACGAGCCCATGTAAAACAGGTCTTATATCTCAATTTAAAAAAATACAAATACAAACCTTGATAGCCACCATTTAACATAGAAACATAGAGAGAATGCTTTTGAAGAAAAGCAGAGACAACCATGTGAGTATTTTGATTAGCATCTAGACCACTTCCACAACCTGAGAAACACCAATGTTCTCCTCCACCTGATCGACCTTCAGCAAAGCTCTGCTTCTGACATGACAATAATCCTTCAACAGCAGTCCAAAAAGAAATAGGATCTTCTAACAGCTTAAAAAACATATTATTTTGAATTAATTTATTATATAGAATGGACATAAAGAACAGACGTTTATTGAAAAAAAATTATAAAATCATTAACTGTTGCTTTAAAAAAGAAAAATGTCAAATTTGAATTCGTATTTCAATATCATTTTAGAAAATCAAGTGTGAAAAACAATATCATCTATGTCATGTACATTATCAGTGATATACTTGTGAAAGTGTTCTCAGAAATTGGCATATTAATTCCAACATGGCTTTGTCGACTTGGGAGTCTTCCACATAAATAGCTTCTTTCAAATCATCTAATGTATGGGGTTTATGCTCGTATACTTGTGCCTCTAGGTGACCTCACAAGAAATAATCATACATAGAGAAGTCAGAGGACCGAGGAGACCAATTAATGTCACAAACATGGAAAATAGACTGCCTAGGAAAAGAGGATGACTAACTTCCACTGATGTTCTGGCTGTGTGGGCTGTCGCCCCATCTTGCTAAAACCACACATCAGAAGGGAATAAGTTTTGGTACCGAAACTCGTACTGAACTGCAGTAAAAGAATCGTTATTCTTCACAAAACTGTCATATACAAAAATGGGGTGTTCTATCCATGGAGCTTCCACTAAAAACAAACAGTAAGATACCACGAACCAAACAGCAGTTGCTGTATAACTCTCCCTCATTTGCAGCTAGAGTACTAGCCATTTCAAAAACGTTCGTCCTTTGGGGAACCCCCCGTGAATATTCCACTCCTCTTTCTCAATGAAAAGTAAAATAACATAATACATACTAAAGTACTGTCAAGCGGAAATGCTATAGGCAAATGACCAGCATTGTACTGTTCTGCCGGTCGGCAATCCATCACGAAAAATTTCAAGCTGTTAGTAACTGTCCGATTCGTATGAGAAATCAACTCTGTAACACTAATCGGAAGACATAACATTTGAGATATTCCTTTATCTGGTAGTTTAGGATCAAAAATATAACCAGCAATATCCTGAAAACAATGATGATTATTAAATACTGTTTTTGGAAAATCTAAATTACATACTTTTTTGAAAGATGAAGGCGTCTTTTTATCATAATATTCTGCCAAAGACCAAAAATCATTTATATCATCTATGGCCAACTGCGATGGTAATGCGCCAAGTATTTCAATTAACTGTGTTTTGGGTTGATGTTTCAATGAAAATATATGATCCCTGTTAAACAAAAACATTCCAAAACACCTAAATTAAACCTGGACGAATATTTGTTATAAAAATATGTACCTGGCGTTGATAATGAACACTAAAGCCAAGAAAAATATAAAAAATCTGTCCTTTTTTGCTAAATATAAATCCCAAATAGTTAAAATTACTTCTAAGGAACATGTTTCCGCAAATAAAGTTTGAATCTAAATAACAAAACAAAAAAAAAAAAAAAAATACATAAATAATTATTGTAATCTATTAGCTCTTAATACATTAATATATACTATACCCATGATGCACTATAATGTTCTGGTCCCAGTTTAAGAGAATCCAGTAAATTACATAACTCTGGATCATGGTATAATAACAATATCCGTAACAAATGATAACAGTCGTAATGTTTAGCCAAGTACTCTTCATCAACCGCACGAAACATGATATATGTATCAATTCGAGGTAATTTTAGAGATACAATTGGCCGAATTATCGATGGCCATCTTTTGCTTGTATCATAGGTATCAGTGTTATATATTTTACACATAGTCACCAAAATCGCTTCAGTGTCTGACAAACAATTTAATTTTTCTTCTTCGTCTTCAATTTCTAACGAAGCTAAACATACAGACAAAAATGATAAAATGTATTTAATATTCCAACGGGAAGTTTATTTGTTCAAATACCAATTAACATTTGACTGTCGACCTCCAATTGTTCCATGTTTTTTAAAACTGGTCTTTCGTCCAGCAACGTTTGAATAGTATCATCGTCACGTATCAATAACTGACGCCATACCTGACCTCTGCATTCATTGACAATCGCAGTGAAATGTTCAGATTCTTCACTGAGCGGAGACATATCTTTTTCACATAATGCTTTTTCCAAGTCCTTTAGCCTACACATAAACAATCAACCATAAAAATATGAACACCTGTACAAATACTGGCTGCGTATACTCACCATCGTTCATTTTCCTCCGACATTTTAAATCTTACGCCACTGAATAAACACTCGCAAATGACGATTTAAACAAGTCTGCGTAAAACACATTTAATCTAGAATTACTACATTGCAACCGCACAGTACATTACTTTAATAATCAGTAACCAAATATGTATAAAACAGTATACACCGGTCGTAAAACAATTTACATTATCAATCTAGGCCATATTATCTGAAAACGTTCACAGTAAATTAATACAAGACAGTAATATACTTTTCAAAAATATACTGTTATTGCACAGACGCACAGTAGTCGTTGACTGTGAAGTGCGAAAATTACTGAATTGCGAAATGTGAAGTAACGTTATCTAAAATGTTGAATTATCATTATTGTTATGGCAAATGATAAGCGTTTTATCAACCTCTTCGTCATGGCACATTCCGCCGTTACTGTTCTTCTAATTGAGTCACGTAGAAGAGGCGTTATTGCCGTTTTGTTCTGCGACCAGAGCCCAACTTAGGGGGGGGGGCTAGGGGGGCTGCGGCCCCGGGCCCCGATATTAATTAATGTCGATAATTATTAGTGGCACTGTGAAATGTTAAACGGACTACACACACGATTTGGTCGGCCCGACAGTCGGGTTGGTTGTATTATCAGGTCGTGTGTATAGATGTGTCGTATATGTAGACTATTATAGTAGGTACAATTTATTTATAATCTTAAAAAAAAAATTAAATATAAAAAATCAATATAGCAAAAAAACTGAATTTATAATTTAAGGGCCCCAAAATTCCCAAGTCGGGCTCTGTCTGCGACAATGCGACATTACCAGTATTATACAGAAATATAAACTCAATAGACACCACGGTTTAAGTGACACGATGTACACGTATTTTAAACCGTGATGACGAATGTAATCGTGGTCATGGCACACGAATACACGGTAGATACCTAATTATTATATCCGCGAATTTTGTTTCCATTATAGGTAATGTTAAAAATGGGATTACTTGGATTTAATGGTCTAGTGATCTAAACCGAAGGTCAGTCATTTTTGATTTGACATTAAACTATTATAATCTAAAGAATAAATCGGAATTATATATTTTTAATTATTTATAAATTACACGAGCAACTATAGCGAGTAACAATAATAACACGCAAGATAAGTAGGTACAACGCAATGTAATAATATTTAATTTACACAAGTGTTAACTAAACAAATAAATATTAAGATATTGGTTTATAATATTTGTATTATAATACTTGTACCGATACAAGATATAAATATTAAAATAACAAAACCAAGGACACGCATAATAAAACACGATAAAATAATGAAAACAAAAACGAACGGAACTGTATAAATTATTATAATACGCTGGTAATTAATAAAAAAATACATAACATTTTTTGTTTATATATATATATATGTTATATTAATTAAAGCCGATGAGTTATAAAACAAAAATACGCATACATAAGATTTGTATTAAATTTATTTATTTACGACATTACTGGGTAAATGTCATCAACTCTGACTGATGCCAAAAAATATAATATTTGTACCCACCAGTAACATACGACGACTAAAAATTATAAACAACGCGTTATTATTTTATTAGACACGAACGTATCGCGTTTACCGATACAATAAAACAATTTTAAAAAATCTGTAAGTAAAACCTAAAATAATATATTGTTACAAGAGTATATTAAATCGATACCGATGAGCGAAGAGCGAATAATTTTAATAATATCCACGTATTGAGAGCGCGGTAATGTAATAACTAGTAAGTTAGTGTCATATAAATAAGTCGTGAAAAATAATCATCTTCATACACGAAAAACAATTTTCAAAGGAGGAAATTAACCATTTGAGTAATCCATTTCGTATATTATTTTACTATTTTTGTTTTACTACTTTACAGGGCCGGATTTAGGTATGTGGTAGCCTATGGGCGGAATATAATGTGGGAGGGCCCCAAATAAATAAACAGGACAATATACGTTTTGCTTATTAAATAACATTTAATATTGTCTGTAGTACCTACATGGCCGTCTTAAGCTTTGCAGGGGCCCATGGGCACCCGGAGCTTAAGGGGCCCTTTTAGTGGGTCTACACAAGTTGAATAAAATTGTAATTTCGATTATTCGGGGGCCCCCATTTGGCTGAGGGCCCTGGGCACGTGCCCCACGTGCCCATAAGGTAAAAACGGAACTGAGTACCTATACTATTTACTTATTTAATTTACTCAAAAAAAACAATCAAAACGAGTAAGTATAATATATCGTATTATGGAATTGCGTTCCATAAAATACAAATTGGTAAAAAAAAATTAGTGTGACTTAAACATAAAATAATAATCTTTAATTAAAAATTATGATAGCTCAACAATTAATTTTCTTATTACTAATATACATGTGATGTTACAATTATAACGCAAAAACAAAAAAAAAAACAAAAATAAAATAAAAATAATGATAAGAAAAGGTGAAAAGTCAAAATTAAATGATGAAACCAGCTGAATGGAAATATGAAATTACGAGGACAACGGTTTCAGTGGATGTAGGATTGAGAATGTTATAGAATAGGTGAGAAGAGTAATATGGAGATTGGACAAATCGTTTAATAATATTGATCGCTCTGTATAGTGAATGCGGAGTAATCGAAAATTAAATGAGGAAAATCGCACTTGTTTTCCTCGTCGTGGCGTATACAGAAGGAGAGTTGTTTAAACCTAAATTAAAACCATGGGATGGGAGCTGATTGTGTCCCAGCCTGAGACGAGAAAAGAATAAAATTTGTGACCGGGAGAGAGGAAGATCATTAAACCATGGACACTTTGGAATGGTGGGGGATATTTGTTTGTACCAGGAGGCCAGGCGAGGAGAAGAAGAGGACCACATATCCTGCCAGGCTTTATTTAAGAATTGATGAAGATGAGGAAGGACGTCATAGAAAGGAATTTTGAGAGAGGATTGACAACGAGTGTATTTGGTTGACCCGGCTAAGAGGTCAGCGTCCTCCTTGCCCAATACGCCGACATGTCCAGGACACCACAAAAATTCGACGATAATATTTGAAAGGAGAATAGAATAGATTTAATATCGAGTGAAAGATGAGAATTGAACAATTTAAAAGGATTAGAACAGAGAGATTGAGAGAATTGATAGCTGACAAGAATCCGATACGATGAGAAATTTTTTACGAGTTAGAAATAGGATTAACTAAAGTGCTGTTAGTACAGCATAGCATTCAACTGTGAATGAGCATGCCATGGGAGAAAGAATGTCGGAAAACTTAATATTTAACTCTGGATTGAAAAAAACAAATCCGGCAGTTATTGGAAACAGAACCGTCAGTAAAAATAAGACAGTGGTAGGGGAATTACATTTCTATTACACTGTAGTATTATATACCTATTTGTTTGATGAAAATTTAATTTTAAAAAGAAAAATAAATTTCCATTTTTTATTATATGTAACTGTAAAATAATTACAAAAGTGTGGGGACCCCTGGGCTGCAGCCCACTCAGCCCCCCAAATCCGGCCCTGTTACTTTACTAAAAAATGAATAAAATACCGAACATTATGGACCACATTACTGACAAAAAATATAAATTAATAAACGAATCAAAAGTAATTAAAATAGATTTTCAAATGTAATTTAACGTGTCAAATACGAATGCCGGCAAAACGTGCGTTAACATTATTGAATCTCGCAACTAACAATCATACCTACCAAAACGTAATAGGTACAATATTTTTGTTTATGTACCTATACTAATACATTATATTGAATTGAATGAAAAGTTTTTAAACGTAATCGTGACTAAGCAAAGTGTTTTACAACAAAAGACAATATCGAATAAACGTCGTCTTTAGTGTTAACTTTATTTTGAGAAATGTTTAACCTACTCTTACAAAATAATCAGTAACGATCAACTAGAGTATAATATAATAAAAACAAAAATAAGAAAAACTATAAATTAATACTCGGAATTAATAAAAAGAAATTCTTTTATAGATACATAAATGAATATATAGGTACCTGTGTATATTGACTTTAGTTAATGAATATCATAAAAAAAAAAACCAACAAATATAATTAAATATGTTTATTTACTATTGGTTTCGACTAGAGGTCATCTTCAGATATGAAGTGAAAAAGAAAATTAAACATTTTAATGAACAAGAAATACACAGAAAAAAATTATGATCATTACAATAAAATTGTTAAATACATTGAGTTAAAAAAATAAAAATAGTAATAAAAAAAATGAACAAACGCGAAGAAATCAAGTAAAATATGTGAATTAAATTCGAAACGGACAACTATGGCACGTTATTATAATATTTAATATATGTTTATCAATTATTTTTAAAAATCTGTTTCTATATTTAAATATTATTTTAACTTCTTAACAAATATATAATTTTACAGAACTAAATTTATATAAATATTAATCTGTACATACAACATTTCTATGTCATTTTATTCTAAAATTAATTAAATGATTATTTTCTAAAATATTTTTAGCAAAATTTTAAAACGGATTAATTTTTTTTTAATTTTATTTAAATTAAAAATAATTCTTTATATCTAGTTTTAAAATTCCTACTCCTTTTATTTTAATCTATATACAATTTATCACAACTACATTTAAGTTTGCAAATTTCAGGAGAATTAAAATTGTTATAATTATTATAATATAATATAATATAATTTCATAATTGTATTTTAGTTTTACTAAACTATAATACACAAATACACAATGACAGATTAATAAGTAACAACCAAACCATACTTTTAAATTTTAATTTCTAAACCATTAAAAATACATTTTAAAGTACCTATCTATCAATGTAGGCCCTATTGTTTTATATGATTAATGATTTTAAAAATAATTGTATTTTAAAATGTTATTCTTTTTTAATTAAACCAATAGTTAGTTAAAATATGGGATATACATTTTTTTAATAGCTTCAAAAATTTTATACTTTACAAAAGAAATACAGATAATATTTATTATTTAAAAGCATTTGAAAAAAAAAGAAAATATATTTAATTTTAAAAAGGATTACCTATTATTTTAATACAATTTTAAGATAGTTTAGTTTATTGAAAATATATTTTACATTATGAAATATAACTTTTCTTTACTTAATGACTTATCATCTTTTTAATTTAGCTTTTAATTCTTTTTAAAAGTATTTCATAATGGCAAATAGTCAAAGATAATTTAATATTTACAGAGAAATAATTTTTGACAGTTAGCAGATTAGCTGACCCATTAACAAACCACCTAAATATGCTACTGTTGATATTGTAATATTATATATCTAATAGATACACTAACAAAAAAAATTGATAAGTTCACCAATAAAATTCCACAAAATTATTATATAATAACAGTGAAATTGTATAATTAAAAAAAAAAAAAATGTAAGTTCACGTGGCTGTTAATTGAATTGAAATCTAATAAAATAATGTATATTATTATAAATATATTATTATATATATATATATATATATATATATATATATATATATATATATATATATATATATATATATATATATCAAATATACTATTGTAATTTATACCCACACAGTTATTAATTAGGTACTTATTATTAGACGGATAAAATTATTATTTATAAAATAAAACTTAAGGCATATTTTAAGCCAAAATTTAAAAAAATGTATTTATCATTAAGAAAAACAATTTTCTATTTTACTTTTAAAACAAAATTTAATTTTCTAAATAAAACATAACCACTATTTTTTAATTGTTTTGAAATGATATATTTATTTCGACTTCCGACATTCACACATTCTATAAGTAAGAATATTTCCAGAAAATTTGTCAACTCTATAGTCTATAAACTGGATTTTGGTATTTATATAATTATCAATAAATTATACCTATGTTTATATAATTTCTAATGGAAATTATTGTGTAAGAATTTTTAAATGACTATTGACGATTAAATATTCTATGAATTTTAAATTTTAAATAAATATTTTAGTACCTACCTTACATCATTATATTTTGTAAAAAAAAAACGAACGATGATGTAATTTTCAATTTAAAATCAAAATTAATTTTTATTCTACACGTTTAATAAATTATATTACATATTATAGTATATAATATAGACAATATAAAGTATTTATAAATACAATATATAAATATATAATAATATATATATAGATTGTACGCACAGCAAACCTAAAACTAAAACCAATAATGCAGAATATTTTATGAAAAACAAAAAAAAACAAATGAAACAAATAAAATGCTATGACGTTTGTTTACTTGTCATATTACGCGTGTTTTGTAATTTAATCACATTATTGATTTTAGGATATAATTTTCAGCACCTAGTTAAAAAGTGACAGTGAGCCCTCTTTTTTGAATTATGATACGCATGAAAATTATTAAATAAGTACCTACCTAATCAAATTTAATACAACTACTCATATATTTCTTTATTTTCCATAACACTATTTGGCTTGATTGTATATATTTACATATCCATAAATATGTTTCTTTTTATATAGGTATATGTATATGTGTATATATATATATATATACACAAAAATAATCAAATTCTACCAGTTGTTGCATAATACACACGTAGATCAGGGTCTAACTTGTGAGATAGGTAGTAAAAAATAATAGTGTGTTATGATGTTTTGAAATTCAAGCTCATATTATATATTTTTTAAATCTGTTATTTATGTAAATAAAAATTTGATCATAAAACATGAATTACCACACTACTCGGACTCGGACATGATTAATATTGTGTAGTTATTTTTCATATATAGAGTATTAGAGTTTATGTACTTTCACGATTCATTCACCTAGAACTTAGGAGTAACTATTGCGTAAGACATAATACATTTATCAAAAAATTAAAAACCTATTTTTATCGTTAGTTTTGAATTAAATATTGTGATGTTTGTATAGTGTATGAAAATTGTGCGTTCTGGAATTACAATAGGTAACGCATTTAGTTTGTATTATTTGTAGAATTGTGCCTACTACTAACCGATGATAATGGATGTGAAGTTTTACAATTTCGAATATATAAAAATAATGTATAAGCGGAATGTACTAATAGTAGATATACAATGTAAACACACTTATAGTGCTAATAATTATATAACTTTATTTTTTATACTCCTAACGTATATTAAAATATATCATTGAACATATTACTTGTTTTCTTAAAGTATCAAAACGTTTTCATTGTGAATGAAGAAACTCGACCCATGGTTAAAACATAAATCGATAAATTTTCACCGCATTTGTAACGCCCGCAATTTTATTTATTCTTCTTGCTATTCACCCCTTATTATAGCTATACCGCAAGCCAATATCACGCTCGATTCCTAAAACTACTCACACAGTCTTCTATGACATATCGTCTTATATTATTCTTCTCGTACACCAGCTATTTCGAATTTTCGTATAATTTTTAATCACCTCCAACGGTGTTATTGTCTCCTTATTTTTACACTACAATCGTCCCTATTACACGGCCACTATAATAATATAATTATACCTACTGTCCGGCTTTCATCTCGCGCGTAAAGTATAATATGCCCATAGATAGAATATATAGTTGTTGTATACCAATTTTTATTCCATTTTCTCTATTACTGGAATCACATCTACGCAGTGGCGGCGCCAGGGGTAGGCCCACCCCAAAAATTCTTGGCCCCCTAAAATTTATGTAAATTATGTAAAGACTCATAATTATACGTAATTTGTATATGGAATTCAAATTAATCCTAATTGGTCATTAAAAATTATCTTAGAAATATTAAAAAGTTGTAACATATAGGGTATAGGTATTTCAATTGTTATGTTAATTGTTAACAGAAGTTTAAACGTATCGAAAAGTATATTCAAGCATCACAAATAGACGAGTAAAAATATTGGCCCCCCCTCTGAAATCGCTGAGGCCACTCAGCCCGGCCCACCTTCTGCAAAAGTTCTGGCGCCGCCACTGCACATCTAATTTCTTCTTAAGGGGATTGAAAGCGGGTATTTTCTCTCTTTGTCTTACACACATGAAACATGGCAAAATAGACGTTTCGTACTTCCAACGTACCGATCGATCTATTGGTGCGATAAGAAATTTGAAAACAGATTTGAATTCCTCGTGAATTTTACTACAAAACGACTTTCCCATTTATTTGTTTATTTCTTTTTTTTAAGACCTTCAAAAATGAATTATTAACAATTTTTTTTTTTTTAAATTTGTTCGGTTAATTTTTTTAAGGGTTTATGAAAAAAAAAAATGAAAAAAGTGGGTAAGCCGTTTTGTAATAAAATTCAAATCTGTTTTCAAATTTCTTATCGCACCAATAGATCGATCGGTACGTTGGAAGTACGACGAAACGTCTATTTTGCCATGTTTCATGTGTGTAAGACAAAGAGAGAAAATACCCGCTTTCAATCCCCTTAAAACAGGTACAGACAAGTAGACAACGATATTATTATAATATTATCGTCGTCGTTAAATGCGATTTGCGTACGTCGCTTTTACACTCGCGGCTCGTACAGTTCCAAAATATCTACTACCTCACGCGTAATCGAACGACGAGGATCTAATTAAGGTATATTGTCGTAAAAGTATACATTTTCCGTCAAATAAATGTTTATACATTTTTACAACGTAACGTGGTGAAAAAATCGGGGGGCTATATATAGTTGGAAATTATTTAATCGGAACATATATTCTCGGAATATATTATCGTGGACCCATATTTATATGGAACCGTATTTTGTCGGAAACTTATTTCAATGGAAATTATTCTGTTTGAAAAATATATTGTCGGAATAATATTTGCTCAGAAATATATGTTTGGAAAATAAAACTTCGGAATATATTTGTCTGCAATCGTATTTTTTTGGAAACTTATTTCAACAGGAACACATTTTGTCGGAAACGTATTTTTCACAATGTATAATACATACTAAATTTCCCTCCACTTCGATTTTTTACTTTTGATATCACTCCCATCCTATCGATGTTTGGAATAGACAAAAAAGATTCGCATTGCTTTTTAACATAAAACTATAACAGCAGCTTTGTTTTTCAATGAAATGTAAAAAACAAATAGAAAAAAAAATCTTTCATTTATGTTCACGATATAGGTATTATGTGAATTATTATAATAATTATATAATTACGGTTTTCAAGTATATAATGTATATTTTAACAAACATATTCGGCATAGAGGTATTAATATCCTTAGAACAGATCTTTTTTTTTAAATATCCAACTGATTTTCCGACAAAATACGTTTCAAACAAATTATGTTTCAGGAGTAATATGATTCACAGAAAATGCAGTTCTTATTGCATACGTTTCCTTCAAAATACGTTTCCTAAAAGTTATTTTTCCGACAAAATACGTTTCAAACAAATTATTTTTCCAGAAGAATACGATTCCAATCATATATTTTCCAACAAAATACGCGTCTCCAAAACATCGTGCGCAGAGCCGCGGCGATCGCGTCAAATTTGCCGCGAAAACGAGACGCGCACACGGCATACTATCGGTCGGTCGAGACGGTCTCGGCCGTTGGATTGGCCGCACTGCGGCGGTACCGTCGCGATCGCCGGACGTGCGGCGCATGCGCACCGCCGCTCCAACGACACGGCACGGCACGTGGTGGGGGTGCGGTGACGGTCACGAGGTGCGCGGTGGGAGGGGTACGACGGACAAACGTTTTCGTTGTTGCGACTTGCGAGACCGTTCACGCGACGTCATTTTACCGTTGATTGTGCGAGTAGATGTTATTTTTTTGCCCGTTTTCAAGTGAAACGAACCTTATTGCGAAAAACGACGTCCGCCCGGCAGACGAATCGAACCTACCGAAAACGCGCGCTCCGTGGACGACGTTCCGCTGTTGTTGGATTTGGTAAGCGTGTTCGTTTTGTGACTATACGCAGCTGCGTTGTTGATTCGTTGGGTCCGTTGTTTCGGTCGTATGCCGATCGAGGGGCGCTGAATTGTAAAAACCTCGTTGTCCGCCGAGCACCTGACCGCCGCCGCCGCCATCTTGCCATCGTTCTAATAATAATAATATAAATAATTATTGTTGTTGTCCGTTAAATTCGCGCGTCCGTTCGGCGACGGCGGCGACGACGTTTGGGCCGTCGCCCGTCATTGTCCGGCCCCCGCGGTCCGTGACGTGGAGATATCGCGTCGTCGTGGCGCGCGTTGGCGTCCGCCGCCGCCGCCGTGTACGGGTTTCATTTATTTCCGAATTCGTGCCAAACACGCGTCGTCGTCGTCGTGCTTTTCTACTTCCTGATAGTGACCCAAAAAAAAAAAAAAATCGCTCTTTCTCGCCAAGAACCGACCACAGCCGTGTTTTTACGCACGGCCAGCCCCTCCCCTTCCCCCTGTGTGTGTGTTGCCTAAGATTTTATTTTATTTATTTATTTTTTTTTTTAAAACGTGTCGTATCGTCCTTGTTCGCACCGACGTCCCGCGCCCTCCGCGTTATTTCCACCGTAGATCAGTCGCGGTTTTTTTTTTTTTGTCACCAAATAGTAGTTGTTGGTTTTCGACGCGCAGCAATGTTCCAAACGATATCCAATGCTCGGGTAATAACGTCGTCGTGCCATTTTAAGGGGATTGGAAGCTGGTTAGTATTCTCTCTTTGTGTTGCGCACGCGAAACGCTGTTAAAATAAGACGTATCTAGGTGGTGTGCGATAAGAAATACGAATTCGTCTACTTCACGTCCACTTTTTCCCCACAAGAACTCGATTTTCCCAAAGATCTTCGAATTTCTTATCGCACCACATTAGTTCGACAATCGGCGGTGGTACGTTGCTGCTAATGGGAAACGTCTACTTCACCGCGTTTCGTGTGTGCAAGACGAGGAGAGAAAGACGCGTCCGAAAAGCATTAACGCCCGTGTATTATTATCTTGTGAAATTCACTATTTATAGTCGCGAATTTTCCAGAAACCGCTTTATCGAATATTTTTTTTTTTGTCTACGTCGGGTATTCTCTTCTCGAATCGCAACCGTCATTGCCACGATATCGAGCTGGATAATTTTGTACCTATTATTATACACGGAGGAATTTATTAAAAATCGAGTTTTCTCACAATTCGCTTACAGATGTTAATCGTTGATGTATACATAATAATACTGTCTAAATAAATAAAATGTGTGTACGAGGTGTGTTCAGAAAGTAACGGGAATTTTCATTTATTCGAAAGAATTTTATTCATTCGTCTGCATCGATTCATTATCCCCTGCAAAATAGGTCCCATTTGATATTATGCACTCGCGCCAACGCTTCTTCCGATCCTCAAAACACTTCTGGAACACCCGTCTTTGGGGTGGTAGCTTTGAGCTCTTCAAGCGACGCACTTTTAATCTCATTTAAATGCCTCCACTGGGACGATAACCGTAGCCGCCCCGTGTTTCATCGCCTGTTATGACGCGTTTCAATAATAGTTCTGCATCGTTGTCGACTTCATTTAACGATTCCTAAGCGACTTCCTTTCGCCGCTCTTTTTGTTTTGTTCGATATTCAACGCTTTTGGAACGGATCTTGCTGCAACACGTTTCATACCCAAAACGGATGATTTAATGGCATGAGCCAATTGATATGCCAACATCATCAACGACTTCCCTAATTGTGATTCGGCGATCGTTCATGATAATTTCTTCCACTTTTTTCACGTTTTCTTCAGTTGTTGATGTGCTAGGACGACACGTACGCTCGTCATCTTCAATGTCTTAACGGCCATCTTAAAAACGCTTGTACCATTCGTAAACCCTTTTTTTACTCGATAGTTTCACCAAAAGCAGTACATAACATTTCTAAAACTTTTTTGCACTTTTATTCCATTTTTATAGCAAAATTTAATGCAAATTCTCTGAGCCATAATTTATACAAATAAAAAATCGCAGACTGTATCAAAACACGTGTTATCCTTTTAATAGCTGATGAGAGATTAAACATCCGATATAGTCTAAAATGTACAGATATTTTTAAGACATGTTTGCTAGCACAACAGCGAAAATCGTGCCCATCTGATTAATATAACCAGCGAAATTTTAAAATTCCTGTTACTTTTTGAACACACCTCGTTCGTCATAAGCTTGTTAGAGTCATATAAATAATTAGGTAGATGTAGATGTATTTCACACGGAATATCTTGAAAATTAGTAGACCAAATATATTATAGGTATTTGCACTCATTATTAATAATTGTATTTGGAACCAAAGAGGTATAATAAAGTAAATGCTAGTTTTGTTTTTACAGTTACTGATCAAAAATATATTTGCAACAAAATTTTTATTGTTACGAAATTACCGCAATTTATTATTTTATTCATTTATAAAATTCAGTTTTAAAGACAAAAATGTTCATTATTCAGTGTATACATTGTTTTATATTTGTAATTTTACTATCAAAATAAAGTAGTTTGCCCATATAGTGTCCATTGTATTTGTAGTATAATTACGTAAATTCATTGTTGGTGATTGTTAATTTCGTCAGCAATATGTCGTTTTTCAAATAAGAGTGTATCACTTTGGTGCATCCAAATGATCCGTGAAATAACGTTCGACCTCTTTGTTCTCCCAAACAAAGGCTAATCGTTCTATGATCGATCACCGTACATACAGAGAATCATATTAACAACGTGTCGTGTAAAATCGTTGAAATTGTGTGTATAATGCAACTCCATACAAGGTTATACAAACTGTATGGAGTGTGGAGTAGACATACACAAGTTCTAGAGGTTTTTGTCTATGGCCCGATGGTGTACTCTTCGAAAAACGGTCTAATGGTAATCGATTTAAATTGTAAACCTTTGATGTTTGGTTGGCCAGCAAAAGTTTTAATTAAATTAGTACCTTTTTTTTTCTGCTATTATTATTAAATAATTATAACAATTTTATTTATTTTTTTTTTTCAGAAAAATTAGAAGTTTCTACTTCTTTGGGATTTGCTTTACATAGCTTCTCATTGATAGTATTAACGAATCAAGAAAAAAGACATTATTTTCATTAGTGAAATATATTTTCTATAATTTAACTTACATTTTTATAAAGACAAAAAGTGAATACTTGATGGTATTTTTATTAAATGTTTGTTATTTTTTTATTTGTTGTACATAATAAAGTAGACACGTTTTAGTGTTAAAAAGTGATTGTTCTATCAAAAAAATAAAAACAATTTTTTTCTGTGTACATACGCTGTGGTTCGTCGAACCTCGAGAAATTTAAATGATCACCACAGTAAATCACAATAACTCTGGGATTAACCTCAATATGCCCAGTAAACAAATGAACAGAATGTGAGATAATTTTATCATTATACTTATGTATAACCTTACATGTACAATTTAATTTATATGTATTTAATGTTTAGTAGCTTCGAAGGAATAGATGATGCAGGTTGGAAGGCCAAACTTAAACTTCCACCACAAGATAAGCGTATTAAAACGAGTGTATGTGGCATATTTTTAAGGAAATTTGGATTTGAATTTTTATTTTTGAAAATGTTAAATATAGGATGTTACATCTACTAAGGGAAATGATTTTGAAGAATTTTGTTTAAAACGAGAATTATTAATGGGTATATTTGAAAAAGGCTGGGAGAAACCTAGTCCTATTCAAGAAGCTAGTATTCCAATAGCACTTTCTGGTAAAGATATATTGGCAAGAGCAAAAAATGGCACAGGAAAAACTGGAGCTTACTCTATTCCTGTACTCGAACAAGTTGACCCTAAACTAGATGTAATACAAGGTATTAAATATACAGTTCTAACAATTTTTTTTATGATTTTATTAATTGTATGCAATTTCTAGCACTTGTGATCGTGCCGACAAGAGAGTTGGCATTACAAACTAGTCAAATATGTATTGAGCTTGCGAAGCATTTGGATATTAGAGTCATGGTGACAACTGGTGGTACTAATCTTAAGGACGATATTCTTCGTATTTACCAAAGAGGTATGTTTTAAAAAGTAATTGTAGTTCCTTATAGGAAGTTTTAATTTAAAGATCACATTACAATTAATCAATTAAACTATTTACATGTTTATAGTCTTACTTTGTGGGTATACATAAATTGTATTCTCTATTCATTTTAATTAAATGCGTGAATTACGTTGCTTGAGGATTTCAATTCTGTATTGTGTTTATTAAGAATACTGTAATACATGCCTATTTAGTACTAAATGTGATTTTCTATGAAACACTTGTTTTAAATGAATCTTTTGGGTTTTTTTTTTATTTTACTAAATATGATTTGCTCTATGATGATATATTTTGGATTCCCCTTCACTTCAAATATATGAGTGAAATTGTGTGTTTGAGAGCTATAATTCTAAATTTCCTTAACTATTTAGTTCTATATATAGTTGTGTTGACTTCATATTTTGTTGCATCTATGTGTATGTTAACAGTTATTGTAAATCCTGTAGTTCTATACTTGACATCAGTGGCCTTCAGATGATGCACTAAAACATACTTGCATATGATAAAATGATAAATATACTATTAAAAGTCCACTATTAATAATATAAGACAAAACAAAAAAAACTAATTTAATATAAACTGTGTTAGTGAGAATAGTAACATTATTTTTTTATTCTTACAAATCAAAGTAATTCTGATGATTAATTTGTTCTGATTATTTTTAAATACATTAGAAATTTCTGTGGCTACTTTCTTAGAAGCTAAATTAAGAGATAAAAGTAAATGAGAACTTCCCTAAAAAAATGCAAAAATATGCCGTGTGTGTGTGTGTGTGTATAACTGATAACTTAATATCTTAATATGAATATATTATTCATTTTATTGGTAGAATGTTTGCCATAAGTGAAATTATCTATACTCTGTTCCAAATAAGTTTAACCTTAAGCACAAGCCTCTACTGTGCATAGCATTGTGTGTGTCTGACACAAGTTTTGTCTCAAGACTGAGCGATGCATTATTATTTCAACAGCTGCCAAGTGCACAATTTCAAATGATTAATGCAGTAAAGTGTTCTCGGTATGAGTACATAGACAAATCATGTCATATAGTATGTGTACAGATGGTTGATTATTATTTTTGTACTATTGACATATTATCTCAAATTAATTTTCTTATTAACATCGGATGTTCAAAAAAACTACATGTAGGACATCTGTGGTTACAATGTGTAAACATTTATGTGATGGACGAGTTTTTTTCTCGCTATGTGCACAAATTTAAATATAATAGAAAAATGTCTTTATACAACCATGTGTGATCGATATAAATGGATCTGTCGGTTACTAATTGGGCATCTTTAGTACGCAGCAGCAAAAGTTGTCACTGAACACAGTGACCCGTACGCATTAAACTCACCTGATTCCCTCGGGTTCCCAAAATGAAATGTTCACCTACCCTCCATGCCATTTAGGTGCTACACATATCGAATTTTTTTATTTTTGTAATGAAGTGCATACCTATTAGTTATTGCTTATTTATACCTAATGTTAGAAGCTTGGTATATTTGGAACTGGGATTCTGATAGAACAAATAGTACTGTGTATAGTGGTAAGAATTGTACGTTGCATTGCTGTTGCCCGGCTCCCACGAATCACATATTTTATCTGACTATACTTTCATGAACATCTATATAATAATGAATAACATATTTATGTGTTTAAAGCATGCCTACATAATTAAGTACGTGTGTATAGCAAAGATGCTAGTTTCATTTGTTTGTTCTATGAAGAAAAAATAAATGTATAAATATACACAAGTTAATTCAGGCACAGAGGTTATCAACGATGAAAAATATTACGTGTATCAACACAGTATTTGGTTGCAACATAAGCCACCTTGAAACTCATTAATAATCTTATACTTCAGTCACCATAGTTATCTATTATCATGCATAATAGAGGACGATAGTGACTGAAGATGTATTGACAAATTTCAAGGTGATGATGATGAGGTGTCATTATGTTGCAACTGAATACTGCATTGATTGATACACATAAATAAAAAATATTTTTTATTATTAAAAGTGTGAGATTGTTATTAAATTCCAAACAGATAGTGTCTCACATAAATTAGAGGAATTGAATATCATCATATGGTTCATAAATCGATATTTAAATCTCCATCGAGCACAATAGTTAATAAATGATCAATATTATTTATGAACTGTTGTGCTAATAACATCGAAAATATCTGCTAATTTCGGACTGTACGCCATTGGATTCATTTTGAAGAAATGTATTTGTTCAGTGGAAGTATTAAAAGAAAACCTATACAGATACAACAGAATGTAAAGTATGATACAAAATGTGTAGCGGTACAGTCTCAAACATAATTTTGTACATTCGTCTAATACAAAACAACATGGATAAATGTATAAAACGTGTACAATATAAAATAAATTATTGCGCAGTAATGTTGTCATCGTGACGTTCCAGCGTGACTAATTTTTCTGACGCAATGATGTGCACACAGCAGGCTTTTAAAAAAAATTATTGAAATAATATTTCATGTTGTTGGTATTTTTTTTTTACTTCTAAAATATTAGTTTAAATAACAAAAAAAAATATATATTTAAAATACTTTAAAGTATTTTGAGTAAACAAATTTTTAAAAAATGCCAGTTATTGTAAACCACTATGGCAAAACTTCCGCTGAAATTGTGTGATGGTTGGAGTCTAATCGATGACACGAAAAATAGACTCCAGCCATCACACGTGTCATCGACTACAGTATTCATTTATTTGGGACAGAGTGTAGTATATTTATTTGATTTTCTCAGTTTGCTTTTAACTAAATTAATGTTTTTAAAAAAGGTATTTATTTATTTTTTTAATTTTTGCTCTGTGATGATATACTTTGGATTCCCCTTCACTTAAATGTTATGAGTGAGAAAATTATTTTTGAGAGCAGTTACTACTATTATTTAATATAATATTATGTAGAATGAAAAAATTGTTAATATTTAATTTGTTTGTTTTATTTATAGTGCATGTAATTATTGCAACTCCTGGACGGATATTGGATCTCCTAGACAAAAGCATAGCTAAAGTAGATCATTGTCGGATTTTAGTTTTAGATGAGGTAACTTGAATTTTTTAATTTTTGTACATTTATAGGTATTAAAATATTTTTAATCTAAACAAGTCTTGCCACTATAATATTATAAATTTTGAATATTATAGAATAAAAAAATAAAAGTATTAAACATTTTAGGCAGATAAGCTTTTGTCACAAGATTTTAAAGGTATGTTAGATCATATAATTTCAAGGTTACCATCAGAGAGGCAAATTCTCCTTTACTCTGCCACATTCCCTCTAACTGTAAAACAGTTTATGGTGCGTATAGTGAATTAACAAGAACACTTATTGATATTCTTAATAATTTAAAAATTATACTTGATTGTGATTTTTAGGATAAACATTTACGTAGTCCTTATGAAATAAATTTGATGGAAGAGTTGACCTTGAAAGGAGTTACTCAGTATTACGCATTTGTACAAGAAAAACAAAAGGTTCACTGTTTAAACACTTTGTTCTCAAAGGTATGATATTATTTATGATATACAGTTGTCTTAAATCATCAACTACATTGATTTTACAACAAAATATTTTTATTTTAGTTACAAATTAACCAAAGTATAATCTTTTGTAACTCGACACAGCGTGTAGAGTTACTCGCTAAAAAAATTACTGATCTCGGTTATTGTTGTTACTATATTCATGCTAAAATGGCACAAGCACATCGTAATCGAGTATTCCACGATTTCAGAAAAGGCTCTTGTCGAAATCTTGTTTGTTCTGGTAAGATAATTGTGTTTATTAAAAAATAAAAGATATTAATGTTTTATAATGTATTTTATTGTTTTAGATTTATTTACGAGGGGTATTGATGTACAAGCCGTTAATGTTGTGATAAACTTCGATTTTCCCAAAATGGCTGAAACATATTTACATCGTATCGGTAGGTCAGGCCGATTTGGACATCTTGGTATTGCTATCAATCTTATAACATATGATGATCGGTTTGCTTTACATCGTATTGAACAAGAACTAGGCACAGAAATTAAACCTATACCTAAAGTAAGTTTTATTTTTAAGTTAAATTAATAATGGGTATAATATTAACTGATCTACTTTTTACAATAGGTATCCTTGTTCATGTTATTTATATGCATGATATTTAAATCATTTATTTATGATGTGGAGTACTTTTGTATGCCAAGCACTTATTTTGTTAAATAATTACACAGATTTATGATTTTTCTATACATAAATAAATCCAATTTAGAGTTGATAAATTCCATTAAAATTCTTCACATATACAGTAGGGTCTCATTAATCCGAACGAGATTGGGGAAAGAGGTCATTTAAATTACCGATTTGTTTTAATTACCTATGACTTAAAAAATAATCAATTTTTTTGCAATTCAAAATTCAAATTTTATTTTTATCTATACCGTATTAATTCGTGAAAATTTATACTTGAAAAACAATGAATACAATCAAAATTATTATAATTATGTATTTACAGCCAGTTAATATATATATATAACATATTATGTACCTTTTTATTCATTTAAAATTTTTTTTTTTTTGAGATAAAAATGTAATCGCAATCATATCTAAAGGACATAATCGACAAATGTTATTACCAGGAAATTTTCTTTTATGATTATTAATACATATAGCAATCGATATTATCATCGATTATAAATTACTAAATAATATATAATCAATGATATTATTAATAATAATATAGTGATGTGACAATTTTAAAGCCCGTTCTGATTACTACGTCTTTAGGATTAACGAGACCCTACTGTATCACAAACTTACTCAAAGTTGGTAGTGTGCTTATTTTATTAATTGTTATTGTTAAGGGAATTGAAAGCGCGCGTTTTCTTTCTTCGTCTTACACACATGGAACATCGCAAAATAAATGTTTCCTTCTTCCAACGTACCGATTAATCTATTGGTGTGATATAAGAATTTGTATACCTTTGTGAAAAATTATAATAATTATTTAAGCCTTCTGGCCTTGAAACTCTGATTTTAAAAGACATTTTAAATAAGAAACTAAATTTTACGGAAATTATTATATCCTACTTTTGGTACTTCTCAATCTTTTTAATAGTATTGTAACCTGTTTTAATGTTAATTTTTAATCCCAGTTATCAAAAACTTGATTACCCAAAAATGAAATAAATGGAAGAAATTCGCAGCTAAAAAAGTTTTTTGAACTAATAGGGCCAGAAATATCAAATTACTTCACATTTTTAATGCTTGGTATAATTTTAAAAAATTAATAAATTTCTTGGGGCCCACCAATAGCGGTCTCTGTCCACTGTTTGAGATACACTACCTTACATTGTTACCATAAAAATTGAAACTGTACAGTGAAACTTGTTAATACATACAAATCTAGAAATACACAATTCTAAATTTTGATGATAAGATACACAGACACAGTTTCAAAATATGAGAATTGGAAACTGATATTTTATCTGTCACGTGTAACATAGTAAAATAAACATTTTTACTTCCAGCGTACCAATGGATCTAGTATTGTGATAAGAAATTTGAAAGTAGATATGAATTCAGTAGTCATGTTTAGACCTTCTTGTTAAACATCCCAAAACAAAATTTGTGAAATGACACATTATTGTGTATTGTGCCCGTATTTATTTATGTTTTGAAACTAGGATGCTCCTACTACTGAGTTAAAAATTATTTCATCATTCTCTGAACTCTAAAACTAATTGACTAGTATTTTTTGTAATAATATATTAAAAAGATGAGTTTTTCACATATATGATTTATTTATACAAAAACATCCATACATCATTTTTTTATTTTGGTTACATAAATTAATTTAAAGTTGTGTGTGTGTGTGTGTGTGTGTGTGTGTGTAATACTCCCATAAACAAAACTGCCACACATTTCATTTTATGGCCTGAAAATGTATGATATGATCATTGCTTTTCACTGGCTGTACTATAAAAGATTTTATCAGATTATATTTAATTTTAATGGCAAACAAATATATTTATTATTGACTATCCTATTTATGAATGGGTTTATAACCAATAATAGTACATTTTTAATGTAGTTTTACTAAATATACATATATAGATTTTACATTTATTTTATTTTTTTTTTAGGTAATTGATCCAAGATTATATGTTGCCAGACCAGAAGACGTAGATATTGCTGAAGAAATGGACCTTAGTAAATGAAAAAAATCTTCCTTCCCAACCTATTGTATATATTTGTATCTATAACAAACTCAATACCTAAAATACTTAATTTTAAGAACTCGAAGAACCCAAGATATATAAATTTTATTTTTCAATTGTCACAAAGAAAAATTTGATTTCAATACTATTCGCAATTTAACTTTAAATTTTAATTTCTTAAATTCATAACTAAATCTTTTTTTTTTCTTTTTTTTCATTTCATGAGAAATCTGTGTCGCCTTGCATACTAGTACTGTATTATGTTAAGGTAAATATTAACTTCTTGGATCAAACCTTTCCCTAAACAGTACTATATTCATGCCACATTGGCATAAATAAATGTATATATTAATGATGAAAATAAACAAATCCCTTCACTGTTGCAGATAATTGTACATAAGATTTTATTATTTATTATTATAATATATAACAAAAGAATATATTATTGCTATTTAATAGGCAAAAAAGATCTCTAATGCAAGTGCGACTAATATTAATTGATCCAAATTACAATCTGAGAATACAGCTGTCTCAGTTTTGGTACAAATAAACCAAAAAGCTGGAACCCGTCCTTCAAAAATTCTTTCGTAGTATTGGTTTGTGGAGACATTCACCTCAGCCCGATTGTCTCCTTGCCTCTTTTTTTTTTTTTTTTAATTTCGATTATTTTTGGACGGCAATATATATTTTTTTCATTACTATTATGTATTTGACTAAATTTAATTTCAAAATTCTCATAATCATAATTTAGACTTGGGATTTCAGGGCTGAAGTCAAATTATGTATTGGGGGGGAGAAGGATATTGGATGATATAACTTTTTTTTCTCAATAAAATAAAAAGTACCATATTTATTTTAAAACTCAACAAAATTATAATTGTTTTTCTAACTAAAAATATATTTCACAAAACAACTTGGTACTTAATTCTTTTTTTTCTTTTCGAAAAAAAAAAAGATGAATGGTGGCTTTACTATATAAATGTTAAAAGTTGCATTGCTGCTGCATCAAAAAAAAAAAAAAATTTCAATAAAAAATGGTTGTAAGTTACAAATTTTTCCTTATAATTTAATTACTGATTTTAGTTTAAAAATAAAAATATTTATGCCTACTGTTTTTTTTTTGTCTAAATTATATTTCGTAATAAGAAAAATTCTATTGTATGTTCAGTAAATAATTTTAAGATGACTAAATTTAAAAAATGGAAAATATGTTTTATCAATTAAAAGTCTGTTACCCATTTCATAAGTGTATTAACATGTTATTATTTTCTCTATAATTATGTATTATTAAAATTCACAATGTACCCAACTGTTTTCATGTTTGATAAAAATGTATTTTAATCCAAACAAATGATGCTTGTAAACTTTTAAAATGGATAAAAATAATTGAATTACTGAATAATATTAAATAAACAACACTTTCAACCACCACATGATTTTTTTTTCTTGAAAAATAACAAATATATATTACTCTATATGTATTTGTTATCCTATAATTCTAATGCTTTTCTGTGACTTGTTATTTATAGTTTCAACATTGTGTAGTACTAAAATCTACACGTTTTGAGAACTGTGATTTCAACAGCAGTAGTTTTAAAATACATCTTGATGTGAGCTTTTGTTATTCGATTTTTTTTAAATTACATATTTTCTTACTTTTTGTTTTACCTGATATCAGGAAACATCTGAAGACAATTGTTACGTATTTTTATTAATAGTAGTGTATTTAAAATTAGTAAGGTTTATTCTTGAAACTATGTATAAAATATTTTATTGTATTCCATCAAAAAAATTATTTTAAATACATTTATTTTTCAAGGAGTGTATGAAATGATAGAAACGACAAATTCAACTTAAAAAATGACACTTCAAAATCGTTTTTCAAGCAAACTATTATAAGACGAAAAATTATATTATTGTGAATTATTTACACGAATATAATAATAATACCCACGTAGTATCAAGCGAACACGGTTCTAGAAGACCTTTTTGTATACCACAAGTTCTCTAAAATCAGCATTTGTAGATGTGCAACGAATGAATTTACACCCAAAAACGTTGCATCTGCAGGAATTAACAAAGTACAATTTTTTTTTAATATTCAAAAAAAAAAATCGAATCAATTTTGCTAAGTAAATAATAACCTTTATTTTTGCGAAAATAATGAATAAGGAACATTTAATTAAGATTTACAATAACATGAATAATATATAATAATAATGATAAAAATATAAATCAAATGTCAGACAAGAAGTACAACAGTCTTCTACCTTAGTTTTTTCAAAGGGATAATAGGAGATCACTCATTGTTCGAATTAATCGACTTCTTCCACAGTAGGTCCTCGAGAATGCGGTCCGGCTCCACCATGAGCTCCAGGGAAACCTTGACCTTGCGGCATCTCGGCACCTCCGCCTTGTCCACCATGCAACTTCATCATGAGGGCCGAACAACTCTTCTGGATTTCCTTTAATTTGAACTCGAACTCTTCTTTGTCTGCCAAATTATTTTTGTCCAACCACTGGATGACCGCGTCACATTCCTGTTTGCCAGAGTTCTTCTCCGATTCAGTCAACTTATCACCGGCTTCGTCCAAGGCTTGTTTCACACTAAACACGTAGCTCTCCAATTGGTTCTTGGCCGCAATCCTGGCTTTTTGTTTCTCGTCCTCCTCTTTGTACCGCTCTGCCTCGCTCAGCATACGGTCGATTTCGGCTTGGGACAGCCGTCCTTTGTCGTTCTTGATCACGATGTTCTTTGAGCGACCGGAGCTGTTGTCCTTGGCCGACACGTTTAAAATGCCGTTGGCGTCCAAATCGAAGGTCACGTCTATCTTGGGTACGCCTCTGGGCGCCGGGGGTATGCCTGTCAAGTCGAACGTTCCCAACAGATTGTTGTCCTTGGTCATCGCCCTTTCTCCTTCGAACACCTGGATAGTGACGGCCGGCTGGTTGTCCGCGTACGTGGTGAACGTCTGGGTTTGTTTGCACGGAATAGTGGAGTTGCGCTCGATGATCTTCGTCATGACGCTGCCCGCGGTCTCGATACCAAGCGACAGCGGAGTGACGTCTACCAACAATACGTCTTGAATGGCAGTACTCGTGTCGCCGACGAGAATGGCCGCCTGTACCGCAGCACCATACGCCACCGCTTCATCCGGATTTATCGACAAGTTCAGCGATTTACCGCAGAAATAGTTTTGCAGAAGACTCTGGACCTTTGGGATCCTCGTTGAACCGCCCACCAGCACCACGTCGTGTATGGCTCCCTTGTCCAACTTCGCGTCCGCCAACGCCTTCTCCACCGGTTGCAAGGTCGATCTGAACAAGTCGGCGCACAGCTCCTCAAAACGGGCACGAGACACTCGGGTGTAAAAATCGATACCTTCCATCAGCGCGTCGATCTCGATGGTAGCCTCGGAACTGGACGACAACGTTCTTTTCGCCCGTTCCGCAGCCGTCCTCAGCCGTCTCAGCGCTCTCGCGTTGCTCCGCACGTCCTTCTTGAATTTCCTCTTGAACTCGTCCGCCAAATGCGACACCAGACGGTTGTCAAAGTCTTCGCCGCCCAAGTGAGTGTCTCCCGCCGTAGACTTTACTTCGAATATCGAACCCTCGTCGATCTGCAGAACCGACACGTCGAAAGTACCGCCGCCCAGATCGAATATCAACACGTTCCTCTCGCCTTTCAAGTTTTTGTCCAGGCCGTACGCCAAAGCCGCGGCTGTCGGTTCGTTGATTATCCTCATCACGTTCAGACCGGCAATGACGCCCGCGTCTTTGGTCGCTTGTCTCTGCGAATCGTTGAAGTACGCCGGCACCGTGATCACCGCGTCAGTCACGTTCCGCCCCAAATACCCTTCAGCCGTCTCCCTCATTTTCGTCAACACCATCGAACTGATCTCTTCCGGTGCGAACATTTTCCGTTCTCCTTTGAATTCCACTTGGATCTTCGGTTTTCCGCCGTCGTTCACCACTTTGAACGGCCAGTGTTTCATGTCCGCTTGCGTCTTCTCGTCGTCGAAACGACGGCCGATCAAACGTTTCGCGTCGAACACCGTATTCCCCGGGTTCATGGCAACCTGATTTTTCGCCGCATCTCCGATCAACCGTTCCGTGTCGGTAAACGCCACGTAACTCGGAGTAGTCCTGTTACCTTGATCGTTCGCGATAATTTCCACTTTACCGTGCTGCCAGACACCCACGCAAGAGTACGTGGTTCCCAGGTCAATACCGATCGCCGTTTTTCCACCCATTCCGTTCCGATCGTTGGTCTTCACTCGCGCAACGATATTTAAAAATTATACGCCGTAAAAACGAAATTATTATCTATCGCGTTCGACTACGATTTTAACGTCGCGTATAGTCGCACGAAAATAACTCGTTAATTATAAATATTAATCGCACTGTGCAATACTCGTACCGCTCCAGATATCAAACTGCGGCCGGGTGGCGCACCGGTCGCGTATATATAGGCCTGAGAATATTCGAGAAGGTTCGGCACGTTTCGTCAACAACTCCGCGACTCTCCCCCTCACCATCATCCGTGGTACAATTCACCAAAACAACATTGTTGTTGTTATAATATAATAACGATAATAATATTATTATAGAATGTTCTCGAATTTTCTCCGTCCTTTTTCGATGTTGTTTTTATTCCTAAAATCTTTTCGTATATGCATTTTTAACGATTTAGAATTCTACTATATATTATAACGATCGATAAGATTTACAATTTTTAAACGATTTGTATATTTTATGTAAAAAAAAAAAAAAAAATAATATTTTCAATACCATATTTGGAATATAATAATGCGTAATATACATGTGTGGCCTTATGAATATATATTAATAAATATGGATAATTATTTACACAATTAACGTGCCAAACTGCCAAAGACCAAATAAAGATGTTACATAATATTATGTTTCTATAATGTAAACGTTACAAAATTAGATTTCTCTATCTGAATTAATTAATTCTGAATAATATTATCATAGATTTATTATTTTTTTTAGAATAATAATAGAAATAAAATAATTAAAACTGCGGATACAATGTTTAATTAATTGTAAATAATGTTTTGTAAAAAAAAAAATAATAATAATATAGATATTTTACTGTACAAAATATAGTTGCGTAGTATAAAAATTAAATAATCGTAAAAGAAATTTAAAAATTGAAATCGTTAATATAATATACGAGTATTATATTAGGCTATGCGTATACTATATTATAGCCTCGCAAAATTTCATATTTTACAAAATCAATCTTGTATTTTACTACTTAAATTAATTTTTAACAAGGGGGAGGGAAATTGTCCTTAGAACCCCTCGGCCTTGGAATATGTTTTTCTATACGAACATTACAATATATATATATACCTACGTATCATGTATGTGTAACTGCGAATATTTGCTCATATAAAGTATACGTAATTATTTACAAAAAAAAAAGAAAAGAAAATCGGCGCTTCAACGTTCAAAAGATGTATTTGTTTTTTTAACAACTGTGTATTTGTTGGTATATTGAATGAAACATAATATAACGTGCTAGCTGAATTATAATATTTATTAATTAATATTAATTAATACCCGGCTTCGTCCGTGGGCAATTTTGAACGGAAATGTAATAACCACCATTTCGTTCAAATAATAAATGATTATTATTTACACTTTATTGAATAATTATTACTTAAAAATGATTCGATACACATCATGTTGTAAGCCGGGTTTTCTAAGTCCGGTTACAATTATATTTATGTGTGGTGAGTTGAGTTCAAAACACGATTAAAGAATAAAAACAATAATAGGTATAGTTTGTATTTTAAAACAATATATCGTATATATTTTGAAGTTTGGGCTACAGAAACTGAGTGATCACGTCCAGCACCAAATCTCAACTGTCGTTTTTGTTGTACATATTGGATATATATATATATATATATATATATTATTACAATAATATTACTCTTAATGGATGTATGATTCATAACTACAAACAAGATTATATTAATGATTATAAGATAAATATTATATTGTATCTAAAATAAAATTATTAAGTATTAAGTATGATAAATAATTCTGGTGTGTCACATGAACTGCAAGGTTCACGACACACATCACGATGTAAATATGACACGAATATTAACAGTATTTACGAATTTTTATTGCAATATTCGAAAAACTCTTGTAGGATGAATTTTTCGATACTGGTAATGCCTATGCTTTCTCAATTTGGTATTTATAATCCAAAAATGTACTACATATATATATATATATATATATATATATATATATAGAATATATATTTTCTGAAACGTGTTTCAAAATTCATATAGGCAAGGGCGCATTAAGAATCAATATTTAGGGATGGAAGGGGGGGGCAAATATAATTTGCCGCCCCTAAATTTACAGTACAGATTAAAATTCCAACAGACTAAAACATATAATTCCAAATGTCCATGATCAGTGTGCCGCCCTCTAAAAATTGCCGCCCGGGGCAAACGCACCCTTTGCCCCCCACTTAATGCGCCTCTGCATATAGGTATAGCACAATTTTGAATTTTCTCCGCTTTCCGTGTCTTTTAAAACGTAATAACTGTATAATTATATATATATCCATATCCATGCGACCGTACATTATATAAAATTAATTGTACACGTGTTTTGCATTTATAGAAAGCCATTTTCCACATAAATGAATAAATCGTACGTCCACAAGAAATAAAAAAACATTTTTAGAGCATTATAAATACCACCAGCCCTGTTTATATTATATATTGTATAGAATAAGCGAATTTTCATTTTTTTTTTTTTTTTAAATGTATTACGCGTATAATTTAATATTTATTAAACATTATATAGTTAAATGATTTTCACATTTTTTCGACTATAATGTGGCGAGAGGTACGTTCGACAAGATTAGATGTAGGCGCTATTATGTTGTGAAACGCCGTGATTATTTCTTTTTACCACAAGCGCCACATCGATATACCTATCGTGTTATATGGTCAATAATCAATAATGTTTAACATTGTGTTCATATTGTTATGTACTTCAGTTACAGTGGCGATCTCACAGAATATTCTCGAACAGTCGCGTGTATAATATTACGATGTGCTTACCGCCATCGCGAGAATGTTCTAGAACAGCGTTTCTTAAACTGTGTTCCGCGGAACCCCGGGGTTCCGCGGAGATCACTTCAGGGTTCCGCGAAGCTTAAGTAATTTTTTTCAAAATTTTCAAGAAAATTACTTAAAAATGTCTAACTAAAGATTATTAATGGGGAAAAAAATGTTTGTATATCAAAAACAAAATACCGCAACAGACTTGATGCCGAACCTAATATGTTAATACAACTTTCATCAATAAAGCCCAATATTAAGAATATTTGTAATAATAAAAAGCAATTTCACGCATCTCATTAAGTAATAATTATTATTAAAGTAATATTATATACAATTATTATTATTTTTATTATTTTTTTTAACATATTTTTTAATTAAATACCTTTAACACAATATTAGTATATGAAATAATTATATTTTTTTTTTTTGCAAATAATCCTAAAAAAAAAGCTTAAAAAACAAAGTAGGGGTTCCACGATAAAAGTGGACGTCAAAAAGGGTTCCACGGATAAAAAAGTTTAAGAAACGCTGTTCTAGAAGGATCGCGCCGTGTGTGACACGTACCTATGTGCGTCTATTGCCGCCGTGAGATTGTTCTCGAACGTTCTACGCTACGCACCGCGTACGAACATCTTCCGGTCGTTCAGTTGGGTAATTTGTTGTTGTCATCATTTTGCACTCTCGGAAGTATATTTTTTCTAGACTATATAGATTTCGGAATGAACGTCATGTACTGAGAAGTAATTCGGGAATTATATATATGCAGAGAGTGAGAAAAACAAGAATACGCCGAGATGGTTTGAATTATGAAAGTAAGAGAGAGAGAGAGAGTTAGTTGAAGCCTGTAGGCAATAAATTTTTTAAAACATTGATTAGTCATCGTTAATGAGGACGTGGTGGTTTTTTCATTTAATAAGGGCATGGTTATGAGGTAGAGAGGATGTGGAGAGCAAGCGTATAATAACATACTCGTGTGGGAGGAAAAGCGAAAAGAAGAAAAAGACTATTTCTGCCCGTGAACATAGCCGTCCCAAGGGGGGGCAAATGGGGCAAGTGCCCTAGGGCGTCCAAAGTATTATGAATGCAGTGGGCGTCAAAAAAATGAATGACAAAAAGAAAAAATGTGTTGTTTTATTTTAGATACCATTAATTTCCCTTGTATCTATATGATGATTTCGAGGATGAGTTTATTTACGATTAAAATATATAAAATTATGTAATTAGATATTACGTTAGTTGTAAATTTTTTTTGGGGGGGAGGGGCGTCAAATATTATTGCCCTAGGGCATTATTGGTGGTGGTTAGGACGGCACTGGTCGTGAACCTTGTTCGTGTGACACACCAGAATTAATTACTATAATCATAATAATAATTGTTATTTTAGATATAATATTATATTTATCTTATAATCATTAATACAATCTTATTTGTAGTTATGACTTATGAATCATGGACCATTAATTAAGAACAATATTATTGTAATAATATTTATACTCAATAGGTATGTAACACAAAAGCAGTCAGTCGAGATTTATAGTGCTGGACGCTGTGTCTCTACCAGCTGCAGCCCATTAATCCAAATATATACGATATTGTTTTATATCCGAATTTATTGTGTTATTCTTTAATCGTGTTTGGAATTTCGACTCACCACACATAAGTATATTGTAAAGCAGACTTAGAAAGCCCGGTTTATAACACTTATAAATCCACATTATATAATATATACCATATATACATTTACTCAATTTAGGTACCTATTAAAATTAATTATTATTATAGAATGTTCCCGAATATTCCTCAATTTTTTTATTAAAAACCTTTTTGCACATTTTTCTATTGAAAAATAATGATTATTTCATTTTCGTTCGTCTGTTGTGAGCTATAAAGGTTATTTTTCGATTTAAAAAAATTAATATATATTTTGTATTTTATTTGTTATACATAAAATAAACTATTGCAATAGTTTTAAAAAATTTTACGGTGATGTATAATGATTAATGAATTACATAATTAACAAAAGGTAACGAGCCGCGGGGTGTTGTGGATATCGCTTAAGTGAATTACTTGGATAAAGATCTTTTTGTTTATATTTTATATTTGAAAGCAATGATAAGTCATTGTATTCGATAAAACGATTCTGAGCGGAGCTTACTTTTCTCGTAAATATAGTTTAAAATTACGTATTTGGTGAAAATTTCAGGTTTCTATGACTATTAGTTTAGAAAATTACGAAAAAATAAACAACAATCGATTAAGACGAAATTGCATTTTTAGCGTTTTTTATTTATATTTTTAGGTGTTTTTGAGAAAATCGAAAAATGACCTCTCTAAAGTCCCAACTAAATGCGAATTGCTGCCGGAAACAAACTGTGACCGAAGAGATCGGAGCACTCCTTCTGTTCGAAAATCTGTACACAGGGTAGAAAAAAAAATGAAAATAAACATCATTGTAAAAACAATAGATTCATCGCTCCGCTCGGAATCTGAAAATAATAATAATAACAACAATACATAATATTTATAATATTTGATGACATATTTCAAGGAACAAGTCTTTTCGTCGGAACATTTTTAAAATCATCAATAACTTCGTCAACATTCATATTACTCTGCGCACCAACTCTTTTTCAATAAATAAAAATAGTAATACGCATTGACCCTTTCTTGTGTTATGATGCTTCTTAATTTTGTTTTGACTACAGACATTTTTTAAAAACTCGTCCACATAAATAATAATTCATATAAATGGTAACAGTTACCCGTTACCGACAATCCGCAAACATATTAATTATTATATTACGATACGTCGATACGATAAGGATTAGAAGAAATGGTCAGAGATATCAATTCGACAATACTGTCTAATTTTTTTTAAACACCCATATCTATTTATAACAATGCTTAAAAGACATTTTTTTTTTTTTATATGTATAAACATCTATTATGGCGGTATGAGGGTAAATCTCGGGAAATGGGATGGAAATGTGTCGTGCTGTTGTCATGACAACTAATAATAATATTTATTATCGAAATTACTTTAAATAAAGATACCAATATTCACAAATCCCAATCACGATTCCGTTCCATTTTTACCGTTCACGGGACGTTTACACATCAATGTCTCGAGTACTAGCAGACTCGTTTTTTTGAATAAAAGTTGTAATTTATTTGTCTTAAAACTCGCGGGTTGACCGGCGCCTTTGAAAAATTGCAGGGGCTGCAGCCCAGGCATCCTAGGCTGCCACCATAGACACGCCATTCGTGTACTTCCTTTCTTCGTATAAATATAGTACAAATAGATCGTATACACGCATTTCCGCATATTTTTCTGGACGATCTTATACTTTTATGCCAAGTACAATACTACAGTGTAATATGATTTACGACGTTGTTGATACAAAACATCCCCAAAGTGCTTTTCGTGAGACAAAATTGATAATTATTTTATTCAGTTGTGTGAATTTGTCAGAATAATACAGAATAATCAATTTTGATTATTAAAGAAATATTGAAGAATGGGACTTGTATTATTGTACCTATCCAATTTATCAATATAATTTTAAAAAGAAAAAAGAAGTATAGGTATAACTCAATTATTTAATTTTTAATATTTCTATAATGAATATATTATCACGACCATTATGTACTCAAAAGACTTTAAAATTATTAAAAAAGGGAAAAATGTTAATAAACAATAGGTACTGAATATTTCACGGTGTATTTGAAAATGTTTGTCGCATAATTGCACATTTTTAATTGCATTGGTATTTGATAGTTTTTATGACATGAAAGTCGTTGCATTATTCATACAAGCGTTGATTATAGAATATACAGATAGGCAGATAGCCCATGGTATTGTATCATAGAAAAGTGAGAATTGTATCTTGTATTTACTTGTATCATTGATTATATTCTGTGATACAAGTAACAAATGAGGTGATATAAAAATATAAAATATATACATATCTACTTACATTAGTTATGTTCTCTGGTTATACTCATTATACTGGATAATTTATAGACCTATAATATTATAGGTCTATGGGATAATTTGCTTCATGCCTCCAAAACATCACTGAGAATACAGCGTTGTGAACCATAGATAGTTCTTATCATTTTTTATTTTTATCAATCAAAAACAATATTCAAAACAATTTACACAGTTCCTACTTTCCTAGTTCGGTCAAAACTACAATACTTTACAGTATTTACAGTTGATTAGTTAACTGAACATTTGTTTAAACATAATTAATAATCTTTAAAATTGAAGTTTTCGAAAACCAAATGTAGATCAGTAATGTATTTTACGTAAATTATGTATCAGTTAAATACGTTATTACTTAAATATTCCATTTGAAAAGTTTCAAAGTAATTTTTTAGTATGGACGAAGATACGAATGAATTCAGTACGTCAAAAATTGCAACCGATAATAAAGAAAAAAGTAAGTAATTCAAGTGCGCATTAAATTTTAACATCTTAATTATTATTAAAAAAAAAAAAAAAACAGAATGTAGGTGTACATTTATATACATTTGTTTTGTTTTAGTCGAGATTTTATTGAAAGCAACTGGTAATGCACCGATTCTAAAAACTAAAAAGTGGATGGTAGAAAAAGAAAAAACAGTGGCCGCCATTAATGACTTTTTACGAAAATTGTTAAAACTTGATTCATCCGATACTTTGGTAAATATGTGTATGTTACATATTACAGCAGGAAACTGGTCAATATCGTCTCTTTCCTTGGCTGATGTGTTAACGATTGGTATGAGTTCATAAATCAGATAATAATAGAAGAGCTTCGGTTTTATTTTTACACGCAAACCAAAATTATAACCAAATATTAACATTTATTAGAATACAAATATATATTATATATACCAATAATATATGTATTGTATAAGCACATTTAACTGTATGGCTACGCAAAAAATATTGAATTCTCATAGAAGTAAAAGCAAATTAGGTGTAAAAATGTTCAGTGGGAAATATTTTTTTCTTTTGTTTTTAAATTTGTGTGTACTTTATTGTCATATAAAACATAGTTATAAAAATAAGGTTTAGTTGAAAATCTAATATTTTGGAAACGTATTGTAAATGTCGACATGATTAACATTCAATCCCAACATGATAGAGATTAGGTATAGAAAATTATTCAAGGCCCTCCAACACTATTTGGCTAAATTTTATTCATACTCGATTACTTACATGTAAAAGATCCAAAAAGGTTGATGAAACATATGCAATTATTACATTTTGCACTCACGAATACACTATAGGTTAATGGTATTGTATTTTAATATTTAATAGGATTAGGATTTTTTTTTTTAAAGTTGAAACACCAGTTTCACAAATAAAATAAATCAATATTTTTAAGGATCTCATGTAAGTCATTCAGTTAATGTAATTTTGAACTATTCAAAAATAATGTATTCTTTTCATAATAAATTGATATTAAACGGAAGGTTTAATTAAAGATTTAAGGAAGTTACATAGTAAAAGGGTGCCCTAAAAAAATGTTATCTTCTTTCAATATGTGTAATAAGTGTTATAAGTTTTATAACAATATTTTTAATTAATATCTATATATGTACATTTCTGTATTACAGTTTTTATACGTAAATCAAGCATTTGCACCATCGCCTGATCAAACGATGAAAAATTTATTTGAATGTTACAGTACTGATGGCCGTCTTATATTATATTATTGTAAAACACAAGCATGGGGTTAGAATTAAATCATATGTTTTACACAATTTTACTATTTGTACTCGGGAAATCAAAGTGTTATTTTATTAATCATCAGAATTGATTATTGTGGAAAGTTATTAATTAATAAAAATTGTATATACATATATATATAAGTGTGTTAAAATTTTTGTTTAAACAAATCATCTAGTATTAGTTTATTATATTTCTCGGATGTATCCATGTTACTTTTTTTTTCTTGACGTCTCGATCCTGTTACTGGATCCATATTCAGAATGTGTTGTGTACAATACTTTTATTTCACAGCTGTGACAGCATTATTATAACTTGGATACATCCAAAAAATATAATAAAACTAATATAACAAAATTCATGAAAGCTTAAACAAATTCATGACATCTAGTATGCCTAAATCTAAATGATAAACCCATTTTTCAGTATTTGTTTTCCTCGTATTCAAGTAAACATATTATAATGATACTGTATTTATTTAAAATAAATAATCATAGAAAATTGTGTAAGGTTATACTGAAATTGTTGAAATTAAATTATGTATTATATACTATGTTAAGCGTTTATTTAATATACAATCAGTGATTACTTATTTCATTCTTACATATTTAAAACATTATGTAGGTACTAACAAGATCTGTTCATATTCTACATTTTTATAATATTGGGTACAAAAGAAATCGTAGATAGAAGTCAAATAGAATAACATTTTCACCTAGGTAGTGCAAACAAATATAAATAAAATAAGTTAAAATTTATTATTATTAATATACGTTTTATACTTTTTTTAAATGTTATTAATATCAGCATTTCTTGATGTAAACTTTTTAACTTTAGGCTTCAACATTTAGTGAAGAGTAACAAATTACATGCGTAATATACATCAGTTGCAAACCCATGTATATTAATAATGCAGTTTTTTTTTCCTGGTAAATCAACGACATCAGGGGAACTGCGTGAGAATTACTTCCCTGAATAATAATAATGCAGTTTGGAAAAATATGTTGTACTTATATCATTCGCATACCAACCTTGGTACAATTGTCATGTATTATTACTATTAGAATAATTATATAACTTCACATATATCCACATATTTAGTTATATAATTTACCCGATACTGTAGTATTGTTAGCTATAATATTAACAAAAAAAAAGTTTGAAAACATGTATGCGCTTTAACTGGTGTGCTGCAGCGTTCTTAAAGTGTGCCACTTTAAATAGATATTATAATAGATTTAAAAGTGTATAGAATTTACTCATATTATATCAACAGTGTAGTTTACATAATTGGCATACTGCGAAGAAAATTTTGTAGATGAAGAAGTACGCCCCATTGTTGAAAGTGTTAAAAACCACTGTAATACATTTCATACATACATACCAACACCATAATAGGTACCATTGTCCAATAACATTGTTATATTCGTGAACCTTCACATAAACTGATACATTTACTTTTAATACTAAAATCAGGACAAACATTTTAAAAACTTATTTGATAAAAAAACAAAAACCTGTAAAACACCCTTAAATGCTATGGAACAAGAAAAAAACAAAAGAATTCTACTTTTACTACAAAAGATATTTATTTTCGCAAAAACAAAGTTTATACAATATAATCTTACAATTCTACATATACAAATAAATAAATTATAAAAACACAAAATATTAAAAGAATCAGTCTATGAAAAGAATTACTTATAAGAAAAAATAAATAAATACATTACTACAATTTAAAAAAAGAAGTGAATGACAAAAAAAATAGTCATGTAAAAAGTAAAAGATCATTGTTCAAATTAATCGACTTCCTCGACGGTAGGTCCTCGAGAATGCGGTCCGGCGCTACCGTGTGCTCCAGGGAAACCGTGACCTCCTTGCGGCATCTCGGCACCTCCGCCTTGTCCTGCACCGTGCAACTTCATCATGAGGGCCGAACAGCTCTTCTGGATTTCCTTTAGTTTGAACTCGTACTCTTCTTTGTCCGCCAAACTATTGTTGTCCAACCACTGGATGACCGCGTCACATTCCCGTCTGCACGAGTTCTTCTCGGATTCGGTCAACTTGTCACCGGCTTCGTCCAAAGCTTGTTTCACGCTGAACACGTAGCTCTCCAGCTGGTTCTTGGCCGCGATTCTGACTTTCTGTTGTTCGTCCTCCTCTTTGTACCGTTCTGCCTCGCTCAGCATACGGTCGATTTCGGCTTGGGACAGCCGTCCCTTGTCGTTCTTGATCACGATGTTCTTCGAGCGACCGGAGCTGTTGTCCTTGGCCGACACGTTTAAAATACCGTTGGCGTCCAGATCGAATGTCACGTCGATCTTGGGTACGCCTCTGGGCGCCGGGGGTATGCCGGTCAAGTCGAACGTTCCCAACAGATTGTTGTCCTTGGTCATCGCCCTTTCTCCTTCGAACACCTGGATAGTGACGGCCGGCTGGTTGTCCGCGTACGTGGTGAACGTCTGGGTTTGTTTGCACGGAATAGTGCAGTTCCGCTCCACGATCTTGGTCATGACGCCGCCCGCGGTCTCGATACCGAGCGACAGCGGGTGACGTCCACCAGTAACACGTCTTGAATGGCAGAACTCGTGTCGCCGCTGAGAATGGCCGCTTGTACCGCAGCACCGTACGCCACCGCTTCGTCCGGATTTATCGACAGGTTCAGTGGTTTACCGCAGAAATAATTCTGCAGAAGACTCTGGATCTTCGGAATCCTCGTCGAGCCGCCCACCAGCACCACGTCGTGTATGGCTCCCTTGTCCAACTTGGCGTCCGCCAACGCCTTCTCCACCGGTTGCAGGGTCGATCTGAACAGGTCGGCGCACAGTTCCTCGAAACGGGCGCGAGACACTCGGGTGTAAAAATCGATACCTTCCATCAGCGCGTCGATCTCGATGGTAGCCTCGGAACTGGACGACAACGTTCTCTTCGCCCGTTCCGCGGCAGTCCTCAGCCGTCTCAGCGCTCTAGCGTTGCTCCGCACGTCCTTCTTGAATTTCCTCTTGAACTCTTCCGCCAAATGAGACACCAGACGGTTGTCGAAGTCTTCGCCGCCCAAGTGAGTGTCTCCCGCCGTAGACTTTACTTCGAATATCGATCCCTCGTCGATCTGCAGAACCGACACGTCGAAAGTACCGCCGCCCAGATCGAATATCAACACGTTCCTCTCTCCTTTCAAGTTCTTGTCCAGGCCGTACGCCAAAGCCGCGGCTGTCGGTTCGTTGATTATCCTCATCACGTTCAGACCGGCTATGACGCCCGCGTCTTTGGTCGCCTGTCTCTGCGAATCGTTGAAGTACGCCGGCACCGTGATCACCGCGTCAGTCACGTTCCGCCCCAAATACGCTTCAGCCGTCTCCTTCATTTTCGTCAGTACCATCGAACTCACCTCTTCCGGCGCGAACACTTTCCGTTCTCCTTTGAATTCCACTTGGATCTTCGGTTTTCCACAGTCGTTCACCACTTTGAACGGCCAGTGTTTCATGTCCGCTTGCGTCTTCTCGTCGTCGAAACGACGGCCGATCAAACGTTTCGCGTCGAACACCGTATTCCCCGGGTTCATGGCAACCTGATTTTTCGCCGCATCTCCGATCAACCGTTCCGTGTCGGTAAACGCCACGTAACTCGGCGTCGTCCTGTTACCTTGATCGTTCGCGATTATCTCCACTTTTCCGTGTTGCCAGATACCCACGCAAGAGTACGTGGTACCCAGATCAATACCGATCGCCGTTTTTCCAACCATTCCGTCGATTATTGTTCTTCTTCACTCGCACGATATTTGAAAATTACCAACGAAAATTATACCGCGTTCGACTACGATTTTAGAAAAAAAAACCAAAATAACTGAACTGAATCAATAGCAAATTGCACAGAAAATCGCACAATAATTTCTCGAATAATGCGTGTTATTCGCACTGTATTACTGTAACCGCTTCGAATATCAAACTGTTGCCGGACGGCGCGCCGCTCGCGTATATATAGTCGAGAGAACGTTCGAGAAGGTTCGACACGTTTCGTTAGCAACGCCGCGGCGGCCGGCGGCTCTCCCCTTCACCGTCGTCCCGTGTGTGTGTTTACTTTTACCATAATAACGCGTAGTACAGAATGTTCTCGAATTTTCTACGTCATTTTCGAACACGGCTTTTCTACTTACAACGATTAATAATGGGTCTTCAATTTTTTTAACGATTTTTCTCTACTTCAAAAATTAATATTTTTAATATACCATTTACGAATATAACAATGCTTGTGTATTGGCTTTACTAATTTACACGCATATATAATAATAATAATACGTTATGGAATTGTTTACACGATTAATCGACGAACCAAAGACCAAAATATTATGATGGTTGATCACGTTTTTCGATAAATATACTCATAATAAATAAATATATATATACTAATTACTAATACATAATAAATAAATATACTTATTACACATAATTAACTACCTTATTCTTCAGTTTTTCTGAACTGAATAATTTTATAGATTTTTTTATGCATTATAAATAATGCGATTGATTTCATTATTATTCCTAAAATCACTTTACAATACAATATATCGACACGTGTCACGTACATAAAATTTTTTGTAAAATTAGGAAATTAATAATTATAGTCATATTAAATGTTCTGGTAATTTTATTGTTTTTACTAAATATTTATAATATTATGGAATCGGATAAGAACATATTTTTGATACCTACCAACTATAAAACGGTGTAAAATGTTTGAACATTATTTTCCAAAATATAGGTACCTTTTTTCTGTTTTTCATAAAATTTTCATTAGATATTTATGGATTACTAATATGATTGATTATTGACATTAATACTTATTTGATCAATCTCATTATGCGTAATACTTAAAACTAATCTATATATACATAATATGTGCATTGTAAACTATTTGAGGAAAAATGAAAACACCTTAATGAACAGTATAATATAATTTATTTTATTAAATACGCGCATTTACACGTATAAAATTTGTTTTTAATATTTCAACAATTTTGTTGATATCAAATAATCAGTAATATATTTTGCAATTGATAAAATGTTAAGTAATACCGTTTTGCTTTTTATTGAAAATGTCATATACTCATATATAATATATTTATATTATTTATACTCATTTCAATTAAACAATAATTAAATTTCATTTATTGTTAGAGCTTTCGTTATTATATAAAGAAGTATCTTCCTGCAATGCCGCAACTACACTAATTGGAGCCCGTGTGTAAATAAAATTAATGCCCCCTCTGGAAAATAGACATTTTTTAATATTGTTTGTTCAAATAGTATTTACTTAATATTACTAAATTATTTTCATTTAATGAACTGTAACTAAAATTTTTAAAATAAATGCTAAAAATTAACTAACTGTAAAATAAATTTTTCTAAGTTTTAAAACATACTTTGGAATTTAAAGTTTTTACTCATACAAAATATTTTTCGGTAGTTCTTGAGTTATATTTTTAGGCGCTTTTGAGAAAATCGAAAAATGACCTCTTTAAAGTACCATCTAGATGCAATTTGCTACTCGTAAGGAACTGTGACCGTAAAGATCAAAGCCCTCTTTCTGGTAGATTTTTTTGGGTACAGACATGAAAAAAACAGCTTTGTAAAACCAATAGGTACATTAATACATACAATAAAAATTAAATTTTAATATGTTATAGTAAAATCAAGTTATGTATAAAAAGATATTAATTTTAATATGAACAATTTATTTGAATACGTGTAGATGAAATAAATTGCAATTTACAACAATATACGTTTTAATTCGTTAGAAGAATTTGTCAATTTACTCGTATCAATAATAGTGTCGTAGTCCCATTCATAAAACAATATCAGCTTCGCAGTTTAGTAGTATTAACATTTAACACTTCAAGAAGATCTTGGCCCATAATTGATTTTAAATGTCTTTTAATAGAATAATTATATTTAATCAATTAATTAATATTTAGAGGGCCCACTTCGCCGGGGCCCACTGTGCGGTCGCACGCAGTGGCGGTTTTGAAGAAACTTTTAGGGGGGCGGGCAATTTAAAATAACAAACCCCTTTTCACATGTATATCTCTAGTGTAGTTTAATACATTGGCAGAAAATGGGTAGTTTGGGGGACTTCGCCCTTAAAAGTTTAGTTAGCCCCTCAAAAATGGTTTGAAAAATGATTATTATATTCAAATATATTTATATGTAGACACATATCGAGCAAAGCGAGAAAAAATGTTTTTCAATGACAATTCAGTATATTGTCTTATAGCGACTTAGACCCCTCCAATAATTTAACCCGATTTCCGCTAATGCACCGCTAGTACTCCTCAAATTGCGGAATCGGGCATTAGCTTCACTGATTAAATAAAATATAGACAAATGTGAAAATTATGCATAAATATGTAAATTTCAAAATAAATTTTTTTGGGATTTGTGATAGTGAAGATGACTTATGCTATTGTTTTTTTATTTTTTTACCTTTTGTCACAATAATATTAATTTTTGTATACGTATTTAAAATATAGATAATTTGAAATAACAAAAATTCCTAACAAAAATTATCTTATATAGAGGCGCACTTTCATATGGAATTTGCATTATCTACTGCACTATTGATACCAACTGATAATAATCATTATCACACAAAAATAGTGTACACGAATGTAGATGTGTAAAAAACGCTGTAAGATCTTGGTCTGTGTTAATATATTATATATTATATTCCTTTTTTTATTTACTGCATCTGATTAGGTTAAAATTATTTCATATTCATTAGTTATTACGAATTACGATTTAATACTTACATGTATTATGTTTTACATTAGTTTTTGGTGAATTGTTTAGTAAGAGCTTACACATTTTTAACTTTACGTAAATTAGTTGTTTGATTTAAAAAGAAACTTATTGTAAAATAGGAGGCATTTGTTTTATTCATTTGATTAATTCAAATAATGCTCCTATCTTCAAAACTCAATTCAAAATGAATGGATACAAATTTTTCTTATTCGGTTGTTTGTTTACTTCTCTTACTTGGTCATTAAGTTTATACATGTATTGGAAACTGAACACCAAACCTGATAATAACTCACAAGTAAAACTTTTTCGAAGAGAGAATACTTATGAGTATGTAAAAAAACAAAAATCTAAATACTTTAAGAATCATGTGGACAAAAACGGTTAGTGTATATTTGTAAATATTAATTTTTTTTTTTTTATTAAATATTACCCATGTTAATAATGTTACTTTGTGTAGATCTTGATGACTTGGGAATTATTAAGACTGATGATGATATGGTTATCCGGGATAAAGGATATAAAGAACATGGTTTCAACGCTTTAGTAAGCTTAAGACTAGGCAATTATCGTGATCCTTTACCTGATACTAGACACAAGTTGTAAGTTTAAATTTAATTTAAGGTCAGCAAATGTTAAAGTATAAAAAATTATTTATCCTCTTTATCTGTCATAGATGCTCAATGATAAAATATGATCAAAACTTACCAACTGCTAGCATTATTATTTGTTTTTATAATGAACATCCACAAGCTCTTTTTAGGACTATACAGTCAGTTATAAGACGTACACCGAGGAAACTGTTGCATGAAGTGATATTAATAAACGATTATAGTGATTCACGTTAGTAACGTCTGAAACTATCTGAATTATATCATTATAATTATATATATATATATAATTATATATTATTGTATAGTAATAATATAAATATCTATAATTTTTTAGCAAATCTTCATGAAACGGTGGAACAATATATAAAGGATGAAATGCTCCAAGACATAGTTTACCTTAAAAAAACTAACGTAAGAGAAGGTCTTATTCGTGCTAGATTATTTGGAGCTAATTTTGCGATTGGTCAAGTAATTATATGGTTTAAAATATTTATTTAAAAATATTATTAAAAGAAACAAAATGTTTTAGAAACATTCAAAATATCAAAATTTCAAAAAGTTTTATCTATATTATTTTTGACATTTTCTGTATAAATCGGATAAAGAATATACAACAAGACAGAGGTTCTCACATTTTTTTCACACACTACTCATTTGTATTACGAATCAGTCATGTACCACTGAACTATTAAAAATTTTCATCAAGGGGATTGGAAGAGGAATTTTCTCTCTTGTGCTGCACATACAAAACATAATAAAAATATAGGTTTCCTACATCCAACTTACCAGTCAGTCTAGTAATCTGATAAGTATTCTGAAAACGGGTTTCAGTTTGTCTTGAATTTTACTATAGGACCTTTCCACTTTTTTCATTTTTTTATCTTGATATCTTGAAAAATTGAGTTAAAAAGAGAAGCATTTTTTTAAAAATTTAAATTAGTTCAAATGGAACTTGATAGAAGGATTTATGAAAAAAATATTAGAAATGTATAAAAGTCAATCTATAAAAAAATTCTCGATAAATCCATATATATTTTAAGAATCTTTATTGCACCACTAGATTGATTGGTACATTGGAAGTAAGAAACATCTATTTTACCATAGTTTGTGTGTACAAGACAGAGAAAATACCCACTTCCAATACTCTTAAGATAGAGCTGTGTATTAGAATGATAAAATCAATAAAGTAATAAAATATTACAACTATGTATGTTATTTAAAAGTAGTTTGCCTAACATGTATATAAAATTCAATAATTTTCAAAAAAAAAAAAAAATTAATTAATTAACAATTTGCTTCAAGTACTCTCTGTAAGCCTTTTGCGTACTACTACTAATTGAGAACTTCTGCAATAGGGTATAGATTAAGACAAATTAGAAACCCTATATAAATATTATGTAATATTTTATTTTATTTTATCAACATCTTTACATAAATAATTAAAAAAATTATTACTAGTTTCATTTTAACAGGTTTTAATATTTCTTGACAGCCACGTTGAAGTAAATGTTGATTGGATTCAACCACTTTTAACCAGAATACGTGACAATCGTATACAAATTATTGCTCCTATTATTGATATCATTCAACCAGACACATTTGATTATAAATCATCTCCTTTGGTTAGAGGTGGTTTTAATTGGGGATTGAATTTTAAATGGGATAATTTACCAAAAGGTACTCTAACCACAGATAAAGATTTTGTGAAACCAATCAAGTAATCATAATTATACACTACAATATAAAATTGAACCTAATTTACTTATTTTAATCTTAGGACACCTACAATTGCTGGAGGTCTTTTTGCTGTGGATAGAGAATACTTTAATGAAATTGGCCAATATGATTCCGGAATGAACATTTGGGGCGGAGAGAACTTGGAGTTATCATTTCGAGTAAGAAATAAATGATACCATGTCTATTCTAAATGATTTATAATGCATGAGTAAGTTATTTATCTAAGACATTTAAATTAATTAGTTTACTTATTTATTATCTTGTTAATTGTTTTAATTAATGTGAAATATTTAATTTTATTATTTACGATATTTTAGGTATGGATGTGTGGAGGCTCTCTTTACATTGAACCATGTTCACGTGTTGGACATGTGTTTCGTCAACATCGACCATACTCGGCGCCAAATAATGAAGATACAATGGCAAGGAACTCGTTACGTCTTGCAAATGTCTGGATGGATGATTTTAAAGTATGGTTTTAAACAAGTGCTTTGCTAGAGGGTCTTTTTTTAGATGTATGTTTTTTTTTATCATAAGTATATAAAAATAGAGCTCATAAATATAAACAAACTTTATTAATTATGAATGTTTAAAGAATCTAAAATAAATGAAATGATAGTCGATTGTGTTGATAACAAATAGAATATATATTTTATCACATCCAAAACATTTCTCCTTAGTATGCTTATGGTTTTAAATTCAATTTTAATATCGCATAATATTAAAATTATTTGTTTCATTATTGCATAAAAATATAGTGGGTACTAAATTATTATGTTAATTACACGTTTAAAAGTAAATTTTTTTTTTTTCATGTAATGTCTTAAATCATATTATTAAATGTCCTGTATTTAATTACTTAGATGATTAATATATATATATATATATATATATATATATAAATAATTTAATCCCAAATTACTTTTATTGAAAGTTACATATTTCATTTTATATATGTTTATAAAATATTTGTATTATACAAATATTTTCTGTGGTCAGGTTATATAATTAATTCGTAAAAATGTATTTTATAGAAATTCTTTACAAGTAAACGAATGGATCTACTTCATTTAGACTATGGTGATGTGTCTGAAAGAAAATTATTACGTACAAAGTTAAAATGCAAAAATTTTGAATGGTACTTGGAAAATGTATATCCTGAAATGTTATTACCAACAGATGAAGCTCACCGTCTCAATAAAAAATTAGAAAATGTTGACAAACCAGTTTTCCAACCATGGAATAAACGGATTCGCAATTATACTGCAAAATTTTTGGTAAATGCTAATTGTGTTCACTCATTAGATTTATGTTTTTTGTATATAAATTATTGTTTTTTTTTTACTTAGATTAACTTAAGTAGTACAAATTTGTGTGTTCAACCAACTAAAGGACATGAAACTAAAAATAGTAGACTTGTTCTCAGATCTTGTATTCGCAATAAGGAACAAGTGAGTACTTTATATATTATAAACAAATAAAGAATTAATTTTTACAAGTTGTAAAATCATTTTAGATATGGTATGAAACAGATAAAGAAGAAATAGTTTTAGCAAAACTTTTATGCTTGGATGGTGCTTTGGGCAATCCAGTAATTGGAAAATGCAGTGAAACTGGAAGTTCACAACGTTGGAAACATACAGATGATGTAAATATAAATGCATAAACATTAATAAATATATATGCATGAAAACTGTAAAAATAAAACCTACTACATACTATGAATAACAGTTTAACCAGTTTAACAAAAGAAAAATAATTTAATTTACAATTATTGTTTATAGATTGATGTGATAACTATATATTATATAGTAAATTACGTAGATTCTATGTAGTATTAATTATTATGTATTACATTAATAATGATTATTTTCTAAAAAAAATTTAAAGATGAAGTTGTTATTTTATATCATTATTACTAAAATATATTTTCAATTTATAGCAAACAACAATAAATTGTACTAAAAAATTACTCTGTTTAGTAACAAATGAAAGTTTGATATCTACAAAAAAAACCATTTTATAATACAGGCGCTGAATTTTCTTCTGACAGTATTTGATACATTTCTAGAACTGCAAATTAAAGTACAATTTTGATTCATACCTAGTTATATAATCTACTATACATACTACACATTATTCTCAAAGCATATTCAATAAACTTAAAATCTGTTTTATAATTGTAATGAACAATTTATATTCAAAATGGTATAATTTTTTTTAGCATTTTACATTCAAATAACTGAATAAAAACATACAGATTTCTGAATACTAGACAATGATTTAGGGAACAGTTTGGAGCCAAATATCATAATGACACAATGCCTTTTATTTTAAACATATACAAATTATTCAATTAATTAGGCTGTAAGAATAATTGTGTATTAACTTAATGTCTGTGGGCCTCAATACAGTTATGTAGAAAAGAGTTTTTACCCAATTATATAAGTATTAAATATTTGAAAAACTTTAAATATAGAACTTCCAACTATGTATGATGTACCTATTATATATTTCACAAACACAATGCAAAAACAGTATTAAAAATAAATGTATAATATTATGTATAAATTAGTTATATGTAGTTATCTAATATAGAATTATATTTTCAGAAAGGTACTGCTTTATATAATTTAGCAGCAGGGACATGTCTGAGTGTTAACGAGAAGAGAATAAATGCAGAAGTTGTAATGAATATATGCAATAATGAAAGCTCTTACAACAAATGGAATTTAATTATTGTTTAATTAAAAGAGTATTGTATATATCACATTTTCATTAAAAAAAAAAAAACAGTATTACTTTATATTTTATCAGTTGCGAAATACATTAATGATTATTTTATATGAACAAAATTGTTGAGATACTTAAAACAAATTTTATACGTGTAAATGCGCATTTTAATATAATAAATTATATTATACTTTTCATTATTGTCTATTCATTTTCTTCAAACTGATAGTTTACAATTCACATATGTATATATAGAATAGTTTTAAGCATTACACATTAAGTATTAATATTTATAATTAATCATATTAGTAATCCATTAATATCTAATAAATATTTTATGAAAAACAGAAAAGGTATATTTTGGAAAATAATATTCAAACATTTTATTTGGTTCTACACCGTTTTAGTAGGTATCAAAATATATTCTTAATCAATTCTTTAATATTTAGTAAAAACAAAATTACCAAAACATTTAATGTGACTATTTATTAATTTCCTAATGTTACTAAAATTTATTATGTACGTGTTGATGTATTGTAATTGACGATAGGAATAATAATGAAATCAATCATATTATTTATAATGCATAAAAAATATCTATGAAATATTTATAACCTTATAAAATTAATTAAATTTAATTCAGAAAAACTAAAGAATATACTTAGTTAATTTTGTGTAACGAATACATTACTAAGTATAAATACTAAACTATCAAAAAATGGTTTATTTTCTCACAATTCCAATAAAATGTGTCAGGAAATTATAAATGGTCACAAAGTATGTATTTTACTATTATACATAAATTATATATTTTTTGAAATATTTTTATCGTATAAAACTAATAAAAATATAGCTTCACCAGTGGCGTAGTACGAGGGTGGGGACAACCCCCTCCCACATCCCGAAATATGATAAATAGAAAAAATTGAATTAAAAACATAATTTGTAAAATATTTCGTAGATATTATAGGTAGTATTATGATTTTAAATACAAATCACAGTATATTAATAATAACTAATAATTATGTTATTATATAACTTATAGGTACTAAGCATAAAGATATAAAGTGATATTATTTTAGAAAAAAAATCGAACAAACCCCCTCCCCCGGCCAAAAAATTTATTACTATGCCACTTGGCTTCACTCCTTGCCACCCTCAAGCACAGCGACCATGTTATTTAACATAGGTATTCGCACATTTTAACTGGGTATACGCACATTTTCTAACGCATAACCGCGGTCTCAATTTTTTTTTCTTTGGTATACACACTCCTTAAAATTTAGGAAGTAGGTATGCGGCGTATACCCGTGCATAACCACCACTACACCACTGTATATATATATATATATATATGAACAAAATTGTTGAAATATTAAAAAACAAATTTTATACGTGTAAATGCGCGTATTTAATAAAATAAATTATATTATACTGTTCATTAAGGTGTTTTCATTTTTCCTCAAATAGTTTACAATGCACATATTATATATATATATAGATTAGTTTTAAATTATTACAGTCATAATGAGATTGATCAAATAAGTATTAATGTCAATAATCAATCATATTAGTAATCCATAAATATCTAATGAAAATTTTATGAAAAATAGAAAAACAGAAAGGTATATTTTGGAAAATAATGTTCAAACATTTTACACCGTTTTATAGTTGATAGGTATCAAAAATATGTTCTTATCCGATTCCATAATATTATAAATATTTAGTAAAAACAATAAAATTACCAGAACATTTAATATGACTATAATTATTAAATTAATTTCCTAATTTTACAAAAATGTATTATGTACGTGATACGTGTCGATATACTGTATTGTAAATAATGTTAGGAATAATAATGAAATAAATCGCATTATTTATAATGCATAAAAAAATCTATAAAATTATTCAATTCAGAAAAACTGAAGAATAATAAGGTAGTTCATTATGTGTAATAAGTATATTTATTTATTATGTATTAGTAATAAGTATATATATATTTATTTATTATGAGTATATTTATCGAAAAACGTGATCAATCATCATAATATTTTGGTCTTTGGTTCGTCGATTAATCGTGTAAACAATTCCATAACGTATTATTATTATTATATATGCGTGTAAATTAGTAAAGCCAATACACAAGCATTGTTATATTCGTAAATGGTATATTAAAATATTAATTTTGAAGTAGAGAAAATCGTTAAAAATTGAAGACCCATTATTAATCGTTGTAAGTAGAAAAGCCGTGTTCGAAAATGACGTAGAAAATTCGAGAACATTCTGTACTACGCGTTATTATGGTAAAAGTAAACACACACACGGGACGACGGTGAAGGGGAGAGCCGCCGGCCGCCGCGGCGTTGCTAACGAAACGTGTCGAACCTTCTCGAACGTTCTCTCGACTATATATACGCGAGCGGCGCGCCGTCCGGCAACAGTTTGATATTCGAAGCGGTTACAGTAATACAGTGCGAATAACACGCATTATTCGAGAAATTATTGTGCGATTTTCTGTGCAATTTGCTATTGATTCAGTTCAGTTATTTTGGTTTTTTTTTCTAAAATCGTAGTCGAACGCGGTGTAATTTTCGTTGGTAATTTTCAAATATCGTGCGAGTGAAGAAGAACAATAATCGACGGAATGGTTGGAAAAACGGCGATCGGTATTGATCTGGGTACCACGTACTCTTGCGTGGGTATCTGGCAACACGGAAAAGTGGAGATAATCGCGAACGATCAAGGTAACAGGACGACGCCGAGTTACGTGGCGTTTACCGACACGGAACGGTTGATCGGAGATGCGGCGAAAAATCAGGTTGCCATGAACCCGGGGAATACGGTGTTCGACGCGAAACGTTTGATCGGCCGTCGTTTCGACGACGAGAAGACGCAAGCGGACATGAAACACTGGCCGTTCAAAGTGGTGAACGACTGTGGAAAACCGAAGATCCAAGTGGAATTCAAAGGAGAACGGAAAGTGTTCGCGCCGGAAGAGGTGAGTTCGATGGTACTGACGAAAATGAAGGAGACGGCTGAAGCGTATTTGGGGCGGAACGTGACTGACGCGGTGATCACGGTGCCGGCGTACTTCAACGATTCGCAGAGACAGGCGACCAAAGACGCGGGCGTCATAGCCGGTCTGAACGTGATGAGGATAATCAACGAACCGACAGCCGCGGCTTTGGCGTACGGCCTGGACAAGAACTTGAAAGGAGAGAGGAACGTGTTGATATTCGATCTGGGCGGCGGTACTTTCGACGTGTCGGTTCTGCAGATCGACGAGGGATCGATATTCGAAGTAAAGTCTACGGCGGGAGACACTCACTTGGGCGGCGAAGACTTCGACAACCGTCTGGTGTCTCATTTGGCTGAAGAGTTCAAGAGGAAATTCAAGAAGGACGTGCGGAGCAACGCTAGAGCGCTGAGACGGCTGAGGACTGCCGCGGAACGGGCGAAGAGAACGTTGTCGTCCAGTTCCGAGGCTACCATCGAGATCGACGCGCTGATGGAAGGTATCGATTTTTACACCCGAGTGTCTCGCGCCCGTTTCGAGGAACTGTGCGCCGACCTGTTCAGATCGACCCTGCAACCGGTGGAGAAGGCGTTGGCGGACGCCAAGTTGGACAAGGGAGCCATACACGACGTGGTGCTGGTGGGCGGCTCGACGAGGATTCCGAAGATCCAGAGTCTTCTGCAGAATTATTTCTGCGGTAAACCACTGAACCTGTCGATAAATCCGGACGAAGCGGTGGCGTACGGTGCTGCGGTACAAGCGGCCATTCTCAGCGGCGACACGAGTTCTGCCATTCAAGACGTGTTACTGGTGGACGTCACCCGCTGTCGCTCGGTATCGAGACCGCGGGCGGCGTCATGACCAAGATCGTGGAGCGGAACTGCACTATTCCGTGCAAACAAACCCAGACGTTCACCACGTACGCGGACAACCAGCCGGCCGTCACTATCCAGGTGTTCGAAGGAGAAAGGGCGATGACCAAGGACAACAATCTGTTGGGAACGTTCGACTTGACCGGCATACCCCCGGCGCCCAGAGGCGTACCCAAGATCGACGTGACATTCGATCTGGACGCCAACGGTATTTTAAACGTGTCGGCCAAGGACAACAGCTCCGGTCGCTCAAAGAACATCGTGATCAAGAACGACAAGGGACGGCTGTCCCAAGCCGAAATCGACCGTATGCTGAGCGAGGCAGAACGGTACAAAGAGGAGGACGAACAACAGAAAGTCAGAATCGCGGCCAAGAACCAGCTGGAGAGCTACGTGTTCAGCGTGAAACAAGCTTTGGACGAAGCCGGTGACAAGTTGACCGAATCCGAGAAGAACTCGTGCAGACGGGAATGTGACGCGGTCATCCAGTGGTTGGACAACAATAGTTTGGCGGACAAAGAAGAGTACGAGTTCAAACTAAAGGAAATCCAGAAGAGCTGTTCGGCCCTCATGATGAAGTTGCACGGTGCAGGACAAGGCGGAGGTGCCGAGATGCCGCAAGGAGGTCACGGTTTCCCTGGAGCACACGGTAACGCCGGACCGCATTCTCGAGGACCTACCGTCGAAGAAGTCGATTAATTTGAACAATGATCTTTTTACTTTTTACATGACTATTTTTTTTGTCATTCACTTTTTTTAAATTGTAGTAATGTATTTATTTATTATTTATTTTTGTAATTCTTTTCGTAGACTGATTTTTCTAATATTTTGTGTTTTTATAATTTATTTGTATATGTACGAGTATATGCAAGTGTTTTAAATGTATTTATGTTTATGTACATAATTTAATTTGTGTTCCTTTATTATTAGGTCTTATTTTATTTTCGCAAAAATAAAGATTATTATTACTCATGTAAAAATTGTTTTGGTTTATTCCGTTGTTCTTTCCTACACTATATGATTAATATGTTCACAGTTTTACAATAGGTATAACATGGATATCGTAATTTATAACAATATCTCGTACAATTTGTTTATAAAGGTGATAAATGAAATTATAAATAAAGTTCCTGAATTACATATTATTAAATCGTAGGAATGAAAATAATGTACAAAATACTATCCGTATTCCGTTTTATGTTTTAAGCTCAACGATAAATACATACGTATAGTAGTTGGGTGATAAAATAAATAAAAATGCTTGTCGCCCATCCACTAAAAAATGTGGCCACTAGTATTTAAATTTAAAATTTATTGTTCGTGTGTTCTAATCAATTTATTTTTGTACATTTTAATGGAAATATTTTTATCGTACAGAATTTAAAAATGCATCCGACAGTTTTCGCAGTATCGTTCGATATAATATCGTTCATGTGTGAACCACTCCATTTATTTCCATGTTTTTAAAAATATCGTTCGTGTGTACCGGCCCTTAAGAGTTTTGTTGTTATTATTATGAATTTGAAGTGGCAATGATAAATCGTTGCATTCAATGAAACGATTCTGAGTGGAGCTTCACGGCGTAATACGCACATTGTCGGAAAATATAAAGTGTTTATAAAAAAAATTGTGACTATTAGGATTGTCAAGATTTTCAGTCCCTTTCAGTAGCGGTTTTGGCCGAACTTCAAGGGGTAGGGGGGGGCGATTTTTTTTTTGGCCGAATACGGACGAAAAAATAAAAGTATGAAAGTAAATAATTTACAGTATTTTCAATTATTGTACTGATCACATTGCATCCGATAAATTCAGCCGTACCCAGCCGATGCCGGATGAAAACCACTGATATAAAATAAAAGTATTTTATATCTGTGACGAAAACAAAATATTTGGTTTTTTCTGGCCGAATAGTAATTATAATTTCTAGATTAAATAATTTTGGTGAATTCAGTCGAAATTCGGGTGTAGTCTGACCATTTCCATCGGCCGAATTTTTTCTCCGATATAATGGTCCAATAATTCGGCAGATGTTGTCCGAAAAATATTCGGCCGATGTCGTTCATTTATTCAGTTTCAATAATTTATTTACTTGGCGAGGAATTACTTACTTCATAGTTCATTATACTTATACGACACGAAATAATATGAATAAAATAATTCATTAGGCATAAGTTTTAGACATAAGGCATAAGGCCTTTATTATTAATTAAAAATATTAAAGTGGATATTTCTATACTTGTCAAAATAATTCCTCGCCAGGTAAATAAATTATTGAAACAAAATAAATTATTTAAATTCAATTTACTTTGCATTTATTCATGATATCACATCTTTATAGTGCTTAAACATCTTATAAACGACAGTTATTTAGTTGTTGTGTGAAGTGAAGGATCTATTGGTTCTACAATGATGGTTTTTTCTTCTATTTATTTTTTAATTTGGCCAATTTTTTACACGGAGTTTTATGAAGTGTTTTTTTGTGATATCACCAATTTTTTTCACCAATACCTCAGTACATTTGTATTAGTTTTGCCTCTCAAGGATTATAATATAAACATCTTTACCACCACGAGGCCATCTTTTTTTATTAGAAGTAAGGTCATTACATCTAAACCAAAGATTTGATTTTTTTATTAAACTTGTGTAATGACCCTGGTCAGTGGCGGATCCAGGGGGGCGATTGCCCCCCCGTTCGCTAAAAAAAACCACTTGATGTCTGCTTGTATCTGGAGTCCATGTCTAAATTTATATGGTTGTATAGTCTTGTCAAGTTCCGGTTGGAAAATTACTAACCTGCATTTACTTTAGCGCAGTTTAAATTACTGGATTCCCCGCTAAACCCGTAGAAAGAATAAAAATCATAAGAAATTTCTTATTTTCTTTATTCTTTCTCATTACCACTGTCTTGTTCTGTGGTCTTACTGTTATAAACTTTAGGTAACCATTGTGTACAACCCAGGTAAGTGTAGAAACCCTTCATTGACTGTATGTAGATATAATCATGATTACGAATGTTCGTTTATGAATAATTTTTTAAAATCGTGTTTTGATTTATTTGGTTTACAATAATCATTTCTTTTAATATTACTGGACATAAAGTATTTAGGTTAGATTAAGTCTACACGAATGGTCTAAAATAGTGATGTTATAATTAAGAAATGATTAATAGAACCAAGTTTTGGTGTTATTTAAAACGTAATTTAATATAGGTATTTTAAAATCGCCCCTCCCCCTCCCCCCCGTTATTTTGTTCTGGATCCGCCCCTGGAAAATACATAACATACATTATGTATTATCTATGGTGTGTATACGCAACCGCGATAATACCGTGGCCAAAAGCAAAGGGACTGTTATTGCGAGGCGGCGACGGCCAGAGCAACGTCTTATACTGGCCGTTACCTGCGGCCCTGGTACGCGGCTTCTCATTGCGCACAACAGCTGTGTGGTCGACGCCGCGGCCGTCGTGCGTCGGCCACCACGATACATCACTACCACTACAAAACCAAGCACTGACTCATCGAACCCTGGTGCCACGTTTCGCCTACAGTATTATACGGTTGAAAAACGCCATTTTCGAAATGATTTCCTAATTTTTAATGTAAAATGTGTAAATTCATAATGTGTGTATACAATTATATAGAAAAAAACCGCGATAATTGACATTTTACTCATTCTGTTTTTTCGTTATGGTATTATACTTACTTACTATTAATTAAAAGTACTCGTATGTCTATTTGAAATAATAACGTCACATTCCACACTGATAAGTATAATTTTGACACACATTGGTGTGCCGTGAGGCAGTGGCGCCCAAAGGGGGGGATCAAAGTGGTTCAGTTGAATCAGGTAAATTAAGGGGGTGGTGCCTTCCTCGTGATTTGTGTTTCCTAAATAATGATTTTTTATACGTCATATAATTTGAATATTATCAAATTATAATAGATAGTAATTAATTTATTCAAAATAAATAAGGATTGAATGTTGAAAACGTGGGTGGGTGAGTGGTGTTTTTTAACTATTTGAACCACATATTTCAAAAGAGATGGGTGCCACTGCCGTGAGGCATCCACAAGTGTGCCGGGAAATGTCATGTTTTTTTTTTTTTATTGAGAAAAAAAGAGCTTTGGACAATCGGCATTGTGGCTCAACATTACCATTACTGACTTGTATTTAAAACTTCTACTTAGTTTTATTTAAAATTTACTCGAAAATAAATTTAAGAAAATTTACGAAAAACACGCGGTAAAATAGGAAGAGGAAGGCCTAAGAAAAGTTGGTTGCAAAATCTGGCAGAGTGATGGTTCTGGTGCCAGGGACTTATTCAAAGCTGCCAAAAACCGACATCACATAACCATGACGATTTCCAACCCTCGATAAAAAAGGAGCACTAAAGAAGAAGAATACTATTACGATTTACGAATATAACAATGCGTATGTATAACTTTGAAAATATACACACATATTAATAAATGTATCTGTCTGGAATTACTTACATTTTACATAATAATAAATTGATGCCCCAAAAATCAAAAGATGATAGAAATTATTTTCTATAGTGTACACTTTACAGAAAATTAACTTTTACTTTCTGAATTAAATAATACTAAATTTTTTAAATTTATTTTAGATTCTGACCGAAGCAAAAAATACCTGTATATTGGTTTTACAATGATGTGCTTTTTTATGTTTGTACCAAAAAATTCTACCAGAAGGAGTGCTCTGATCTTTAGTCATATCTTGTTTCCAGTAACAAATTGCTTCTAGCTGGTACATTAGAGAGACCATTTTTTGATTTTCTCAAAAATTCCTAAAAGACAAAATCAAAAACTACCGAAAAATTACATAAAAACGATAAAATCGCGATTTCATCGAAATCTATCATTATTTTTATAATTTTAAAAATGATGGTTAAAGAAACTTGAAATATACATCAAATATGAAACTATATATTATTACATAAGGAAAAAAAAATTTCAAAAAATTTCTTTCAATTTTGGGCCATTTATAGCATTTATAGATTTTAAGGTATTTAATTCATAAATGAGGTAATTATTAGTAATCCATAAATATCTAATGAAAATTTTATGAAAAACAGAAAAAAGGTACCTATATTTTGGAAAATAATGTTCAAATATTTTACACCGTTTTATAGTTGGTAGGTATCAAAAATATGTTCTTATACGATTCCATAATATTATAAATATTTAGTAAAAACAATAAAATTCCCTGAACATTTAATATCAAATATGACTATAATTATTAATTTCCTAATTTTACAAAAAATTTTATGTACGTGACACGTGTCGATATATTGTAAAGGGATTTTAGGAATAATAATGAAATCAATCGCATTATTTATAATGTATAAAAAAATCTATAAAATTATTCAGTTCAGAAAAATTGAAGAAGGTAGTTAATTATGTGTAATAAGTATATTTATTTACTATGTATTAGTAATTAGTATTTATATATATTTATTTATTATGAGTATATTTATCGAAAAACGTGATCAACCATCATAATATTTTGGTCTTTGGTTCGTCGATTAATCGTGTAAACAATTCCATAACGTATTATTATTATTATATATGCGTGTAAATTAGTAAAGCCAATACACAAGCATTGTTATATTCGTAAATGGTATATTAAAAATATTAATTTTTGAAGTAGAGAAAAAACGTTAAAAAAATTGAAGACCCATTATTAATCGTTGTAAGTAGAAAAGCCGTGTTCGAAAATGACGTAGAAAATTCGAGAACATTCTGTGCTACGCGTTATTATGGTAAAAGTAAACACACACACGGGACGACGGTGAAGGGGAGAGCCGCCGGCCGCCGCGGCGTTGCTAACGAAACGTGTCGAACCTTCACGAACGTTCTCTCGACTATATATACGCGAGCGGCGCGCCGTCCGGCAACAGTTTGATATTCGAAGCGGTTACAGTAATACAGTGCGAATAACACGCATTATTCGAGAAATTGTGCGATTTTCTGTGCAATTTGCTATTGATTCAGTTCAGTTATTTTGGTTTTTTTTTCTAAAATCGTAGTCGAACGCGGTATAATTTTCGTTGGTAATTTTCAAATATCGTGCGAGTGAAGAAGAACAATAATCGACGGAATGGTTGGAAAAACGGCGATCGGTATTGATCTGGGTACCACGTACTCTTGCGTGGGTATCTGGCAACACGGAAAAGTGGAGATAATCGCGAACGATCAAGGTAACAGGACGACGCCGAGTTACGTGGCGTTTACCGACACGGAACGGTTGATCGGAGATGCGGCGAAAAATCAGGTTGCCATGAACCCGGGGAATACGGTGTTCGACGCGAAACGTTTGATCGGCCGTCGTTTCGACGACGAGAAGACGCAAGCGGACATGAAACACTGGCCGTTCAAAGTGGTGAACGACTGTGGAAAACCGAAGATCCAAGTGGAATTCAAAGGAGAACGGAAAGTGTTCGCGCCGGAAGAGGTGAGTTCGATGGTACTGACGAAAATGAAGGAGACGGCTGAAGCGTATTTGGGGCGGAACGTGACTGACGCGGTGATCACGGTGCCGGCGTACTTCAACGATTCGCAGAGACAGGCGACCAAAGACGCGGGCGTCATAGCCGGTCTGAACGTGATGAGGATAATCAACGAACCGACAGCCGCGGCTTTGGCGTACGGCCTGGACAAGAACTTGAAAGGAGAGAGGAACGTGTTGATATTCGATCTGGGCGGCGGTACTTTCGACGTGTCGGTTCTGCAGATCGACGAGGGATCGATATTCGAAGTAAAGTCTACGGCGGGAGACACTCACTTGGGCGGCGAAGACTTCGACAACCGTCTGGTGTCTCATTTGGCTGAAGAGTTCAAGAGGAAATTCAAGAAGGACGTGCGGAGCAACGCTAGAGCGCTGAGACGGCTGAGGACTGCCGCGGAACGGGCGAAGAGAACGTTGTCGTCCAGTTCCGAGGCTACCATCGAGATCGACGCGCTGATGGAAGGTATCGATTTTTACACCCGAGTGTCTCGCGCCCGTTTCGAGGAACTGTGCGCCGACCTGTTCAGATCGACCCTGCAACCGGTGGAGAAGGCGTTGGCGGACGCCAAGTTGGACAAGGGAGCCATACACGACGTGGTGCTGGTGGGCGGCTCGACGAGGATTCCGAAGATCCAGAGTCTTCTGCAAAATTATTTCTGCGGTAAACCACTGAACCTGTCGATAAATCCGGACGAAGCGGTGGCGTACGGTGCTGCGGTACAAGCGGCCATTCTCAGCGGCGACACGAGTTCTGCCATTCAAGACGTGTTACTGGTGGACGTCACCCCGCTGTCGCTCGGTATCGAGACCGCGGGCGGCGTCATGACCAAGATCGTGGAGCGGAACTGCACTATTCCGTGCAAACAAACCCAGACGTTCACCACGTACGCGGACAACCAGCCGGCCGTCACTATCCAGGTGTTCGAAGGAGAAAGGGCGATGACCAAGGACAACAATCTGTTGGGAACGTTCGACTTGACCGGCATACCCCCGGCGCCCAGAGGCGTACCCAAGATCGACGTGACATTCGATCTGGACGCCAACGGTATTTTAAACGTGTCGGCCAAGGACAACAGTTCCGGTCGCTCGAAGAACATCGTGATCAAGAACGACAAGGGCCGGCTGTCCCAAGCCGAAATCGACCGTATGCTGAGCGAGGCAGAACGGTACAAAGAGGAGGACGAACAACAGAAAGTCAGAATCGCGGCCAAGAACCAGTTGGAGAGCTACGTGTTCAGCGTGAAACAAGCTTTGGACGAAGCCGGTGACAAGTTGACCGAATCCGAGAAGAACTCGTGCAGACGGGAATGTGACGCGGTCATCCAGTGGTTGGACAACAATAGTTTGGCGGACAAAGAAGAGTACGAGTTCAAACTAAAGGAAATCCAGAAGAGCTGTTCGGCCCTCATGATGAAGTTGCACGGTGCAGGACAAGGCGGAGGTGCCGAGATGCCGCAAGGAGGTCACGGTTTCCCTGGAGCACACGGTAGCGCCGGACCGCATTCTCGAGGACCTACCGTGGAGGAAGTCGATTAATTCGAACAATGATCTCGTATTTTTCACTTTTGTTTTATTTCTAAATATTTGTTCAATACTTTGCTTTTAATATTATTTGTATCTTGCGTTATTTATGTATGTGTTTTAAATGTATTATTTATGTATATGTACATAATTTAATTTGTGTTCCTTTATTATTAGGTCTTATTTTATTTTCGCAAAAATAAAGATTATTATTACTCATGTAAAAATCGTTGTGATTTATTTCGTTGTTCTTTCCTACACTATATGATGAATATGTTTACAGTTTTACTATAGGTATAACATGGGTATCATAATTCATAATAATACCTCGTACAATTTGTTTATAAAGGTGATAAATGAAATTATAAATTAAGTTTCTAAATTACATATTATTATATCGCAGGAATGAAAATAATGTACAAAATACTATCCGTATTCCGTTTTATGTTAAGTTTAACGATAAATACATACGTATGTATAGTAGTTGGGTGATAAAATGAATAAAAATGCTTGTCACCCATCCACTGAAAAATGTAGCACTAGTATTTAAATTTAAAATATGCAATGATCATTACATATACCTAAATCAAATTCCAAATAAAATAACTACAGTATAAGTTTAAAAAATATTGTTGTTTGGGATTATTCTCTATAGCAACTGAATACGTATGACAGAATTTCATTCGATTTATTATTTTGTTTATAAAACTATATATGTACGAGTATTATAAAAATTAAAAAATCTTAAATGCCAAATATTTTCGTAACAAACCTTCATATCGAATGTATAATTTGGAAGTGAAACTTTTCGAAACTTAGAATTTAATACTGTTGACAATATATTCGTAATATGACATATCAAAAATTTAGTGCCTTTATAATTTGTAGGCTTCTAGCCTGAGGAGCCGTTAATATGGTTAAGTGGATAGGAATCTATACTGATTACTACTACTACTACTGCTAATAATAGTAATAATAATAATAATATTGCAAAAAAGTTTTTGTATAAATATATAATAAAAGCGAATGAGTATAATAAAATAATATTTAGAAATGTATTAAATCTGTTTATTTATTAATTACGAGTATAAATATAAAGTTTTTTTTATATTTTTGTTTTTAATTTTAACAATAACTAACAAGTATAAACGTACAGTCAAATTTTGAAATATAATAATAATGTAGTATTTTAATATGCACTAATAGTATATAGTACTATCGGCTATTGTAATACATTAACGTAGGTACTTCACTTTAATACTTATATGTTCTACACTATTATGGGCTTGGTACATTTCTCCGGTATTTTTATATCGATTTATCACGTGGTAAATGGTGATCACTACCGAAATGCATTTTTAAGCACATAATTTAACAACATGTAAGTTACCTAATAAAAATAAAAATTGAACGAAATATTTTATATTTACATTTAATTACAAACTTATTTATTTTTTTACTTTAATACAACATATACCTAGTATTATAATATATGTATGTTAAAAAGCCAAAGAGTATAATGAATTTGAAAATTAATATTATAAAATTATATCAATGAATAAATCATAAATAAATTTTTCTTACATAAAAATAAATTATTAACTTATTTTACTAAAATATAGTAACATAATATTATATTTTAACTTTAAAAAAAAAAAAAAAAAAATGTTAATAAATCACAATACGCGTTTAAAGTAATTTTTTTCATTTGCAATTTACAAATACATGCCATTAATTAAAAAGTCTGCGTCGTGAGCGTAGGACTGTTTTCCTCCTTTTCTATAGCGATTACGCACCACCCGTAACCGGCAGCCAATCACAATTATCATTATACTCGTGGCTATAATACCTATAAAAATTTTAAAAATCTATAATAATATTACTTGTATTTTTTACTCAATATGATTGATAGTTTTACTGTAAAATTTATTTAAATGTATTGAATTTTATAACAAGAATATTATACACATAGGCGTGCGCAGACCTTTGTGGCAGGGTTGGCGTGGGCCAAGCCAATGTTGAATTAGGATCAAGGGCGGATTCGAGGGAGGAAGAAAGCATTAGTCTCCCATGACTCATGAGTCCTAATCATAAAATTTAAATGAGCAATATGTATTTTGGAGGTTAGGAGATAAAAATGATTATTATAATTAATATTCCAAATAGATGTATATATTATATTTATTATATAACAATTAAGCCGTGCGATCGCGGGCGAGTTAAAAAAAATTACCGGATAAAACGTTAAAAAGAAGTCGTGGAAGAAACAAAAAACGGAAAATTGAAAATCCGTATATTATCAGTAAAGGGCGAATTTTAAGGTTATGTAAACAATCATTTTGAAAATGTGAAAACCGTCCTTCAACGTTTTACACGTGAAATGCACACATGTTCAACATCATAAATCAAGGAAATTTCGATTTCCGTTTTAACTTTCCTGTTAAACAGCAATTACTTTCCTCCATCTATGTTAATTGTTAAGGATAATTATAATGTAAATATAACATCGTTCTATAAGATAATTTGAGTTTTGAGAAAATTGTAAACAGACGCGATTATAAATAAAGTACGGTTCGGCTCGCAGGGGGGCCACGGCCCACCCCGTGCGCACGCCTATGATTATACATGTTTATTAAAAACAATATATTTACAATACAATACAATTATACAATTTATACCTATATAAATATAGGTATAAATTGATTAGGTACAGTCATACCAAACACGAGAGAAATGAATGCTCCATTTGGCATTATTGCATATCCGTCGTCACTACTTTCAAAATATGCTTCATGAATAACTAAGTCCTGCGTTAATGGTTGTTCCAATTTTCGATGAGAGTTAGAATCTAAAAATGTTATCATAAAAATAAGTTCGAAGTTTGGATTAAGTCTAGTTTAAAATTTAACCCGTAGTAGTAGGTGCAGTTGGTTGAGTAGAGGTTTTGTTGATTTTAGCCTTTTGAATTACTGGTTTTTCGGTTATTAAGGTTTCAGATGTTTTGCCTTCTAATTGAATTGGCCTCTGATAATCGTGACCCTAAAATTACAAGAAAAAAAAATCATATAGTGGTTTATGTTATATGTGTGAGATGACCACGCCTTTAATAATTAATATGAATATATTTCTTAACTCACAGGTTGAGAATTGCTATTCAACTGTTCAGTTTTAGATCTAGGATCTTCGTAATAATAATCTGGATTATTTTGATTCTGATAAACAGTTTTACCGCCTAAATTTGAAAAATTGTATTTATTAAATAATGCAAATTGTTCTTATTAGACACAATTTACCCATGTTAAAGTGGTGGAATTCGTGGTTCATATTATTCATATGATTGTAGTTCTGATCAATAGACATTGCAGGTTCCATATTATTGTATGCTCTATTTGGTACACTAAAATAGATTTTAAAAGTATATAGTATATAAGTAAGTATATTTATAAGCAGGGCTCGGGACATTATGCATTTGCATATTTGTTCGGCGAATAGGTAGAAGAAATCGGATTCAATACATATTTGTTTCACGATATAAGGGTTTCAAATTTAAAAAATTTTATTGCATATTTTTGCATAGTTTAGGTTTTTTTACATGCATATGGTTTACATATATTGTTTTATTGCATATTTTTAATTTTTCTAATTAATTAATAAGAAAAATAATTTTTTTATAAATTAGGTGAAATTTTTATTTTTTACGTGTTATAAAAATATTATTTAGAAAAAAATATATATACCTATCTTGTTTATTCTAAATTTATTTTATCTATTTTATTTTTAAAAAAATTTATTTTCTGTTTCTTTACTATTACCTTTTGGTTATTTTCAAATTGAAAATTTCAATTTTAAATTTAACTAAAAAAAAATATATATATATATATATATTGCTGCATATTTTACTGTATATATTATCGATAGTGCATATTTAATTTCATATTTATACTTTTTTAAGTGTATATTTAAATACATATTTTGAGGTTTTTTAACGCATTAAGTCCCGAGCCCTGTTTATACACAAAGTATATAGTCTATTTAAATGTAATGGGCGTGAGAAGCAATGTTATTAATATCTAAAACATCAAAATATATAAAATATAAATAGGTGCATAAATATTATTACAAACATTAATGCATTGAATAAAAATGTATCTGATCGTTTTCCAGTTGTTATGAAACTCAATAATCGGCTAAATCATAACATTTATACTTATATGTAGCAATCTAGTTTCGGGGAAGTGTACTGATACCATTTATATGTTTATATAGGTACACGGTGTACCTATACAATTTTCTTTAAAGATAGATGTGCACCAAAATTGTACTTTTATTATTTTCATTATTTTATTTTATCTTACTTATTTTGTAATACATTATTTTGCTGCCTATTATAGTCTGGTAAAATTCCTCCATTGACATGAGTGAATATTCGATTACCTCCTAGAAATAAATTTAAACATTTATATATTATCAGAAATAATCGAAGTGCATTGCACTTACCATAATTTTGGTGTGCTATGCCAACATCTTGACCTGTCCATTTAAGTCCTTCGCCTTCCCTACCATACTGAGAAGATACAAAATTATCACCATAAGAAGGGTTATCTCCTTTTCCGTTATTGTTATAGTTAATATTAGAACCTAAAATATTTATTACCATATCAATTTCAAAGTATGATTATTTAAAAATAGATATTTCGTATTTATATTGATGGCTAACTAAATATCGGCTGTTGGTTCTTCCACTGGTACTGTTGCATCGGTTGATTTACTTGTTGTCCGCTCGAATCTATTGGCTTATTCGAAAATGTCTGTACGTAATTATTTCCTTGTAATCCATAGTTTGCATTTTTCATTAGCACTTGTTTACCTGTTAAGAATATAGTAGGTATGTATAATAATATGTATATATTTTTTATGTTAAACCTCAAACCATTATACTCAAAAGTAAGAATTTATTTATTTTACTTGGAGTTGTTGGGCAAGCTAGTTCTAGGGCTTCATCACTACCATCGCTACATTGAGGTATTCCATCACAGGCATTGTAGATTGCAATACACTCACCGGATGTTTTGCATTCAAATTGATATCTACTACAACGAGTTTCTTAAAAATATCGAAAAAAAAATTATTTATTTATTTTTAATTATTATTATATAAATAATAATAGTTAAGATTCAATTTTACTTTCAAGGTGTTTGGTCAATGGAACGGTTATTTCTGTTTCTTTATTTATAGCTGGAATCGGTATAAAAGTCGACAGAGGTGTTGTCAATGTAGTATATCTCCTATAAATAATATTAGTTTATTATTTAGATGTACCATTGAATAAATTGGATTTCATTTAATCAATGGATATACAAACTACGGGGTAATAATTTATAATTTATACATACTTAAGTTGAGTGAGTTCGTTTTCATGCTCATTTTGTGTGAGTTTAATCTGGTTTTCTAATTCTGCTGCAGGCCTGGATGCCAATACTGCACTGCTATAATTCTTATGGTAGGTAAATTTGCATTTAAAATCGTCCGATGGTCCGCATTCAAACAGATAACAAGTTCTTGGTGACTATTAACAAAACATTTATTATATTACATTTATAATTTCCAATTTTCTATTATGTTTTGGTAATTATAATATATTATATTAAATATATATAAATATATTTATGTATCAACTATATCTATAAAGGTGCTGACTACCTATTTATTGTGTACCGCAGAGGCGTAAATTGGCCTTAATTTTTGGTGATGCAGAGTAATATTCTAATTCTAATCTACAAAATACAAATATTTTCTTTATAGCACTGATTTATATACAGTTTTTTCCTCTACAAATTTTTTTTTTATAAAAATCATAGATAAATATTGAACTATTATAAATGTAAAAACTTTATTATAATAACATTAAAAAAAACAATTCGCAATTTCTTATTTTAAATTAAGTCGACGTCCTCTTTCAGAACATGCAGCATCAAATTCATTAATTACTTGGTCGAAATTAATGCTATATATAACGATTACAATATTGGTAATATTACCATATAATGAAATAATTAATTAATTTTTGGTCATTTTAGTGTTGAAGAATTTTTACCAAATTCAAAGGAAACTGATTAAAAATCAGAGGAAACTAAAATGTCATTTAGATAAAGGTCTAACCACCTTTAACTTTTCTACTAGTTATAAAATCGTGTATATACGGTATATATTAAGTTGAATTCTCGTGAAAATTTGAAAAAGATGTCAAAAATAATATACCTACTTATATCAATATCGTCCTCACTTATATAATCATAATGAGAAAATGAGTAAACAAATCATCTTGTTTTCCTTTCAATTTGAAAACGTATAAGTACCAAATAACAATATATACAAGTAATTGTCGAAAATAAGGTGCTAAAAGAAATACTGAACAGATTTACTGAAGACCCTCGAAAGTTGGTATTGATATAAGTAATAATAAATCACAAAGTACCGAATAATTGTACGCAGAAATGTATTTGATTATTTAAGCTTATTGTTAAAAATAATTAAATTTTTTAAAATTATAATACTTATACATTAATTTATAAAATGGAATAAAAACTCATTCATTTCACTATCCATACATGTAAAATTTATATTTGTGCTATCTTAGAAAACAATTTTGCCCCCCCCTCCCTGCTTCTTACTGAAAAAAAAGGACGAGGAGAATATATATATATATATATATATATATACATACAAATATTGTATTCCTTTTTGAAAGAGTTAAAAACCGCCACTATATATGTGTAATGTGTATATATAAATAAATATTATTTATTTCATAAATAAACTGTGGATACGACTAGTTTATATACACTAGATACCGCAGTATTTAATACTTTTTAGAGTCAATAAACAATCTACCTATATATATTTATTCAGTATACATATTATACACTATATAATTGTTCGTTTAAAAAATATTTCTTATGTGTCAATATTCAAGTTAAACTACGTGGTTAGGTTTGAACACATTTACTTTATTTAATGTGGCCATGTTGGATTATTGAATCCATTGTTTAAATATTTTAATATTATATTAATATAATAATACATATATAATATACATGTATTAACCATACTAATAAATGTTATGAAACATGATTTATCTTAAGTAATTTAAAACAAAATGATATATTTTATTTAGAAATGAACAATATAATATATTTGCCTATATTTCTTACGTCTTTATTAAAATTGGATTAAATCTCAGAAATTATGTTTAAAACAAATTTTATTTGTTTCGATTTACTGTTCGTTTTTTTTTTTTAAATACGAACTAACGATAGTATTGTTTTTACTGAACGTTGATTTAATTTTGTGATTTGTTTTAGGTCTATCTGAAGAAGGATACGACATCAATGTGTTACGTCATCAAGAAATGAAATCGTATAACGGCCGGGAAAATGCCAGTTGTTTGGTATTTTTTTACCGTACATTGTGTAACCACAAGCTGCGCATGTGCTGTTTAATAATACAAATTACAGACAATTGAAATATTCATCTGAAAATCGTTTTACTCTGGGAAAAAAACCCTGTACAAAAAAAAACAACCGAAATATGTTTAAAAAAAACTTAATTATGTTCACATAGAATAAATGCATAGGCATAACTAGCACTAAATTTTAGGAGGGGCTAAAAATTAATAAGTAAAAAAAAAGTGCTCACTTTCAGAAATTTTGCCGATTGACGCCAAAATTACCCAAATAAGCAAAAAAGAAAAAAAGGTCATCAACTTTCAATTACCCACAATAACTAGACTAGGAATATTAGAAAAATATAAATAAATATATAGAAATATATAGAAAATACTGTACATTTTTAATGTAGTCAGGTTGCCTTTTGGGGGGTTAAATTGGTGACTGGAGGGCTAAGCCCCCTGTACCCCTATTCTGTAACTCGATAAGACCTGTTAACGACAACTTTCGGTTCGTTAAGCTATCGAAACGATTTATAAATTCCCAGAAAATTGTCGTTAGCTATCGATTTCTTATAATTTTTGGTGGACATACACTTTGTAAGATCACGATGTCAACAACAAAATTCGATACATTTTTAAAATTTCAATAAGAAGTTCTTATCGAATTAATTCGTTAACACGTTATCGAGTTACAGAATAGCCCCACTGCCCCCCTAGTTACGCCTATGAATAAATGAAAATTTTATCTGAGCGATAGTAGAGTTAATTTTTTGGTAACATAAATACCTACTTTTTACGTAATTTTCTTAAAAAAAAATAATACTTAAAATTCTTAATTTATTTTGTTAAAAAAAAATGGCTAATATCACATACACATTATAAGATTGTTTAGTTGTTATCAATTTCAGGAAAATAAAATATTCGTTCATTATATAATATAATATATTTTTAATTATAGCGATCTGCAGGATTCTGTCTCGTGCGAGACGATTTTCTTGGCGAATAAATAAATGACGATTCCTGATATTTTATACGATTCTATTACACATTAGTATTATATTATACTGCAATGTATTTTATAATATAATTGGTATATGGCAGTGCGTACAGTGGCGTGTTAAATTCATTTTAAGGTTTGGGCCACATTTTACAATTATACCTACCCACCCTACTTGCCGGTGTTAGGTTTTGCGGGGCCCGGGGCAAATCATTTTGGAAGGAGCCCCAATTTATAAAATATTGAGTGAAAACATTACACATTTCTAAAGTTAAATTTTTTTAACATGACTTTAAAAATGTAATAATAATAGCAATATAATATGTACAAGAGAACTATAAGTGTCTAATACTTACATTTAGAAGGAAATATAGCACGGTTTTTCATTTGATTACCGATTTTTAATTATTTGACATAAAAACCACTTTTTAAACAACTGATTTGTTATCTTGAACTTCAAGGACAGAACCTTGTCACCAAAATGTATGTAAAAGACAAAAGTAATTTCTTCATACCTACTTATACTAAGATTTTTCAAACATTACGGGTAGTTCATCAATACTTACGTAATATATTTCAAATATTATATTCTATGTAATTATCAATTATTATTAAATTTTGTATCATAAACTATTAATAGTAGGTAAATCTAAATTTGTAATTTATGACTTCAGAAGAGGCTTTTAAATATTGTTTCATTATAACATAATTATTTATATTGGGCGCAGTGCCCTGAAAGCGCGGGGCCCGGGGCGCGTGCTCTGCCCTTGCGCCGGCCCTGCACTCTATTCGCACGCCTATTCGCACCTTTGATTCAATTTGTCTTATAATTTTCTAGTTTTAAAATTTTTTAAAATAAATTTAATAAGTTTTACATTAAAAAAACAGCTTTTGCTATAGAGTCGCTCGAAAATCGTACATGTATAAGAAATATTTCAACTGAAAATGCAGAAATTGGAAAATTGCACGATCATACGGATTTATTAACTCGACGAATATTTGTACTGTAGAGTGTATCTATAAAGCTTTTTTTTTAATCACTAGAAGTGTTATTGTTTGATAGTAGATCAGCTTCGTGTTGGATTTTTTACTTCTTAGATAGATAGATCTTCTTCATTCAATAATGCATGTAATCATTTCAGGACGATATCCAGATCGAAGTTTGTTGATAAAACTCGAATCAATAATGTTTAATATTGTAATTGCTCGTTTTGATCTATTTATTCAAGAATCCGACATTTTATGTAACCAAATGCGTCGTTTGGTGCACGCGATAATTTTCGGTCTATACGCTCTATATAATAAATGCGTCAATATAATCTTTCAGAATTAGTCGAGAACCCTTAAAACGTATATACCTATACCTACGACTATGATGTAGATGCGTTTTATTTATTTACGATTTAATTTAATAATAATAATTACAGGAAACCCGCGGTACCATTTACTATTCGTGTCTCATGATTAGTGCGGTATCCTCTTTGGATATCCGCAACCAGACTCTTTGGGGCCGTGGCCCCCGAAACGTACTATCGACACGCGCCTATACTGCGGCATTGTCGCGTACCCTATTATAGTGGGTACGCTATATTATTTTTCTAAACCGAACGCTGGCCAATATAAATTTATATACCTAAATCCAAATATACGTGACGTTATATAGTAATGCATGGGTCACTGCAATGCTGGATTTCGAGAAAGACCGAAGAACTAAGAAGGTCGAGGGTTTTCGAAAGGAAAATATTAAGACGAATGTACGGACCGTACCTTGACCCATAAACGGCGGAGTGGCGAAACGTACGTAACGCGGAACTAGGACAGGTATTTTCAACAATTATAGTAAACGAAATTAAAAGAAAAAGAAAATCTGTAGTGGACGGGACGTGTACGGTGGAGAAAGCAAGACAGTATGGTGAAGATAGCGTTACGGCGGAGAACCCAAAAAGGAAAAATCCATCTGTGACCGGCCTGCACGTTTGCGACGGAAAGATTGTATATAAAGAGTATACGATGTAGCGGATTTTCATGCGAATACAGATTGGCAGAGAACCGTGACCGGAAGGAGGAAACTTTGTTCGGATGCGTTTGGTCTAAAAATGCCGTAACAAAAAAAAAATATATATACACGAGTATAATTTATATAACTCAATTAACTATTTATCAGTGGCGTAATTAGAAATTTGTTCTGGGGATGACTTTTTCCCTCGTTTTTCATTACAGTGCAATGAGAAACTTCACACACACCCTTCATACTATAAATTTTCTTGTTACGTACATACTATACTACAAATCAGTAAAAAAAAGAAAAAAAAATTTACTTGTAATCTAACTAAGTTAATATTATTCAAGTATTTAAATCAAAATACACAATAGAAATATTTGATTACTACTCGTATATATTTACTTATTATTTTTAACTGGTAAATTATAAAATTAAATCCAATTTCCGAGGCCTATAATTTAAACGTTTAAATAAAAAAGCGATTTTAAGTAAAGTACAAAAATAGGAAAAAATAAGAAAAATTTTGATTCTACAATGGATGATGACAGTTTTCAGTTATTTTTTTTTTTTATACATGATTAAAAAAAAGGCTCTGGGGGGGATCTATCCCCCTTAATTACGCCCCTGCTATATATACGTGATATAATAACGGCGAACGATTATAATATATGTATATATATATAATTATTACGAGGGCTTTTATTATTACTTTTTCTTCGAACACGAACACGTCGCACCGTGGCGTCCGGCAACACAGCTCCAGACACTGGACGCGGTCGTGTTGTTCCACCGAATCGATGAACTTTGCGCCCAATTTCTTCGAGTCTTCCGTCCGTATGATTTTGTCGTCGTGCACGTCGAACTTGTTCGCGCAGCTTTCGGAATCGGCGACGGTGGCGGTGGCCGTCGCGACGCGCACCACCGCGTACACGATCAGAAAACACCACCGGGAGGACGAGGCGACGCGACCGGCGGCGGCGGCGGCCATTTATGGTACAATATATTATATACCGTACGGGTACGGAACGTGTTCGTGTCGCCGCACGGGAAAATGCACTGCCTAAACGCGCGCGCCGGTCCGTTGTCACCGTAGTCGCAGGGCGTCAGCTGAACGTTTTCTCGATCGATAGTCTGCGTTTTACGCCGGATATATACGCGCGTATGTGTATATATATACCGACGCGGTCGCCCTCTGTGTGTATCACGCGTGTTACATATTATGCTTATCCTGCAGTCCTGTCCCTCTTCGCTAGACCAGCCGTATTCGACGGAAATTTTTCAACAAACTAAAAAAAAAAAAAAAAATGTGGTTTTTCAAATTGTATAAACTGTGTTATAATAATAGACCGTATTTGGCAATTAGATCTTGGACAGCTTGTGAAAGGAGCTTTTCGACTGTGTGTAAACGAAATATAACATAATATTATTATAGCTATATCGTCGCCTAAAAGAAAAATTCAATAATTCGTTTATATATTTCCGTAGTACTTGTATGCAGAGGCGTCGAGTCATATATAAATTAATATATATATATATAAGTAAATGAAGTCATATAAAATATTAGTGAAGCGAAATCGAATTATTCATACACACCCAGCCACCCGCGATTATTGTTAACTGAACTCTTATTAATTGAATCGGTCATTTCAAAAACAACGTAAGTCACCAAATTGAAATTTTATACAAACGACAAATAACTTCATAATTCCAGAAATTTAACTTTTTTTGTACTTTTACCTCTCTACACATTTATTTTTAAGGTTTATTACATTCATAATTTGTGGTTTTAAATTGTCTATCTTTGACTATATTTCACTAAAATAATATAAAACTTATTTGACTTATGTTGTTTTTGAAATGACCGATTCAATTATTGTAACAAACTTATTAATCATTTATAGTATATGTTATGTAAAGTAAAACAAAAACACACGTACCAATAAGACCACCCACCCGGCCACCCTTTTACTATATGAAGCGATCGCTCAGTTCGTGTATATAGGTTCGACGCCGCTGATTATATGTATAGAGAATAATGTTAACATATATAGATGTAGAAAGTATTACAATTTATAATAATATATGACATAAATTAAAAAAAAAAAATACTGTTTATTACTTTAATAATAATAATATTATTAAAGTTAACATGTTTTTTTAAAATAGTTTTGGTTCCTGTATCTTGCGGATCACTTTGCAGTGAATGAAAATGTTAGCACCCCCTCATTCCTAAAATTCGATCAAATCTCCGCCTATATGATCTGGTGGTACGGTAAATAAATCTGAAAACCAATTTTAATTTGTCAAAAAGTTTACTTGAAATCGAATTTCCCACATTTTTTTCCCATATAAAACCCTCCAAAATTAATTCAACAAATTTAAACGTTTTGTCAAAACTTAATTTTTGAAAAACTTAAGAAAAAGAGGAAAGAGTGTACACAAATCTAAGGGTTTTTGAGCCGGTGTAGGGAATTTTATTTTTGTGTTGCCATCATCATATTTTATCTGTAGTGAATGCGGAATCGTGACAATCTAATAATTAGGGCTCGGACGTTATTGTACTAAAAATGTTATAAAATTGATTGTATTATTGCTATGAAAAAAACCCAAAATTACAATAAAAAATTTTTTTTGACGAACAAATCCGAAAAAAAAAATACGAAATAGTCTGCAGTCGAAGTATTTTAACGAAATACAGTGCGATATTGAACCATAATCTTTAATTTATAAATTGAAATATGCATTTCACCCATAGACCTCATAACATTTTATTATTGTACGACAATCAAGTCGTTATTCTTATCTTGTTATTGACTGTAAACCTAAAAATACCTCCCGTAGTCATATTATAGCGTAATGACCGCGCATTTACTAATCAAATGGTTTTTCCAATTACCGCCGACGACAACAGTCAAACAAGCCGTCACAACCAACAAAGCCCGACATAACCATCGATTATTCCTATAATATAATCTAACAAAAAAAGTGAAAAAACAAAAAAAACAAAAAAAATTATATTGAAAATGACGACAATCAACAAAATTGCAATAAAATTGAATAAAGGTCAAAAATTGCAAAAAGTTGCACTTAAAATTTTTAAATATTACTTTGTACGTGTTTGAAACAAATTTATAACCCACTTGGCAACGAATCCGAGCAATAGAAAAAAAGTTACAAATGCAACAACATCCGAGCCCCTGCTAATAAGTAATAATATATTCCAATGACACGTCAATAAATTCATTATGGGGATTGAAAGGGGACATTTTCTCTCTTCGTCTTGCACACACGAAACGTAGCAAAATAGACGTTTCCTACTTCCACAACGTACCGATCGATCTAGTGCGGTGAGATAAGAAATTTGAAAACAGATCTGAATTCCTCGTGAATTTCACTATAGAACGACTTTCCCGCTTTTTTCATTTTTTTTTTGACCTTAAGTTCTTCAAAATTGGTTATTAGCAATTTTTTAATTTTATTTTAAATTTGTTCAATTAATTTTTTAAGGATTTATGAAAAAAAAAAATAATAGAAATGTGGGAAAGTCAATCTCAAGTAGACTTCACGACGAATTCAAATCTGTTTAATGCTTTTACAATTTACAATTGTTATTGTATAACATTATTAACAAAAAATAATTATGGTAATATATTATTACTATCTTGCCGCGGACCATTTTCTCGGTAGTTCCTAGGTAGGTGCCTACGACCCGAGTACGATAATACAAAATTCGCTGAAAATTTTCGAAATTCTATACAGGACCATTGTTTTCGAAGATTTCGACAAAATTTCAATCGTTTTTACGTCGATTTTCGCAAAAGCTATTGGGAAAATCGAAAAACGAGTTTGAAACCGGCCGAATTACGTGCCCTGCAACACGTGGATACCCCGCTGAAATTATTCCCGTCACCTTTTTACGTGCACGTATAATATAATATTATGTCTATGCCTTTTTAACTGCGCGTCCTTTTTTTTTCGAAACTAAAACAATTATCTGGGCCTATCCTTTTACACGAAACTCCGTTTTCTCCGATCTCCGCATTTTTTTTTTCCGATTATTGTTATTAGGTTTATTTTTTTTTATTTTTTTTTTGATTTTTTTTGTTATCGTTCTGATAAAATTATTAATGTGCTTCGAATCATGGACATTATGCTTGGAATACTTTCTTCAGCTGATAAAGACCGGTGGCAACACTGTTAAGTGTGTCGATTGCTTTCGTTTCACAGCCTGCGACACAGTGGCCCGTCGTCTGTGTACGGTGCGCCTGGGGTCGATGTTTTTTTTTCTTCTTTTCTTTTTTTTTTTATTTTATTCACCGTACCCGCTGTAGAAAAGAGTGTGTACGCTGCTGTTATGTAAATCGTTGTCGTTTTCCGAGACGCTTTCAATGTGAAAAAAAAAAGTTCAGTCGGCGCAGCAATCGCATTCCGGCGGATTTCTGGATGCGTTTATACGAATCCGGACCTGGCGTTTTCATTCGTTTGGTGTTGTGCAGTGTGAAAATATAAGTTAATAAATAAAAGTTAAAAAGTGACACGTTCGTCAGTTCAATAAGTATGTATTTTTGTTGTCAATCTGGAATGGCTGAAATGATTTTTTTTTTTTTATATAAATTAAATTTTTTCTTTCTGTTGACTAAAGTTTAAACCTTTCAATATTGTCGTCGTAATTAAAAATCAAACATATTCTGTTAAGAGTGTGTTTATAGATTGTTAAGTCGTCCGATCCGTCGAGCTGATCGTCGGTCGTTTCCGTCGGATTAATATTGTAATATGATTGCGCGACGCGATGTACATCGTGCCTTCGACCGGCGCGTACTGCCGGGGGTTGTTCGTCGAAATGAAATCCGGTCGCCGTTCGGTCGTCGCGATTCTCTAGTGGATTACGCTTGCGATTGCGTTCGGGTAGCTCATCATTGAATCTCGTTCGACCATGTTCAACGTGTTCTAATGCCTCTTTCTAACGCGTGCTACAAGTTTTTCGTACATGACTTCTAGACACCATACCTTAATCGCTGACTCGCATAATATGTATCGTCGTTAGTATTACGTTGTTAGGTTGTCGCGAACCGTTTGGCCGATTTTTATCCAACCTTAACCTTACATTATTTTAATTCGTTTTAATATTATTCCTTGAAAAGTCATCTTGCTTTATACACCTACATCAGTGAAAATATTATTGATAATTTTTAATTTCTGCCGTGATATTCAGTTGAATTCAGTATGCCGTTATTAATACTTTATTAGATTAAATATTATTTTAATGAACCATATAATAATAATAACGATTCTTATTTGCATTAAAATTTCTTTTAACGTCTGTTGGAGGAATATAAAAGCATGAAAACATTTCTTTTCACTATACAATTTATAGCTAGTCGTAAGTATTAATTATTGCAAAATTTATCTAAAAATAAAATAATTTATTCGATTAACTTAAATGATTTTACAATAAATACAATAATTGATATAGTCAATTACTTTCAAATTATTGCTCTATAAATTGTACATTAAATACATATTAACAAGTAATGGCTAAATATTAATCTATTTCTTATCATGTCAATATCCTCTGATATCCTTTCATTCGGCGTTTTCATTAATGAGTCGCAACTCATCATCTGGACATATATGAATCCAAGTAATTCTGACAGCTCGACTAATGGTATGAAGTACGTCAAAAATTGATCAATTACATAATATTTTTATTACCTATTTAATTTGGCCGTGTTATGTTATATATGATGGTGTATTTTTAACATTTGTTTATTGTTTTAAATGTACAATGTATGATATTTTGTATTGTCTCATAGCATCGAACATGTCCAGAAATGAAAGGCATAGAGGTGATAAAAGAGCTTCATCGAGTCGTGCCAGATCCAAAGGTATTTCAATTGACACTCCAAGACATCGGCAAAACTACTTTTAAATTCTTAGAAAGGGACTTCACTCCCCCTATAATGTATAACTTATAAATGAAGCCTGTGGGCAAGAATCACAACCCCCTTTTTGTAAATATACGCAATTTCAAATCAATGAAAAATGAATAAAAGGAATCAAAAATTTTGAACACAAATGTTATAAGTTAATTATAAATGTTGACCTTTGTACATATTCTATTATGGGATGAGGCCTCTTTAAAGGCGCTCAAGACCGAAATCCGATTTCTTTTTTTTTTATTATGTTTTAGGAATTATAATAATAAAATTAATGTTTATTAAAATTTGAAATAATTATTAGGTAATTAATCCAGACTTCAGAAAATAACATAGACATCCAGATTTTTTATTTATTTATTTACATAAAACTATTATAATTGTTGAAATTTTTATTTATTTTAATAATTAATATACAAAATAAAAAAGTGCATTACAACAAAAATATGTTTTTTGTTTACACACTTATAAATTATAATTTTAATTACAATATTTTCACACTATTATTAACAGAAAAAATTGGGAGGACTTAAATCACATTGGAGGCAGGGGAGCTAAGTCCCATTTAGTTGTGCCAGTGCTCCAAAATAGAAATATTTTATAATGACTTATATTTTTTTATAATTGTAGATTCTCCGAGAAGAGAGTTAGAAAACGTAGTTAAGAGAGCTCGAAAGGACAGAGATCAAAGTCAGTATTGGATTAACAAAGTTTTAGAAGCCGAGGAAAAAGATCCAAATAGGTATGTTTAAACTTGTATAATATACAAAATTAACATAATAAAAATCTGTGTTCTAAAGTGAAAAATAAGTAGTCATTTTTTGTAAAATGGATAGGCCAATATTTGAAAAAAACCGATACAGGTACCTAAAACAAATTGAAATAGTTTTTTAAATTCAATTAAAATTTTAAAAAATGTAATCTTATTATCGATGTATATAATTTGTATACAAACATTTCTAAGTATAATTGCATATTTGTTTTAGGTGGAAACATTCTGGTTTTAAAGAATTGTATACTGATAGAAGATCTAGATCAGTCAGTAGACGTTCATCTAGTAGCTTTTCTTCTAGTTGTTCGCGTTCATCAATGCACAGATCTTCATCTCGTAGACGACGTAAACCAATCTCACGTTCGCCTGATTTAAGAAGATCACGACGATCTTCATCATTAAGACGAGGATCGCCAATAAGTAGACGTCGATCACCATATCGTGCGCGAAAGTCTCCTTTAACTTTACATTCTAGAAGAAGACGTAGATCTTCTTCAGAATCACCAATAGCCAATGGTTCACGTGTCAGACGATCCAGATCATTAAGTAGAAGACGTAGAGCATCTCCTGTACTAGGTCGAAACCGTAGAATTCCTTCACCGCCCCCAAGAGGAAGAGGATCGAGAAAACATGGTCGTAAACGTATTCAAAATTCATCAGCAGAGGAGGTAAATTGTTTATAAATATTGTACAGAAAAAAAGAAATTGATTTCAAATTAACATTTTAGGTGCGTTCATCAAGTGTAAGTACATGTTCGGACTCGCATTGTTCAGTGTGTGAAGCCAGAATACCGGCTGCTAGACGTGAACCACCACCAGAACCTTTAGCCAGGCCAAAATCTCCAAAAATGTCCAGACCAATTATTCCCATTCATGAACGTTCTAGGTAATGAATTGTTTTCGTAATTTTTTAATGGGTTTAATAAATTCAACGATTTAATTTTGTTATAGGTCAAGATCATTTTCTGTACCAAGGTACACACCTGTGGTAGAAGTAAGTTCTACTACTACTGGATTACCGAAAAATGGCCCACCTCCAGAACCACTACCTATTAAAACTAAACGTATTAAGAAAGTGAAATCACACAAGAAAAAGAAATCGCATAGATCAAAGTCTTCACATATTGAAACTGTATTTATAATTTGTTTTGACATTCAATTGCAATTTGTTCAATGTTTTTATATTTTTAGGCCGTTATTCATCAACCAACAATTAAAGTAGAATCAATGTCTGAAGAAGAATCGAGTGTTGGCGGTTCAGACATGCCAATGAGTTCTTCTTCTGGTGGTCATTTAACATTATCTGAACGTTTTAGCAAGATGGCCCAGATGGGTCGTGCTCATGAGTTACCACAGAGAAGTCTTCGTGTAACAGCCGGCGATGATTTTAGAGTTGAAATCGGTTCCCCGCCTCATCCGTTCCCTACTCCAGCTTTAGGGTAAGTATTAAATTTACCAATTTTTATTAATATGAATGAAATTAAAGTTGAAATTAAATTTGTAGGTCATTGCCAGAGGGTACATCCATTGAAGATGTTAAAGGTCGTTTTGCGTATTATAAAGATCAAGGTTATTTAGGCGATTTGTCATTAACTGATTATGTCAAATGGGAAGAATGGTGGTACAAATACCAAGATTGGTTAGAGGCAGAACGTGCGTATGACGTGCATTTAGATAGATATAGAGACAGGCGATACAGAGATGAGCCTCCTATATTTTGATAAGAAAAATGCATGATCCATGGTCATCGGCAATATACGGAATCTGAAGATGAGATTATTTAATGGAAAATAAAACTAATTAATAAGTGATAAATAAACAGGTAAATAAAGTTATCGTCCGTAATTTGTATCATCTGTACATAAACAAACATTATTATTGTTTAAAATAAATATCTTACTTGATATGGACTATAATTATAAATAAAACAGTTTTCTTTATTGCCCATTCATTAATATTTTTACTGATTCATTTTGACAAAAAAAAAAAAAAAATGTATTCGTTTATCACACCTTTTATATAGTAGTATTTATTATAAGTTGAATATTATACTACTTGTAAACATAATGTAATATACTAAAATAAAAAGAAATTGTTATGCAAAATGAATACAAGAAACTTTTAATGATTAGATAATATGTATATCATGTATAACGAAATATTTGAGTCATTTATTGATAATTTAAAACTATAAATATTGATTTTATTATATTTTTAATTTTAGTGAAAACTAATATCCAGTTTAATTACTGTTGTTGTTAAAAACATTTTTTGTCTAATATAATATTTTAGATTTAAAATATATTTTGTTTGCTTTTTTTATCCCTAGAAAATAATTTACGCAAATCTAATATTTTTCTGTAATAAGATATTAATTATTAATTTATTGGCGCATTTTTTTAAATTTCACATACACTGCAGGTACATAGTTTAAATACCGAAACGTACACATAACATTACTTTAGTAAAATCTATAATTATCAACAGTTGATCAATTTCTTCATGCGTTAATGAAAAAAAAAAAAAAAAACGCTATTTTAACTATACATTTAATTGTAGATTAATACTAGGAATTTATAACAATATTATCTGTGATAAAAGTGTAATACAAATTCTTTATATAGAACATTATCCCAAAATTATAAAAAGTTATTTCATTTCCATTAATGTTATTTGTAGAGAGGTTTTCAATTATTTTTCGTATTATATTTAGTTGTAAATTGTAATATTAATATATACGCATAAAATAAAACATCACACACGCTTGGTTTTTTTTTTTGAACTCTTTCGGTTTTAATCTTGCTTCAGAACACACCGAGTTTGTTGAAATATTTCAATATTCGTTGTAGCTAAGACATTTGAAAATCTTTAGTATTATTATCGAACAATTGAATACAGTCTTTATTAATATTGTAATTTTCTAATAAATTAAAAAAATATCGATTGAATTCGTCGTTTCCACAGACGAGCCATAACGTTCGTACAGTTTGTTGTTTGTGAATTATTCCTTCGATAACGTTTTGCGAAATTCTTCCCTCGATAACGTTCTCGTTGAACCAAAATGATTTCGAACACTGCGACCAATTACGTTCTCTAGTCAAGTACAGAAACACTGCACAATTCCAATAAGCCGCGTACTCCGCCAGCGTCTTGCGCATCAGTACGTTACCGATCGTTTTGCACGAGTAATGCAATTGTAACAGTGTGTCGCACTTATCGTTCTCCAATATCGAACCGATAAGACCCAGAAAAGCGGCGACGCCGGTCCCGCCGCAAAACATTACTACGGAATCGTATCCTTTGTAGTCTGCAACGCCGCCGACGGGTCCGCGTACAAAAACCACGTCGTCAACCGTCTTTTTCAATAAGTTTTTCGTGAACTGTCCGTTTGGGTAAGCTTTGATTATGACGTCGAACGAGCACTTGTCGCTCAAGGCTATCGGCGTGTACGGTCTTGTAATTCCGTCCAGTCGGATATAAACGTATTGCGTGTACGTAACCGGCAGTCGGCCTTCGGCCTGCGGAGTAGCCGCAAACGTGTACGCGTACACGTCGTCGCAAAGCCGTTGCACGGAAACGATCCGGTACGGTTTGTGACGCGTTACAGACAGTAAGTCCCGCCGAAGTCGATCACCGTCGCCGGTCTGGCGACGTTTCCAACGTGAATACTCCTCGTCGTACACGTCCAACACGCACGGCACACATCCCGCACCGCAGCAGTCCGACTCGGACGCACGTTCCGGCGGAGGGTCGTACGTCTTCCGATCAGTCATCACCACCCAGCGAGTTCACAGTCGGATCCATCCATCAGCCATCATCAGTTTCTCACTTTTCTATGGTCGGATCTAGAGAGCCTTGATATATCAAGGCTCTCTAGTCGGATCCCACCAGCGAATCGCTCGGAGCGATAAGAAAAATGATAAGCGTACGGGCGGTCGTTTATCGCGCGCGTCGCATTGCCCGTACGGAAAACATTCAGAACGACACTCCGTAGTCCCAGAGGCAGGGCCGGGGCTTTTCATACCAGCGCCCTGGGCGAAATCACCGTTAGGCGCCCTGTTGAAAAAAATGATTGTATTTTTTTTTCTAACACATTCGTGAAACGACGTCGTACACCACTCGCATCGTAATTTCATTATTTATTATTCGATTTATCGACGCATTTAAATCATATTGGTTATTTTATCAATCTATTTTCAAACCTTTTTAACTTTTTTTTTTAAAATATTATAAACATGGACACTACAGATCGTCAGTTAACAATGTGGGTACCATTATTTAAAACGCCTTAATGAGAATAAACAATTTTTATTTAAAAATTAATTTAGTCATTCTACAGAATGACAAAAATATGTTACATATTATTATGTACTTCTTTCAGATTAATGGCAGCACGAGTAAAGTTAACACTTTTGTTTTTAAAATCAATAATAATTTGAAAAAAAGATCAGTCTTATTCTTGTCAGCGTAGCGCCCTGGGCGATCGCCGGCCCTGCCCAGAGGTATTCGAACCGTGCGTCGCGCGAATTGTTCAAGGGTCCCGTGTTAGGCGTAGAACAGCAAAAGAAAATTGTAATATTGCGATAATGAAATTTTATTGTTTTATTCAAAACATTCAATTTCAGTTTACTTTTTTTCATTAATAATTACATATTTTGTAAATGATAAATAAATAAATTTACATACATACAATGGACATTATATTTTTCTGTCGTTGATAATTTGGGAGCCCCCAAAATATTTGATCACAGATTAGATGAAATAATAATACTCGTAATAATGATAATAATATACATTCAAAATTAACTTTCAGTCATTTTATATATTTTAAAAATAAATCACATAAATATTTTGTTAAAACTCAACAAATTTCTTCAGTCTTTTGAAAAAGCCCAAAATACAATTATAAAACTTTGAAAGTAATTCAAAATTATAGTATGTTAGTGAGTATTAATCAATGAGGTTAACAAGTACATAAATTACAATAAATCTTAAATTATGCATAATTAAAAATATACTGAAATATGCCTAAATTTCATGTTACAAATATATTTATGTAAATTACAATTATATGTGTACATTAATTGATTGAGAATTGAAAATTCAAACCAAGTTGCATAATCTTTAGTAGAAATCTGGTCTTCTATTATGTATAGGTAGTTTAATTTATAGTTTTTATTTTTATTCCTTTCACATATCCCTTTTATTCTTTTATTTAATTAATTAATTTTTTTTTTTACTATTTTATAATTTAATTTATATTCCACATACATTAAAATGTGACAATTTTACAAGCTTTTATTTAACTTCACATATATTTATGTTTAGTTTAAATCTTGCCAGCTCAATTTGAACTTCTTCCTCTAAACTTAGGACTTTGAAATTTTGCATAATTGTTCAGTTCTGATGACAAATGACAATACATTAAAATGATAGAAATTAATTAAAGTAATTTCAATCAGTGATTCACCGCACGTCTTGCGAGCTTCTTGGCACCAAGCAAACGAACAAATATGAAACTTAAAAGGTGTAAATAAATTAAAAGTAAAAAAAAAAAAAATTATTTTAAAATTGAGCATAATATATTAAAATGCACAAAAAAGGAAAAAATAAATCAAGGAATTCATGAAATCCATAGTGTTGTGTAAACTCCAAACCATATGGCTGCTCTATAGAAGTGTCATTGTTCTATTCTGTGGTGTCATCAGCAAAAGTATCATAAATAGATACGTACTATCTATAATCAGTAAGGTTATGTTCTGATTTAAAAACTTGTCGCATAATTTCCTTAACCTACCCTTTAAAGTGAACCTCGCGACAAGCTTTTAAGTCACATAAGAACATAGTCATAGTGATTATTGATAGTACGTGTTTATTTATCATACTTTTACCAATGACACTTTTATAATAGAACAGCCATATTAAACCCTTTTGTTGGTTTGGGGTTTATACAACATTATGGATTTCATGAATTCCTTGGTTTATTTTTCCTTTTTTTTGTGCATTTTAATAAAAGCTTGTTTTTACAATAGGTTTTTTTTTTTACTTAATTTTAATATTTTATATATTATATACTCGTATATCCAAGAATAAATTTGACAAATAGGTTTATTTTGTTATTTCAGTATTTTTTTAAGGATGAATTTTTGTTTACAAAAGTTTAAGCACATGAAATCGAAATGTTTTTCGATATAAAGTAAAATCTGTATATATATATATATATACAGACACACACACACACACACATAAGTATATAGTATGAAAACCGAGCTCAAGTATTGATAAAACACAAAATTGCTTGGTCTTAAATTCAAATATTTATAAAACAGAGACCTATAGTAAATTTATATAGTCTTCAGAGTTGTGCCTTGAACAGTTTTCACTGTACGAAATATTACGAGTATATAACTGATAACATACATCAATTTCAAGGTTAATTTAACCCATAAAATAATTCTAAATCCCAGACCTTTTACTGTTAGGTTACACAATGGTTGTTTAGACAACAGTAAAATTAGAAATGTGATTAAATAATAATAATAAAATTATAAATCTTAAACTTTAATGGTAATTACTAATTACTAAAAAATATTTAGCGTAAATGTGACAAATAGTTATTATACCTAATGCACATAATACAATAAGGTTTCAACAGATTTTTATAGCTCGTTGTGATCAACAAGCCAATCGTCTTGTGGTTGTCTGTACGTTTCATTATTCATGAGCACAAAGTTAATGCCCGGACCATAGTAAGGAATGATATAATGCGACCCATCAGCTGGACGTACAATCTGTGTCGCGATAAGTACAACGTCGATTAACTGTCCAATGAACATAAATCCAAGCGTGCACAGTTTCAGCAGACCGATTGCCGGATAGCCCAGATAGAAACGATCCACGCCGAACATGCCCAGGAAAATGGAGAGTAACAGCGTTGTCTCGTAATGGTAACCATTGCTGGAAAAACCGACAGGACCGTTATAGTGTTCCATGTATATTAATAAAAGTATATAAAACTCACGTCCATTTGCAAGGGAACTCTTTCCAAAACGTCGAGTTATTGGTTTCCGAACACACAATACCATCGCTCGCTTTACACCGGACTAAGAAAAAAAAAAAAAAATCATAGCCATTTAGGAGTTTTAATTTCGACGAGAACGCCAAGAACAGATACGTTAAAAAACGAAAAACCTTGGGCTACGTTGTCTTTGGTGCATCCGATCAACTGCTGCGTTTCCGGATCGATGAATTCATACTCCGGGTCGGGGCACATGAACTGGCCCATTCGTAGGTTTTTACATTCCGTTTCGTACGGAATCGTCTTACCGGGCCCGAGAGACGGCTGTGCCAGGCGCACGCAGTGCGTCAGTACTACAACGAACAGGGGTGGCCATGCCGCAGTCATGATGGCATCGTCTCGATTGCGTAAAGGTCGTGCGAATATATTATATATATATATATATATATCAAGTGAAATTCCGATTTCTGAAACGCAAGCGCGTTGTTTTAATAATCTACGACGACCATTATTATTGTTATTTTTTAAAATGAAAAAAAACGTAAAACGAAACGACACAAGAGTATAACGAAAAACCAGAGAAACGTAAGCACTATAAGTAAACACGTACGAGTAATAAACGCGTATCGTTTTTGAGAGGAACGAAAAAAAAGAACGCGTAAACGACAAAATATCGGCCTACCGCCGATTCCGCTTTATTCGTACGCGTTTCCGTAATCCGTAACTGATAAGTGATAACGGTGGTTACTGTAACCGGTACGGTTACCGGGTTAAATTTTCCGATTTTTTCCGTGGGAAAAATTCGACGAAATTCAAAACGTGTCCCCGGGGGCCCGGTCCGTATTAAGAAGTATAATATACCGTTTCGAATCGCAAAACGGTTTGCAAATCGCGTTTCGCCGTCGTTGTGCGCGGTACGCGGTACACGTCCACGTGTGGTGGCGGGTGGTGGTGGTGGGAAGGCTTTTGCACGATATTCCGTTTTCCTTTATTCCGCAAAAAATCAATAACGTTCGTAACAGATGTTCAGTGTGCGCGTAACAGCTGAGTCGCGCGTTTGGTGTGCGTTTCGCGAATTCGCCGCCCCGCGTTGACCACAATCGACTGTGTGTGTGTGTGTGTGTGTGTGTGTGCGGTGGACAATAGTAATTTTATTATACTCACGAGTGTAGTGAATATTTTAGAACCGAGTCGTAGGACTCGCCCGGTGTGTTCACGGGCACGTGGCATAATCGCGTGGTCCGCGATGTTGGGAAAATATTTCGACGGATCGTTGCCGGACGACGTGCACGGATCCGTCCGGGACGTTTGGCGGACGGCGTTGTTGGATCGTTACGGCGCACCGGATCGCCGGTGCCACAACCTGGACGATCTGAACGACTCTCTGCAACAGTTGGAAACGGCGAAAAGTTGTGTGAAAAATCCGAACGCGGTCGCGTTGGCCATAATGTTTCGACAGTGAGTAGGTACGCCGACGAGTTTATCGATTGAAAAATTGACGCATTTTTTTTTTTTTTTATCTTTCTCCTTTTCACAGTTTTGAATACGATCCCAAGTTGGCCGACTGCAGCGAAGCGAACATAAATCATTTTCGAAAGTTCTCCGAAGAATCCAAACTGAATATGGTGATTTCTCGTCGTTTTTTTTTTTTTTTCTGTTCTCAACATTTCAATTGCGTTCACGTATTTTATTGTACCTATTGTATATTTCTGTTTAGGATACGGTTTTGTGCGACAGTGTTGTTTCGTTGTTAAAAGTCGGCGCGACCAATAGCACGGAAGAACATAAAACCGAAGGGTGTTACGGGTGCGAAGATAAACATTACTTTTTGGATGTAGACATGGCTGTTCTAGGCATGGGACCGGCCGATTACGAAAAATACACAAATCACGTCCGAGAAGAATACGCTTTTCTCGACGATGAAACTTATAAAAAGTTGCGCGTAAAGGTACGTTACACGCTGCGAAGAGATAATCCACTGTAACCTGTTCATTTCGTTCTTTGTCGACAGGTTCTTGAAAATTTTTTGCAAATTCCCAACATATATGCAACAGAGTTGTTCAGAGGTAAATACGAATCGGTTGCTAGGAATAATATTCAAAGAGAAATCAACTCTTTAAAATCGGAGTCGGCGTAAAGAGAGAGAGAGAGAGAAAAAAAATCGACTTCTGTTTTAATACTGTTATATTTTAAAATATATTTTCTCCATAAAATTATTGTACGTCAGTCGGCACGATTTTATTGAAATCGATTCCCCCGAACAACGTATTACGAATAATAGTATTTATATTTTACGTAATTATAAATTATATCGATAAAACAATAATTAGTCGTATAACTAGATGCTGTTCTATTATAAATATTTTTCGTATAGTTTTTAAATTTTCATTTGGTGGTGTTATAAATGTATTTTCAAATTTTATTACAGCGTACGTTTGAACTTTATTTTGTACAGTCAAAAATATGAGTCTTATTATATTTTCCATGGTTTATTTAGAAGCGTAATATATTTTTGTTATTTCGACCTGTTACCTGATGTTATTTTTAAACTATTTACCATTTATGTGATTAAAAATGTTGTTTTTTTTTTTTGATTCTGTACATTAGTTATATTTTTTATTATTGTTTTTCATTTTATTAGGTATTTATTGATTATCGTTACAAAAGAAACTTACTTAAGTTCATTTGAATCAATTTCTTTCAAACGTTTTATTTGAGTTCCCTGTGAAATTAGGCATTATGTTGTATATGTCCATGTTATAATGTTAAGAATATTTTTTGTTTTATCAAATTATCATATTTATTTATAACTGTTGCAAATTATTTTTATTGCTTTTGTTATTCCTGAATGTTATTTTAATACGTAGCGTTACGTTTTGTTAAAATATTTAGTTAATATTCAATATCGCAATATTATATACCTACCATGATTGATATTATTGAATGTTTACGAGTGTGTGAGTAAATAAATTAAAATAAATCTTTAAAATGAGTTAAAAAGAAAAAAAAAAATCAAGTAATTACATTCTTCACTCTAAAGTATTACTTTGTTCCTTAGTAAATTTAAATATTTTTCAATAATCATATATCATTGAAAATTATTCGTGTTTTGAAAAAAAAGAAAACCAAACGCTTATTAAACAATATTTTTTCTATGGTTATTTGTTCTTAGTTTTCGATACTTTTGTCATTGTTCGGTTTTCCTTATACATACTATGCTTTTTTGTTGAAATAATTAAACAGTTTTTTGCAATTGGTTTATATTTCTAATGAAGTAAAATAAACATTTCCTTAATTTTTAACTGAAAACGAGGAGTGTAATGACTGTAAACGGAGACGCGGTAAGTGAGGTTGAAAGTTTTAAGTATTTAGTGTCCTTTGTACAAAAGAACGAAGGTTTTGACGAGGATGTGAAACATAAGATTGAGTGCGGATGGATCAAGTGGAGAGAAGCGTTTGGTGTTCTGTGCGAAAAGATAATTCAAATGAGGTTGAAAGGTAAGTTCTATAAGTGTGTAGTGCAACCAACCATGTTGTGTGGTTTAGAGTGTTGGTGGGCGGTGGACAAGAAAACAGAGCAGAGAATTAGTGTAGCAGAGATGAGAATGCTTGGATGGATGAGTGGGGTGACAAGAGAAGGTAGGATAAGGAATGAATATGTGAGAGGAAGCATAGGAGTAGCGTTGATCGTGGAGAAAATGAGAGAGAATAGACTTGGTGGTTTACTGGTTTGGTTATGTTATGAGAAGAGGTGATTCGGAAGTGGTAAGAACGGTTATGGAAATGAAGAGGAATAGGAAGACCGAAGAAGTGGGGTAGAATGCGATTGAGTGTTATATGAGGACTGTTGGTGTGTGCGTGAAAGTATATAAGCGTTAGTATTATTAAATTTCAGAACTAAAATATTTGACTGTAAAATAGAATAAAAATTATTTCAAGACATGACATTCAATAGTACAAAACATTAATCAATAAAATATGAAATTATTATTATATTATAAAAAAAAAAAGTCAAAGGGAGTTTCGAACCCTTAAATCCGCTCCACCTGGTTACGCTACTGTATTCATACATTATCTTTTTCATGATACCTCGTAAGTAATAAGGTTTTATGGTTGACAAGGGAGGTGGGGCTGCAGGCCCGGATTGATCAGGCGAGCTGCCGAGAAAATCCAAAAAAATGGGCCGTTATTATTTCGGACGTAAGTAGCGAGTAGTTTAGTCTTTCTAGATAATAGTTTAATTTAAAATTATATAATAGAGATCCAAATAAAAAAGTTATAAGATGGTTGGTCGATAACAATGAATGGGTCAGTTATATATTTCTGTATTGGCCATTAGACATTCCCAAGAATCCATAATATACACGACACGCTGCCGTCGCCAGTCAGTTTCATCAAAATAAATATAATTCCGATTAAGGGGATTGAAAGCGGGCATTTTCTATCTTCATCTTACACACACACAAAACATGGCGAAATGGACGTTTCCTACTTCCAACGTACCGATCGATCTAGTGGTGCGATAAGAAATTTGAAAACAGATTTGAATTCGTCGTGAAGTCTACTTGAGATCGACTTTCCCACATTTCTAATGCTTTTTTATAAATTCTTAAAATATTAACTGAACCAATTCGAAATAAAAAAAATGTAAATAATCAATTTTTAAAGGTCTTAAGACAAAAAAAATTAAAAAGTGGGAAAGTCGATCTATAGTAAAATTTACGAGGAATTCAAATCTGCTTTCAAAATCCTTATCGCATCACTACATCGATCGGTACGTTGGAAGTAGGAAACGTCTATTTGCCATGTTTCGTGTGTGTAAGACGAAGATAGAAAATGCCCTCTTTCAATCCTCTTAACGGGGATTATTCTACGTGTTTTCGGTTTTCCCATTATTATCGCAATATCGCTTAACGAATAACGGAAGTCTTACATACATACGAATGTACGATTTCTAATAAAAGTCATGATTTAATGAAGTTGTTGAAATTCTAATAAAAATATTATATACAAAATAAATATTTTGTATTTTTAATATTTCTGTTTAATAGTTTTTTATACGTATATAGAATAAAGATAAGTGAAAAGTAAAAAAATTGGCTTTGCTCAAGTATATTTGATAACTTTACAATGTCTTGAATAATTTGTAAATGTGCTAAAGAGAAACAATTATGAATTCTTCTACTATCAAAGTGATCTTTAATAAATTAATACATTCATTCTCTGCTTAGAGTAAAAGTAAAATAAGAGACAAGTACAACATTTTTCGTCAAATGGGCCGAATTTTTGTTGAGGGCCGATCGAAATTTAAAATCTCGGTGGGCCGGAAAGTCTCAATCCGGCGCTGTGGGGCTGGCTGTTCGTGCTAGGTCGAACCTCCTGTAATATTTACGTTACATTACGTATACAAAAAAAAAATAAAGTAATTTTTAGTATACAGTTGTACTTAATTATATTAAAAAATATACATTTTTATTTATAAAAATTTGAAATATATTTTTAGGAAAAAAAATGTAAAAAAAAATATTAATAATAATATAATGTTAAAATATAAATTAACGCGATTTCCGTTGCTGAATTTCGCTTGTTCATTTTTTGATATCAGCACGGAATCAGCTGTCAACAGACGCGGACGTAGAGCTAACATTTGGCGGAGGGTCAAACTGTTTTGGGATTTCAAGAAAAAAAACTTAACTCAAAAAAGTATAAAAGCATATATTACTATTTACATACAATAAATAATAAATAAAATATTATTATTGGTCTTTAAGAAAATTCAAGAGCATGATACGATAAAATAACTTAAGACGTAAACTATACTTATGCCAAATATACTACGTAAAAAAAAAAGTAATAATAAAAACATGATCCATATGAATTACTTAAGGATGTCGGAGCTGTCCGTTTTTATTAAGAAGTGAAATATATATTGTAGGCAATTTTTCACAAATCACCATTTAAACGAGAAAAAATGGCTTTACAGAAAAAATTCTGATGCCTCGTGCAACAGTCAGATTTGGATAATTTTTTTTTCACTTGAAATAAGAAGACTTTTACAGGTCATATTCTCATATTAAATATAAAATTAAAAATTTCACCATCGGAAATATCAGCTTATTTATTTTAACTTTATATCTATATAATATTATGTATAAAAAGAATGTGCTTTTTCTATGTCCGGTAATAACTGTAAACTGTTGAATAGTTCTGCGCTGTGCACATGTGTGTATGAGATAACACATAACAAATGCCAGTAACAAATATCAACAAATGTTCCATAAATATTATATTACTATACCCGTGGCAGCTAACGTGTTAATAGATTATGAGGTCATTCGTACAACATTAAATATCAGTCTCACAATGCCAGAAAAAGATCTAATCTTAGTCGTTCTTCCAATGGAGCTAGAAGGAAGCGTTTAAGTAAGGATAATGAAGTTCGAATTTCATTGATATGATTTAATAAAGAAAAATTCGCTTTCCATTACAATCCAAATATTGATTACAGGAATGATAATTCGGTAAATTTGGGTTTGATATCTAACGGATTGTGAATTTTGCTCGGCTCTAAAATGGAAGGAAGAGTCCAAGGAACTTTGTTGTTCATAAGGAAAAGTTAATTTAGAAGACATTTTGCTACCACCGGAACTTTTGTTATCATTATTATCAAGTGAGCACGAACAATCAAAAGAGTTTTATTTATTTTTTATTTTTAGTAATTATATTAATTTATTTATAAACCTTTAAAAAAATATCCTAATAAAAGACTGCTGTCATAGTGTCATATATTTCTTCCAATGATTAAAGTGTATAAGTTTAATACACTATTTTAGATAATTTGTAAAAAGAAATGAATTACTAGTATTAAAATAATTTACCATAGCCTCTAAGTTGCATTGTAAAATCAAAATTTGTTTAAAGTTTTCAAATAAAAATTTCCGAGACGACCAGGTAATATATTTGTTTATATTTAGAAGAACTGCGTTTTACTTTCTACGCCAACTGAAAAAACTGGACAAATTTCTAAAGAATTAAATCTTCAAGGAGTTCTTGTCTATGATATTTTTCAACCAGTTCGCCCTTAATATATTTGATATTATCATAAGAATTTTAAATCCCAATTTTTTTTTTTGCACATGATTTGTTTTTTTAAAAACTGCATTTTCTGTTTTTCCTTATGATTGCTTGATTTGTTTTTTCGAAACTACTAAAATATTTGTAAAATGTACGGAGGTCAACGAGATATGGGAAGTAATATTCGACATCAGCGGCTTTTCGAATATCCATCGTTGTTCGCGTGCGCAGTATCTCGCTTTACTCGTTTCAATGCGAGAATAAGGCACTTTAATCTTTTTTGCTTTTCTTTATAAATATATGGTTTACGTTGCCTATGTGCTATGTTTATATAAAGTTTAAATCCTTAATCTGCGGGTAACTTACACTTCCGGTACAATCTAGACGTTATTTATTCATTTGCCGGTAATGCAAATGTTACAACAACGCGTGTACATATATACCTGTTTATATATACGCGTATGTACCTATATAATAAATACACGTGAAATATGTAAAACGAATTTTTGTTTTAAAACCTGTACATGTTAAAGTTATATATTATATTGTATTTTAAATATATATAAATATATATATATATATATATATATATAAAATATCATAATTACATACCTAGTCAGTGTAAGTTTTATCTTTATATTAATATATTATCTTGTATTTAGTATATTCTGTGTAATGAAATGCATATAGGATATATAAATAGATTTAATGTATATAATATTCATATTATGTGTAAAATTCCAAATTGGTATAAGTTTACATAATATTACAAGTGTTTATATTATATGAGTATTGTCTTTATTAGTTCAAATTTTTACCATTTTCTGCAATCCCGAATTATCTTCTAATAAATATATTTTGAACATTATGTATAGAACAGTGAAATTTTTTTATATAATATAATGTTTTCTGTTTTTCGTAAAACTTCAGCGCTATAAGAATCTATTTTAACAATGGGAAGCTAATAGAAGTACATTTCTTTTAAAATTTAAATAAACAATACATTTCTGTTATGATTTAAGACGTATGGGTATCAAATATTAATTGATATGCGTAGTTTGTTTTGGGGATATCTGCAGACGAATATTCGTGCAATATTGAATACGAGTGAAAATGTCGAAGAAAAAATGTATTTATAAAAATAAACGCAGGTATTTAAATTTGTTGTGTGGTCATAAAAAAGTAATAATAATTATAGTCAATAAATGGCGTTATTGTAACCGCAAAAACTATGTCACTTATAAATACTCGTACAACTATACAAGTAAAAAGTATTAAACATATTTTGGGAGACAATTTAAATTATTCAATTGATATTAAATATAAATATTAAACAAGTTTTATTTAATTTAATTTATATATGGTCAGTATACTCCATATTGATAATATTCGTTGATCATATTTTCTAGTAAAAAGTATATTGTATTTTTTGTCTTAATGTCTCCACAGCTGCAGCTTTTGTACCTTTTGTTTATTATTTTTCAACTGTGCGACAATAGTCAAATTACACGGTCTTGCCTCTTATGATATCCGAATACATACGATTTTCAAATAATTTCGCCAGTTCAAAATTTGATTTTCAATTATACATATCGATAATTTATTGTGTTTATTGTGTTTTATTGTTTAAAATTTTAAATGCATAGTCGAACACGCTTTGTTTAGTTACAGAAAAACTATAATATGTATTAAATATTGTATATTTTTTCAAACTAAACAATTTGTGTTGAAGAAAGCACTGTATGTAATATATAATGAGGCTGTTCTTTACGTAGCGTTAAAATATCGCGCAGTTGGTTCCTGCAGCAAGCAATATATTATACGGTATGTCGCATCCACTTAATGAAATCGTTATTATTATTAAATTGAAACTATTGTGTTTACACTTTGAGAAATATAAAATAACAACAAAGTTAAATGGATATTTTTTCTCATGAAATGTCTGGTACCTACATTACGTAATTTTTTCCGCGTGTTTTGGCTATTCAGTTATTCGCGGAACAAATGGTATAAAAATATTCCTGTAGTTATATGTTATTTTTCGTATAAAATGTAGTGAGAAGAAAAGAGGTTTTTTTTTTTTTGTAACCAAAAGGTGTACAGTTATTGGTGGTTAGGTATACTATTTATATTATATTATTGTCATATAACTGTAAGTCGACTGTATTTTGCGATGGTGTGTGGTATTGTGGTATATATATATATATATAAAATTTAAAAATAATAAAATAATATATTCGATAAATAGGAACACAAAAAAAAAGTATATTCTAATTTGTACGTCGAAAACGACGTTATTTCACAAGGCGGATTGTCAAAAATGACGACAAAAATAATATCAATGACCGCCGTTGATCATGACGTAATGTATTATGTAAAAATATACGTAATATTGATACAGTAATAATAACAATAATAATATTATTGATTATTTAATAGGTACATATAGTATATTACATAATCAATGTTACGACTAAAATTTCAGTTGTTCCTACGCATGAATTGTTTTAATTTCATATAAAGTGTTAAACTGACACGTAAGCAGAATGTATAGGTATAAGGTATATGTTCATACCCATATATAGTTAATCGCATATTTTAAGAATTTTTAGCATGACAATCTAAAAATATAATTTTTTAATTTATTCATTGGCGCAACTCGGGGGTGAATATTGAGTCCAACATCGAAAGTAAAGTACCTATTATTTCATTTTTAATTGTTTCTAATACTGACGCGGCAATTATGTATATGTATATGTTTATTATTTATAAAAATTATGAATTAGTAAAAACGACTCACATTTTATTTAAATATGACATTTTTGGTGGTCACTTCTAGTTTTTTTCTGTCGAAAGTACTTGGTTCTGGTGTGTACAGTGTACGTATTGACAAATAAATAATGTTGGTCAGTAGCCTCTCACCTGTTGATATTATTTGCAAAAACCTGAAGCTGAAGCGTCACCAGGGGCGGTCAAACGGGGGGGGGGGGGTAAATATTACCTATTTTTCAAAATGTATAGTAATATATATTATATTTTATCTACATATATCTTTATATATATATATATATATATAATTCTTTTGTACGCGTGTTTTTACTGAACTCCTCCTAAACGGCTGGACCGATTTTGATGAAATTTTTTGTGTGCGTTTGAGTGGGTCCTTGGATGGTTTAGATTCACAATTGGATCCGGTAGGTCCAACGAGGGTGGTATAGCTAACACGGGACATTTTGGGATTCTATAGGCGTTAAAGAGTTACCATGGTGATCATTTAAATTGTTATTGAGTTTAAAACATAATATATATATGTAATATGTATATATATATATATATATTATATATATCATTGGTGAGTTGTTGTGCGTACCAGTTTATATTTTTTCAATTAGTTGTTGTGCCTCTTAAAATAAAAGCGATTGACCGATTTACATTTGAAGCACGAAAAAAAGAGCAGGTTTTTGTATAAATTATAAATACATCTTCTATCATAATACTTAATTCCAATTGTTTTTAGGATATCGAATAATTTACTCTACTTTACATTATCAAAGGCCTTCTCCAAATCGACAAAGGTAATAAATGCATCTTTGCTCCTTCTGATTTGTTTTTCTATTAGTACGCTTAGTGTTACGATTGCCTCCCAAGTTCCTATATTGTTTTTTCTGAATCCAAATTGGTCTTCACCCAGATTTTCGTCTATCGTTTTATATATCCTGTTTTAAATTATTTTGGTGATAATTTTAGAGGTATGTGTGGTGAGGTTTAATGAAGTTTAAATTAAATTGATTTATGTTCTTAAGTTATGTTTTTGATGATCAAAGTGCATGTTAAAAATCAGCCTCATCCCCCATGACAAAATCATTTGACCCCCACTAAGCACTACTCGTACATTGATCAAACGTCTTTAGTTGCGACCATGAGCTGTATATTAATAAAATAAACTTACACACGGTACCATTGATTTTATACTATTATAATATTATTATATTTATTAATATTACAAAATATATGACAATACACATTAAATCGTTTGAGCGAAGCGGTCGTCTGGTATTTCACCGCTTTGTTCTATATATATACGCAGTCGCAGTGATCGATATACGCACGTTCAGCAAACATAATAATATATCGGCGAGATGTACATTTAACGTATACCCATCTACATTCTACATGTTTGATGTACATAGCGTATAAATATTAAACACGCAATAAAGCCCAGACAATGACGGCCAGGACAACACGCGATCGATATAGTTTTTGTACGTTCTTCAAATGTAGGTGGATAATAATAATTTATGTACGTACATAAATATGTCGTGATTAGAGTAAATTCAGGGATATTATGTATGTATGTATGTATGTATGTATATTAGAGTATATTCAGCGGTATATACTATGTAATGGGAAGGAAAATCGTAGAAAAGCTGGAATTAGAAAATCTGGACGTTGTGAAAATCTGGAAATATAAGTATTTATATAGTTATATATATATATATATTATTTATTTATTTATGAAAAGATTTATTTAAATTTTTATTCAGCCAGTTCTTATAATTTTATAAAAAGGATTTTATGTACGATTAATTGTAAGTAATATTTAATTAAATAGATATTCTCAATCACGTGGTTTTGCAACTATGACTGAAAATAGTTATCTATAATATTCTCATTGAACCTTATGGTGGATGTAGATATATATAAATGATAAATTGTATTACGACTAAAGTTTGAAATATGTGAAAATGTGAAATACATTACAGGGGCGAATGACCGACTGTTGGGTGACACAGATTTTGTATAGGCAAGATTATAGGGAATGCCACCTCTATATTACTCTATGGTGTCCATCAAGATGTGTTATCACACACCACAAGGATGTGTTAGGTTAGGAAAATGACGGGAAAAGCAATCCGAGAGTGATTGATGGATCGAACCAGAGAGTGCGCTGAGAGCGCGGTAAATAATTTGGATTTGAAATAATAGCCAGTTTTAAAATAAACTGGTAAAAATATGTTAAGAGACAAAATTTTTCGTAACCCCCCTCTAAAAAAAAATTCTGTATCCGCCACTAGTTATGATATATTTTTAAGTAAGCACCTCTAGACCCAATCAAAATAAAATATTGAGTTGAGCCGTCCCATCAAAATGATATTCTCAGCGTCACTGGACTTTTATGTTTGGTAGAATTTCAAATGAATTTAATTGCAAAGATTAATTGCGCAAAAAAATAGACTATAGATAATTTTCATATACGCTTATAATAATATAATAAACGTTTAATAAATCATAAACGCATATTGCAATTGTAAATAAAATAGTTTTAATAAAAATGTGCATAGAACTACAATAAACAAATTGGACATCACATTGGTAGGTTATCAATTATGGATGAAGTCGCTACTGTAGTCGTTGGTGAAAATTTGAAATTTCGCGACATCGGCGAAACGATCGGTTGCAGCGTAGTATGTACGAAACGCACCGATCATACGATGCGCTGCAATATCCCATTATATTTTGGCAAGGCGAAGATGGTTATCATTTCTCGGTCAAGATGATAAATCCGTTTACAGGTAAATAGTAAATCTGTATCTTTAATTCTTTTTATTGATAAAAAAAAAATTCAATTACAGGCACTGAACAAAAAAGTCAGTTCAATGAAATATTTGTTAATTGATTCCACGGTCAACGTAAGCCAATGAACTTATTGCGTGTTTGAATAGTCGTCCGTTTTGTGGAAACGCGTCAAGACAATTGAATTAAGTACATAAACATGCGTGTCGAGTCGTTAAACGACCAGTTCGGAGAAGTGTTTTCAAAACTATTGCTGAACATCGGGCAATGGCAAAATCGCTGTTGACGTTTCGACTGGTTGCATTAAATTCCCCGTAGATTTTGGCCAGTTCGTTTATTTGTATAGGTACCATCGGTATAGCGGTCGAGGGCGAATTTTAAGGTTTTGTCAAAAAAAAAAAAACAATTATTTTGAAAACGTGAAAATGATGTCGGTCAACGACGTTTTACACGTGAAATGCACACGTGTTCAACGTCATAGATCAAGAAAATGTCGACTTGCGTTTGAACTTTCTCGAAAAACAGCAATTACTTTCCTTGATCTACGTTCAGGACAATCGTAAATATAAAATCGTTATATAAGATAATTTGGGTTTTGAGGAAATCGTGAACAGACGCGATTATAAAATAAAGTACGACTCGGTTCGCAGCGAGGGCCATGGCCCGCGCCTATGCTATGTACTATATAAGATCGGAGACCGGACACGAGTGTAACGGATCCGGTAGAATTTTCGTGTACTAGAGAAAAAAACCCGGCACAATTGTAAAAAACCAATAGTCAGCACCATTAGCGTGCCCAGGAATTTTCAATGGGGGGAAATGTTATAAGTAATAATACATTTTAATAAATTGTCATGGTAATACCAAAAACTCAAATGTTTATGTTTCAAGCTCTCCAAAATCGTTTATAGCTTATAAATTGTGTACATCTGTAAATTGTTCTCTAATCAAAATGAATTTAAATTATAATACACTAATACCAAGTTGTTCAATTAACATAACATACGTTATGTATAGTAAATGTTTATTGTCATAAATATAATAACTTTTTGCTAATAACTAATAAAAAGTATTAAGTAATGACTGTATAAGTAATAACTAATAAGTTGTTTTCTGTAGGTCGGAAAAAAAGACAATGAGGGGGGATATAATCCCTAACCTCCCCTCCCCTGAGCACGCCACTGGTCAGCACCGTTCGGCACGTTAAACGAAAATTAAAAGCGAACGCGCGTCGAAATCAACGCGAATACGACGTTACCACCACCATTATCGGTACCGTAATAGTAACGCACGGTTATTCGGTCCGCGCGGAAAATACCGTGCACCGGTCGGCACTGACGCCGGACCGACCGACCGACCGACCGACCGACCGTCTGGCTAATCAATAATAATAATAATATATCGTGCCGATGGATTTGGAACAGATGATGTAAATAAACGGCCGGCGTGTTTTGACGAGTTTCGACGACGACGAACGCGCAACGTGTTTTTGTGGTGCTCCGTCCGTTCGCGCGTGTGGTCCGCCCCGTCCGTACGCGTTACGCGACGTGTTATCCGACGGTTTGCGCTCGTTGAAATCGTGCCTGGGACAAAGCCGAATTTTATAATTAAAAAGAAAATGGTGAGTAAAAAAAAAACGTCTGAATTCTTCGAACACTGCACTCGGGACCGTATCCGCGTCTCGTACGTACGTACAAACGTTATCGCGTGTACACACACACACACGAGTCGTTGCCTGAACATTTGAATACGGTTACGTTTTCGTATCGATCGTTCACCGCGCGAATCGTACGCGTTCAGAAAAAGTCGCGTCGGTACAGGCCCCGGCAGCAGGTGGTGGAGTAGTAGTCGGTCCGCCGCGATAACGCGCCAGTTATCTGTGTAGTGATAATGAAAATATTATTATCTCGCGGGTACCGCCGAATACTGTAGACCGTCGTAAACGACTGAATTCCCGGACTTTTCGACGAAAAACCGCGTAAAATTAGAACCGTTCAGAAAAAAAAGTTATGTTAACGGTACGTACGTGTATCGTTCGGACGCGTTTTTTTGATACGTTTGATTACGTGCGGCGTGTTTATTCCCGGGGCGCGCGCAGATGTATCTGCAGGACGCGTTCTACGCATCTGTGCACAGGGCCGGATTTGTGGGGGGGGGGCTGAGTGGGCTACAGCCCGGGGGCCCTCCTAAGTTTTGTAATTGTTTTACAGTCGAGGATAACAAAAAAATGGAAATTTATTTTTCTGTTTAAATTTTCATCGAATACAATATACAGTGTAACAGAAGATTTTGTAAAAATAAAATTAAAAAAAAAAAAAATCGCGGGTATTTGAATTTGATTTTAATTATTGATATTAGTATTTTTTATGTTTAAACCCTCGTAGCACTACAGGGAGTCCCAATAGTCTCCTATATAGGAATCCCAATTTATATGGAGTCCTAAGAAGTATATTCAGAACTTTTATCGGGAACTTTTAAAAATAATTCTATATTAGCAGTCCTATAAAGCGATGTCAGGATTCCTAACTATCTGATTATACTCCTATAATGAGAGGATTAAACCGCGGACATAAGGAGCTTATGAGGAAACTCCCAGGACTCCTTTTGGGAGTCTTGTGGGTTTACCACAGAACTCCCTGTGCTATTAGGGAATCGCTTACTACACTAATCGTTTACCGATTTGTATTTTTATAACGCGATTCCATATTACGATATTGCCCGTTTCGATCGCTTTTATTTAGGTCGATTAAACAAGTTAATAGTACGGATACTACTGTACAGGCAATATTAAAATATGTTATTCGGGGGGGACGTGTTTAGAATTTTGGCGTCCCGGGACAATTTTTTAATTCCGCCCTTTTATGTTGTGGGTGGGTGGGTGTGTGTGTGTGGGGGGTGTGTTACAAATAAAAATTATAAAAACCTTACTTGTATTTTATATAGATTGTATATATATCTATTAATATAAACTAATATAATACGCATTAAAAAAAAATTATTAAATAATATTGAATATCCTAATGTATGAACACATGTCGCACACGTTATGAAGTTGAGTGAAATAAACGTATGTACTATGCAGTGGCGTCATTTGGTTGGGGGGCAGGGTGGGCATTTGCCCCCCCCCTCCCTTGTTAACAGTGGGCCGACATGATTCGTGAACGTAAATTATTCTGACCAAATCTATAGTAACGAGTAATAACAAATCGCGTGGCAAACAGTGGATTAAAATTAAATTAATAATAAAATAAAAAAAGTACCTATGCAGGTTATAACTTGCTGCGGTTCTGGGTTTTTTTTCGATAAATATGATTATCGTTAAAGGCTTTAGGTAAATTATTTGACGTTACCCAATTCGAAGAATATGATGTACTTTTGACGGTTGACGAATCTATATCGCGTACGGCATAAACGAATTTGTTTAGCCGTCGTTTAACGTTTCAAACGTATATTTTATGTATATATATATATATATTTTGTGAGTGGCAAGTGTAAAGAATAAAAATGAAAAAAGTTAAAGGTGTTGGGGCGAAGACGGCGAGAAAAAGAGGAAAAAAATTTGAACAAACTGCTCAGAGCTGGTCACAAAACGTCATTTCTAGAAATGTTTTATGACAAAAGAAACTTCAAAACTCGAATCACACGTAATATTTATGCGCTATATATAGTCATTTATGATACATTCATTGTAGCTGATGGAGCAATGAATTTCCTCCCACAAAAGAAAAATATATATATATATATCGGTCGATTCGTGCCTGTGATCACGAAAATATCAAAATTATGTAAAATAGAAATTGTATTGAACTATAAAATGTAAGTGGGAAATTGTTAAATGGGCCTGTTAAATCTCTTGCCTTCCCCTTTCGAAAACTGAAATGACGCCACTGGTATTATGTACAATTAACGTTAGTAACTACGCCAGCTGCGGGTTGCATTCTACGTGATGTCGTAATTATTGTAAAGAACTGAAAGAAATTCCGTGTTCGTATAAAAATAGATTTTCCCACACAGAGAATTTCCCAAAGCAATCGTTCTTCCATCGAATTTCACCCAGAAATCGGACAATATTGAATACGATACGAATGCAAACATTTTACTTAATTGTTAAACTATATTTAACACAAAAAAAGAAGTTCATACAAATTAATCGCTCCCAAAGTTCTAACAGGAGGGGCAATTGCCCACCTTGGTCCCCAGCCATAAATACGGGCCTTTCGTTATTCAATAAGCAAAACGCGTATTGTCCCGTTTGTTTATATTTTGGGGCCCCACGTTAAGATTCCGCTCATAGGTCACTTAATCACACGTAGGTACTTTAATCCGGCCTTGGCCGTGTATTTCGTTTCGTACCGGTCGGTATAATTTCTTTTAGAGTCCGTGCCCGTCTACAAAGGCTTGTGTATATTTAAAAAAAAAAAAAAAAGGGTAACAACGAGCCGCGGGGTGTTGTTGATATCGTTTAAGTGAAAATTACTCGGATAAAGATTTTAGAGTTTTGTTTTTATTATAAATTCGAAAACAATGATAAATAATCGCATTCGATAAAACGATTCTGAGCGGATTCTTGCTTCGGTGTAATAAATGAACGACAAATTAAGATTAAGACGAAATCGCATTTTTAGCGTTTTTACGTAATTTTTCGTGGTTTTTCCTGGCTTTTGAAAAAAAAGTATTGAGAAAATCGGAAAATGACCTCCTCTCTAAAGTACAAACTAGATGCGATTTGCAATCAGTAAAGGTGCGCTACGCGAAAAGATCGGAGCACTCCTTTTCTGGTAGAATTTTTGGGTACAGACATAAAAAAAAAAAACCACATAATTGTAAAACCAATACACTCCTCTCGCTCCGTTCAGAATGTAAAATATACGTGATTCGCGCATATAAATAATAAGTAATATAAACGTTGCTGGACCGTGCGACTTGGATCCCGAATCGTCGTATTCTCTGCGAAGGCGCTAGAAAATTAGCGAGTGCGATTAATTCTCGTTCGGTTGTTTGAAAATTTTCGTAAAAACGCGCGGCCGGGTGACTCGCTCGGGGTTCACTGCGTACAATTTTTTTGTCTATATACTCGCGTAATACGAAAAAAAAAAACCGTATAATGTCCGATATTCGTCGAATGATTTCCCTCACGGACTCGTGTTGTATAGTCGTGCACGTACGAAGTATAATGAATGCGTGAAGAATATTATTTCGTTTCTCTTGTGGAATAGGCGCACTTATCACTATATTCAAATGTGTCGGGTGTTTCGGTGGAAACGTTAAAAAAACCGGTTTAAAAAACACCGTTTTCGTCATTCGGTCCCCTTCGTTTCGTATTTTTTTTATACTCGAAACGCGACGTCGTCGTCAATAACCCATAAATCTAAAATGTATAATCTCGGACCATTAGGAAAAAACAAAAAAAAAAAAACGTTTCGGAATTCCGTAAGACACCGTGTGTGTAGTCTGAAAATCATTAAAAAAAAAATGTTCGGTAGGTATGTGGAATTCCGGATGATGATCGGTGAATTATACGGCCAGTCCAAATGTGTCGTCGGGCGGCGCGCGGTATAGCTGATGGTAGAGAGCCTTAATATATAATATATATCAAGGCTCTCTAGCTGATGGTATATGCGCGTGATTTTCAAAGTTCGATTTATTGCGTTAAAATAATATAACGCGTTGTATTTGTTTTAGATTTTTTTTTTTTCTTATACATGCAGTTGAAAATGTTTATTCGAATCGGGCGTTCTGTTTTGTGACGTCTATTTGTGTTTATTTGTCTGTGAAATTAATAATTTATTTATGCGTTTCGTAAGAAAAAAAGGTTTTTTTAAATCGATCTTTTAGAAAAAAAAAAATGTAATTCGCAATTATTATAATTGGTCCGTACCGTATTGTGATCGATATCTGTTGATTAATTAATTAATTTTTCATTAAAAAAAACTATTGTACACACACACACGCACACACACGCACGCAGCCTGCAGTTGGTTTTCGTTATTCGTTACCTGTCTGATTAGACTTCGGTTTCGGCGGTACCGGTGTCCGCGGATAAAATGACTTCTCCATAGGTATAATTACAATTATTATTGTGGCTATTTTTAAAAATTAGAGTTTATATTATCAGTTTACTCTTATGAACTGTTATTTAGGAAAACAAATATTTGAAAATAATAGTTTTTGGTGTACGAATTTTACGTATAGTGTTTTTTCGATTAAATCTTCGGGACTGTATATGAGTTCTCAACAAGTTTCTATTAGAAATTGAGTACAAACGATATTTTAAACAATTTTCATAGTAAATTTAAATAATTACAATTTCGCATAAACTATACTATTTTTTTTGATTAGTCCGAGAATCAAATTTATTTAGTGGGGGAGAAAAAATCGTTCTGAATATCCCATCTGTAGTAGGAAAAATGTATTTCGCACTTTTTTTTATTTATTGAATAGCGGGAACAAACTTTTACCTTATGTATATTAAGTATATTCAATGCATATTTAAAGTCTTTACTCGCGGGCGGATTTTTTTACGAGCACTTAAAATTGAAAAATACGTCTTATAAATACTATAGTGTAGTGTGCTTTGTTGAGAATCAGTTTTTCAAACGCAAACATTTATTATTGCTTTCAGATGTAAAATAAAAATGCGTATTGTCTTATACCTCGGGCCGGGTAATTGAGACGAGTGTGTGTAAATCTCCGTGTCTTGTCTGTACTTATATAATTTATAATATTACACATATTTATAATAGTATACAATTATACAGATATTGTTGAAATTTATTTTATGAATAATTCATCGAAAATAAAAAAGATACGAATTCTCGGTAGCGCGGTATAAGAATATTCCTTGAAGTTAATATCGGAAATAAAAATAAAACCTTTGTATAGAGTATCCTTCGTCGTTCAGTTTTTGTAAATTATGTTAAAATTAAACTAATTTGAAAAGAGGGAGGAGCTCTACACGTTTGTCCTTTGTTCACGTTTCCCCTCGTATATTTTGCGCATTACATAAACAAATATAATAATGCATTCTTTGTTTTAGCATTTTGGAAATGTATATATCGTCGAAAAAATTACTGTCGATGCATTATCTCAAATGAATTCACTTAATAAAGTTCACTTTTATGTTGGTAAAATTATATGCATAGTTTAATTCGATGTTTAAACGAATAATTTATAATATTGTATTACGTATTTTTTTATTAATTTTTTTTTTTTTTTTTAATAAACTTTATATGAAATCTTCAGTCATTTTATTTTGTATTATTGTACCTAATTTATAATATTATTTTGTTTAAAACGAGGTTTCGGTTTTCGTATGTGTATTTGTATTTTTACTTATATACAAAATATAAAAGAATATTCAATATTTTATTGATTTTTGTTTGTTTGTAGTTTCCACATAATTTTGTTTTTCTTTAGAAAATGTATTATATCATGTACAGTCTTGCTATTTGCACGTTATTATTAAATAATAATAATAATAATAATAATAATAATATTATTATTATTATTATTATTATTATTATTATTATCAACGTTTGCAGATGTATAATATTAAAATTATATCGAACGTAAAAATTATAAAAATACAATTTGTTGAAAAAATTATTTTATATTCGGAATGTTAATTTTTAAGAAATAAACGAATATGTCAAATACCTTATTATTATATTTATTATTATTATCATCTCAACGAGCGCAGTTATTATTATCTTGTCGTTTCCGTCTCGTGTGTTATGAGTTTTTATATGATTACACGTTTATATACGCTTCGCCACAATTTAAAGCCCTTCAGGGACGTTAATATATACAATTGGTATGCGGTTATTGTAATCAGATTATGCTTTCCATTACTCTAGTAGCATAGCATATCATCAAGCCTATGGTATTTTTTTTTTTTTTTATATTACGCCAGGATGTTCCATTACTGGGGAGTTTTTTTTTATAGGACTATAGAAACTGTACACTTTTTGCTTGTCGTCTTAGTTCGGTAAATGTCTTAATATTATAAAATACCGAAAAAAAAGTCTCGCACGGTTTATAAATATGCGTGAAATAATTCGAACACACATAATAACAGAGTGAATTACGTATATAGTTTTAGATTAATTTCAAATTAAATGTTCGAAATTTATGACACTACTCGTTTATGCGCGTGTATAGACTATAGTTCAGAGAAATAAGTATGTTTTTATCCATTGTTTATTCAGTGTATAGTGCTTATTTAACATATTGTGCTTGATGTACAAATTAACATTCCGATTATAAAATAGTTTTTTCAACAAATTGTATTTTTTATAATCTTTATGTTCGATATAATTCTGACAGTATACATCTGCAAACGTTGATATTAGTGAAATTAACAATTCGTTTTTTCGTAATTGCGTATGGTTCGATTTACAAATGTATCACCTTTTTTGTCTTCAAGTAAATATAATGTAACTAAAGTTACGTAGGAATGTAAATTCAAATGCCATTATTGTTAATAAACTTAAATTTATAATATTTATATATTCTGAATGTATTAAATTAATTTCTAATCGATTTCTATTTGTTTTATTTTAATTGATGTACTGGTAAAATTCTTAAAAAATATATTATATATACATGCAGTATTACGTGGATAATAATTTACGTAATTACAAGTACATGATATTACAAAACAAAAAATAATATTGTGTGTATTTAGGTGTTTACATAATTATTTTATCATACATTTACGTTTTGTAATGTAATTACGAGCAATTTTTTTTCAGCATTAAAGGATAATGTTGTATCCGTTAAACTGTATATTGTTTATTACACGCTCCGTGATACGTATATTATTATAGGTATATTTTTTGTTACTAGAAGTGATCGATGTCACGTGTCACTGTTAAAGTTTAAACATTTTGACAACTATTAAGACCCAATTTATTATTATTATTATTATTACATTAACGTGGTTATTATTTTAATATTTTGACACAATTCGCAAAGAAAATTTGAAACACGAAAATGTTAAAAAAAAATCTATTTATTTATAAAATATTGAAAACTTTCTCCACCGTGTTAATAATCTGTTTACTTCATTGTACTGTATAACATTAATATATGTTTTTATATTTAATAAATGAAAGTTTACAAGATATCGAAAGTAATTCACATTTTTCGATAATTTTATGAAAAATATAATTATTTATGTGTGAATATTATGTAATTTACTGTTATTATTTGAACGCTATATAATACATTTCTCACTCCAAAATACGAGTAATACGAGATGAATGATAATGAAAATCGCGAAATCTGAATAAAAATAAAAATATTATTAATAATTATTATTTTTTACTTTTTTTTTAAAAATTTAAAATTAAATGTTTATGTGTATTTTTATTACTGAAACGTATCTGTGTACGTATACTGCAGATGTAGTTAGTTCTTTGTCGTCCAAATTGCTATTGCTAGATCTTTGGTTTGATAATTTATAATAATTGAAAATATTTGATTATTTTGTTTATAGTTTAACATATTGTATAGTATAGAATTTAGGTTTTTGAAATCGTTATTGTATAATATATTAAAATATTTTAATCGTATTTAATTAATAATCGACGATTGTTGAAATCCTCCACAATATAGGATAATGCGTTTCGGTGGATATACCATATACCCATACACACACACACACACATATATGTATTTAGATGGAGTCCTAAAAAATGTAAGTTTTATAGGTTGTATGAAATATATTCTGTAAAGAGTCTTAGGACGCATATAGCTGTATATAGGTATACATTATTTAAATTTATTAAACTTGTTAAGACGTATGCTTAAATAAAAAGTTTAATGAAATACTACGGAGTTTTATTATAATGTATTTATGATAATTACGCATTTCATTTCTTTAAGTCGTGTGTGTGTGTATATATATATATATATATATATTATAAAAGTAAAATTAATTTTCCTTTGTTTATTATATTTCGTAAATAATAATAATTTATACTTTTCGGGTGTTATTTAAAATTTATTAGTTCTGCAGTTATGTTGCTGCGTATATAGCGATATATTATATTTTCATTTCGACGTCTTTTGGTTTTATTTGACACGAAAAACGTGATAGATTAAAAGTTTGACAAATGGCTATAAAATATATAATATCCGATTAAAATATAATTTAATGATTTTTCATCGTATATAATTCCGGAGGTATCATGCCGTTAGTATATTTCTCATATTTTTTTTTTATAGTTAAAATAGTGTTATTATTATTGGTTGCGGTATAACGTACATTTCCCTAGCTCCTCTCTACAACGAATTATTTGGAATTTTTTTATTATGCCATAATAATTTTTGTACGAATTTAGATTCAAAGAAATTCGCGAGTTTCTGTGGAAGAGCTGTAGAAACGTTTTCCAGCCTCCTTCCCCCATACACACACAAAAAAAAAAGTAAATTTTCTTACTTTTTTTTTTATGCCGATATTTAGTATTTATTTTGTACGACCAATTTTGGAATTCGTATGGTTCTAGAAACACGAGAAAAGTTGGTTTTAGTATGTGTGTGTGGGGGGCTATAGAAACCGTTTCTCCAGACCTCACCGTGCAAATCCCTGCAGTATTAAACGTTTCATAAAATTTTATTAAATTAAATTAAAACCTATATATTTTACTATTATTATACGATATTTTTTTTATACTCCAGAAAATCGAATACGTATATATTATATGGTGATGATTAAAAAATTATAACGGTTAGATATGTTTTTAATCGTATTGGTATACGATCTTATTGCGATAATAAAAAAAAAAAATATGTACAACAAAGTCAATTTATATATCGGCGTAAAATATTTTAAAATTTTATTTCAGATGTCGTTAAAAATCATCATTGGCTGCGGCAAAGAGCTAATATAATTATTATCTCAACATTTCACACGTTTCTAGTGCCGTACAAAATTCGTAGGGATTGGTCGTATAAATCCGTACGAAATATTAACATAAAAAAAAAATTCCAGATAATTCGTTGTGGTGATGGGGGAAATGTATACGATCGCGCACACACACAACGAGCGGTGCGTGCACGTTATGCGTATTATTATTATTATTATTATTATTATTATTATTATTATTATTATTATTATTATTATACGCATATACGAGTAAAACGGTGCAGTGTTTATATATTATTATATAGTTGGGATCTGCGCGGAGAACAAAGGACGACGACTGAAACGGGGTGGTTACTTTTTGCATAACATTATCCTTTGGCGAGCGCGAAACGACGTTACACTGTTTTTTTTTCTTTCTCGATTATTATTATCATTATTATTTTTATTTATTTATTTTCGATTATTATTAATATTTATAAATGTATAATATGTAGCGTTTGAATCGGGTAGAAATTTTGGGGGAGAGGCGACCTCTATTTTTTTTTTTTTTTTTAATATTTCAGCCAGCCCCTCTTCTAATCTTTCTAAACAGAGGAACGCTGCGGCCGCAAAGACTCATTTTTATCGCTTTTATGTTTATAGTTTTATCGCACAAAAAAAAAAAAGTTGTTAACAGAACGAATATGCGATGCCGACTTGACTTTTGGTAATGGGTTTTTGTATAACTTGTGAAAAAAAAAATAATCGTGTCTGAGTGCTCTGACTTCTGAGCACACACACGCGCACACACATGTATGTAGTGATGTATCAGTCTTGTGCGGTTATAAGCTTGTTCTGTATTCAATTATTCACGTCAGGTATGTTTTGTAGAGTTGCGTATATAAAAAGAGAAAAAAAAATTGGAAATAAAGTCTAAATCAAGATTATAGGCAAGACGCATTCGTATGATCAGCGTGTAGTTATCGACATTGGATATGTTTAAAGAAATATATAATAATAATAATAATAATAATAATAATAATAATAATAATAATAATAATAATAATAATAATAATAATAATAATAATAAAAAAATTGTTTTCGTTTGTGTGTTTGTTCGTGTTTGTGTGCGTGAGGCAGGGCCGTTCTTGGCGGGAAAGGTTGAAAAAAAAAGAATGGAAATAATTTTAAAATTTGTTTTTTCTTGGTGCTTTATGCAGTAATCTGCAGTTGTTCAGTATATTATATATATATATATAAACTATAAAAACTATTATTTTCTATAACTACATGAATATTTACAAAAACATAGGTATATAACAGTGTAATAGTAATTTTTGTAATCGCATATCACAGCAGTAACTAACCATATTATAACCAAGTTCAGATGAGTGACGTGGATAACAGTTTAGAGCTATAAGTGCAGCGTAACGTACAATTTAAATAGACATCGTATTGTATTGACACAGTTGCCGCGTTGAATTGAATGCGAGAAAAGTTAATTTTGTTTAAAGCTTCGTAATTATATTATTTTTTTTTTTTGTAAAATTTCTAATAAAACGTGATTTTATTCTCTATTCACGTGTCGAGTCTAAATCGTATTGAAAAAAAGAAAAGGGAAACTCGAGTCTTATTGTATAGTCTTAACATTTTTTTCTCGTCGTACTCAACAACGGTTTTTGACATTTTTTTTTTTGTCATCCCCCAATATAATGTAAAGTCACACAAAATGTATTTCGTGTGCGTATATGTTTCAAATTCGTATTATTATAACCGTATTAAGGGGATTGAAAGCAGGTATTTTCTCTCTTTGTCTTACACACATGAAACATAGCAAAATAAACGTTTCGTACTTCCAACGTACCGATCGATCTATTGGTGCGATAAGAAATTTGAAAACAGATTTGAATTCCTCGTGAATTTTACTACAAAACGACTTTCCCACTTTTTATTTCTTTTTTTTAAGACCTTCAAAAATGAATTATTAACAATTTCTTTTTTTAAATTTGTTCGGTTAATTTTTTTAAGGGTTTATGAAAAAAAAAAATGAAAAAAGTGGGAAAGTCGTTTTGTAGTAAAATTCACGAGGAATTCAAATCTGTTTTCAAATTTTTTATCGCACCAGTAGATCGATCGGTACGTTGGAAGTACGAAACGTCTATTTTGCTATGTTTCATGTGTGTAAAACAAAGAGAGAAAATACCCGCTTTCAATCCCCTTAATTTCAAAATATTACGAAGTACGTATTATGACAGAGCGATCATTATCGATTTCGCCGAAAACGCGTTTCTACCGTTTTTATACGTGATTTTTATCCGATAGTTTTTTTTTTTTTTGCTTTTGAGGAAATCGAAAAATGACCTCTCTGTAAAGTACCGGGGCTAGATGCGATTTGCTGCTACCGGAAACCGGGTATGACCGGGCATAAAGATCGGAGCACTCATTCTGGTAGAATTTTCGGGTACGGGGACATAAAAAAAAAAAAACGCGTCATTGTAAAACCTTTAATAATAATAATAATAATAATAATACATTGCTCGGAATTAAAACCGAATATAAAATATGTCGTCGTCGTCCGTCGTTTCATTCGCTACGCGCGCGTACACCGCCGTGTTGCGGGCTAAACGATGCCCGCGTATATTCGCCGCCGCGCCCTTACCGTCGTCGTTTTTCGGAACGGGCCGGCGGGCGGACAGTGCGCGGGACGACGGGCCGCGATTGTGTGTCGGCGGGCGGTCGGGCGGACGGCGGTGGCCCGCGTCGCAGCACGTGTCCGACCGAATGACGCATGCGCTCAGCGCGGGCTATTGATCCTCTGTCTGTGGCGCGCTTGGCGGCGCCCGCCGTCCCGCCGCTCCGCCCGTATTGCGGTCAACTCGCCCGCGCGCGCAGGGGCCGGTGGCGGTCGCCGCCGCCGCACCCTTCTTCACCGCTCGTTCGCCGCGGGTCGGCCGTATCACCGCCGTCACCCGTTACCGCGCGCGCGTCACTCTCTCGCGCCCTATCGCCTCCCTTCCTCCCTCACGCGTTATCGCTCCCTCTCTCTGTTGCCGCCGTATCGCCCACGCTGTTCCGTCGTTTCTTCCGCCGTCGTGCGCGTTGTGACGGCGGTGGCGGTGGCGGTGGTGGTGGTGGTGGTGGTGGTGGTGGGAGTCGATGTCGCGCCGCTGTCCTCACGCGTGTTCTCGTTTCGCCGCGGATCGTTCGCCGCCGCCGCCGACGTGTTTTTATTTTCGGCGAAACGAAATATGACGGAAAAAATACAAAAAAAAAAAATAAAAGCTGCTGCCGCGCGGTGTTGATTCGATCGGATTTCACTAGAGAAACGGGCAATTTTATTATTTTTTTTTTTACGCATTACGCGCGTGTATTATTATTGTTTGGAATTCGTCGCCGGTGCGGTTTATTATTTGGACGCGTTATTATTATACTGACCGAGCGACTGCGTACCTACGAGAATGAAGTAGTCTGCTCGTACGGACGCGGCGTATTTCCGAACCCTAACTGAGCTGGGGCACCAGTGCCCGTGTCCAGTTCGCGTAGTCCGATTCCTCCGTTCCCTAACCGATTCGGGGCATAATTAAAAATATTGTTATCGACTGTGTATTAATATCCCAACATTTGACTTTATACTCGTACTGTTATTATTATTATTATGTATTTTTACCTAAGCACGTGTTATTAAATAACAAATAAATATTTTTATTACCCGTCGTTGTTTTTTTTTTTTTAATAGCTGAATAATGACAATATTTTTAATTAATACATTCGATTTATTCAATAGCGGTAATGAACAATTAAAAAAAAAAAAAAATTGATAACAATATAAATAGTATGAAATATATAATAACGTAATAATTATATTAATAATTAAAATAATTAATAAATACATTATTATAAACTGTCTAATGCAATATATTAATAGATAGGATGTTAATAGAGAGTCGATAACAATATTTTTAATTATGCCCTAAGACAGTTAGGGAACGGAGTCGGAAGTATGGCACTACGGACTCTAACTGGACGCGGGCACTCGTGCCTCACCTCAGTTAGGATTCGGAAATACGCTACGACGCTTAATGTAATAATAAAGTAATGCTTTGTTAAACGCGTCTCAATTTATTATTATTATTATTATTACTGTTTACCTGCAGTCGGTTCTCCTAAACTGCGTTGTACTACGCGATTTTCGTTTTAAACGAGTGTTTAAATTTTTTTTTTTTTTTATGCCGAATTGGAATTACAAAAAAGTCCGATTTACTTCACGTTGGCGACGATTTTTTTTTTCGAATCTTTCCGAAAACCGCGTGTTTCCTGTTATATGCATTTGGAAAATACCAACGATTTATATATTGTTTTTTTTTGAGTGAATGGTGGAGGATCACTCACTGTTGTCGGTTCGACCAAAAAAAAAAAAGAAGGGTAGTAGTAGTAGTTGATCGCGCCACGTGCAGAGTCGCGTATTTTTGAGGATTTTTGCGCCCCCGGGGCACATTTTTATTTTGGCGTCTCCGTACCGAATACTCGTTGGACGAAATCGTCTGCAAATATTTATTTTATCGGAATAACGTATTATTCGGACGATTTGTTTGGTTCTCCTGAACATTCGTTTTTCCCTCCATATGTACCGTAAAAAATAATTACGGTATAGTAGCTGTTTTTCAAATGAACTCCCTACAGACAAAAAAAAAAAAAAAAATAGTTACACTTACGTATTGTTGTATTAGATCAAACAAAGTATTCTGCGAATATGTGTTCATTTAGCGTATGTAACCCGACCTTTTGCAAAGTAAAATAAATTTTAAAATTTGACGAATAAAACGCAGTATTTACTAATTTGGCTGCTTTTATAACCGCTCTTAAGACTATATTCGTTTTTTTTCACGCCTTTTGTTTCGTATAGCTAATCCGTTGATTGTCTGTATTGATCTATTAATTTCAACTCTAAACTACTAGCAATCGTCGATCCGTTGTTTAACACACGTTTTTTTTGTGGTCATTATATAGCGTATTTTCAGTTCGTATATACTGCACGTTCAGGATGTTTCCCAGTCCGAGTACCCCACTTGAGCAATGGGCAGTGAGTTACTACGACAAGGTACACAATAAACTGATCTTGCGTAGGTGGTACTCCTCTCCGCGAATTAGACAATAAGAAATCGCACTTTTCCGTTTCTCCGTTAAACGGAGTTGTTTGAAATAAGCACTTGACGATAAATACCTGTATCCGAGAACTTGTTACTTGAATAAAAGTACCGATGTTTTCGAATTAGTAAGTTTTGTGTATTTTGTTGTAAATTTCGTTTTATTCCGTATTATAGTTTCATCATTCGTTTTCCAAATAGACTATGGATCATCGCTCACTAAACTAAACGATCAAAAACAGAACTTATGAGTTTTTTTAAAGATCTTATAATGCACATAATACTATAAAATTATTTATTCTAACAAATTGTGAATAATAATAATAATAAAAAATCATCTTAACTAATAAATACTTCTGTGACACTCAGAGCCCGACTTGGGAATTTTGGGGCCCGGGTCTAATTTTTTGATGGGGCCCTTAAATTATAAATTCAGTTTTTTTGCTATATTGAGTTTTTATATTTAATTTTTTTTTTTTAAGATTATAAATAAATTGTACTATAATAGTCTATATATAATACGACACATCTATACACACGACCTGATAATACAACCAACCCGACTGTCGGGCCGACCAAATCGTGTGTGTAATCCGTTTAACATTTCACAGTGCCACTAATAATTATCGACATTAATTAATATCGGGGCCCGGGGCTGCAGCCCCCCTAGCCCCCAAGTTGGGCTCTGGTGACACTGGTTTCAGCTGTAAAATAAATACAAATAATGGTTATTCCAATTTACATTTTTCTTTTTAAAAGTTCGTTGTCCTTTAAAACTAATCGATAACTAAATCTGAGTTTAATTTACTATAAGAATTATTTTTAAACTTTACATAAATTGACTCCTAGAATCCCGGGGCAGTTTCTCCTGGTATACAAACACGCACCACTGGCCCTGTGTCTGATTTGATTAAAATATTTTACGTATAGTGTTTCGCAGCAAATCGAGGGAAATATGATGTAACTTCTGACGTTCGCTTGCAGAGAAATTCAATACCGGATACCCTCAAGGTATATATGATGATGGGAAATAGAAAATTGAACTACACTATTTAATTTCGCAAAATTTGACATTTATATTATTGAAAAATCCCAGTTGGGACGTCAAGTTTTACGTATATTATGTGTACCAATTCGGATGTAGTTGAATTAACAAATTCATACGCAATTTTATACTTTATGTTATGTTCTGCTTTTTTTTCGTATTAATCATTCTTTTTAATTAATCCTCGCATTGACTTGTTTATTACATGACATAAAATTTCACGTTTGTCCTTTTTTAACTTAAAGTTTTCAACTTACCACAATAAAGATATACTGAACGAAACTGAATTGTACTCGATGATAACTCAATAATGTAGTAGGATTAATTGAATAAAAAATACTAAGTATATAGGTATAACTAACATTCCAGTTGTACATAGTGTTATTCCTTGGCGTTAACGTTTTGTAGTATTTTCTGAACTGCACTCAGATATTACTCATTTCCTCTACGTAAACGTATAGAACGTAAACGACATTCATATTATATTTAAGAAACTTGAACGATTTCCGAGCTGATGACAGAATCAAATTGGTATTTGCGGTTTTAATAATACGACGACCCCCTTGTTATTATAATGAAACATATACACGACAATAGCATCCGGTTTTATTGTGGATCGCATTTGGCTAAATTAACGAATACGTAGATAGATAGACAGATAAATAAATAAATAAATAAAACGACTAAATAAAAAAAAGAAAAAAGAAAAAGAATTATGAAAAACAGAAAAAGAAATGCCATAATTTAATTTTAGGAGTATGACGAATAATATTTTGTATTATACGGGTAATATATTTAATAATAATAATCAATAGTTGAGTATTATAATGCGCGCAATGAAATAAAAACTTGTGGAGATTATATTTCAAAATTGATAAATGATAATGTGGGTTTACCGATTATTAGCTGCAGACGTCTCGATTCGCCGACGTCTCACTAGGTAACTAATACTATAGGTATTATAACGCATCAGTTTTGTGTAGGCGACGAACCACTGAATATGTGAGCATCAGTTTTCAAAAAAATATTTAGTTTAAATAACGTACGATTAAAAATAAAAAAAGTAATTTTTATTTAAATTTTTTTATTTTATTGAAATACACGCCCGAGGGCATTTTGTACAGTAAATTAATTGACAAATAACAAATTATATAATTAATTACAATCGTATATACTTAACAAATATATATATATATATATATAGTGTAAACGGTTAATAGTATTATTTTATTAGTAGGTACTAGCTGTAAAGTGAATATAACAAGAAAAAGCGAAAGAAAAACATCAGAATGAAAGAATATTAATACGTAACGCCGCCTGAGAGGAATGAAAAAAAATCAAAGTTCTTAGGTAGATTATTACAAGAAACTATAGCCCTGTTAATCGGGGGAAAAAAGCCGTAAAGTGTATTGTGTTTTGATACATAAAATGTTTGCGGATTTAATATTGAAGATATCAAAATTGAAAGTGAAATAAATGACATATTAAATAATAATTTTATTTAACAATACATTATATAGAATAATGTTGTTAAGGGGATTGAAAGCGGGTATTTTCTCTCTTTGTCTTTCACACATGGAACATAGCAAAATAGACGTTTCGTACTTCCAACGTACCGATCGATCTATTGGTGCGATAAGAAATTTAAAAACAGATTTGAATTCCTCGTGAATTTTACTACAAAACGACTTTCCCACTTTTTTCATTTTTTTTCATAAACCCTTAAAAAAATTAACCGAAAAAATTAAAAAAAAAAAATGAAAAAAGTGGGAAGTCGTTTTGTAGTAAAATTCAAGAGGAATTCAAATCTGTTTTCAAATTTCTTATCGCACCAATAGATCGATCGGTACGTTGGAAGTACGAAACGTCTATTTTGCTATGTTTCATGTGTGTAAGACAAAGAGAGAAAATACCCACTTCCAATCCCCTTAAGTAGGTGCGTATTCTGATATTAAAAATAAAAATAAATATGATTTCAGTAGAAAATAATTAAAATCGTGTACGCGCACGAAGCCACGACAAGAATCTAATCGGTCGGCCGCCACACCGTGTTCGCCCGTGTCACCGCACAGAACAACGTTCTAAAACACTTGGCCAGACATTTCATTGTGGCGGTAAACAGACACTATGTCGAAATATATTTGAGTCCGACAAACGTATTATGGGACCGCATATTATTATTTAAACAGTTTTTTTAAAAATTACTAATTATAATTATCTACAATTTTATAAAATATGTAAACAGATTTAAAATAATTGCAGAAAAAAGTTTAAAAAAAGAAGAAACGTGTTCTATAACCCCGGAATATTAATTTATATGCATAATAAAATTTATACACGTCTAGCTTTGTGTCAACATGAAAAGCGTATTTGTTTTTACTCTGCTGTTTTCGCTATTGTGTAAAACAAATATGCTAATGCTACGAGTCCTCTGCCCCGTAGTGATAAATAATAATAATAATAAAAGTAATTCGTTTTTAGTAACTTGACCAGTTCCCAGCCAGTGCCGATTCTACGCGTGTTACATTATTTTTGACGTAGCCGAATGAGCTAAAAATCGTATTCTGATGTAATTCTGAATCGCGTTATTCTAAAAAAAAAATTATACATCAATTTACTTTTGTATATAAATAAATAAATAAATATATATATATAAATAAAAACTGCAAGAATATTGTATTTTATATGCATACATTAATAAGTATTATTCTTGTTTTTAACAGATAAATCAATACAATCAATTAATAAATAACGGCTAGTCAAAGTGTAAGAAACGATAAAAAAAAATTGTTGTCGTTTATTAATAATTAATAAATATAAATTTAAAAATGTAAATTAACCTAAACCCTGCAGGGTGATTATTATACTTCTTTAGAGTAAAAAAAAAAAAAAAATTTCACAAACTTCAAAAAAATTGTATGAAATAAATGATAAATCCTTAAGTGTACCTACATACATTTCATTGAAAATCAGATTAATAAAACTTTAAAGCGTCTATAGTCTATACTATGATAAACTACATTACGAACTATGGTAATTCGTTTGTCGGCGAATCGAGAAGATTTTTGTTTTGATTTAATATTTACTGTCGGCGAAAGATTTTTAAAAGGTACTTAAAATAATTGGTTTTATTGCAGTAGGCGATTTGGAATGTCGGCGTATCAGGAACGAACGGTATTAATTGAGAAGGGCCACTGTGCATATGGCGGCCAATTTCATTTAATAACGGCAAGACGGCCATCTCTATATTGTATTTTTATACATGTAACTGTGCATAGAATTAACATTTCAAAGTAAAGACTTATATGAGTGTTTTTTTTTAACAAGACGCGTGTGTACACTGCACAGCACGTATACGAGAGCGTCGATTAGAATATATATTAGAATACTATATGGATTTTTATACGTCTCACGATATGGTATAAAGAAATATTATTAAATTTTACTATGCGATATGCTATACTACATGAAATGAATAAATTTCGATATGTAAATTAAATGTTTATCTCGTAAAAAAATATTTAACTGTATATATGATTTTCAAGTATTTTGAAATATATTTAGACAAATCGGTCTTCAATCTCGCACTGAAATCTGTAGGTTTTAAACAGGTATACTTGTTTAATCGAAAAAAACCGTAATTTATAGATGAAAATAATCGTCAAACAATTTCGTCAAAACGTAATCTTTAAACGCGTAAACAAACCGCGTTAAATTTTTGTTGAAAACTTTGGAAATTCAAATAGAGTAATACAGGGTGCGGCGTAATGAACTCCCGTATTTCAAATAATCATTAGAGCTTTATCAAACAGATAAGATAAAAGCGGTTTATTTCGCTGGGTCAGGTTATTAATAAGGTTTTTAGTCGTCACTACGCCGTGGTCCGGTGAACAACGTGGTTTTATTATCGAAGCATATTTAAAAAACGCCGATTCTGTGACTGCGACACAGAGAGCATTTCGCACTCGTTTCGGATTGAATCCAAACACGAAAGTGTCCCTGATCGGAAAACAATTTTGAATTGGATACAAAATTTGAGAGCAACGGGAACTGTAATGCCTAAAATACCAGTTGGACGTCCCAAGTCCGTGAGAACACCTGAGAACATTGCCGCAGTAAGAACGTCGATAGAGCAGTCTCCATCGCGTTCTGCTCGAAAACATGCCTCTGCTCTCGGGATGTCGGATCTAACGGTAAGGCGAATTTTGCACTGTGATCTTAACTTACACCCGTACAAGATTATGTAAAACTTTTTTCCGCCCGAAAATTGAAAATTACGAAAATAGTGATGCCTTCTGGTTTCAACAGGATGGGGCCACAGCTCATACCGCCCGTCGTTCTCAAGCTGTTTTGCAAGAAATGTTTCCTGGTAGCCTGATCTAATTAAGAGAAATCATTTCATGGCCTCCTCGCTCCCCTGATTTGAGCCCATGTGACTATTTCTTATGGGGATACCCAAAGCTGAAGTTTTCAAACGTCGACCTAAAACTATTGAAGAACTAAAGGAGGCTATCCGTCAAGAAATCCCCGGGATTCCACTCCATATGCTGGCGAGAGTGATGGACAACTTTCGAGAACGGCTCCAAATGTGCGTCACTCGTCAAGGCCATCATTCGGGCGATATAATTTTTAAATAGTAATTTAAAAAAAAAACCTTATATAATGTAGTTTCTATAAATAAAATTGTTTTTTCCATATCTCGTATCATTTTTTTTTTAAATTCACCTGTAATGAAATGAAATGTGGAAGTCCATTACGCCACACCCTGTATATATGTAATATACCTTGGACTTAAATACGAAAATTCAAATCTATAAATTTTAATAGAAAAATAACAGTGTCATCAAAAACGCAAAAAAGGAAAAAATAATAGGTAACAAAAAAAAAAAAATGAATATTTTCAGGGTTTTCAGGTTTAAATTCTTCAAATGCCGAATTCAAACTATAGAAACATAATAAAATAATGTGCAAGTTTTCAAAACACTACCAAATTATACATTTAGCCTAATATTGGTTAAAAACGTTTCGTTCATTTATTGTTATTATTTTAATGAAAAATATATATATCGGTCGAAATTCCTAGATTTTTGAACTAATGATATTTAATTTTGTGACGATTGGGCGTGTGAACGGTTTTATCAATTTTCTTTTTACAGTGTTTCGGGATTTTTGTATACTATTTTAACGTAAATATTAAAAAAATCGTGATAAACAGTTTTTAAGGTTTTTTTTTCTTTTACTAACTGATATGGTGTCTAAAATTGCTCGTATATTTTGTATCGCGTAATGTCAGTACGTCACTGTAATGGGTTAAAATTATTTTTTGAATTAATCGAATTCTTTTCGGTAACAATATATTGTAACAGTTGTGACGTTGTTAACAATAATTATTAGTATGCATATCATCTATAAATAAGCAACGACTAGCAACAAACGGTACGGGCGTCGGCTTTCCGCATAGATGAAAATTCGGAGGAAAAATTATTTGGTTCAGTGGAGTACTTCCAGTTTCTCTCTGGGGAGGGGGGAGGGTTATATAAAACATTGAAACTTCGTCTTCATAAGATTTCGAATTCTACTATATTATTAAAATAAATCAAATAAAATATATCTGATATATATATATTTGTCGAAAAGTTTAATATGGTTGTAAAAAGAAATTGCGACATAACGATTTTCAAGATTTTTTTGAAAAATTTGTCTCGTTGATACAGTTCACAGTTATACATTTGGTGAAAATTTCAAAAGTACCAACTAGATGCAATTTGCTACGGGAAAATAGTGCTACACGTAAAGATCCCCGAGCACTTCTTCTGGTAGAATTTTTGGATACAGAAAAAAAAAAAAAAACCACTTCATTGTTACAACTATATAATTTTTAACTTTATTTTCTTTGTTTCCCGACCCCCCTCCCCCGTAAATACGCCGCTGATTCGGTTATAGTTAATTTGTGACGTTTTATTGTCCTAGAGATAAAACGTATAATAACTAGATGGGTACATATTTCATACGGTCGTACTCACGGGTAAACGTTTTTTTTTTTTTTAAATAAAAAATTCAAAATTCACGGATTTCGGGAGAGGGGAGTTGTTGTACTTTAACTGGATTCCCTCGTGGGCAGGCACCCTCGACTAACACTTAATTAAAGTAAACCGAAACGTTGTCGTAATAATGTGTTACGATCCGTAATATAATCTATACACGCGCATAACCCTCCTGTTGAAATATTCAGCACGCGAATTTGATTATTATCGTATGTTGAAAATCCGATTAACACACTTTAAAATTTCATACTACCTAGGTACACTGTTCGGATTGCTGCGCGTATACTGCTGTGTTCACAATTTTAGATCTAACGCGACGGCGGAGGTGGAGTATACGGTGCGATTCGTTGTGCTGTGGTGGTGGTTAGTGGTCGTGGTGTGGTGTATGGGAAGGGGGAGAAGAGTGTGGGACGAGTAACTACCGACGAAAACGCAATCGTATGTTGCACGAGTTAATAAAGTGTTATTTTGCTTGATTATTATTATTATTATTATTGTTCGTTTGATGTTGGGTTTTTATTTGGAACGATTTTTTTTTTGTAATTATTATGTATTGATGTCTCGTTCACGGACAGAGAAATAACAGTGACAGGAGGGCTTGAAATCGGGTGCATTACGACATTATTCGAAGGGGTCTTGTGGTTTAATTCATTTTAATTGATTAAAAATATTCGGTCAGAAAAGTAACGATTTTTGTATACGTGTTAATAACGCGTTTGTTTTATCGTTGATTTGTCTCGTTTTACCCGGGTTGGTAATATTACAATGTTATTTTCAACAGGTTTAATCTGAATATGTGTAGATATAGTCAAAATTGAAGATTGTCGTGGGGAGGCAGTTTTTTTTTTTTTTGAAAAACAATACAGTTTTGGCTCTAAATTGTGGTACCGGATTTTCGCGAAGAGCTTTTTGTATGTGAATAATACTTCTCCGTTGTCGTCCATTTCGGTCGATTAACATATTCGAACGTACTTTTATATGCAATTCTTTTTTTTTTTCTGTATAATTAATTCATTGTAACATTTATATAATACGATTTGCCGAGTCAACTTGAACGCGTATAGATATTACACAACGTGTAAGTACTATAGTAGGCACAAAAGGCAAAAGCGACGTATTTTTCTATATATTTTAATTACACCATTTAGGGGGTGCTCGGACTATACTTGTCTTTCAGTCAAGTGTTCTTTTAAAATATAATTTTCGTAAAACGGTGATAATTCAAAATGTCCGTAAATCCTTCTGTAAGAGGACAAGCAAGGACTGTGCAATTAACATTTGAGAAATTATAAATTAATTTTAATATTTATGGAAAAACAACAATAATGATTATCACCAAAAAATATAATATTATTATTAAATGTATTTCGCAGATACAATATAATATCTTCAACATTTGTGTTGTGACTAATTGACTTAGACGTATAGCACAATTTAATGGAAAGACGAATATTATTTTCCGTACTAGAATTTAATATCTATACTTCAAATTATAATTTCATGTTTACAGGCAGGTATATCAAAAAAGTTACATAAATACTCGAGTAAAATATTTAGTGTATGAAAAAAAAAATCCATGATGAACACGTTAGATAACATTGTGTACACTTAACGATTAGATCGATTCAGAATTGCAAACAAAGCTATCTAAAAAATGGTAGATCGGTTAATGTTACAATGTGACAATAGTGTACTAAAATAATTTGTGTCTGGTAATTTCTATTTTGAAAATGTGAGCACTCTATTATGGTATTGGTTCATCGTATTCGGTCGGGCTTTTTTTTTATTCGGTTGAATGAAATGTTTTTCATTTGGGTGATGATGGTTAGTGTTATCGTTTTACGCGTATGTCATATTAAAAAAAAAATCACCTTGACGGAATAATTTAATTATAAAAACCATTCCTTTTAAAAAACATATACCTATTTTATTTATCGATTATTATTTAATGAATATCAAACAATTTTTATCTATCCGAAAACAGATTAATTGAAACGCGTTTGTTCGCAGAATAAATTAAAAAAAGTAAATAAGTTCTTAATAAGGTCGTATATACCTATATTATATAATATTGTAAAATATTAACCTTGATGGTTTTACATTAAAAATTTTGTTTTAATATGTTTTGCAAAAAATAATTTATCCATTTGTGAGGCGTATTATCCATATATGGAAAAAATGAATGTGTTTCAAGTTTTACGTACAATTACTTTATTTTGTTTAGTTGGACACCTACGGTTGTTGAATTATAATACGAAACTATATATATATATATATATATTATATATGGTTATTTCAATGACAAAGGATGAAATAGTTTTAAAAATGTTTAAAAATCGAAATACAATCGTATTTCAATAATTTTTGTTATACGAGTATTGCCAACTGTAGTTGTAAACTTATGTTTCGAAAATTATTCTAATTACATATTTTTACGGTTTGATAATAATTTTATAAATAATTCATGGGTACTGTTGAACTACAAGCGTGTACACAAAAATTATTTCGGTGGGAGTGGTGGGACTAATAAAATAGTTATATAAAATATAATTTTTATGGTATGTATCAAAATAAATTATATTTAAAAAAAACAGTTAACGCTTTTATGTGATTTCTGTAAGGTGGAAGTTTGAATCTCTAAAAATCCTCTTGTGTACGTACCTGTATTACAAGTTGTGCATGTATCTACATAAATAATTGTTGTAGGTATTTCGTTAACACAAGAAAGATTATTAGATTAGGTTAAAAAACCTTAACGTAAGTATTTAATATTAGACTTTTAGAAAATTTTTTTATTATGTTTTCTTTGTTTTTTGTTTTGATTAACAGTTTTTCGGGTAGTAAAAAATGTTTTATATAAAAATAATCTATCGAAATACAAAAATATATAGTTTTCCGATAGATTTTTTTTAGAAAAAAAAAAAGACAGAAAAAAGAATCTTGAGCCAGGGTTTTTCGATGAGAAAGTTGGGAGAAGGGAAATGATTTTCACTCAGATTTGCTTTTCGAGTGCGATGATTTATTGAACATTATTTGAGATTAAAAGTAATAAAATGACTCTTAACACCCGTCCAAGTGATTTACTCAAATCAGATGATAAATCATCGCATTTAAAAAACGGTTCGGTTTACCGAAAAATGATAAAGATACTGTTCAAAACGGGTGTGTTATATAATATTTTAAATACTTGCGACTTGGTAATAAATCTTTTCATTATTTTACGAGTTTTTCGGAAGCGTTTCTTAAAATTGAGGCTAATTAAAAAAAATGATCTTTCTAAAGTACTAAAACGAAACACTTTGAACGTATATTTATTTATCAAACAAAAAACGCGTATAAACTTAAATAGTTTTTATAACGCGTTAAAAAAAAAAAAATTATAAATATTATATTGTATATAAATTAATATTAATTTAACAATTTTTTTTTAACCGTTTCAATAAAGTAATATTATAACAATATAGTTTTCAAATATAATATGAACAATGAACATATTCGTCTGACGCACCTACAATCTACATACACACTATAGTACACACCCCCCTACATAGTGGTTTATCTGTCCAACACCGTGAAAAGGATATCCGTTTAAAACGGTTATTTTTTCTAAAAGTTTATTTTATTAATTCGTGTTTATACATTATGTTTAGTTAGATACTACAGAAAAAAAAAAAATAAATAGAAATTTCGCGCTGTTAATTTTTATACAATATTACGACTTTATTTCAAAGATTTATATTTTAAGTCGTTTCAAGTTTGAAATCAACGATGTGTAAAAGACGCATTACCATATTTTTTGAATTATTATAAATATTTTAAATTACTAAATTCTTAAATTTCCTAAATTTTATTCGCAGAATATAGTTTATTTTTATAACCGTATTATTCGTTTAGTCGGTTAATGATTTTTACGGGCTGTTAATTCGATTACGATGTAAAATGCGTTAGGATAATTTCGTTTCGTGTAATTTATGTGTATGAATAGCGTTCCGTTTCGGATACGCGTTATATTCAATTTTAACTCTAACGTTTTTTTTTCTTTTTACAATTATTAATTGTTTTATTTTATTTCATCGAAGTCATTATTATTATTATTATTATTATTATTATTATTATTATTAGTATCATTTTGATATTGTATGTTGTAAAACGAATTTTTTATTACGTATTTGCGGATGAAATTATGGTTTGGTGTTGAGCGAATTCCTGCAGCAAAGTGTCGCGAACGATGTAGGAATCAGTTGTTGTAATCGGGCGGTGGGGCGTGTGTTTATCACGCGGTACGGTTATTTTATTCGGTCCAGATGTAGAGTCGTTTTCATCATCAACATCATAAAAAAAAAAAAAACCGTGACTACGGCCAACACGGGTCGTCATTGTTTCGTCACAACGCGACGTGTATAAACATTATAGTAGACGCGTGTTTTTTTTTTTTATTCGAAATACGGTCTGGCGAGGCGAGCGCGAACATAATATAATAAGCCCGATCGCGGACAATGAGCTTTTTAAATAGCAGTTCGGTCGATTAAGTTGCGTCGCACAGTATCATTCAAATCGGTAAAGCGGTTTTATTGGTGACGATTAAAAATTATACGTATAATAATAGTAATAATAATAATAATAATAATAAATAGTCAATGGCGCAGGAAATATTTTTCACTTTGGGGGGCAAACATTTAAGGCTTTTATATATATATATATTTTTTTTTTTTTACCATGTAATGCATAAAAACTCTCACCAATATGTTTAAACATAAAAGTATAATAATTATATGAAATGTCTAAGAAAATGTGAAATCAGTTTAACATAAAAATATATTACTTCATTTTTTTTTTTTTTTATAAGCCTACATAGGGCATATATATATATAATATTATATATAGTCGTCACACATGTAAACAGAAATTTGTATACTTGATGACTGACACGTGTACAAGTGTAATGACTTATCTTGATGGTACCTACGTCTTCGAAACAACATAATATTGTTAATGAAGTATAAATGTATTTAATCATTTAAAGGAATAAATTATTTAATATAATAGTCTTTTATTTGTCATATTTATCAATTTTTTTTTCTTTTAAACGGTATGAAAATAAATTAAGTATAAAATAAAAATATGTGAAAACATAATTAAAACAAAAACCTTTTCTAAAAAAACAATGTCAAAGCCTTAATAAAAAATAGTGCGAAAATTTCGGAAAAAATAATTACTAGAAAGTAAACTTAAAAACTGTTAGGTATACAAAGTCAGGGTAATAAATTATTATTTATACAAGAAAAATGTTATAGAGTAAGTAAAAACATTCAAATTTATTTTATCCGAGGGGGCAAAAGTATAATTTTTGGCCCCTCATAATTGTATCTGGGGGGAACTGCCCTCTCTGCCCCCCTTCTCCGACGCCACTGATAATAGTAATAATAATAATTATTCTACCGCGGAAATAATTATACTCCACAAAATATTAGTGTTTATCGATATATTTTGGTATTCTGTATATCGATTGTCTATTTGTTGTGGACGGGGGGGAAAAAAATCAATACGAGTCGTGTTTTTTCATCAGTAGCATACTCTGTTGTATAATGTATATTCAGTGGCGTACTTTCAGTTCCTCTCTACAGAGGTGGGGGTTTAGAATAAAATATATAGCCACTACAAACGCTTTTATATAATATTTTGAATTGAAATTAAATAAAACAAATATCTATGTAGTACTATGGTATCCGCCTAAAATTGAAAAAAAAAAAAAAAATAAATAACGAAAATTAAAAATAGCGAAATATTATACCTACAGTGTGTTGGGGAGAACTGCGTTATAAAGATTTAATTTATTTTATGGTAATTTCGGTATTTTCTCGGATATTTATATTCCAATGTGTAGAATTCTAACGTCGTGGAGATGAATAGATAAAAGACAAACGACATTTGGAAGAAATGAAACAAGAACAGTTAATTGGTGGGGCTAAAAGACCTGTTCCGAAAAAGTATATAAGAATCGTACAGAAAAGATAGATAATATATTTTTGCTCTATCTGATAATGCTAATTATAACCTAAATTATTTGATGGCCGTAGCCTATAATTTGAGTTTACAAATGTAATGTTCTATCAATCAAAAAAAAAAGAAAAACCTATCACTATACGTACATATTATAATGAGTAATATTATTTTACGCGACAAAAATATAATTATTTGCTTTTGATAATTTTAATTAATACAAATTTGAATAATGATAATGAATTGTTGAATAGTTCATTTATTATTATACCTATTTTATGTATGGAAACCTGAAACCAACTTGGAACTGTTATCAGTTATTATTCAACTAATAAAATGCTTTTATATTTATTACTCTCTTTATTTCTGTCTTTTTTATTTTTCGACACTATTCATGGACATTGGACATAGTGGGTACCTAAATAGCATTAAATGAAATCAAAAATAATAATTTTGCTGTAACTATACACATTTATAATCTTACTTTGTCGACTCGTGCCTACTATTTATTTCATACATTTTAAATGTTCTCTGTTTTACCTTTTCGTTATTTTTTTGTATTCACTTTTTTCTATTTTCGCTATTTTGGCCTAGAACGTCTGTATATATAAATCAAATAGTAATATTGAGTAATAGTACTTGTTTATTAAAATTTAGAAAACAGAAAATTATAATACAAATTCAAAACGTCTATTTTTATTGGAGAGTTTAGTGATAACTTCTTCAGGTTTTATATTGCGTTCTTTCCGCAAATTGTCAGCATAGCTAAACCATTTAAGTCTTCTCTGTTAAAAATAATAACCAGTTTTAAATTAATGTACTTAATAAATGATATAAATTATTTATTTAATAAAAATACTAAAAATGCTAACTGTATATCAATACTTCTGATGTAGAATTCCCGAAGTAAGTCTTTCCAATTTCCTGCAAATTTTCAATGTATTCTTTTTGTGAGATTGATAAAATCTTCGTCATAATCATTTTCTTTGAAATAGAGAATTGGAGTAATGTGTTTGATGTCGGCTACGTGACCGAGTGTCGACAGTACTACGGTAGCGTTAAACGTGTTAATATAAATTGACCAATGCGCAATAATATTTTAAATTGACTTTTGGTCTTGAAGGAGGGGGAGTTCAACTCTTAAATACGCTACTAAATGTACATTGTACACAATGCACACGTATACAATACAAAATGTACTATTAAAATATTATCGTATATTTCCATCGTAGTTTTCATTTTGAATGGAATAACCCTTGTATAGTATACGAACGAGAAAAAAGGCAAATATGAATATAGTTATAAACGATAAATGAACACTTCTATAATTTAATAAATTAATCGATTTATTTAAAAAAAATGAAAAAATATTTTCATAATTTGGTCTCTTACCCGCGTTTATCATTAAAATAAGTGTTCGTTTTTGATCCTATTCATTTTGATGAGTTATTGGCGGTTGTGTTGATAACTGGCTCATATTTGTATTTCTTGTGTGAACAAAGAGAGACGTCTTTTTAGTGAGATTGACGATAAATGTCCGTTACGACTGACGGAACCCAGTAACATTCCGTAAATTAAATATGTTTAGTCTGCTGTTAAAATTAATATTATGTCATTTAATCAACGGAAATGCTTTTGTGTTCTTTCATATTTTTTTCCTATTATGGTTAATAATTAATAATGATATGCTTGTTTAAACATGATATAGCTTAACTAGAGTGGGTTTTTTAGATCACGCTTTAATTTTTTTAAATTAGACTTTACTCTTTTAGTAGATATTTTGAAAATTTAAGTACGTGTTTACAATTTTATGGTTTGCTTTAAAAGTATTTTATTTTATCAAAATATTACTCTATTTTGTTATTATTTTATTATATATTGCATCTTATTTTATTATTTTTAGTAATTTCATTATTATTATTATTATTATTATTATTAAGAGTAATTAGCAACTTTTTGTAATGATAATAATAACCGTCATTTTATGGTTAGATACAACTAGGTCAAAGCTAATATTTGTTGTTCGCATGGCATGTGCAAACTTGGATGAAAAATTGTGTTGGAAGTTAAAAGAGCAAAAGTATTAATACCGGATAATTAAAAAGTTCTCTTTTTCGTTCAGAAAGAGCTGATAGGGGTTAACGGATGGACGAGTGGGGAGGCGTGGACAAAATATTTCATAAAACATTTTACACCATCATCCGGCTTTGCGGGGCGTATACTTTCTAACAAAGTTTTCCAGTTCTAAATCTACCCACCCTCCTTTTCAGTTGCTTTATCAGTGCACAGAAAATACCGGTGAGGCCCGTGGGCGTAGGCTAATTGGACGTGTTTAACCAAACTGCTATGGTATTATTAATGTGTACTGTGTGAAAGCCATAAAGTACGTACGTGCATTATACACAGGGTTGTTGTTGACTAAAGTTTCAGAATCAGAGACACTCGTCCAACGTCTTTAAAGTCACAACGGATAAGCAGGTATTAATAGAGAAGGATATTGCTGTTATAGTCTTCGTTGTTGACAATATTGAAAATTTAGAATATTTGTTCTGCATAATTTATGCATTATTGTTTCGATTTTATAATGTCCATTAATATAGGCAATACGATTCTTAGTTACACTGTATAATAAAGATAATGCTGAAGTTCTCACTGTGTTCGCATTGCATCCCTAGCTAGTGCCGGTTTTTTGCCGCTTCCATGTTTGTCTGAACGTTAAAGCCCTGTCGAGTTTGATCTTAAGGTACTTTAGAGAGCCTTCTTCGTTTGAAATATTAACTTCGGTGATTTGTAATTGCAGCTATTTTTTTTGCCCTACAAAAGGCGATTGCTGTGATTTTGTTTTGCATTGAGAGTCATATACTAGGACTCGAGGTAATTGCGTAGGACGTCTAAGAGCATCGATCCTATTGTAAAAGTTCTGTTTGTAAGATTATTTTCCAGTATAGTTTTTTTTCATAAATATATTTTTCAAGAGAAATTGTAGGTTTTTATATAGTTTTAAATAATTAACAATTGCCGCTTTAGGCATAATGTTTTATAAAAATTCCATTCCGTCAGAAACGTCGTCTACTGACAAAGATGCAAAGTATTGGTGATTTATCGTTTTATTATATATTTTATATTTTAAAATGTAAATTTTTTTCTTATAACCATTTTTGTACTTGTCTATTGTTGTACCTGGCTATTTCTGTATTTAAATATTTTTCCATTGTCTTTTTATTGTGGAAAATTTTATTCAATTTCTGTGATAATACGAATATCCATCACTAATAGATTCTGAGTGGAGCAAATACTGTATTTCTTTTGTAATAATGCGTTTAAAAAAAAAAAAAAATGAATGAAGATAATTTTTTATAGTATAGTATTATAAAATTTCAAGTATTAAGTATAATATTAATTCAGTTTTTGTACTCGCACAGTGCATAATGATTTGACAAATATTAGACTGGACAGATATTGTTTTACTTTCCGTTCAAAAGGCTCAATTATCTGAGTATAGACGGAAAACATTTTTTAACAATTAATTAATATCGCAAATTATATGTGATGAGTTTGACGTACTTATGGAAATTACCTAAACAAATCGTTAAATGCAAATATGCACCGACAGGAAAACAAATTAATTCCACATACCGTACTTCTACCATCGATGTTGCACTCGATTAACACGATAAAGCGTCGGTGCTAATTAACAATATTCCCCTGATCGTGGTACTATAAAACATCCTCCACCTTCGCTCATTTTTATCAAAAATATTAATAATTTGTAATCTTAGGAAAAGTACCAGTTTTATAAATAATGGGTATACGATACTATAAATCAACAGTTATTTTATATTAGATTCTAAACGAAGCGAGGAAGCTATTGGTTTTACAATCGTGTTTATTTATTTATTTTTTCCGTGTCTAACTTTTCGACTAGAAGGATCATTACACACTCACTCTATTTTTCAGTAGCAAATTTTGCTAGGGTTGTCATTTTTCGATTTTCTCAATGTTTTTTTAAGGCGGTCCAAAATAGTACCAAAGTTGTTTGTTAAAAGCGGCGAAACATTATTTTGTCAAAATTCATTATTCTATATTAATAATAAATAATGATACTCTGAAGTTTCTTTCAGAATCGTTTTATTGAATGCATTGATTTATCATTGCTTTTACATGTATAGTAATAAGTAATAACAAAACTCTAAAACATTATCTAAGTAAATCACTTAAGCTAAATCCACAACACACGTGGCCCGTTACCTTTTTTTAAACTTAAATCCATAGATGACTTTTATAAGGTTATTGAAGAGTTTTAAAAAAAACTGGATTCAGAAAAAACTTTTCTAAATCTGTTATGCGTGGATTATATTTGTCCACTGATGACCACTTATGTTCCCGATATTATCAGAACACTAACGAATTTTTCATTCAACACGAAGATGACTGGTACTTCCTCTGTATCGATTTTGAGTTGTTGGAGAAAAAGTTTGCGTTTTTGATTAGAAATATTTTTTTAACATCCAGGTGAAAATTGAAAAATCGAGTAAGGTTTCAACATACCTCAGAGTACAGTAATATTGTCTGCAATCATATACAACCTCACAAAATTTTGTATGTGTCACCAAAGGAAAACCTATATAGTTCTCAATTTAAACTTCAAATTTCTTCCTGTATTCATTCGATTCTTTCTAGTTTTCTAGATGATATTCATGCCGTTATTATTCACGAACCCTCTTATGTATACAATCAATAATATATTTATTAAAAATATATGTATATATTATCGTAGCAACTTTATTATTTATTATAGTTTTAATGCATTTAATAAATATAGTGAAACTATGATTATTTTGATATATAAACAGTAAATTGTTTATGAAACATTTAACGTATACAGAATATTAAACAAAAACTGCCTTCTTAAAAATCGAAATGTATTATTCTAAATTTATTGTATTATTAAAAAATAAGACTTTAGTAATTTTAATTTTGAAAAAATAGTATATATTAGTAGTGATAATTATTTATTAGTTTATATTATTATTTGAGTAGAGAAGCGGCGGGCGGGGAAGTAATTTTTCCTGCACATTTATTACTACTACAGTACTACTACTACCACCATTAACTGTTCTCATTGTTTTTCTAAACTTCAAATGATTACTTTAGATAGTACGCAGTTCATCTAGAATTTAATATTATTACTTTATTTTCTCAACAAATTTGTCTGTACTGAAAGTTTTAACACGACAAATACGGGATACCATTAAAATTAAAAAGTAAAAAAAGAATTATTAGTTATTTAACAGCAACTTTATTTTTTAAACTTTCAGTCTATGTTTAACGCTTTGTAGTCTGTATATTAATCAATTCGCTTATATAATATTAAATATTATACACATTATTGAGTATTAACAGTATTATTTTTCGCACGTTTCGTATTGTTTTTTATTTCGTGAAATTATAAATGTATTTAGCTTTGTAATGGTTTTGAATTATTTGGATATTACGAGTATATTTATTTCTCATAATTTATTTTTCTACTCAATGAATTTCAAGATTATCAGTTTTCGTCTGAATACAATATTATCGGATTTTATGTTGATTATTTTTTAACTACCACGGTGATGATGATAATAAAATGGGACACACACCCACGCGCACACATTTACTGCATAATGACTGTAGTCAGTAGTAGTATTTTTTCTTTGTCGAAAATGTCGAATGTGCACATAAAACGTTAAGGAAAAAAACATTAGGGAAAAACGATTTCCGGTTATGGGGAAGACGTCTCTAGATTCATCGTTACAACTTTAACACCCGTTGTTTGTTATTAAATAGGGGAAAGGTGTGATTGGGACCGAGGAGAGAAATCTCGAGAAACAAGTAGTAATTTTTATCCATTACTTTTGACAATAAACGGTTTGTAGGTTTTTCTTCCTCTTTATCACTGTAATGTATGCGTAATAAAAATACGAAAAAAAGCACGTCAGAAAGATGGAAGTGTAAACAATTTTTTATAGTCAAACACACAAACGCCGATAAGGCGAAGTAATAAATTTGTTATTACCGTAATATTTTATTTGTAAAATAAATGAAAATAATCCGTTGTGTGTTGTTTTTGAATTAATAGAATGTGTACAATATACATATATAATTGTTGAATAGTTGTTAAACGTTAAAAATAAACTAATATTATTCGGTAACCGAAGTTTGTTTGAAACGATCGAAATGTCGAATGAATACGAAATAAATATATTTGTTATACTGTAAAAATAATAATTTTCGTTACTTTTGGCAAATATAAATGGATGACGGATAAACGATACACCTACATTTATTAATATTTTCGGGTGCATAAAGGTCTCATCGTACTTTTTGATTGATCGATCAACTGTAGTGTTTTAAATAATTTTCAATAAATATTAAAGGCGTGATATTATTAGTGATATCAATGTGTTCTGTACAGTTTTAAATTAAGTTTGATTGTTAAAAAAAAAACTTTTATATTGACGCGTATATTAAGTTTTAAAATCATCACTTTTAATTGAATGTGATCCAATAAGTCGAGACGTTAGAATGGGTAAAATATATAGTTATTTTTGAAAATTTAAATTTTAAAATTTTCTTTATAATATTACGACACGTTTTTGTCATGGTAATGATGCTTCATAGTTTACATTTTTACTGTTGTAAATAAGTTATTATTTATAACGATAGTCGTGTTGAATACGATGCGGCAGGAATTATTGTAATACGTATATATATATTTTTTTTTGTGTGTCTTGTACATTACGTATATTACAATGGTGTATAGTGTTTTTTGATTTAAATATAAAAGCGGAATTGAGTTGCGAATAATTCTCTCAGATACGAGTATTAAATTTCCAGTTAAAAAAAACATAGTGTAACCTACATTTATTTCAATAAATTACAGATAATTTAAATTCTATATATATATATATATAAATGGATTACAATTTACAATGCTTTTAAAATATACAATTTGTATGACTTGGCGTGCAGAATATTTATTTGAATTCATTAAATTAATTGAATCTATTATTTCTTACGTTTACATATACACATTATATTTCATAAAGCCTGTAGTACTTATGACGTGTTTAGATGTGTTTATTTCACTTTGATAATGTCAGTTTACACGTTAAATGCTATCGTATTCTTGAACTCGATCGGGTAATATAACGTCAGTTATTGGATATTCTTAAAATAATTATACAAAAACTAGTAGTTTATTGTGCTAGTATAGAATGTGTTATTCTTTGTTTTGTATTTAGATATATCGAAAATTTTTTTAATATTATCTGCAAGTGCTTTTGTGTTGGAGAATGTTGAGTATTAAAAGTTGTAAATAAATTTTGGTGTATATTATGAAATGAGAATGAAAATGACTCCTCGTTTTAAGGTGACCACACGTGTATATTTGACCTAATTCCGCGTATTTTCTATATATAAATAAAGTATCTGGTTTAATTGAAAAAAAAAAATTTAATTTACTTTTTTATGTTATTGTAATATATAAAAGAAAAGAGAATTCACGAATAATGAAAAATATTTTTTCTGACATTATTTTGTTTCCAACGTTTCTCAAGTCATGTAGTTTTTACTTTTTCTTTTGACCTTTTACGAAATGTTTTTCCTACGAATCGTCATTGTTCGTAAAGGTTTAGAAATAATTGAAACGTTTTACGTGTGTATGGTGATTAAAGTGCGAGCCACGAGTTAATAATAATTTCATTTGTTTTTTTTTAAACTTACGGGGGTTGTCCTATTGCATTCAAACCAATCGCTTATTTTTATCTGTTTATAATTCTGTGTGTCACACGTTTGTTCATTGAGTTCAATTAAATTTTTAATCGGTTATTTGTGTTAATTCCATTACCAGGACCGTTTTGAATTTTCGATAAGTACGCGCATTTCTATTTAGAAGTGGATTTATGAATATAAAAAAAAATTGATATAATTTCACTGTTAATTTTCTATAAAATCAATGTCCGATTTAGAATTTTAGAATCCCAATTTGTATTTTAATAAGTAGCTAGTTATGTGTTAACATTTTACTTATTATTTATATAAGTGATGTAGGATATTAAAAAAAAAAAAATATAGTGTTACACGTATGTACATGTAAATTCTGCTTAATTCCATAAGAAATAATAATTTTACTTATAGGAATTCAAAGTGTTTCAAAACGTCAAAATCTGTTATTTTATTTATTTTTATGTTCTAAAATATGAAAAGTATTTTTATTGGATTTTGATAATTATGGTATGTAACGTCATTAAGGATCGACTAGCCGGGCACTTAATGATTTTTTAATATGGATTTACGCCACTCCGTGTACTATAAATCCGACTACATTATTATTCGTAAATTATTGGTAGTTAGAGATGTTTTTCTGTCTATTTCGAACCGCTTTATAGAGTAATCTGTTTAATAATTTCAATCATTTTTATTATTTTCTTTAGTTTGGTGATTAAATTCGAAATTTTATGGAGAACTTGTAAATTGTCTATAAATGTGGGTGAATTATAATAGCTGTATTTGAATAGATACTAGCGTTTGAATACGTTTAAATGATGATGTTATCAACACGTTGAATGACCGGAACAATAGCATTTGCGCTTTATAATTTTTCCTTCATGTACCTAAGTATCGTATTGAATATTTGATTTTTACAACGACTATATGTATATGGGAGTTACAGGGACATACGAATTTATGGGAAATTCGCAAGACTGCGTGTAATAGAATTACGTTGTTTATGCTTCCAAAACAAATTGCGTCTTTCTAGATAAAGTTCGAGCACGTTTGTTTTCTATATGCCTTTGATGGTTTAAATGGAGTATTTTTTAAAATGAATCACTATAACTTTACGAAAGAGTCTAATTTAATGGAAAAGTGTTTCACTAGCGTATTATTTTTAATGTTCCTATATTGTAAATTTGAGGAACGGTAATGCAGTTATTGATTTTCAAAGATGTAATTATTATTCGATGAAATATTGAGTTGTCATAATCAACCAAGGCTAATCCGACTATATATTATATTTATTGCAGACGTATAATGTATGTGTATTTTTAGTTTAATTATTACCAATTTGAAACAAAATATGTATTTATGTTTTTACTGTTTAACTTTTGTAGTAACTCTACTAACTAGATATTAAAATCTACAGACACTACGTCTTGTTATAGAGTACGAAAATTATTTGAAAATATTTATTTACAGTTTTAATAAAGTTAATTTTTAATCTACTATATGGGAATTTAAATAAATAAATAAATAAATAAATAAATAAATAAATAAATAAATAAATAAATAAATAAATAAATAAATAAATAAATATAATGTATACAATTATTGTATAATAGTTTCAATATAATTGTAAAACAACGTAAAGTTCTATCTAAAATAGGAAAACAACTAAAATTATTGTTAATTTTGTATTATGTATAATATTATTTATCACCATCTTAAAATAGAAAGATTTTTTTATAAATTTAAACTTACGTTTGTTTAAAAAAAAATCTTATATTCGTTAAACGTAAATAAACCGTATTCCATATATTAATATTATATAATTTTTGTTACGATTTCAATTTTATAAACTAAGGTATAAACAATGTATAATAAATAATAATATAAATGGATTTTTCTTTAAATTTTTTATATTATAATATGGAATTTAGCTTTTAAACATCACTAAGGAAAAACGTACATCGCTGTAAAACCAATAACTTTTTCTTTACACACAGAGTTTAAAATTAATATTGCAAAAACTTATAAAAAGAATATGTAAGAGAAAAGATCGATATATTATAATATTGAAATATTGTGTACAAACGTTGCGCAGATTAAGTTTCTAAACAAAAAAAATTATTTATGCTTTTAAAACACATATTTTATTATATATATATATATATATATATATATATATATATATGTAAATTCCCACATTCATAAATTCTGGCTTTAGAAATACATTGAAATTCCGTTATGTCAGTAGAGCCGCCTGGCAGAGGGGAAAAATTGAGCCGAATTTATTCTCAAGTATACATTTCACGATATTGCGATTCGTGTAAACCTACAGAAACTGTGTTAAACATTAATTAATTCAGTTTGCGTCTTGTTTTTATATAATTTTTTTCTTAATTTCATCGTTTACCGGTAACTTGATATTGTTATGAATATTATTATTTTTACGTGCAACTTCCATACGTAATATTCGTTTTAGAAACGTTGTAAAAACGTATCGTTTTTCGTTTTTTCATAGCGGCTGTTTTACATTAAAGTGTACAAATCTAGAATTATGAGCCATTGATTCTCGCAGCATTTATCAAAATACTACTAGTATTATTATTATAGTCCAAACAATTGTCAGATTTTATAAACGTCAATTCGATAGAGATATTTTGAAATAAGATAAAATGTCATTTTAGTTTTATTTTAAAATCGTATTCTACGCGTTTAATCAAAATTGATATTTTCAAACGTTTCTTTAATATCGAGATGAAACGTTAGTATGGGATTATACGAATAATAATGGTAATACAACGGAACCTATACAGCAGTGTATATAATAAAGTTTATAAAAACGCAATAAATATTTTATTAAAGAGAACGAAAACGTTTATATGACTTTATAATATATTGTATTTTATTAAATAGGATATTTTTCTAGTTTATTTGTCAATCCGCCGCGGTGGTTTTTTGTTAATCGATTCAGTTGAATAGAAATTAAACGTTGCAGCGCGTATAGATTGTGTATTGTACACCGTTTAATGGTAATTGCTGCCGGTACTTATACACGGGACAAAGCCGTTCTGTTTTATTAGTTTTCAACTCGTCGTGCAAATTAAACACGTTGTTTTGTATAATAGAAATAAACGGAGTAACGCGGATTTTTACTAGTACGTATATAGAAAAAAAAAAAACAAAATAAATAGCGTTGTGTGGTTTTACGAATTGAAAACGAGATTTCAACGTCTCTTACGTACCGTCTCCAATCGATTATTATTATCACTCGTCTGTTCTGCGTTCCATTTGTGTTTATACATATTATTATTGTTTATTGTACGAATTAATAATTAATTATTTACTAATTGAATTTACTTTTTTTTTTTTAAAAATCTATCGGTTACTCGTTTTTGTTTTAAAATGTAAATCTTTTAAAGTCCGGTTCGATCTAAAAATCTCGGCTTCGTATAACTTGGGTTCATGTGTTAAAAAAAATTTTGGTAGAACGAAAAAACGGTTGGGTGGGTGGGGAACGTATCGTTCAATTATTATTTTATAATTGTTAATACGCCGAATTAATCGGTCCCGAGGCGGTAAATAATATTATTATTAAACGATTATATTGTATAGTAGTTAAAATATATTAAACGATATTTGTAAATATCGCGTGTAATCCGTTTTTTTTCGGTGGTTTTCACAGGTCCACGCGGTCGTCGCGGACAAAAGCAGTAGCGCGGAGCGCCGTCGCTGCCGTCGTCGGATGACCGTGCGCCGGTCGGGTCGTTGTCTCGGAATCGCATTGCGTCAGTGGTGGTGCTAAGCCGAACCGCAGACGACGACAGTCTGCCGTTAGCAGTAACGCCGCGACCGTTTACTACAACGTGCGCGCGCGCGCACGCTCGCTCGCTCCGTTTCTCGTCGTTCTTTCTCTCGCTCGGCCGACGGAACGCGTTATTGGCTTTTTTCGTATCGCGAATACTATAACAGCAGAGAGAGAGAGAGACAGAGCGAATAAACACGTCGTGTCTCGTGGCGTGATCGTCGTCGTTCGTAGAGAAAAAAAACCGCACGTTCCCTCGTCCGTCGTCCGTGTTCGTTCGGATTTTCGACGCGTAGCAATAACGAAATAATAATAATAATAATAAAAAAATATCCGAACAAAAAGTATTTCGAATGTGAACCGTTTTCGCGACCGAGTGTATACTATATACAACGCTCTGCGTACGGGGCGCTCTGCCGTGCAGCACGATGAGAGGAAGACGACAGGCGTTGTTCGCCGGCCAGCCGCTGCTGTTGCTGCTGCTGCTGCTGCTGATCGTCGCTCTGTGTTGGGCACCCGCGAGCGCAGGATGGCAAGAAAACGTGAGACCGAAAATATCGGCCGTTCGAAGTGAGTAGTTTTTTTTCCCGTTTCTCCAATCCCCCTCTCTCCCCCACCACCGTCGTCGGTTAGGGTTCAATTAACGGTTGTTAATTCAATGGCCCCGCGGGGGAAATGTCGTTGTTGTTGTTGCTGCCCTTTTGGCCAGATGTAATTTCAGAAGGGGTGGTCTGTATGTGTGTGTGTGTGTGTGTGCGTGCGAGCGCGTTTGCCGGGGGGTTCTTATAATGTAGCGGGCCCGATCCCGGACGGATAAATCGCACGCAAACGCTATATTTTCATACCCGCCCCGGGGGTGTCCTCCTCCGACCGGCGATTGATCGAATGGTGAATCATACGAATTTTTTTTTATCTCAAAGCGTGTGTGTAATATCGCGGAGGAAACATTAATTATTATCGTGTGGAATTCTGAAACGGTGGAATCGACAGATTTTAGATACCTACCAAGCGGAGCGAGCAGTGTATCGGTTTTACTTACAATGATGCGTTTTTTTTTTTTTGTACGCCCAAAAATTCTACCAGAAGGAGAGTTTCGTCTTTTTCCGATTGCAGATCGCGTCTGGTTTGTACTTTACACAGATCGTTTTTCGATTTTCTCAATACGTTTTTCAAAAGTCAGGAAAAACTATCAGAAATCACATATAAAAACGTTAAAAATGCAATTTCGTCTTAATCGATTTGTCGTTTATTTCTTCGTTTATTTATCAGAATCGTTTTTATCGAATGCAACGATTTATCATATTGCTTTCAAATTTATAATAAAAACAAAACACTAAAATCTTTATCCGAGTAATTCGCATAAGCGATATCCACAACACCCCGCTACATTTTTAAAAATTTATAATATTATATAAGAATAGTTTTCGAATAGTCTGAAAACGTATTTGGTTGGTGGAGGCGGGCAAAATTTCATTAAGGGAGTGGTACATTATCGACTTATACGGTGTTGTAAAATTGAAATATACAATTTATTGTGGTGTAATTCGATAAAATAATTACTATATATCGTTATTAATTATAATGCGTATGAAAAATAACGTTAATACGTTCAGTAATACATTATAAAAAAATTAGTAAAAATATCCAAATAAAAAAAGAAAAAAAAACATTCGAGCCTTTACAAAAAATATGTATACCTACGCGTACATTTGTTATGTAAATAAATACGTGTATTAATGTGGAACGTAGACGGATATTTATAGCTGATTCCTTTTTTTGTGGATTAACGTTTTGAAAATTACTTTCTTAGTGGCAGGGGCGGCTAAAATGTGTCGAACCGTGGAGTAAATTGTCCAAATATTATACTATTAATATTACTAAACGCTACTCGTATTATTGCGAGTGACAAGTCGTTAATGTTATCATAAATGTGATTCTAGAACGTTTCGTCCACTCACGCCTCGTCTGTTTTCCTCCGGATATACTATTTTTTTTTTTTTTTATTATGCTTTCCGTATTGTTTTTGTTTTGTCGTTAAAACATATCAAACGAATTACGATTAAAATATATTTATATTTAATTTATATAAATTCGCAAGTAGTATTCATATAATGTAGGTTATTAAATATTTAGATTGGTTAAGCCGATTAAAAAAAAAAAAATCAAATTGATACGAAAAGGGACTTGAAAATACGGGTTTAAAAATAATTATCAAAGCATCGTAAGTAAACGAATTCTTACAAAATACTTAGTTTCTTTGTCCGAATTCATATGAATACAAATTATATTATTCGAATACTAATATATTTTGTTTAAAATAATTTATATATATATAAAAAAAAAAATAATGAAATAATATATTTGTTGATGGTTGTGGGGAGCGAGATCGACCGAGGGAAAATATCCGTATAATGCCAAAAAAATATGTTCCATTTTTATTTATTTATTTTTAAAAATTGTAAGGTTTGTATTTTTTAATTTTATTTGTGGTAAACTGGAAGGGAAATGATCAATATCAGATATTTTTAATACTGCGTTTAGCATTTGTACGTACATACCATTTCATTGACGACGTATTTTATGAAATACTGTTAAAATATTTTGAATGTTTGAGAGAGGAATTACTCCGCAGTCAGTCACCGTTCCGACTCGGTTCGTAAACGCATTGTTCTGAAAAGCACATCTGTTTTGTTGAGATTATTTTGGATCCGTGGATCAATTGTGTTGCATGCTTGAAGGCACTTGTCTTTTTCATGATACATTCCTGTTGTACATTGTGTATATATATATATATATACATCTTTTGGTGGTGTTCAAATGTGTGAATACATAAACGTGTCAATACGAATAGGTTTCAGAATATTTTTCATGTTATTTTAAGAATATTTATTTTGTTCTGAATTCTATAAGAATATGTTAATCATGAATAATTCTCCAATATACTCGTAAGTAATATAATACCTGGTAGTCAAGAACGTTAAAGAACCTTGTAAACGTATATGTGTAGTGTATTATTTTTGATTAAAATTAAGATCTATTTGTAGTATTTAATAACTGTTATACTATTAAATTTATTTTATTTGTTTACTGTTTGGAATTTAGTTTTATAAAAGTATAATTTGTATTGAATTTATTTAATATTAAAACATATTATACGCGTTTTATATTTAGGTAGTACGTAATTGAAAAAAAAATATATTTCTATTTTACATTCCGAAGTGATTTTAGATTGTTCATCGAAGTCATTTTTAGCAACACCATTTAGCGGAATGTGCTTAAAATATGAGTTCTTATATTGTGACAAGTACGACTATCAGTTTGTATACGAATGATGAGAGATGTGTTTTGTCGCCTAGACCGTTTATGCTGTTATGCTTTATGTTAATTAATTTAAATTTCCGTATTTTACAAAACTGTTTAATTTAAATTTGAATTGTCGTTAAATAAAAAAATAAATATTGACTGTATTTTTGTTGTGACTAAAAATTAGATGATAAGAAAAAAAATTTGAAATCTCACTTAAATGTTGTTGACGCAAATTAAATATTTATTAAAAGAAAAAAAAAATTATAATTTTCGAAACAAATGGATTCGAAAATGTTAAAATTCTCCATGATTATTTTATAAATAGAAAATATCGAATAAGGAATATAATTTGGAATTTGTTGAATGCACGCACGAATCATTTTGAAATGCAATTTTATACATTTTACATATACTCATGCGTATCATATATATATATCTACTATGTATTACCGTAATAAATAGGCTCTTGTATTTTATATATATATATATATCTTTTACAGAAAAAAAAAATATATACAAAGTAAAAAAATTTAAATATTTGTGTACAAAATGCGTATAAATATTTATAAATGTGTATCTTTGTATTAATGTTATTTTATTTTAACCACATTGAAATTAAAGTTTGAAATAAGATCAATAAAATAAAATATCGATTCATTCAATATAATATAACGTATTCTGAATTTTTAAAAGCATATTATTTGTATAGTAATAATAAAATATATATATTAAAACAATTTATCGTTTAAAAAAAAATTCGATAAGCGTAATAAATAGCTATCGTTATTATAATATTGTAATATGAAAAAAGTAAAACATTTTTTTGCAATTATTTAAACTAATATGTAATCTTCATTAGTTCTCCCGTAGTAGTCAGTTACTTAACTTACTGATGATTGTTGTTAAATTAATTATCATAATTATTTAAGCCTTTAGGCGACTATTCAAAATGTCTGCTGAGGCCCCGAGGGAATGTAAAGGGGCTAAGTGGTCCTGCGATTCTTGCGCCAAAGTTTCCATTCTTAGAGTGGGAGCATAGATCCATATATAATTACTTCAATGATTTAGGGGTGTTACGAGTGTATCTGGGTCACCCATTGGTGGTCATCGTCTGTATTCGTTTATTAGGCATAAACGCGTATATCTGTTTATGATTGTAGTATAATATATTGTGTGTGAAAAATACTACTTAACTGAAGATATTTGTAGTTTAAATATATATGTGTGTGTGTGTGTGTGTATAACGTTTGAATAAGTGAGCATAAATATTTTCGAACATTTTACATTCCGTTTGAAATTAATTTTACGAATGAAACGAAATTGTAAAATAATATTATACTACTTGCTGGTATTTTTGATATTATAAGAAAACACTAAAACAAAAAAAAGTGTACAATTATTTTAATGATCATTTATATATATACGAATGTAGTATGTAGTATTATTTTTTAAATAAAATATAACGTTTGAATAAGTGAGCAAAAATATTTCCGAGCATTTTACATTTCTTTTGAGATTAATTTTATATAGTGCCTATTTAAATGTATGAAATGAAATTGTAAAATAATATTATACCACTTGGTACCTTTGATATTTATAGGAAAACACTAAAATAAACAAGTGTACAATTATTTTAATGATCATTATATATATATATATATATATATATATATATATATATAGTGTGGTCTATATATATATATATATATATATATATATATATAGTATATTATACTTTTAAATTTAGGTTGATATAATAAAAATAAGTAAATATGTTGTATAAGGGATTTGTGTGTAAAATTTACGTAACATATTATACGGTATACAATATTACAATATTTTACACATTATGATTAATATTCTGTACTTTTAAAAATAAAATATAGAAATACTGGCTCCGATCATTATTATTAACGTATTATGAAAATATTTTTCTTTTGCATTGGCTTTCCCGAACTTTGGCCAACAACGTCGAAACAATTATACGTAAGCAATTTATTTATTTAAAAAGTTATTACAACTTCATAAATTCATAATCTTCGGATTAATTCATGACTAAGTGAGTGAACGTAAAGTTTAAACTTTTTCGTGGGGGTTATTTTTTTATTTTTATTCCGCGTATATTCGTATAATTGTTAGACCATTGTTGTTTCCTTTTCCTCTGTACAAAGTTTTGACCAAGATACGTGTTTAAATTAAACGAAACAAAGTAGGCTAACAATTGTTCTCCGCGGTGCTAAAAAACCAAAACAAATTGCCGTCCCTTTTTTGTTTTTTTGTTTATTTATATATATATATATATATATATATATAGAGAGAGAGAGAGAAAATACCCACAACCCATTTGTTACAGACAGCTGCAGTAGGAAATATGTAGAACATACTTCTCGTTGATAACATGCAGTTTTTTTTAACGCTTCCGTTAATTGTATTTTTTGTTGTTGCTGGTAAATATAATAATATGTAAATGCGTATATATTTTTTTGTTACTCGTATAAAATTATACGATTATGATAGTTAATATTATAAATTGTGTTTTTTTCACTTTATTTTATTAGCATTATCGATCATTTTCATATAATATGCGATATAACTTAAGAATTAACAAAATAAAACAAAAACAGAACGGAACAGGGTCGAGTTACAAGGATGTCGCTAATTGCAGAGATAGTTTAGAGATAGGGTAATAATTAAGCGCGTCAGATGTTTGTCGTTAGTCTAAAAAGTTGTCTACCCTTTTTTTTTTTCGTCGTAATAAAAAATCAAACCAAAAAAAAAGGTCCATTTCCCTCCTCTCTCTCCTCCCTTCTTCTTCACTCCTCTGCGTGTGTACAAAAAAAAAAAAAGCGACGCACAATTAATGTTACTCTGATAATGGTTTACTCTATCCCTTTGGCTATGACTGGATTTTTGGTTAGTGCGAGGGTGAAAATCAATTTTATTATATGACCTTATACAGTATTTCATACTCGATAGGGGAAAAAATATGTGGGCACATTTTGAAAGGCTGTCGAAATGGCCACTTAGAAGAACACGACGGGTGCGGTAGACTAAAGGTTTAGGGAATGATTGAAAGGGAGAGGGAAAAGCATAAATGAATAATTTTTTGCTTAAAGTCTCCTTTGTATTGTGAATAATACTGGTTTGCATACATTTACATGTTTTATCGATTAGATTTAAAACCGTGTGAAAAGCATTGGACGACACATCGACTGTATTTTTTCGTGTACCAAATTATGTATTAAGCAACTACTGTTGTAGATCAATTTTAGCGTTTCCTTATACTTGCGTGTTTTTAAATGAATTTTTTGTCTTATTCAGTTGATATTTAAATGTTTTATTATAATTTCCTTGAACACCAACGTTTCTTTGGTGAACAAATATTTTAGTAAAATGTTATTTTATAATTTAAATATAGTTGTATATTTAATAATATGTAAGATAAAATATATTTTAGCGTAAATTTTATTATAAATTTATTATAACCCAATTTTTTTCCTTCTTAAATTGTAAGAGATTAGCGTAAGAATGTCGTAGGTAATCATTTTGTATTATAATATATTCGAAATATCGTATCGGGTTTCCTTTTTGAAAGTTATCAATTAAAATTTAATTCATATTGATATATGGATCTATAAATCCACATAATTAAAATTGATATTATTTAGAAAGATAATTGGTACCTATTACTAAACTATTTTGTTTTGAGTTTTACACGTTCTTGTCACAATTCACAGTTTTATTTGAACTTTATTTTATTAAAATTATTAATAAAATTTGATTGTTTTTTTTGTTTATGAACACAGTTGTTTTATGTAAAAAAAAATGGACCTAGTACAGTATAAGCTTAATAACATATAATACATACATACCTAATTAATAACATTTAATTTCGACGATGAGAAAAAGAACTATTTTTATAGTGACATTAATTAGGTACATATTGTAGGAAATGCAATTGTGTAGATATATTAAAATCGGTATGCCTATATTAAAATCACTGATAATTAATATTACTGTAAGTAAAAATATTGTTAGTATTAAATAGTATCAATTACTTTAAATTCGATTTCTTTTTTGAAACGTATAAATAATATTAAAAAAAAAAAATTAAAATTCGTCTCAGGTTCAGTGTAGCTTAAAAAAAAAAAAATATATTACGTAAATTATTTATTTTTAATGGGATCCCTGTCGGAGCGAGGTAAATCGAAGTAATTTGATACCTGTTTCGGTGTATGGCGTGAACTTACCGTGAGTATATAATATCGCCTGATAAAAAGTGACGTAAGGTTTCTGAACAATAACTTATAATTTTGGAACAAAAATCGATTTAATAAATCTGAAAGACTGTTGACGAATTGAAAATGTCTCTATTGCATGCTCCAAAGACGCTTATTGTATTTTCTTGTGTATATATATATATATTTAGGTACTCTAACGGTGCATGAATAATACGGAAATCAGAAAATCGTTCTGGAAACTCGTACCGTCTTATAATACCCAGCCTACACTTTGTAATTATTTGAAGTTCATGAAGATATTGTTTACACAGCTGTTGTTTTTAACCTCTCCCCTTTTTAGTGTATACGCATATTCGTTTTCAACACAATCGTCTCTGTATCACTTATAATGTTATAATAAGTGTTCACTGTCGCGTAAATAAAGCTTAAAATAGAGTATAGCAAAATTATCATCTTAATATTTTTTAGTTGACTTTCGCTTCGCTAAAGTTAAAACGCATGCAAATTTGACTTATTAGTTTTGCATTTTTATTTGGAATTGAATTACGTTTTTCGCGTGCGAAACCGTATTCTTCTTTAAATTTACACCTAAACCGTGGATAAAACGATTTTTTTTGCTTCTTTAAACGCGTATAAAAAGAAAAAAACTGGAAATAATTTTTAATTTCAAACTTAGTTGAAAAAAAAATAAAATTACGTTTTACAATGTTAGATAATGGTTTTAGTTCTTGTAGTTTTTCTACCGATTTTATCACTGGTTAATGACGACAGTTTTCGTTACGAAATTTCATCTAATTCCCCTCGCCTCCCCCCTCAAAATATAATAACATAATCTAATATAGTTAATTATTATTATTGGCCAACTAAAAATAATGTAATTCCTTTTTTTTTTTTTTTTCTTAGCTTTAACGACGTTTATAATGTACGTTAATATTGCGTATACAGTTTAAGCAGATGGATTATGTTTCTCATATTAATAGAAGATATTATCGAATTTACATTATTCAAAAAGTTCTATGTAACGTAAAATAAATAATTATGGCGAGGATTTTCATTATTAAGAGCATTATTATTAATCCCTCTGGAGTAGTAGTGGTTCATTAGATTTTTTTTTTGAATCCTAATATCTGTGTACACTTAATTACCACTGCGTTTTAATATTTTTTATATAAATACTTAAATCATTACTGCAGTTTATATATATATATATATGTATATAGGATTTATGTTGTTTTTGAGTTTGATCGGCAAAGGAAAAGAATCGCGTTAGAACGAATCGTGTTTGGTATTCCGATTCAATAAATTGCTGTTCGAAATTAACGGTTTATTAACGTCGATTATAAACGTTTCGAAACGCTTAAGATTGCGCCTTCCATAACGGTCCGTTGTAGAAATCGTTCCGAGACGACCACCACAATACGAGTTATTTTATTATGATTGTAGGGCCTAGGTGTAATTCTATGTAATTGCCAAGTTGTGTGTGGCAAGTGTGCGTTCTGTCTGACCAATACTGACCGCACACGGTATGAGGTTTTCTGCCCCGGCTTTGTGGTCGTCGCTGTGCAGTTGTATACGAACGTAACACGCTTCAATTAATATCGCGTTGTTCAAATATTCAAAAATTAATTTTACGGTATTGTGTGTGTAGGTTTGACAGGAGGAGGAGGATGCTGCATAAATTCCGTTTCGAATTTTTTCGCTACGTATTCAGTCGATTCATAATTACCGTTATTATTACAACAATATTAGTGTTGTAACAAAAAATATTGTAAAAAAAAAAAAAAATGTACTAATAAGAGAGTAAAAGTTTTACGCAAAAAGCGTATTAATATTATAGCGCCTACCGTTCGACCCACGCGCGGCGTTGTAGATAATTATGAATTATATTATCTCGGTGCAATAGTAGTATACACATCATCATCGTCATCATCATTATTATTATTATTATTTCGTAAGTTCGTCTGTGCGAACGATTTTCAATTTATTTCGCGTGGGGATGAATACGCAAACGTATTTAATTACCATAAATTAAATATCAATTAGAGCGCGTTTAAAACGCGAAGCACTATACGCGTTCAGCGCAGTGACCGTCGCGCGGGCTCATTGACGTGTATAAAATAAGACGACGAAGAGGAATAAATTGAATATCAATTCGAATAGAATCTAATGAAAGCCAATGTGTCGCGCGCGACGGATTTTGCGTGTTGCTCGTTTTCATTTTTCAACGAGCGTTCTTCCGTATACGACGCTATTGAAACGTTGAATGTTGATATTTTACCGTACAGTAGTTTTACTTTATTGTCCAAAATATTCGTTTTTTTTTTTTTAGACATAACACATAACATTCCGGCGTTTTTAAAATGGAAATAAATAAGAAGTCTGTCGTACGTCGAACGTGTTTTTATCATTATTATGTAAAAAAAAAAAAAAAATAGTTTTAATATATTCTTCGATACCGGATTATATTCCGGACGATTCCTTACGTTTTTTTTTCTCTCTAAATTAGTAAAATATTTCGTTATTATACGGGACATAATTTCGTAGCCATAAAACGTTATAGTGTAGTTTAAAGTAGAGTTTTCGCGGTGGTATCCAGTGGAACTTGTATAGTGTGGGAAATGTAAAGCCGCGTATACGGTGTATAGTCGACACGGGTTTACATTTCTGCGACCGCGTTCCCCACGGGTGCACTTTCAGCCGAATAACCTAACACACGTACACACGGGTTCGCGCGCGCGCGCGCGTTAAACCGCAACAGCGGCACACCGACCAAAATGGCCAAAATATTCGGGTTTTTAAGCTGTAAAGCCGCATTGTCTATATATATATATATTGTGTGGATCAACTTTCTGACCGCGGACTGCGACTTGTCGTTCTAAAAAAAAAAAAAAAAATAATGTTGTGGATATCGTTTGAGCGAATTACTCGGATAAAGATTTTACAGTTTTGTTTTTATTATAAATTTGAAAGCAATGATAAATCGTTGCGTTCGATAAAACGATTCTGAGCCGAGCTTCGGTGTAATAGAAAAATAAACGACAATCGATTAAGACCAATAGGCATTTTTAGCGTTTTTATATGTAATTTCTGACGGTTTTTCCTGACATTTGAAAAAAGTATTGAGAAAATCGAAAATGACCCGTGTAAAGTACGAACTTTGTAGCCGTGCGTTTTCTCTCGATAAAACCTCGGTATAAATTCGATTAATATATTTTTTTTAAAATACGAGTAAAATACCGTTTGTGAATCGACGAAAGTTTATGCGTATCGGTGAAAAAAAATTTAATTTTCGATAGCTGTGAATATATACGAGCGCGTATTTTCGACAACGTATCAAAGACACTAGAATTTTTCCTACGTAGACATTAGTATTTATGACGAAAACGGATTTTTAATTAAATATTATATTCCGCGTGTAAATTATAGCGCGCGTTACCGGATTAAATGTATCAAAATTAATTTTTTTTCCTTTCAGTTGGAATACCCCTTCTCTTCTTCAGGAATTTTACTGAAATTAATTAATTTACATTTATTTTATTAATAGGGGTTTTTTTTATTATAATCATTCCGTGTTTGGAAATGTGGAAAAAATGATCGGTTTTCTGGTTTATTACATTTTACATTTTGATAAAATACGCGCAGGACTATTAAAATTAAATATTGACCGGTGTTCGGAATTTTCTCTCCGAGAACGAAAGAAACCGACACTAATAATTTCTCTTCGGCTTCTGCAGTGGATTTTGTTAAATATTTGGCCGATCCACGCATTTTTTTTTTTTTTGAACGCGTTTTGTTTTCGAATATTCTTTACAAGTCTGATTATTAAAGCTATTGATTTACAAATTTAAAATATGTATTTATATATAAAACGCGTATATAGTTCCACGGGATGCATTCGATATACAGTAGTGAATTCGACAACTTTTAATGGCGCAGAAAGCGCGTATTGTATTTTGTTGTCTGCGATTGTTTTGAAAATTCAAGTAATCGTTTTGTCGTCTGTCGCTCCCTCGATGTCTCGGAACTCTCGTCGTTTTCGCGGCGAAAACAATTTTTTTTCTCAAACGTTTTAAAGTGTTCGGAAAAAAAAAATTTCTTCGTCGAAAGCAACGTTGTTCGGTTTAGTCTCGTTACATTATTAACAAAAATTATTCGTTTATTTTACTAAAAAAAAAAACGTTTGTGACGACGATTTTTATCACCCGAGTTGTTTTTTAACGACTGTAATTCGGAATCGTCCGGTACGTTTCACTGTCCCCGCGGGACACCGGCCGCGGACACTCATATAGTTGAAATTCGGTATAGTCCGCTGGAACCGTAGTGTAAAATTACACTGTGAACCATCAGAGTTTAATAATAAATTGTTGCGGAATAGTGACACGTATAGACGATTGCAGAAACGAATTGGTGAACGCGAAAGAGAAAAATTGTTGTTCGAGTGAAAATATTCCTCGTGTTTTTTTTTTTTTAGTGTCGTGGTCACGAACGATTATAATACGCACGTGTCTACAAATTAGATCAGAGAATATTTTTAAGGAATTTGTACTGGGCGGCACTATGTGGCTAAGGGGGACTAAGCCAAGTGCCTGTCTCCGTGTACCGTTTTAGTTTGTATGACTAAAAAAAATTGTTCACTCACCCGTGCTCACGTTCCCCCGGGATAATTAGCAATACAGTACTATAATAATAATTATTTAAAATAGTGATGGGTCAGGTTATTCTATAAAAAAAATGTTAAATTTTAAATCGAAATCATGATTTTTTTTTTTTTTAATTTTTATTTTAATTCTATAAAAATAATTACAAATCAGTATCTATTATTTGCCACGCTTTATATATATATATAAAAAAATAATATAATAATACGCGTGGCGGCGCGCGTCCACCAAACACTGGGTGGACACTAATTCTTCACTACCTATTATATGTTCGAATACGGTCTGAATTAGACAGGCAGTGGCCCACAGTGGCCACACACACACAATCGGCGTCGGGATTCTCTGGTTGCCTTAACTGTTCTTCTTACCCGTTCCATCGTATTCCTCATTCGTCGACAGTGTGCGAGCGCACGCTGTTACAGTGTCGGCGAAAGTTGCCGAAATAAGTATAACCGAAAAAGGGGTGAAAGTTTATGTGCTCCGGCGGAGATCAATACAAGCCGGTCGGTCACACTATATGGCGATGCGCGCGTGCTGCGAGAGTGTGTGTGTGTGTGTTTCGGGGTACATATTATATTATTATATACGCGGAGGAAGAGTGTGGAATTAAAAATAAAAATAATATATTTATAAGTAAATAGTGGTCCTCGCGATACGCGTTTCGACCGATTTCCTCGTGGGAAATGTTTTCTTTGGTTTTTTTTTTTTTTTACGAATTTTAAAGTCGTTATGTTGTCGAAAAATTATTAATAAAATAATATATATATATTATAATAAAATCAGTATATATTATAAGAAAAAAATATTGCACATAAAGAAAAAATGCCTAGTTTATATTAATTGATAAATGTTTTTAGAAAGTAACAACTAGTTTCGACCCGTAAGAAATCGTATTATTTTTATAGTACGTACTGATTTTATTATATATATATATTGTTATTTATTATTTTTTATAATATTTCATTTTTATTAGAGTGTTACAATTTTTAATTTAAAAAAAAAAAAAAAAACTATTGCTTGTACGAATAACGTTGTTCGTACGATTTTTAAGAAGAATTTCATCGTCAGTACTCCCTTAGTCTATTACTGTTAATCATTTTTTAACAGGACGTATCACTATGATTTTCTTGAAAATAATTGCTGCTTTACGCGGAAAAGAATTCCGAAGGCTTCTCCAGAGGACAACCAAATTTTCGCACGAAATGAGTTGCCTATATACGATAACGTAGCCATTTTTTAAAAATATGTTTTAGACACTTAAAACGTTATATAGTGTTATAGTACAATTTTTACTATTTTTTTTTAACTTCTTAAGAATTAAAGGTAAATTAAAAAAAAACACCTCTGTTATTGCGTGTAAACATAATATTATTTGTTGTATTATGTACATTGTACAGCTGTGTGGCCAAACACGGTTCTTTCTCCCGTGAAACCGTGGTTTTATCGTAAACATTTCAGTTTTTGAACATTTTCTGTGTTTTCGCGGTATACCGGCGCCGTACTCCGCGGTTTCGTTCGCTTGTGTACCCTAACGTCCTCATAAGTTCAGTATAAACGCTACTTTGTGTGTTAAGATTTTTTTTCCCCGTAAAAACCGATCCGGTTACCCTTCGAGTTAAATATACGACAGGTACGTTTGTATAGTAAATGCTGTATGCGTATGTTACTGGTATTTGTAGTCGAAAACTATTATCATTGTAAATAATAATAATAATGATAGGTGTGTGAATTATTATTTTTCATTTAAGTGATATACGTGTTTTCGACAAATGCTGTGTGTAACACGAATAAACGCCAAAACGTTTTCGCGATTTACAATTAATAATAATAACACTTTTGAAATTCTGGATATAGACTACGATGAAATCGTTGTATCGAAGCTTTGTGCTACTGCCGCTCGTTCAGTCGAGATTTCGGTAAAGCGGGGACAAATTTATGCGTTAAATGTCAATAAAAAAAAAAAAAAAAAATTAATCGAAATATGATTGAAAAAATTAACGGACAGTTTATTAAATTACGTTTTGTTTTTCCACGCGTGCGCAAACGAGAAAGATTTTCGAAAAATGTGCACTTCAATGTGTGTGTTTATCGAATCTGTCGTCGAAAAATTCGGAACAAAATTTTGAATGTCATTCGTTCAGAATATTTCGTATTACATTGAAACGTGTTGTATATATTTAATTAGAATAACTCGGAAGTCGAGGTATGTTTTATTAAATATTTATTATAGAATTATTATTTTCGCAATATTTGTCTCGCGATGATAAAATTTTGCGTGAACGGGAAGGAGTGCGATCGATATCTGGACTTCAAAGTAATCGCGTTATTCTCTTTGGCGCAAAATAATATAAATTTCAATAATTTTCACGACATAAATTGCAGTGATCAAAACAGTTTTGCACGTCGGCAAGTAAATAATATTGAAGTACTCTTATTTCTTAACGAATAGAAATGATCACAAAAGTGTTTTCATTCAGATTTCGAATTCATTTATTAAATATTTGTTGTGAATGTTTTTACACAATTTATTATCACGAAAAGTACGGTGACGTGTACGTATATTTAACGACGTACGCACGTCATGCGAAATATTATTGTTGAAAACCGTTGCCACATATAAATGTCGTGTAAAAAACAAAAATTACAATTCTTATTGATGTGGTGGCTGTATAATAATAATAATAACGTGTATTCTGTAAGTTGACTTAAGGAATGGATTTTTAATGCGTTAATAAAAAAAAAAGCAACACAAACTTTATTAATGATTTTACAATTTGTAATGTTAATAGTATACTCGTATATATATTTTACGCTCTTTTGTTGCCTGGTAGTTGTTTTGATTTTATTTATAATTGTACGAGTTTTTGGCGATTTGTTTTCGGAAATAATTTTTTTTTATATATTTTTTAACACTGCCCAGTGTCAGTTATTTTAAAATCATGTCTTGTGTGATAATATCGTTCAGCTTTTGACATATTATATCAAATCCCGTGTAAATTATTGTGTTTAACAATTTATTATTCTTGGCGTGCGTGTAATAGCGTTTTCAAAAATGTAACGTTTAATGTCCAAAGTGGTTTTGAAAATAATCGTCTCTTAATAATTTTGTTATCACTGTTAAAAATCTATCGAAAATTTCGTTCTTCAGATAATTTTCGTAGCGTTATAAAATTTAACAATATTTCGTATTAGGTGCATATGTATGTAAAACTTAAATTTTTTCTCTCTTTTAATTCAGTCAACACTTTTTTGTACTCGTTTAATAGAATATGACCGACATTTGTTCTAATATTTCATTTTTTAAATTATCGATGACATCATCATTAAAAGAAAAATTATGTTTTTTTAAATTTTGTTGCGTCGCAGTTTTCAGACGTTAGCCGTTAATTAATTGTGTGCGTATTGTTGAAATGTTGGTTCATTATTGTTTTTTTTTTCACACGCTCTTTTTTAGTATTATTTTTGACCAACACATGACTGAAGCCGCCTAGATACCGATATTAAATTAACATCGGACTACAGTTTTATTTTATTTTATTTTTTTGAAACGTTATGATTGTAAAAAATGGTTATTTATATAACTTATAAAGACGATTTTCAGCACTCGAAATATTGTTTAAAAAGCGTTTTTTTCTTAAATGTTTTATATCGTAATTCGTGTACAATAATATAACTTTATAGTTTATACAGATCTTGTTAAAATCTATTGCATTCTCGTTCCGGCCGGAATTTGAAAGATTTTGTGTTTACTTTATTCAAACTTTTAATGGCAAAATATCCTTTTAAAAATGTGTGCATAATTTATGTTTTTAATGTTTTTTACGTTTTACAAAAGCTTTTATTTTATTGTATTCGACTAGTTTGTATTTACTTGTTTATTTTTTTTAAAAGTTATATATATATCTATGTATTTTAGGTCGTTCAAAGTTTTTAGAGTAAGTGTATATATTTATAAGAACTAAAAGTAATAAAATCGATACTTCTAAGTCGACGTCCTAAAACTGTTCTTTTTTTAAAAGTGTTTTTCGATTTTAGTGGCCCCGTTCGGCTTTTTTTTCCCCCAAATAGTAAATTTTTCTTGACGTGTTTTATTTTTTTCGTGAAATATTGTTGACTAATAAACTTTGAAGTGATTTCATCGGAAACGACATATTGTTTATTTATATTTTTAGTAATTCATTTAATATTCGTTTTTCTTATTTTAATTTTGTTTATCTAATATGTGCAGTATTTTTAATAGTCGTATTACGATGACAAAATACAAAATTCTGCAATCAACTACGCTTTGATAAATGACAATACATAATATATAGACGGTACAACCAATTCTCTCCTATGGGATCGTCGTTTTTTTTTAATATCAATAAAATAATTAACTGTTATTAATCGGTTTAATTTAAATTTCACTGTTGTCCTTTAAATAACGAGAAAATAGATATAAAACGACGGTTTGAAAAATAACAAAAATAACCGTTTGTGGCCGCGTTTGACAGATAAAAAAAAAAAAAAAATGGCTTCTTGAACTTTCAAAGTATTCAAACGGAATTCCGTAACGAAATTGAATACAACATATCAGTAATGTCTGTGTCGGAACGACGTCGTAGATAGATAATCATTTGTACAGTCGTAGTACACTCGAGACTTTCTGCATTGCCGTAAACACAGTGTATTATCAAATAAGTTAGAAATGATGGTGCGATTCAGGTGTAACGATCAGAGTAATTTCCGTGCAGTGTAAATAGGTCAATTAATGTTAATTACTTAGTACAATATTATTTATAATGTATAATTAATTAGACGAAGACGCCCTATTTCCGATATAATTTTTGTTTTACGTGAAATGAATGCGTCAACATCGGTGGTCCGTATACGTCTCTCCAATTTGTGTGCGTGCGAAGTCCATGTCGAAATGAATTTAAAAAAAAACTAAAAAAAAAAAACGACGAAATATCGGGGGAAAAAGAAACGTAAACGAAACACGTTGTTGTATAAAACGAATAGTTTTTTTTCTAGTCCTTTCCCATACTCTTCGGAATTGGAATTTTCGGTTTTATTATTTTAATGCGAATCGATTTTAGTCGGTGGAAAACGATTGGTAAGCGGTCCGCCTACGCGCGCCGCGAACTGTAGTGTATTTCGTTCTTGATTTCGGTAAAAATGATGTACTTCCCACTCCGGGTCCAATATTATAATACGTACACCGAGTAAAATTTCACTAGTGATTATTATTACTTGTTCCCGGGTAAAATTTCACAGGACTACTCGAACGTCGGACTTGGGTCGGTCGGCATTCGTCTAATCTGGGACTTGCTTCATGTTAACAGTACTTAATTGAAATTACTTATATTGTACATTCGATTTCTATATTATACGGAATGTGATTGTATTCGATTTTTGTTTTGATTTTATTTGAAAAATAATTAAATTGAACGCGATCGTTGTAAATAAACGATAAATATACGTGTATATTTTACTGTAAGAAAAAAAAATCCGGATTTTCGTAAAAAACTTAAAATCACTTTAAATATGCAGCTGTTGAAACGTCTTCATCCTGCAGACGTGTATAATAATAACTTTGATAAAAAAAAAAAACTATAAATACTTTTGATGTTTTTTTCGTAGCGTCTCGAAATTAATATTTCTAGCTCAGCGGTTCCCAAACTTTTTTTGCGGCGGTGCCCTTTTTTGGACCGAATTCAGCCGCGGCGCCCTGCCGTGATATACCGCGAGGAATATACATAAAAAAATCAACAATAATTCTCATTGATAATCAGTTTTTATAATTTTACTGAATATAATACAATATAAGCATTGTCTAAGCATACAGCCGACTTAAAATTAATACATTTTTATACTTGAACAAAATAATGAAAAATATTTAAAAAGAGTTATTATGAGGTCCGTGTCGGAATATACGAAATACATTTTTTTTATAAAGTTTAATTTGAAATTAAAAAAAATTACAATAAATTATAATTAATTTTTTGTGAGTCACGGTGCCGGGGGAAAGTACTCGCGGTGCACGGTCTGGGAACCGCCGGTCTAGCTTATATAGCAGCAACAAATCGTTTTGGAGTAGTAACAGAATAATCAAAATCGATTTCATCATTCCGCCGCCGCCGTTCGTGAGAACGATCAATTTCGCCGAGGAGTAAAATATCCTTAATGAAATTCTGGCCCGTGGGGAGGGGGGGATAAAATATCCCCGGTGTAATTTTACTTGTGGGAGAGTGTATAAAAAATTCTAAAAATGTCGTTTAAGTGAATTACTACGGATAAAGATTTTACTATTTTAGAGTGTATTGTTGTCGCTATAAATTTGGTAAAACAATGATAAATCTTTGCATTCGGTAAAACGATTGTGAGCGGAGCTTCGCGGTGTAATATTTTTCGGGCATATAACAAAAACTAACTCTTTTTGTGAATCAAATACCTCAACAAAACCTGTAATTGCTATAAAAATAGTTCAAAAATTAAAAGAAAGTTTTTGAAATTTTTTTTTCGTTAATATACATACAATAAACAGTTACATATTTGACGAATATTTCAATATTTCTATACCCATTATTAGTTTTAAAATGACGAAGCAATAACGATAATCGGTTTTGACGGAACTGCGGTTTTCACCGTTTTTGTGTAATTTTTCGGTAATTTTCGAGTAATATTTTTAGGCGCTTTTGAGAAAGTCGAAAAATGACCTCTCCAAAGTACCAATTATTACACGCGATTCGCTACCGGAAACAAACTGTGATCGTAACGATCGGAGCACGCGTTCCGGTAGAATTTTTGGGTACAGACAAAAAAAAAAAAACACACCTTTGTAAAACCAATAGATTCCTGTGTCCGCTCAGGATCTGAAACGTCAAAAAAAAAAAAACGCGGCTCCACCGGCGCGATGTAGTTGTATTTTTATATAAAAATAAACGTCCGTCCCGGGTTTGACGGTGGTACGGTTCGTACAATATTATATGCTTTTTTTAACGTCGCCTCTGCAGGGTTTATTATAGTCAGTCACCGTTACACTGCACCGTCTTAGTCAAGTATTAATAGCACGGCGAACGACTTTGCCTCCCGGTCCTTTCGCCGTTCCCGGTTGAATAGCTCCGTCAATATATGTATATACGTATATAACGCGTATAGGGCTCCCTAAATCTGGATCCGTCGCTGCATTATAGATGCCGGCGAGCGCACAGGCTGTACCGGCTGCCTCCTGCCGATTCCCCGGGGTTGTAAATATTTCATCGTCGACGCCGCCGTGTACGCTCGCGTACGCCGAGGCACTATAATAAATATACGTAATATACTAGTGTGTGTGTGTGTGTGTGTATGTATAATGTACATTGTATGTATATACATTGTGTGTTTGTGCTGGCGTGCAGAGTATGCTGTACGTTTACGTGGTATATCTGTGACCCTTGTACGCGTGTGTGTGTATGGATGGGGGGAAGGGGGGGTACTGTAGCCGAAAGCCAAAGGAACTTGTCAGTTATTAAACCCGTGAGGTTGATACCATGAATCCTGCTGCTGCTGCTGCTGCTGCTGCACCCTTTTAGCAGGACTCTCGCGCGCGCGAATCTCCCCATCCCCCAGGATACGTAATACAATTCGTTGTTTGAAAAATCCTATTCTGTTTTTTTTTTAAAAAATGTTACTATTATTATTATTATTGCTGTTGCACGTACACACTTCAGAAAACGAAACCGCGCGTACATATCGATGGAAATATTTTACCGGTATAATTTAAATGTATATTATGTGTTGTTGATCGCGAAATAATAATATAATATACTCGATTGGCTGCAAACGTGTACCGTCCCGACGACATTTTTTTTTTTTTTTCATACCGATTCCGTCCCGGCAAAAAGAAAGGTATATACCGATTCCGTCCCGGCAAAAAGAAAGGTAGGTACATATAATCGTATGCGAATTGGAAACGACACGCGTTTCTAAGGAGTTTTGGTTATAGGCAATTAAAAATACACGAGTTTATGAGCTGCGTGAGAGTGTGTAATACTCATATTTGATTTCGTGTACTCGAATAGATATGCTTATTGTACGCGCGTGCACAAGCCAACAAATAAAAAATGTTTTAGTCAGAATAAAAAAAAAATAAATATCGCGTTATCGTCCAAGTACCACCGATTACCGAAGGTAAAAAAAAAAATCGAATTAGTGAAGTGAGCGTCTTGAACGTTCTTCTTGACCTTAAGCCGCTAAACTAAACGTCATTTATTATAAAAACGTTTGAATTATAACGTTAAAACGATATCGTAGTCTCGATGACGGCCGATATGGCAGGTACACATATTGTAATCGATAGTTGAGATCGGACGAAACCGGTCGAACACGAAAGGAGGTAGTCTTACCAGACGTTAAAAGACCCGTAGAAGACGATTCCGGCGTTGGCGGGACGGGGAAAGTTCGAAAAGGCCGGAAAGTCGGATTCGAAGGGTTAGGCGCGATAAGACCACGGTGCGGAAAAAGTCGAGAGATAACGGCCGGTCGGCGTTTTTGGATACACGTTTTTTTTTTTCTAGGCTCGGAGAAAAGGCGTGAATACGGATGAGGAACGGAAAAATCTGAAAAAGAATGTTAAATAGTTTATGAAAACCGTAAAGAAAAAGGAATGGGAACGAAAACGGATCGAGGAGTTAAATAGTTTAAAACCGTTCTCGTGGAAGAAACGGTTAAAAAAACCTTTTAACCATTAACGCGCGATTGTTTAATAATAAAAACGTTATTGACGCACTACTGTATATTATTAGTTAAATTACTTTTGAAATATATTTAAAAACAATTGATAGATTATTATTTTTCTTAAAATTGTCCGTATATAACGCCTTTAAAACTGAGGGACGGAATCGGTATGTTTCTATTTTTTGTCGGGACGGAATCGGTATACACCTTTTTTTATTTTTTACCGGGACGGAACTAGTAAATCTTATATATTGCATCGTTTGTGTTTGGGACGGAACTCGTATGCAGCCTACTCGATCGACGTCGTTTGGTATTTTCTTATAGTTTAGAAAACGTATATTACCGCGAGAGATCCGAATTCGATAACGTTTCCATATTTGTTATAGCAAAAGAAAAATATACTGTTTTATAATTTGTTAACGGTATATAATCTAGTGAGTGAAGTTGATACATTTTAATTAACTCCTCCTACAACATCTACTTTTACAGCTTACAATAAATAACAGCATAATAATTTGTATGACGAATATTCCAATTGTAAACAATTTCGCCGTGATCGCGTTGATAAAGAAATTGGACTTTGTGGGGAGGGGGGAGGGGAATTACTAAAATAGCCGTTATTAAGTTTTACAATGAAGTGTGTTTCTCGTTTATTATTATTATTATTATTGTTTTTTTATTTTGTGAATAATTTTTTCCGGGGTAATAATTGTCGATAAATCGTTTGTAATCCCCACAATAGTTTAGAGAGATAATTTTTTTTCGTTTCCCAGTTAATTAACTACTTTAATCGGCGAATAGAATCGTACGGAAACGTTATTTGCGGAGAGTTGAGTTTCGCTAGGAAATTGTTTTTCAAATGCGACGATTTTATCATTGTTTCAAATCTGTAATAAAAATATAAAACTGACTTGTGCCCCGAAGCGAGACTAATGCTCAGTATCGGAGGAATTACTGTGTATACGCTTTTTTGAATTAAAGTGCGTGAGCATTCGTACACTTATTTTATTTTAAATTTATTGTTGACAGTTTATGCATTGACCGGAGAGGAACGTTTTGTAATATTCAATCTTGGTAGGTACTCGGGAGCAAACTAAAATTAAAAAAAGTATTTTCTTATAAACAAAAATTTTTAATATATTATTTTAAATTGTAATTTGTTTTTTTTTTTTTTATTTACATTTTACTCTTAACGAAGTGTTTTTGTTTTCGAAAAGAGAACTAAAATGAATTCCAAACCTAGCTTATTTAAAAAGTTTGTGCAAAAGATACACGTAACCTTGTCTTTTCTACACGGTAAAAAGAAAAAATATATATACCATATAGTTTGAAATGAAAACTAACTTAATTTCTTTTTTATTTTTATTGCAATTACATTTCTGAATACTATTATTACCTTCTAATTTTTAGTTTGATGTTGATTGTCAAAATAGTGTATACTCCATAAACAGTCAGGTTTCGTGGCCAGGATTTATTTTTAATTTACATGTTAATAGAACTTACGAGTGGCTTGTCCATATTTCTTCGTAATATAATACAAATAATTACGAAATATCTCGTATATAATTTAATATAATTTAATGAGTTGACTTTGTCTTTACTTCCATGATTTCACCATTTTACACCGTTAAGTGGTACTATGGTGAATTTCAATATTTGCATTGTTCAGTCTATTTCTGAATATTGTATTCTACTAAATAAACATATTTTCGTACGAAAAAGAATTTCTAAAAATAATTAAAAATCTATAGATAATAATTGATGAATATATTTGTTCGTTTTTTTGTATTCAGCTATATATAGGTACTTATACGTGTATAATCAATTTTGTGTTGGTTTTGTTTTAATACGTTGTTGCCATAATGTGAACGCGACCAAAGTTTCAGATCAAATACCAACTGAATGGGTTTCAAAATCTATCTTTTTTAATTTAACATTTTATTAACTACACAGTGTAGTTTACATGAATTAGGTAGCATGTCGATATCGTTATAAATCGTACAATATTACTTTATGAATTATACAAAATATATTTCAGAACTTAATAATAAATTATAATATTTCATAATTAAAAAAAAAAAAAATTTTAAAAATACATATTTATAATACGATTATGATAAATTATAGCCTACGCCTTTTAAATAATCTGTACTATTTCTGTTATAATATCAATTTTTTGAATTTCTAAAGTCCTTAAAATTGTATATTTATGGTTTTTTTTGCGTTTGGTTTTGTCTTCTTACGTATTTTGCTAATTTTATTTCGGTATTTGTTTGGTGTTTTTTTTTTCGAGACTTTCTATGAGTTACCAAATTTTTAGATGTCAAGAACCTCGACTAAAGGATTTTTCAACTTGTAATACGAAAAAAAGATTGTTTAATATATAAAATTTAGGTTTAAATAGCTGTTTTGGTTTCGAGGTTTTCACGGTGACTCTATAAATTATGTATATACTAAATGCACGAGGCTATGATAAAACACATCAGACAGCTTATTGCTGATGTAAACGAGATCGCGGAGTAGTATTTTAACATTAAAAAATATCCCCCTGGCTAGTGGCTACGCCATTGTATTTGTCTGTAGTCGGTTTGAAAAAAACCAAGTTTTTCAAATATTTCTAATTATAATTGTTAATCCCCGAGGAAACGTTCTTTAATTACATTTGTAGTAATAAATTGGCTGGTTATGTTAGATAAATATTTGATATCTTTTGATAGGAATTTAATGTAATTTTTACTGTCTCTTCTTACAAAAGAATTTTTGTTTTTTTTTTTTTTTTTTTAATATTGTATTACGCAAAATAAATTAAAAACAACAATTCTAAATTAGAAAAAAACAATGAATTATTTACACTCCAGTAAATTACTGTAATAATTTACGTGCTATTTAATAAGAATTGCGTATTTGTTATAAATCCAATATTATATATATATTTTAAATTTACTTTTGTGTTGGCGTATCGTAAGTAAACGAAAATATTAATCATATAAATTCGTATAAACCGTCGAATCTTAAAAAAAAAAAATCAAATAAAACGTAAAAATACGAGAGTGTACATTTTGTAATTTTACAATAACAGTATTATTAACATTGCAATATTGTTTTTAAATAATTTGTTGTTATTTTGTATATATTTTATGATTATATTTCAACTATTGTATTTGTAAATTAAACGTATTTACATTTTTATTAGATGATCGTTGTTTTAATAAATAATTTATTTAAATATTCGTCGTACGCTTAGGTTTGTTTAAGTATTTACACTACATTACATGCGTAACGTGTTCTACGAGAAGAATATGTTCTTTTTTTCTAATAAAAACATTTTTATCATAACAGTTATGATGTTAAATTCTCCATTGATATTGTCGAGTTTTTATTATCAGCGTACTAGGCATTTGCTGTTCTTCAACAAAATACGTATGTTTGTTTTATATTACGAGTGGGAAGTCTCGTGAAAGAAAATGCAATGCCCCATTACAAAATTCAAGCTATATGGTGGTGACACTGTGTAGAACGCGTGTTATTCTTGAAACGAAATTCTTTTCAGCTGTTTTCTCTCTAATGTCTCGTTAAATTAGTTGTCTTGGTTGTTGTGATATATATATATATATATATATAATGTATATGTATATGTATATATCTTTATATATCGTTTTCTTTGATCTATTATCTCGCGATCCTTTTGTTGCAGTACACGGTGGATATTGAATAGAGTGTGTCAAATACAAGTAATTTAATTTAATAATATTAGTCTGAATTTGACTGTATAGTTAACATTTCTGCAATTCTAAGCACGCGTAGGTCGAGATATAATATTATCCTTTTTTTTTTTTTTTGAAAAAAATCTGTCAATAGTGAATTTTAAACACGAACGTATACATCCGAATGAATGTAGACAATTTATAAATTGTATTCTAAAAAAATATACATGATTGAATCGATCGATATACGCGTATATATATTTGTTGACAGTTTGTAACGGATATGCATTATACACATTATATTATTTTAACTATTTTAGATTTGGTTTTCTTGTATAGTTGATATGCTTTAAAGACCTCATCTTTCGGAAACGTTGATGTAATTTGATTTAGTTTAGTTCACATCGTGTGTTGTTCTTCTAGCGAATAGTAAGAATACGGTTCTTTAGGTATTGAGGAATTCTATAATATTATTGTCTTCGTTTTAATACAAATTATTTTCAATTCATGTTATAGCCTACTACGCGATGGAAATCAGTTGTATATATTTTGTTCGTCACATTTGTTTCGCACTCTCTTTTTTTTTTTTTTAAATTCAACAATTATTTATATTTAACATTTTTTTTTTTTTTATAATTGTAAAATGTGAAAATTTCTATATTGAAGTAATTAAATTCTTACGTTGTTTTAAATTATTAAAATAGATGTTTACAGTTTATACTCGAGTGTTTCGCTTTGAAGTGTATTACACTTGACATTCGAACAACCCCGTGGGCTATCGCTTACACGTTTTATTATTAATTAGGGTTTTGACATTTTAATGGAAACACTATATTTTTAAGTGTGTCGGAGACAAGTAAAATTTTTAAATTTACCTAAACATGTAAATAAAAAAAAAAAAAAACGTACTAATATAATATTTATATAAGTAACTATAAGTGTATATGATGAAAGTTATTTTGTTTTAGAACTGGCGCGAACAAACTTGATATCGTTTGATATAAAATGTAGTAATAATGTTTTTTATTTTTACACCTATTATGCGAGTTTATTTTCCGTTCGTACAATATTCTTTTATATTTTATTTTCGTTTAGTCGAAAAAAGGAAAAAAGAATTATAGATTTATATACGCCTATTAATATCACATTCCACCGATTCGTCTCGTTTTGTGTACGTTTTACGAACGCCATTTACTCAGGATTATTTTAAAATGTTTATAATAATTTTTTGTAGTGTTTTTTTTTTAGAGTTTTTTGAAACTTGTCACGGTCAACAGACGGATTATGAAACGTGTAAATAAGTCGAGTTTATTGTGTTTGTACATATTATTACGCGTTTGGCAACGCGTGCATCTCCTCACTCCCTTTTCCGTTTAAGACACCGTTTTGACAAAATAATATTTCCTTGACGTTGATCTGACCCCTTTGTGACGGGCGTCGGAGTGAAAAAAAAAAAATTACAAATCCGCCGCTGAAAAAAAGCAAAAAAAAAAAAACCTCTTGTGGATTTATTTCAGCCGGGGGTCGTCGTGTGTGGCACGATGTGGTGGCGCGGCCACGAGGGATGTCGCAGCAGTATTGTCTCCCTCTCTCTCTCTCTCTCGATCTTCATAACTCACATATTATGACGTCCACATGCGCCGTATGCGCGTGTTAAAGTTCTGTCGCCTGGATTTTTGCCTTTTGTTTTCTGTGGCGGCTCCTCTTCCCCACTTTCCTCGGGTCCCTGTATACGGCTGGTCCCTCGGGGAATTTAATATAGCTGCCGGCCGGCTTATATATATCGCCGAGTGCCGCCGCTGCAGAGGAATTCAACGGCAAGAGTGTCCCGCCGAGACATCCGACTTGCCGTCCTTGTGCCAGTGACTGCGTCCCCCGTCCCTCCTCCCCATAATCGTTGTCCGGACCGACCAACATTAATCAAACAATGATGAAGCGAGTGACCCGAAATGGGAATTTCTTTTGGGTGTCAATGATGGAAAGAGAGAGAGAGAGAGAGAGAGGTGGTCATTTTATTTTCGCTTCCAGTCATTGGCAACCGTATTCGTCGACGAGGTGGACTTTTGGGAATTGTCCGAGAGTTGTTTTGCGCCTGCAGTGATGTCCCCCTTTTTAAGTTTAAGAACGCATTTAAAGAAAAACGAAAGTGAATGGGTATAATAGGTGGCATATATTATAGAAATCATTTGAATAATAGAAATGACGATATGGACGTCTAGTTAGAAAAAAAAAAAAAAACTATATTGTTCAGATATTTTAAACTCAATAACATTGAATAATATTCATCAGCCTCATCGGTCGAACCATATTTGTTTTTATCCAAATTTTACTTTCGGTTTTCAGTGTTTTTATTTATTGTGTAAATGAAAAATGTACGCAAAAAAAAAAAAACAATTAATCATATTTTAATTTATTTACCAAAGCGAAGAGTTGATACGCGTGTTAAACTATTAATATAATCAAATTTTGTATTGTGTAGTTGACGTCCACGTCCTACGACCTAACGTGTCAATAAAATTCTGTTGTTGGAATATTGTTAATACGATTATTATTCATCTTCCACATTTTCGTTTTTATTTATTGAACCGTTTAAAAATTCAGCTATAGTTATACTACTTATATATATATATATATATATATCAATATAGTGGTTTTTGTAATGTTATTTTTTTTGTTTATTTAACACATCAGCGCAGATAATTTTTTTTTTTTCTGCTACAAATGGATTAATGTATCATACGAGAATTCGATTCCGAAAGAAAATTTAAAAAAAATTTACTACAAATCGGTGATTTTAAGTATCACCATTTGGGCACACTAGGACAATACCCCATTGAATTAAGTCAGGGAAAAAAATTATTTTAAACTTTTTACATTTTATAATTCTTTTCTGTTTGATGGATCAACCAAATTTCTTTAACGAATAATATTTGACTTTAAACGTAATACACGAGTAGTGAGTACGTATTATAAAAGAACAAAATATTTTGATTACTATGATATCGAGCAAAACATAATAATAAACATGAATTACAAACGTTGCTTGACGACATTTTTTTCCTATAGGTTATTAACTATATTCTTGATATTTATTGATTTATAGTAATCTAGATTGATTATTATTAATAATAATTTTTGACTTATATATAATGCACGTAAACAACTATATAATGCTTCAACCGTTTCAGCTAGTGTACGTGTGAATAAATACTGAATATCATTTTTAAATGTACGATTGGATTGTTTACGAAGAATCATTTAATATTGTAATTTAACATCGGAATATAATCGCGTAGCGTTGTTTAAAAATACGTTTGTGCGCGCTATACCCGTGTAATATACATTTTATTTTAAAAATTGTATTTGACATTGATTGTAGTGTTCCTGAGAATTTCCATTAAATATTATACCCTCGGGTTATAATTTAATTAAAGAATAAACATGAAATGTTTTAAAACGCTATTGGTAACAATATTTTCGTATATATGCAATAAGATGCTCTAAAAAATATTATCTTTTTTTTTTTTTTTTGAGAACGTTCGTTGTTTTCAAGAGAATACGATGTAACCCGAGTGGTTGACATTTTTTTTTCTTTTTTGGAATATTCGATTTTTCCCCTTTGTGAATTTCTTGCTGTCATGAAATGCGTTATCGAATGTAAATATATGGGTAAAAAAAAAAACATCACTCGTAAATATAAAAGCTGTGTTCTATATATTATGTATATTTGTATCCTTTTTTAAAGAGGTAAATAAAACAAAAATATATGAACCGCGTATTATGTCAGGTTCATTCGTCGCTGTCATATATCTGTCAAAAGACTCCGTTCGGTAGAGTTTGCATGCTGTTACTTTGTTTTAGTAAATGTTAATAATAATTTTTGCTGGGAAAAGAGTGCGGTGTAGTATATATACGGCAATAGTTATTTTGGCTATTCTGTACATAATTTTATCCAAGATTTCCGTTATATGTAGGTATTTTTTTCGAGGAAAAAAAAAATTAACGTCCGGCGTATCGAATTTGTCGTTTATTTTAGATGAAAAACGACGACTATTTACTGTCGATCACTGTTTTATTGACGAAACAGAATCGCCTGTCGGTTTTCGTATACTTCTAGGTAAACGAATAAACAAATTGACGATTTTACGATGCTTCGATTCAATTTTTTCACTTGCATTATTATTAAAACCATTATTCACGTTTAATAAAAGTGAATTTTCGGTCGAGATTTTCGTTTGTTCCCCATCAAAAGAATAGGTACATGAAAAAAAAAAAAAAATGTCGGTCAATTTCTAATATAAAATCTCTCGTGGGGCTTACTGTTTTTGTCGTCGTAACGTCTTAATTATTAGATTTATACTGTGAGTTTCTCCTTGTTAATTGTAGAATATTTCGATTTTTTGAGCGTAGTGTAGGCGGCATACTTAACGAAAATAATCGGTAAACTAATTGTGAACTAATAACACCATGCGAAGAAATAATAAATTATCAGTTAACACGTAAAAAAACGTACTGGGGGTCAGCTGGATCGACCGAAGAATAAGTACGTTTGAATGATGTAATATTAACAACGCGATACAATCAGTGGCGTATTTACGGGGGGTCCAGGGGTACTGGACCCCCCCAGAACCAAAAAAAAGATTATCCAAAGGTATTTTTTTTATTAAATACCTTATATCAATATATCCTGTTGGAATTTTCAAAAAAAAAAAAAAAATTTGGACCCCCCCCCCAGAAAAAAGTTGAAATTACGCCACTGGATACAATGTTCTTTTCGATTGTTCTGTAAAATAATGCATAAAATATTGTCGATAATTTGTGTTAATGAAAAAATAAAACGTACAAGAATTATGTAAGTGTTACGCAAAAATTCCGCGAAAACGCAAATAATTAAATATTAACCGAATAATATCGATTTATTTTCCTAGAAAACGCAACTATATATTATTATATATCGTATTGTGATGTATATATTTGAACAGACAGAAATGTGAATTGGATTACGTTTTCGATTTTCAATTAATGACCAGATAATAATAGGTAAACAAATATATAAAAAATAATAAATAAAATGAAATATTCGCGCGTAAAAATCATTGTGTTGGGGGACAAGGTTTCTCGAATGGAATTTACAGTAGGATTTTTTAACTGTTGCAATATGTAGAGGAGAACTTTGTTCTCTCGTTTTTAATTTTTTCATCTGACGCGCGGCTTAAGTTATTCCTTTGAACGTGTTTCGCTCTGTTATTTTTTTCTTTAGTTTTTCAATTTATTTATGAAACATTATTGAGCAGTGTTATCATAAAAAAAAAAAAGTAATAATAATAATCACAATAAAAATATAATAAGAACGCTACGACACAGACGAAATTCTTCTTCATATATGTATATTGTAAAGATATTGAAATCCTATATTAATATTGGCTTTCTCCTTTCCAGCAAAACAGTGGTTTCGATAAATATCGCAATTAAATGACATTAAAAAAAAAAAAGAAAAAAGAAAACCATACTGAAACAAGAATATTCTTATTTTTTTTGTTAAAATTACATAAAAATTCAGAACCCCGTAAAAAGCGAACGTGTCCTCTTAACACTATATATATATATATTTTAATTGAATTCGAATTACGCGTTAAATAAAAACCGGTAAATTTGTAAAAATCCTAGAAAAAAAAATCGACATTTTGTTGTGTTGACATTGTCGTGAATAAAAATACTGTTTTAGAAAAACTACGCTCGTTATAGGGGGAAAACGTTTAAAAAATATGCTAAAAATTCCAGTGCGTGTACTGTATACCCGTTCGCAGTGTTCGCAATGTTGAGATTTTTCGATTATGTCGTTGTCGTTATATTTTGAAAAAAAAAACCGTAAATCATATTTAAATCGCGCACCGTATTAATAATAATCCCTTTCCTTCCGTACACCCGGTCCTCGCCATTTCCACGCTCTCGCTGTCTCGTCGCATTTTTCAATAAGCCAATTCGATTGAACGCTGTTGTCGCCTCTGCAGTGTCTGTCTCTCGGCATTCGTCTACTACAGCAGCCGGATTGTGTTTTCTCACGGTATATAATAGTATGTCCCGCAGCCGCGGAACGAACACATTATAATTCGTTCCAAACGTTTACACGCCGTTTATATTTATATTTACTGTTGTTTATTGAACGTCGTAAAAACGCGTGTTACCACTTTTCGTCGTTGTGTGTACGGCGAGCAATAGAGAGAAAGGGTGTTTTAACGAGGTTAGATTATCTCGCGGTCGGTGTCGTGCAAGTAAACCAACCACCTATAACCACTGTTGTAGTCACACAACCTTCTAAAACCGCAAATGTATCGCGTAGAGAATTTTTATTATTATCATTTTTTTAATCAATTATCCGGGAAGAAATTTATTCGGGATTAACGGCTGTTTTCTGTATTGTATTCTCCGATTGGGCAAAAATGTAGAGTCGAATCCCTTTACTGTTCGTTAAGGAAACGTCGTCTGTTTTATGTATACGAACTAGTCGGCCTTTAGTATTCAATGTACACGCCGCGTTAAGCGATTCTTCGCCTGAGGGGAGAGATTTTTTTTTGCAAGTAACCGCGTAGAGTTGACCACGAGAACGTCATTGAACGCTCGCTTTTGTGACGTTTAGAGTTTGGACCGTGTGCTTTATTAACGGTCGTACGCTTCCCGAAAAAGCGTATACTTTTACGGGATATTGGAGCGTTTTAAACGGAAACGGTAGGTCGATGATTATCATATTGGTTGGTATTCGAGGGACCAAAACGTTTTCCAGTGAGGTTAGGTGCGCTTTAAAGATTTTGTTCGCGATTTCTCGCGCCGTTGCATAATTTTCGTGGTTCCGGAGTAATATTGTAGGAAAACCTACTTTTAAAACCAGTTTGTGGTGTGAAGTCTCACGAGAAATCGGAAAATTAAAAAATTTTTATCGGGTAATGTACACCGTCTCTTCTCTCGGTCCAGCACCGTGTCGACTGAATGCGCACGTCTGGTCAACGTTCTCTGTCAACAGGCGTTTCTCCACATCTTTGAGATCCTCTCAGCACGATTTCGAGATAGTTTATCGTTTCTTTCTACGGGAGTGTTACTCAATATGTCTCTGCAAATTCCGGCTTACCGTTTCGTTCTCTAAACGGTCTCCTCTTCACTTTCGTTATTTCGCATTGCGCTTTTTTGCCTTTGCTCCGTGTCCTGTTGCGTCCTCGTATATTTCGGCCGATGTCGCCGAGGCACGATAAATTCGCAAGACACAAAAAAAAACCGCTAACAAAACACTAATCTACTTAAAGAGTTTTTTAATACATTATTTTTTGGTTATTTCAAATATGACTTTAATTTTTATAATAAGTTTGGATAAAGGAGTTGGAATAGAAGCCGAATTCGATTTTCGTAAATGTCCACTTTTTATCACCGTGTACGTTTCTCATAATAACTCGAAGCCGTTATAATAATTGTAATAGTGCAGTAAAAAAATATTGTTCGCCAATAATATGTTATGTTACGAACGTATGAGTCAACGGGCCAAAACCTCGTGGCCGGAATGTCGTGGATTTCTTTATAGTTCTCGCATTATAATTAGAATAAAGGAGAAGGCCTGTATATATAGTAAAGATACAGGTTTTCTCCTTTATATATTATATACATATGTGTAATATTTTCCACATTATCATTACTAATATATTATAATATTTAGTTATTTTCTAAAATGTTATCGGCCGATCAATTATGTTCATACACACACACACACACACACACACACACACATCTTTCGAAAACACGAGGACGTGTTTTCGAACCGTCTCCAATTCTCGGTCTCCTATCGACATCACAGCGTGGTATGTAGACGATATTCTATTCCATCACTGTAGTTATATATATATATATATATAATAATAATAATAATAATAATAATAATAAAAAAAAAAAAAAATGTGATTAGCTCGCACACGAATAACAGAATAATGAAGGTCGATTGAGGAGTGAGTGAAAAACGATTTCACAATATTATCGCGACCGGACAGACGTATTTGAATAATTATCAGCGACGGCTCTGCGTGTGCGCGGCGTTGTAGTGGAAAACCAAGTGACTTTTGTGCGCTGGACTCTCAGTACACGGAACGCGTATTGAAATATATGGACTCCTAATATAGTAGTGAGTCACCCGTATGCATTCCGTTTCTATTCTTCCGTTTTTGTTCCCCAAAAAAAAAACAAATTATTTTCATATAATTTTTCGATAATTCTAAGTTGGCAACAGATTCGACGAGCCATTTTTACGGCCGATGCTCTTATCATTTTTCGGTAAACTGCCCCCTCCCCCCTCCCAACACTACGAGCACCACGTCGTTTCGCGTCCCGTTATCGCAAAGCAAATAATAAAACATGATAAATATCGCGGAAAAAAATTGTATTTCATCGTGTCCTCCATGACTTATAGAATGCATATGGCGACCTCCTGTCTGGCTGGGGTCATCGTATTTTATTTTATTTTTTATTTTTTATTTTACATACATTACGGGCGTAGCCCAAGGTACAGATTATACTTAAATTAAAAACAATACATATTTATACAATACACGCATGCACATATATCCAAACATAACATACATGTGTATAACACATATACATACACGTAAATATACGTATACATATACATATACATACGCATACATATAATACATATATAATTATAAATATGTAATCTAAAATTATTATAACTACAAAAGTTAACAATTGATTTATACCAAGACAAACGGTTCCTCATTTGCTAATCGCATCGTCCGATGTATAGGATGGTTTCGGCCATAATTAGAGTGATGGAACGGTATATAGAATGGGGCAAACAAACGGGAAGATCTACCAGGAACCCTGAAATTTACTTCTGATAACAAAACAGGTGCATCAACCGAACCATAAATAAGTTTGTTAAGGAAGTTTAGGCTGGCAAAAACTCTACGGTCGGCTAAGCTAATCAGTTTTAACTGTTGTAAAACAGGGGAGTAATCATGCGGCGGGGATGATCAATTTTAAGGATAAGAGCGGCGAAACGGAGAAATTTACGTTGGACTCTTTCAAGTTGGTATGAGTCAGAAGCAGTATATGGGTGCCATAGGACAGAACCATATTCCATATTTTGATTGATAATGATAATATACGTACGCGTTCCGCGTATTGAAAATTCAGCGCTTCTAGAAAATCGTCTTTATTAAAATGGGTTGCGTCGTGCCGCGCGTCTCCGTCGTCGTTACTTTTCAAGTGGGTGGTGGTGGTGGTGGTGGGGGGGATGTCCGAAAGAAAAATATTAAAAAAAAAAAGAAAGTTATCGTATCCTTTTTATTATGCGGGACCGCCGATAACCGAACGGATTCTTCCGCGCTCGTGTGCGTTGTTAGTTTGACTTTACTCCCTCAAGACCGTCCTGTTCTGTCCCACCGCCGCCGCCGCCGTCACAGCAGCCACCACCACCACCACCACAATCGTCACCCGTCTCCGCAACCGCCTATAATATCTCTTTTCTAAAAAGTTTTTACACAATATTAATTTCTGCGCACGTTTAAAATTGTATACGCACACGCACAATATGTATACACCGGGGACGAGCGCGAGCGCTGTATAAATAACGCGTATAGCAACTATACCACCCCGCTCCCCGATCACCGTCGTCATCCGTGTCTCGTCACGGTATTTCGGCCCCCTTCCCGTACTTTTCTTACGTTTTCAAAAAGCGAATTTAACAGTACCCGGGGAGGATGGATGGGGACGGAGGAGGAGAGGCCTATAACGCGCACCCGGGTCACAACCGTGGTGTGGTGTATTTTCGAGAAATATGACTCGGCCGGGGCGGCGGGTGGTTTGGCGCGAGCGCTCGCGATATTTTCGGTTAGTTTTATGACCGTTTTCCCGATCTCCTCCGGTGGGACACACTAATATTATATAGTCTCTGTCTCTCTCTCTCTCTCGGTTCGTTCAAACAGCCGCACACACAGTAGATAAACAAAAACGACACGCCCGGAACCGCCGCCGTCAGCGGAGGGTGTGTGTATGGTATACCTTATGCAGAGGCTGGCACGAAGTTTATTTCCGAATTTATATGCGCTCGATGTTCTTAAGTTATTTATCGCCGAACGCGCTATATCTTATCGATATACGTATTATAATAACAGTGCTTAGACGCCGCTGCCTGCTGCGTCTCTTACCACTGTTGTTGCTCTTGCAGCAGCAGGGACCCCGAGGTGTACACGACGTCCGCAGAATAAGAACTCCGGTATTGTATTATAGTCCCGGTGATTTGATTTGATGCCAGCAATAATAATAATAATAATAAGTTAGGTGTGTGTGTGTGTGTCAGTATGGCAGTAGGTCGTACGTACTCGCTGCGCGCAGGGAATTGTTGTTTAGTGGCGGTGAGGAGGGTGGTTAGCGGGAGTATTAGTGAGGACTTTGTACACGTTTACGCGAGAAAACGGCCTGCTCCTCTTAACGATTATTCCGAAATCGCGTTTGCACGCGTAAGATATTCAAAAAAGAAAAACTTTACAAAATTCGATATTCGCATCACGCGTGTCCCGAAAAAAGACGAGAAGGCACTTGAAGTTTGCGCATCGCCATTCAATACGTTACACCTCACATCGCGTACACTACCGACACGTGTGTACACCGAATTATAAACGATACGCGCAAAAGCGACAATTTTTTTTTTTACACACACGTCGTTGCCGACCGCCAGCAAACAGATATTCGGCCGACGGTCGGGTTGCACGACGAAAACTGGTCGGCCGCCCGGCGGATGTCTTCTGTTTTGGAACACGGTATCGGTCGTTCGTGTTTACTTCGTATGCGTTCTTTGTTTTCGTGTACGTTAAGTATTACTCGAGAGAAAAAAAAGCAATTGTACATTGCTCAGAATATTTTCAGATTTATCCGTGTCTTCAGTTTTTGGCTGACGTTTCGGACCTGTCTTCAGAGCGGTATAGTTACTGGTCCGAGGTTGTAACTGTACTCAAACTCAACTACCGCTCTGAAGATGGACTCTGCAATGAGTCCGAAACGTCAGCCAAAAACCGAAGACACGGATAAATCTGAAAACGTTTTGAATAAATCAACAATCCGTGAAAGCTTCTTAAAACGACCTGTAATACTGTACGGATCTGAAACTCGGACACTGAGGAGAAAATAAATTGATGATACCGGAAAGAAAAATGATTTCGGAAAGTCTTCGGACCGATAAAATAACGGAAGAGTGGAAACGGAGGAAAAACAGCGAGATGCAAAATAATGTATAGCTAAAAGAATATTCTAGAGATTAAAAAAAAAACGGCGAGACTGCAGGACGTGCGACGAGAAGTCGCTTATAAGAGCAGTGATGAGAGAGACCTTTGTGAAGACGAAAAATGAGGTAGGAAGATACAGTTAAGAAAGAAGACGTGAAAGCATTAGGACCGGTTTGGAAGATTTTTGACGTTGTATAGAAACGATTGGAGAATTGGATGGTCTTGTAGTGGCCAGATAAACAAAGAAAAATTGCTCGAAGAGGAGTGATGTTAATTTCCGGAAAAAAGCAGATTTTCCCCTACCTATTTTTGTACACTTTTTGTTTTCGCGTTTGATGTTGACACGTAGGTAATTTTGGGATATATTTAAAATTAAATATTATATAGTTTGCGTTTTTGCGCGTCGTTCGGCTGCTGATATACGTCGGGTGGACGGCACTGACAGGTGTAAGTCTCATTCAATTATTTTTGCGTTCTAAATAAATGTGAATTTTGCGTTTATTCAAACCTAAAGCCTAATTCTAACTTCAGACTTCTTAATTCAGCCTAAAACGTTTAAGTGGCTATTTTCGTAATCGCGCATTGAAAAAAAATAAAAAAATACGGTTTCGTCATTTGCGCGTTTATAGATTTATAAAATAAATTAGGCGAGTAAAATAAGTTTGATAGAAGATGCGCATAATATGTTTGAATATAGTCTTAACGAGACGAACTTTTAGTGAACGTTTTACAAAGTTTTTAATCTCAGAATACACGCGGAACGCGTAAATTCGGTACGAAAGACATGTCAATGAAGTAAACGTTTTATCTGCGAACTGTCGTGTTATTATGTAAATAAATGTTGAGCGTTCCGCGATTTGTGTCGTAAGAGATAAACGGTAAAACCGATTTGTTGCTTGGTACCTGAGCAAACGAAATTTGATCGATTTATTTATTTTTTCCAAATGTTGTTTTTTTGGACAATGATGTTGGTTTGAATTAAATCCGTTTGGAAAAAAGATTATAATAATTGACATTTATGATTTTGTGTCTCTTGTGCTCTTGAGACATTACTCGCGACGAATTAAACTTGTAATATTCAATCAAATCGGATTCAGACGATGTTCAACAGAAAATCTATTAAAATATTTATATTTTTGGCGTAATATCGAAAATCTAAAGTAGTACAGTGGCATATGAAGTAAAATACGAATATTAGATATTTTTAACAAGACGTTTTATTGGACGTTTTTGTGTTTAAGAGAAAACAAAGTAAAAGAAAGTATTTATTGATTTTATTTAAATCTAAAGTATACGCGTTATTTAATCATCCGTGTTATTATTATTATTACGGATTCAATGGAATTTATTATAAATAAACAATGTACGTTTTAAGTTTTTAACACTCCTTTGAAGTATGTATATCTAAATAATTACAATCGCCAATAATTATTTGTACAGACGTACTTGCGATTGAGTTTGGAGTTATAATTTTTGTTTATTTACACGTGTTTATTTTATGTTGCGTTATTAAAAAGAATAATAAAGCGTAATGTATTTTTTTTTTTTAATTGTAAAATAAAAAAAAAAATTAGAAGTGGCGATGAATCGTTTCCTGTTTTTTTTTACGCTTCATACTTATTTTATAACTTTTACAGGGGGATACGTTATTTTTATTTATTATTTTTTTGTTCGGGGGGACTGTAGCTGAATTTTGGGAACTCTCCAGAATGCGTTTACACGTGTTTCAGACGTTCGTAATGCGCGAGTTGGTAATTATTTCGAATTTCGCGCTTCGGAATACGAATTGGGAAATTATCCTTTTTTTACGCGTTTTCTTTTCGTGCTTCTCACCTTCCGAAACTACCTTGTGTATAACACAAAAACACGATTGTATTAAGTCGAGTGAAAAGTTTTTTTTTCTTCTTTTTTTTTTTGTTGTGTGCTGTGCAAAAGAAACAAATCGTAGAAAACGCGAGAGGTTCTATAACGAGAAAAAGAAAAAAAAACGGAAACAACGGGGAGAAAAAGTATACAATATATCGAAAGAGTTATTAATTAATTATGTAAAAGTACATTTCTTTTTAGTTTTCGGTTGCTCGCGGGAGGGACGAGGTGAAGAGATAATATAGAAAAATGAAAACGAAGCCTTTTTGGTGGTGGTGGTGGTGGTGGTGGAGTTCATTAATCACACACCCGGCGTTAAGGCTGGATTATCGGATTGAAAGAAAGAAGGAAGAATGAGTTTGTAATTTTTCTCTTCGTGTAGAACGATATATATGTTTGTAATTTCGTCAATTTCGTCGATTTTAGTTAAATCGTAAAGGGAATATTTTGAGTTTATACATATAAACCCGTGTCGGGCACTATAAAATAATAAATATGTGTGTAAACGTATCGGATTCATCAGGAATATTGTGTAGACGATAACAAATAAAATCGTATTCGTTTTATGCTTTTTATGTTTTACTATTAATTATTAATAAATGTAATAACGAAAAAAAAAAACTTGTGAAATAGACACAAGTACAGTACGTTTCTGTACGTTTTTTTTTTTATTTGGAAATCATAATTTCATTTTTAGGTACAATATTTTATGCATTTTTATTCGTATTTCTTTTTAAATTCCGTTTTTTTTTTGTTTTAATAGCAAACATTGTTACGATGAAAATACATAATTTCGTATACTCGGGATTTGTCGTTAAAAACGGGTTTACAAAAACGAAATCGCGAAATGACTTGGTATTATTATAATACGTGTTTATCTGAATATTTGTGCGTTTTTGCGCGAATACTATAATACGGATTTCGTATACGTTGTGTGCATATAAACTCGTGTTAAAAGTTTTTTTTTTTTTTCACTTGTCCTTTTCACTGTCATAAAGAATAATTCGTGAATTGGACGGTATAAATTATTGTGGGTCCAAACAACGGGTCCGATGTAAGGAAAACGAGAAGAAATTCATTAAATGACCGCCGTACGAGTAGTCGTAAATAATTTGAAAAGCCTTTTAGCGGATAGGGGGGAGGGTTTTGTATGTGGACTGATAAAAACGATATATTTCTCGGGCCCGAAATCTGTTCCTCTTCCTTCTCCGACCGCGTTTTAGTTTGACAACAAACCCGGTTTGATACGAGTAACGTTTCTCGTGCACACACAAAAACTTTTCGTATGGACATAATTTATTAGACGTTCCAGGCCGGGAGCGTATGTAACAACGAGGATACGACATCTCATACCCGCTCGATTGAATTTTTCCCTCGCCTATTACTATTATAATAAGAAGTTTTCTTCGCTGTGGGCGCAAGTGCGGTCATCGTGTTGTGGCATAAATTGTATTCCGCTCGGCCCGGAGTGTGGTACAGTACGTATATGATCGCGAAAAGCCAATATTTCGTAGAATAATATTGTCGGTGTTCTCTCGTTTTAATCACAGTTGACGTTGTTAAATGTTTTATAATTATAGTGATCAATAGCGAATAGTAACACGGTCGGTTAGAAATAAATACGTTAATCGAAATTCGTTATCCGGAACTCTGCACTACATATTATTTGTATATACATATATATAACGTATTCGTTTTGATACTGGATGTGTAGTTTACAAATGTTTGATTGCCTACAGAGAATATTATGTGATCAATGTGTATACGAATATATGAAAATTATATTTAACATTTTTTTTTTTTTGTTATGCGTATAATATTGTTTTCGATACTTTTATTGAAAACGTCGAAAACGTTAAAATTCGTTGACGTTATCAGTGGAAATTTGGGAAGAAATAACGTCGGACGTATTGTTGCAATTCATAAGTAGGATGTTTGGGGTTCCTATATAGGCGTCCAAAAAGAATATCAGCTGCACAAAGGGACTGCTGCAGTATAATAGTAGTATACCTAGGTGCGGGATGTGCGCGAGAAAGTAGATTTATTTTTAATAAATTACAGCGTTTCGATGAATTTCATAAAAATAGTACACGGATGCAAGGCAAAAAAAAAAAACCAGTTAATTTAGTCATCTATTTTATATGATATGAAATATGTGTGTTTTAAGAGGATGCTGTACTGAAAGTAAAACACATGCAGTTTACCGTAACTTTGTGTAAAATCTAGTTTGTGCGAACATAAAACACAATCGAAATAAAAACACTAAATTTCGGAACTGCATAGAACTCGATCTATGTCGTAGCGTTTTTATTTTTTTCATAACTCGTTTCGATTTTGTATTATACAAAAAACACGAATCATAAAAGTTTAACGGTTAATTACTTAATTTAAAATGACTTTATAAAAAAAAATAAAAACGCTACGACACAGATACGATAGGTTCTCTTCTACGTGGTACCAAAATTCGATCATTTTATTTCGATTGTAGCCCCGGTGTTTCATGTTCGCGTAAACCAGTTTTTAGTCTCTTATTTTGTTAAATGTGCAGCGTAGCGTCCTCTTACAAAAACAATATAAATTTGAAATTCGCGACAAAAGATTTTTCGCGAATCGTTTTGTTATTTATGACGCAATTTTCTTTTGTATACGTTCGGTGTACGTTTATCACTTTTATGATTATATTTTTGTGGCCCACGACCGATTTCCATGCGTGCGGGTCACGTTATCTTCTCGAATAAATAAACGCGATATTATATCGCGAACGTATTTTTTTTCTTATACGGGAAAAACGTTTTATGAATTTTTAAATTCAACGTGTCGTTTGGCGGACGACTAAAATGTTGGTTTTGAGAAATCGTCATTGAACCGTATTATAGTTTATTCAGAATATTGTCACGGTATATCCGTGTCTCAAAACCTCGGCGACCAGTAACTGTCGTTCTGAGGAGATGGACGCTGCAGCAAGTCCGAAACGTCAGCCAAAAACCGAAGACACGGATATATCTGAAAATAGGTACTGATGTCGTACGCGATCTATCAAACTTGTTTTCAAGTAGTGCGCGATCTATCCAAATCTACCAGAAATAGTGTTTAATTTCCGTATCGTTATTTTTATAAAATGCAAACACAAATACGTTTTCGTAATTTTATTTATTTTAAAATTACTAGCGTAATTATTCGTATATGAATATATTTTTTACCTTAAACTAAAAATGTTGTTTCCGTGCATCTTTATGTAACTGTTTTTTTCAAATGGTCCATCCGAATTTCTCTTTTTACTTGTTCTGCTGGTAGTTTATTTGAGATCTCCAACACGGTTGACGCCGTCCCTTCAATGATTTTCTTCATTTTGAGGTGTAACGACTTACTGTCTTGGCACACCGGTCGGCGCTCGGAACGACCGGTAGATCGCCTATTCGGGTAGATCGCGTACGACATCACTGCAGAATATTTTCATGTTCTGAATAAATCTATGAAAGCTTTAAATACACACTCGTATTTATAGTTAAAAACAAACGCGGCGTCCGTGTGTGTTTTTTTTGTATATTTTAAGTTTTGAAATACAATATATATATATAAAATGTTGTTCGTTTATATTTGAACGCGATATAATTTTATAACCCGTTATTTATCGTCTTCAATTTATTCATTTCACGACGAAAACTTTTCGTTATACACGGGACTGGGAAACACGATCGTGGAATACGTATTCTCGCAGTTTGGCGCGTGTTTGTTTGGTGTGTGTGTGTGTTAATTCGTGTCGAATTAAAATCGTTGTAGACGCGCTATTTTTTTTTTCTCTGTCTACCGCAATATTCTTCAATAGCGTAGAAAAAAAAAATATACTCCGTGTAAAAATAAGTCTCTGTCTCGTGTATTTCCACGACGAGTTTTCGGTTTCAAACACGTTTTTCGTAATGCGTATCCAATATCGCGCCGCGACGGTGGTTGTTGTTTTTCGTGACATTATAATAATCATTATTATTTTTCGGTATACGCGTAGGAAATATTTTATTTCTACTCGTTATCGCGTGGCAAAGTCTTCATCAAGGGACCCGGGGCACACAATATGCATATAATAATATTATATGTGTATAATATACAGTGTACACGGCACGCGAACTTTCCATCACGAACGTATATTTTGAATAATATATGTATATTGTATATATATAATATCGAGTTCCTTCTAATTCCACTCGTGTCGCGAATATTGGAAGTTTTATCCTTTTGTATGTATATATATATATGATACGGTACCATTGACCTAATTCATTATATCCCTTACACGCTTTCCACCGTCGTCGCCCGGCCCTTTTTCGTTTTCTGTCGTCGTCACGCGGCTCATACGTGTACTAAAACAGAGGTTCTCAAAGTCAAATGAATCACGGACCCCTACCTAAAGACCTACAGTCTTCGAGGACCCCCGGTTGGGTTGGGTTGGGTTCCAGGCGTACATTTTTTTTTTGCTCATCATTATTTTATTTTTCGGAAAACAAGCAAAAAAAAAAAAGGTCTTAAAAAAAAAGTTATCAGTTTTCACCGAGTATCGATAATACGAGTAATACTAAACTATTAATAGATTTATCGCGGCACACCTGTTGAAAACCACTAGTGTAGATTATAGAAAGTGCTTTCAAACACAAAATAACGTTTATTAACAGCAGCCTATATTTGGATTGGGTTGGGTTTGGGTTAGCTCCACGGACCCCCTGGTATGGGCTCGCGGACCACACTTTGAGAAACTTTGTACTAAAAAACGTCTTCTTCTGAACTTTTATTTCGCGACGGAGACGAGAGTTATATTCAGTGCCGTCCTAACCACCAATAATTGCCCTGGGGCAATAATATTTGACGCCCCCCCCTCCAAAAAAAAAATTTTTTTTACAACTAACGTAATATCTAATTACATAATTTTATATATTTTAATAGTAAATACACTCATCCTCGAAATCATCATATAGATACAAGGGAAATTAATATCTAAAATAAAACAACAAATTTTTTCTTTTTGTCATTCATTTTTTTGACGCCCCCTGCGTTCATAATACTTTGGACGCCCTAGGGCACTTGCCCCCCCCTTGGGACGGCTGTGGTTATATTCGAACTCGACGAGTCCCTCTTCTCCTCGTTCCGCAGTCTACGGCGCGCGAGAGAATATTACGAGACCCCGCGAAAATGTATAAACGAAAAAAAGGGTCGGACAATTTTTTTCCATTTCCGTTGTGTCTCGTCGAGTTAACTCGAATTGCTATTTTCTTATAATTATTATTATTATTATTTTTTTTACTTTATGTCATTCGCGAGTGTTCACTGAAATGTGAAGTAAAATCGCTAAGAGTAGCGAAAATTACCTTTGTTACGCCGAACAAACAATATAGACGTTTTTCTCTACGGTATTATTGTTTTTTTTTCCGTTACTCCTCGCAATCAATTACATTTACTCGAAATATTTTATTTAAACGCGCGCGTTCGCCGTTTCGTTTGTATTATTGTTTAATAATAATTTATTATTATTATTATATTCAAAGTAATGATATCGAATTGCGTTCCGTTTTTTTTTCGCGCGAATAAACGCGTTATAAGAGATATTCGTATCGTCCGGAAACCGTCGAATGTTTTCTTTTTAAAATTTTAATTTCAAAACAATTATTAATCGTACACAAATTATATCAGCCCGCGTCGTATTGTTGTGTTAGTTGAAACCACGATTAAAGATAGACAGGTTGAACAACGAGCTCTAATAAAGTGACTAGCAAACCTTATTTTTATCGTTAGCGTTCAAAATCAAAAATAATAATGTTTTTCGTCAAATAACTTATTTTACCGTCAAACTATCCGTAATCTCTTTGTATAGTATAACCACAGATTAGATGAATATTCGTCTAGTCCGTGGTATAATGACGTATAATGTTATGTAGTTAATATATCTAAACACTTTAATAGTAGTGAAATTTCTCAGCTGATTTACATAGAAGATTTATTAGTCACGATGAACGGCGGAGTAGTATAGCTCGTTGTTCAACCTGTCTATCTTTAATCGTGGTCGAAACGTAAGTGATAAATTTATTTTCCCTATTAAACCACCAGCGCAGCGATGATGTTTTTGAAAACTGTTTTATTTTTATTTTTATTGTAACTCGCACTCGTGAACGCTCGTGCGTCTTTCTAAATGTTTATTTTGAATATTCTGACCGCGTCTGGACATTAAACTATTCAACACATGCGTGTGTGGCATGGAAAGGATTTGAATAACACACACACACACATATATATATATATATATACATACATACACACACAGAAGTAGGGAGGATGAGGAAATCTGGCATCATCCGGTTTTAGGACCCGCATTATAATTCATTTTATCCTAATATGTAAACGGTTAATCTCTTTTGTCAGCCAACGCTCACGTTTAAATTGTCGTATAAAAAAACGCAATACTTTCCGTTTTAGCGGAATACATTATTATTACGTGAGCAGCAATTCTGTGGGCAAGCGTATGAATAATAACAAGTGTACCAAGGACCTGTAAAAAAATATTCAATTTTATTTATTTCGTTTCACAAATAGTCTTTTACGTTGTTATCTTGCAGAGTTCTTGCATGGCAAACGCGTTACTGTAACACCTCATACGAATATTGAATTTATCGAGTCCCAGTCGAGTCCGAGAACTGTATTTGACTGCAATGATGTGTTGTCCACACGAGAAATATATTTTTATGGTAGAGTATTGTAAACTAAATATCGGTACACGTCCGATGCGTAAACGTTTAAAACCGTTATAAATATTGTACGTAACTGTTTATATAATGTAACAGTCATCGTATCGTTAATTTCGTTATAACGTCAAGAGGAAATGTAACTTTTGCGTTTTATATAGGAATATAAAGATCACGGGTAAAAACAAGTTATTTCCTACTTATTTTTAGAAAATTTACCGTTGTGTACGCAGTTAGTTAGTGTTTAGCTTAGTAAATCTCGGTATGTGCACCGAAGGGAGGGAACCGTGTCAAAGAAAATAAATCTACTAAGTGGATTTGGGTTTAAAAGGTTTTCTCGTTAACTCTGTTCCAAGACTACGAGGTGTAAAAAAAGTGTGCATCGCTTATATTTGTTTACGATTCGCGTTCGTATTAACCGCTTCCAGTATTATTATTTCGAGCCATTGTATTGCCTATAGTAGGATAGAATTTTTTTTATTTTAAAATTTCGTAATAATTAGAAAGAAATATTGTTGCAGTTTTTGAAAACACGCAAATCGATTTGTATACGTTACAGTGTTATCTGACGTTATTGACGATAATTTTCTGTTTTTTTAATAAATGCCATAAAACGTGTCTGTTTTATATACATACCTATATATGTATAATAATCGTTCGGACACACGGTGATTAATTATTCTAATATTTTAATAATTTACTATAGTTACGTCGTAGTATAACGGATTTTTATTTTAAAATATATCTACCTTGTAATATAACTATACTGTATACACAGGTAATAATATATAGTTTCCCTTGGTCGAATGATTCGGGCTGAAACGTTTAATTATGTATGTGTTCCAACGGACCGGCATTTATGAAATTATAATTAACCCTTTATCCAAATATGCGTGACTGATAGATGTCAATCTAGAATATATCGTGGAAATTATATAGGGTTCAATCAGTAAATAGTGACCAGGTCAGGCAATTTCGTGTTATCTATAATTCATTCTACTATTATACTCTATAAAAAACTCCACGATTGATATACTCGTATGTTTTAAATACGACGTTTAATACTGTTGTTTTATTGAATCAAAATTCATCTTGAAGTTCTTTTTTGTTTAAAATAAATTTACTTTTTTTCAAAACAAGTAAACGACGTGTGTGAATGATACGGTGCTTGAATTGAGAAAGGACGTGGGAGGGACTCTTTTTTTAAAGAAAAATGTTCGGTGTCCGTCTTTTAATTTTTCTAAAGGAAAAAGTTGGTCAGGTATTAATTTTTATCACAAGAAAAAAAAAATACAAAAATTAATTGTTTTATATGGTGTTATCGAAGTGAAAATGGTATTTGACGATTCGTACATTTTTATAACACGTGAAAAAAATATATAATCTCGTCTAAACGAAGTACTCCAACTCTTGACCGTAATGTGTTAATTGTGTTAAACCTTCTGTTCAATTATTCACGCCAGGTCAGTATGTTGAGAGTCATAAAGGGATAAACGACATGGAGATGACGCGTGTATATCGTCTAAAACAAGATTAACAAGACTGTGATGATTCGTATAATTATTGGGCATATTTAATTACGTCATAAAAAAATTATGAGAATAAATTGTGGAATTGTTTGGCGGGTGTGAGAAAGGAGCACTCCACGGGTTTACTAGACATTTCAGTCTAGTGCTGTATATATTATAATATTTTAAATTCTGTCGAATGCGGTCTTTATGTTTCATATCACTCGTTATGTTTTGTAATTGAAACGTAATACAAATTTGGGGAGTGGATAGATTTATTTATTATATCGTAAACCTATGCCAGTAAATAATTTTAAATCTGTAAATTCAAAATTATTTAATCTGTTACGAGTTGTATAGAACAGAATGATCATAGTTTCAACGGGGGATTAATGTTTTTTTTTTTATAATATGTATAACGATATATTATTATCGATAAAATATAATATACGTACTTATACGTTTTAATTACACTATTTTTAAATCAATTTAATTACACACTAAATATTATTTTTCTTTTCGTTTTTTGTTTCAGGTAAGTTTCATAACGCTCAGTACCTATACGTATATTGCACCAACGACATTTTTTCTTATCGAGTCTTAATGTTTTGACGAAGAACAAATTAAGGAAAGTATATCGTTTTAAACACTATCTGGAATATATTTTCCGGTTTATTTTTGCGAATACAAATGGTAAAGTTAACGATTTCATTTTATATGCTGCATCTACTTTTTACAAACTGAAAAATATTAGCATGGAAATAATTGTTTAGTTATTTCAAGCCATTAACATAAATCGTTTTCAGGAGAATGTGGTGTTAAAAAGTAATGAAAAAAAAAAAAATTAGTTTTTGTTACTAATTATCAGGGAATTGTTTTACCATTTGTTTTTTTTTTCATTATTCAATTACTAAAAATGTAATAATCGTTCAACGTTAAATAACGTTTTTTTTTTCAATGTTTAATTGTCGTATACGAATGTAATTGAATAAAATTACCGGTGTTTATTACTTTTAATTTTAGAGTCGACCCTCGTAGTAAACGCATTTTATTAATTAAAATTCGTAGGTTTTTTTTCATGTTTCATCTCTTTCATGCAGTCTATTTATTTATTGACAAGTCGATTTATTTCGAGATGTCTGAAATCATACGTTCTCTTGATGTATAAACAAATCGCATATTTTGTGAATAAGTATCAACATATAAATTAGACGTGTTACATCAGAGTAAATTATCTTCGTTTCGCATTTTCTTTTACGCTCAGTGAAATCATGTTCGGATTCCCAAAATAAGTAATAACAATATTTAAATTAATACTGACGTAGAATAATATTACTGCACGCATACGTGTGTATGTATCGTATACGAAATATTTTTATATTATTATGCTTAATGGAAAATGGAAATGTTTATTACACCTTGCACGCGTTCAGTGTTCGACTTTTACGGGTTCTTAGCGAAGCGAGAAATGTGTTGGTTTTACAACTATGGGGTTTTTGAAGCAGACGCGTCATTTCAGATTATTATTTGTTTATGGCACAATTTACGCAGGTCAATTGTTTGACTTTATTGCTAAATTGCTATAATGTACTTGCCACAACCCTCCTAAATTAGTATTACTAGCGCAGTGGCGGATTTGAGGAGGGCTGAGCGGCCATTTGATCTTCAAAATAATATATATATATATATATATTAAATTTTAAATTAAACTTGTTTAATTTCTGGTATTATTCCCGCGCTTAAAAATTTCTAGATCTGTCGTTGTAGTAACGAAACGAGAAAAAATATAATTCAATTAAGCGACAATCTTTAAAGTAAAAAAAAAAATCGTTTAAAGCAATTATAAATTATGATAGTTAATTAAATGAATGTTCGTTTTCAAACTCGCAAATTCTATCTATTCTATATATATAATAATATATTAAATATATTCATCTACCTTTTCATTCAAATCGATTTTGCCACTTCTTTCTCAATTGTTACTATCATAAGATCACTTAAATTTTCGTCGCTCATAGTTGAATTTATATGACTTGAAAAGTCAATGTTAATAAATGTTGGTGCTAATGCACGTCTCCCCCTTCTTCAAAAGACTCGCCTGTTTAATATTTAATAATTTTTCGGTAGTCAGCGTGTTCGCATTCAGCTCTATCGACCGATTAAAAATCGAACGCAGACGCACATTCTCCGAGTTTCCATTAATTGAAAATTTTTAATTCTGTCGCGAAATTGTAAAAAACAAAACTAGGAAAAAGGTGCGTTGCAAAGCGTTTAAATTTACAGTTTCGAGTTGTTTTCAAAATAATGGTTCAGAATATTGGTTTTCGAAACGAAAATTGCGTTCATATGACGAGATGACTACCCACATTTGTAATTTCTTCGTATTCTGTCCGTTTTCCTTTTTTTTTATATTTTTTATACGTTTTCAATTTATTTATTTAATATATAGAATATAAATTATATATATTTTTTTTTAAATGAAAAAAATGGAAAAATTGTATTACAGTCACAGTGATTGTATTCTGTTGAACGATTATTAAACAAATATTATTCAGATAAATAATATTAGTAACGTGGAAACCTAATCGTTATCGGTTTAAAATTATTATAAATTAAAATCACTCAACATTTTTAAATTTATTTATGGAAACGAATAAAGTTAATAGATCTTTTTAATTCGAAGTATATAAATATATACATTATTTAGACCCGCGGCGTTGATGTTTTGTTTTAATCGATTTTTTTGAAGATAATTTTTTTTTCTCGGTATAATCGGATTGTGACCGTCTCCGTTAGTTTTTATATCGTCACCAGCAGCTCGTATATATATTGGAGAAAATCAATTGTTATCCCTTCACCTTATAGTTTTTGAACCACACACGAAAGTCCGATCACGTACTTGGCGCAGAGCACGCCCTTTAGCCTCCCCATCCCTTCGACCGGTATAAGGTTTTCTTATTTCGTCTATACATAGAGTGTACGGTTTCAAAACCACCAGTTTTGCCGACATCGGCGAAAGAAAAATGTATTCGTTCAAAACATCTCATATATGTGCAGTAATGCTAGCTTTAGACTGCAGGATGTGCTTCGGTTATTACTTTCCTGTAGTCATGTACAATATTTGATATTGTGTTTTTGTAAGAAAATTTAATTAAATTTTTTTTTTAAAATTACATTTGTAAAATATAAGTCAATAACTTCTGAGCGGAAACCGTGTATTATTAGGGTTCAATTATATTATGGATGAACAATGTATTTTATTTGTGGTCGGTGTTCAAAATCTTGGGGGAGATGTGCTGAAGCTCCAATAAAGATAACATAACAAAATAACTCTCCCTCTGTTAAATTATTTTTTAGTATAAAATGTATATACAAACACAATGACACAATTTGTGATATTAGGACGGAATGAAAAATTGTTTTTAAAACAGTCTGTAATACTGTTACTTAATTATTAATTATGTGATAAAGTACTTTTATTAAATTGAATATATAAAACTTTTTAATGGAATAACGGTATTTTTCTACCGTGTTTTGTTTCTGTATTTGCAAATTTATTTAAAACGTCTTCTCTGTTTAAACGATTTGATAAGTCTCTTTAATTGTGAATAATAGCCAAATTTATAAATTTTATATTATAGTTGAACGCACGCCATTATACTACTCATGGCCGAAAAATATCTTACGCAGGTGGCGCTGCTTATTGATAACACTCAGACGATTATAAAAGAAAGGAAAAGTAATTTGCAGGTTTATGGCACTAGACGTTTGCTCTGGATTACCCCCAAAACGTGATTAGGATACTTAGTTTCAAGCAACTGGAACTTCAGCTTTTAAACTATTATGATGGGTTTATATCAAAATATAAATTAAAACAAATTATATTAACTTTTTTTCTTCATACTCGTATTAATAAAAATGTATAAAACTATAGATATAATTTTTCTTGTGAATAAAAACCTATATCATTGTAAAAACAAAATAGGTCAAACATTTTGGGGCTAGGAGACTAAGATCCCTAGTCCCTTTCCTCCAAGTTTCGCCTCGGGTTTAAAGTTTTAAGATAATTTTTGTCATTAAAATCTACGTAAATTCTTGAACGCTAGTCGGATAATATTAATAAAAAGCTTTCAGTCTTATTCAATTTCGAAATCCTTATCGCACGGGTTTAAGTTAATATGAACTATGTTCTAGGTTTCATCATTATTTTGGGTGCTCGCACTAGACTATCCCTTGTGTTACGAACAATATATACCCAAAGATTGTCGCGTCAATAGTCATATAAGAACTACGTGCCATTGTATTTTAGACCCTTAGAAACATTTTCTGTAATTTAAAATGCAATTATTTAGAGATAACGTTTGAAGTAAAATGTACTTTAAAACGTATTATTGTCGAAATAATTAATATTTACACTTGTATATTTTTGTTAAAAAATGGAAATAAATTTTAGATATCAAATACCGTTTAGTGACATGCAAAAAAGAGAGTTGGTCTTCAAACACATATTATTTCTAATAAAATACAGTGTATAATTTTTTAAGAATAGTTACAGTGTATAATGTACATAATACTTCAGGAAAAGTTTGATCGATATTTTCATATATGAACAAGTGTATGTAAATAAGAAATATATTCTTTAACATTTTTTCTTATACAGAAAAAAATAGTACAGTTAAATAAATATGTATGGCGTATGACGAGATTTTCAAATTGTTCAGTGTAAAGTACACTGATGTCAGTGTCAATATAATACGTATTATATATTTTTATAGTTAAAACCACTGAGTAGTGCATGTTGCCATGAGTATTTGGATTACTATTCTCGGAATCATTTCAATTTATGTTATAAATTCATATCATCTGCTTGTCGGTAAAGTTTTATTTTTCTATTTATACTATTATTACTCGATGAACTTTTGAAACCGTTCACTACTTTAACGTTGTGTATAATTGTTTTTATTTTTGAATTCCGATTTTCATACCGTTCCAGGGTGTATAACGACTCAATTTTTCGAAGGTGTATGTAATAAATGTATAATAGTTTAGAATTTAAATAAAATTTAGTGTTTGAAATTTAAAATTGTTTTGTTGTTATTGTTTGAATAACCTAATTTTTCGGGTTTATTTGTATTATTTAAGAATAATTTTTCATAAAACATTTTTTTTTTTGTCAAAAGAAGGGTTAGTCAATACACGAATATAAATTTGCGAAATTCATTCTAGTCAATGTAAAATCGACTTAGTCCCTATTCGAATATTGTTTACTTGCCAAATAAACATCCAATATTTTTATTTTACTTTTTTTCAACAACACGGTTTAAAAAACTATGGTATTATCTTCGCCGATTATATATAGGATCGTTAACGATTGTTAATTTTATTTAGTTTATATTTATCCTTTTATAATAATTTATTTTCACGTGTTTTGCATGTATTTACCTTTTTTTATGCATGTTTTACATTTTTCCTGTAACGGGGGGTTTTTTTTTGATAGAAATTGTTTGAGAGTATACGAAGTATACTAATGATATTTCAGCAGAATTTTCAGAGTATACGGAGTATATGTGTAGTATACCACATGTGCCTAGGTATTTCTACCTATATTTATACCTATATTTACAGAGTGAGGATTTGGGTTAATATTAATATTATAGAAAGAATAAAATTAAATACTTGTTATTTCATTTATAACATCGAATACACAATATTTTGTCCATAAAAATGAAAAATTGTTTACAAATTTAACAATATAAAATATGAAAAAAAAAAATTAAAGAATAAAACCTTGTTTTATTGGTTAAATTAAAAAAAATTGGTATTACTTCTTCCTGGTCGATATTAATTTCACGATGTACGTTTAATAATGCTGCAAGTCCTGCAGTTAAACGTATATTTCCCGTCGAATCGTATTTCTCAAACACGATTTAATACCTATCAATGTTGAAAAAGTATTCTTTATACAATAGTAGTACATAGTTGATACGTGGAAAGTTTAGAAATAATATCTTACAATTCTTTTGTATTTGGAAAGAATTCAGAATCGCACTTTAAAAACGCATAGAATGTTTTGAAACGTCTACAATGGTTTTTACTATTAACCATTTTGATTTCCACAAAATGAATATTCCGAATTAAGCTGTTGACGATACGGAAGTATTGTCTTAATTAATGACGTTTTTATTTAATTTGTGAAAATAACTTTGCTTGGTATGATATTTACAAAACGTGGTATTGTCGTTCAAATTTACTTGTCAGTTGTGAAATGGAATTGTCGAGAATCTTAAAAAAAAATAAATACAAAATGCTTTTCTATAATATTCTTCCGGTATAGAAACTAACGTTTTGTCTTGGTTGATTCATTTTTTTTTTTTTTAAATCTCGGGAATACTGTATCTATATACTTATAGATAAGAAATATATGGATAGGCTACTCCTGTGTTGAATGTGCACGGGGTAGCGGTCCATTTAAAAAAAGAGAGAAGTCACTATTAAAATGGTTCTCTTTCTCGCATAGGGTATATTTTAAGGTTATGTAATAAGAATTATTATATTTATTATCTACGGCAATTATACATGGTGATAACAGTTATTTTCAAATGTTGATATTAACATACATAAATATGAGTAACATTGCCAAAGCTTTCCCCGATGACTGGAATACCTGACTCGACTACTTATATACTTACTTAATTAGATCAATACCGCCCATTCAAAAATGCTTATTTGATATTTTTATGTTTATATTTATTATTGTCACATTGTGGAATTTTAGGCATGGAAGAAACAGTAACTTGTTAATGGAAGAAAGAATGAGCAACCCCACATAATTCTTATAAAATACACCGGAAGACAAGACGTAATGATTCATCCATATATTTATTATCTGTGAATATATCCTATGCGAACACCACTATTCCTACGTTTCGTTCAGCATCGTAGAAACAAAAAAAAAAAAAACCTGGCGCATTTCAATAAAAACGCAGCGTTTGGTCCTGTAGTATTATAACCGTATTACTTTTTCGCACGACACGAAGAACAGTAGTAGTGAAAGCGAGGCGTTATTGTGAGTTCGCAGAAAACAATTTTGTCGCGTACATATAGAAACGAATATTATAATAATAATTTATTCCACTGCGCCGGTGTTCTTATCAGTGGCGCACTCAGAATTTACCGTTTTCACGGGTGTACGATTATTACACCTGTTTTGTAGGAGAAAATTCTTATTGTTTAGCGCGTGTGTTTATGTATGTATAAAACACGATTTTTGTATATTTCGGAGTGGGTTATATCCTTTCCATCTGTGTACGCCACTGGTTCTTCTAATAGAGCAGGACTCCGTCCTTCCACCCATCGCACGCGTGTATATATGTATATATACAACGTATTTGTTTTTTTCTTTGTCTCCTACTACAATCTCCCCGCGCGTCACGTACTCGGTGCAGCAAAAATAAAACTTTAATAATACCGTCCGCGAAAACTTTCGGTATAGAAATCACCGAACTGCACCGAGCGCCGCCGTCGTAGTGTCTTCCCGCAATTGTTATTTGTCCGGGAGGCTTTATATGATAATAACGTTTTGTCGGCGGAGCTGCTGCCGCTGCCGCTGGATGGCACAGGCGTGCAATGCGCTCGTATATGCTACACGGAATTTGACTTTTAAATGAGAACGAAAACACGGTACGAGATGGTTTTACGTTCCGCTTTCGTTTTTTCGTCCTATTACGTTTATTTTATTTTTTATTTTTCGTATTTTCCGTCGTATAATACGTCCTCGAACGGTTGTCGTATTACGCGCGGTGCCCCACTCGATATTATTCGTCTCTCTCTCTCTCTCTCTCCTCTCGTCTGCTCAGACCGCGCAAACACTTACACCGCCGGGTGGGAATCCGACGTGGAATTTTCGGAAGGTATGCAAACGCCGGAGCGGTGAAAATCAGAACCCCCGCAGAAATCGGGCGGATCAGTGGCGCACACGAGGGTTGCGGTTACGACGTTTAAAAGTCACGTTTCATCCGTGTCTGTGTCCTGACCACGATTAAAGGTAGACGGGTTGAACAACGAGCCATATTATTCCGCCGTTCACCGTGACTGATAAACCTTCTTTGTATATCAGCTGAGAAATTCCGCTACTACTAGCGCTAATGGTGGACACTTCTGGGCGGCGGGCCGATAACAGAGAATCAGTCGCCATTTTATTTCAGGTAGTTTTATCAAATTTATTTTGCGATAAGGTACACATATTTCGTTTCATTCTGTATTCCTGACTTCTGTGATATTTACTGCGCACTGTACTGCTGTATAAAATACCTATTTTAATCAATAACATATTTAATTTTTACAAGGTGCAGGGTCACACTGCGTTACCTGAAACAAAATGGCCGACTGATTTTTGCCGCCGTCCTATACTACTCGTGTTATTTCTTATCAGTGTCCATTCTGATCGTTTTATTCTGTGCTACTGCCAGCGCTAATGGTGGTTTGATACATTAAGGGTACATTACATTGTTCGTTATTATACCACGGATTAGGTGGTGGTAATCCGTGATTGTACTATACAAAGAGATTATGATATTTTGACGGTAAAATAAAGTTATTTGACGAAAAACATTATTATTTTTAAAAACTGTTTTATTTTCATAATTACGAATAATTGTAATAATAATAATATTTACGATGTATTATGTAAAACACTTTCCGTTAGGAGCGCTAGTGTTAGAATTTGATAAGAAGAAGGTTTGCTTGACACTTAATTAGAGCTCGTTGTTCAACCTGTCTGTCTTTAATCGTGGTCCTAACGTCGCAAGTACCGTTTCAAGAGAGTGTGTGTGTGGTTATCGTCTAAGACCGGCCGCACACCAAAAGAGCAAAACTGCTTAAAGCGGTTCGAGTCGTTTTGCTTCAAGCCGACTTGATCATTATAAAACAATTCGTGTAGCACACCAAAAAAAGCAAGAAAATCGAATCGTATTTAGTCACCAGCATGTATTTTTCCGACGAAGAAGACGTTATCATCCCAATTTTGTTGGTTTTGTTGACGGTTACTGGAAAAAAAAAAAAATTCATAATAGGTATTATACATATTTTTTTATTTGTTCACAAATATATGTATATGTACTATGTAGATACACGTAATATGTTCATGATTACTTGTAGGTAAAGGTACATCAAAACGAAGAATTAACGTATAATAGCGTAGTTATTAAAAATAATATAAAGTAAAATAATCCAGTGCAACGAGCATTGATATTAAAATAGTTCGGATTGATGAAACATGTTTTTTTGTCTTTACTGATGGAGTAGCGCACGTTCTATTTCGACTAGAGGTGACCGAAGAGCAAAAATGTTTTGTTTTGACTCATCAGTGTGCGGGTTTTCACTGAATTACGCGTCTATTTTTCATTAGTCATAATAAAGCTGCTTTAGTCTGTTTTAAGCAGTTTTGCTGTTTTGGTGTGCGGTGGGCTTTAACTGTGAGGTGGAAACTATTCACTCTGAAGATGTGACCTGCAACGGTGTTCCGATGTGTCAGAACAAAAACGACGACACGGATTTTTATAGTATTTCCGAAAAAACACAGTGATTGTTGAATTATTATTTTGTTTACTTTTATACGAATTTATTGCCTAAAAACGTTTTAGAATAATATAGAATTTAGAATTGTGTAATATTTACTGTTTTTATATAATATGTATAATTACAAAATAATATTATATAGTAACATTGTTTTCTATATATGTGGTACTCCATAAGGATATCCTGCTATTAAAAGCGTGTTATAATCGTAAAGTGGAGGATTATATTTTTGTAATTATCTATTCCTTTAAAAAAAAAAAAAAAAAAATGCTGTGTGCGCCACACCGCCACCGAATCGATTTGATGATTATTATCGGGCTTTACGTTGTTCATAGCTCTTCATACGCGTGTATATAGTAAGATTTAATATTTTATATATAATTAAATTACGGATTCAGTCGGTTTCCAATAAATTACCTCGATGAATTTTATTTCGAAATACGTAAAGTAAAGCTTTTCATCGTCGTTGAAAATTTAGCATTTAAAATTTTTTTTTTTTTGCCTCCGTATTTTAAGCTTTCAAGTCGGAGCGCCATTAAATGCCATTGTAAACAACGTGTTCTAATTTGTTGTCGTGTTGAAGTATAAAAGTCGAGTGTTTTTCTTACGGACCGTGCTGTATATACTTATCGCTTTTTTTTAGCTGGAAACCATGTGTTAGAACGGTAAAAACTATCCTTTTCGGGTACGTTTTCCCGGTTAAACAAATATAGTTGCAGCCATTTACTTTTATTGCTCTTAAGCCCCTCCTCCCGTGTGTGTGTGTGTTACTGTGTTATCCTGCTATATTCGAACCCTGTAAAATTACACTAGGCACGCCATCATTTTGATTGCATTGGTATATTATATTTTCATAACGTGACGAAAAATGTGTTGGAGAAATTTGTAAATAAATCAGTATTGTACACACTCGTATTTTATTGATGTATAGTTGGCTCGTTATTAAATGCACAAAAAAAAAAAAATAGTTTCTTAATTTCAACGATGATCAACAACAAATAGGAACTATGTATGTATATTTAAAAATTCAGTAAATCCATTGACTTACACGTAAAGATTCAAACAAATTTTTTTCATTTTAATTACCGTTATGTGTCGTGAAAGTATATATACGATATTTATTAAATTTAAATATTTTGCACGTCGTAAATGCCTGTATTGAAGAATTTTTATTACGTATAAATAGATCGAATATTTTTAATGATATAAATATCCGTAATAAGTCGTTCAGTTGTAAACGTTTATTGATAGTAAAGTCACAAAACGTAAAAACGGATATAGTGTGCATCAATCACTTGATACTTTTCCTTACGTATAATCGAACCTCTCGAAAAATAAATCCATTATATTATACTGCGGAAGTATAATAACGATAAAATAGTATTGACCGTTATGTGTGAATAATTTTAGAGGGCCATTGTGTTTTTATATCTGCTGGTATGCATCACGAGACATTTTTTTAAACCCGCCAAAAGGGTAAAAAAAAAACCCTGTTACTCATTTCGTCCCTACCATTTGAGAATCGCTTGTTTATGGTTCATTTAGGTACTCGTTCCGTTCATTTTTATGTACATGTATTTTTATTATAACTATATATATATATATATATACACGTGTATTTTATTTAACGGTCCCGCGCTCAGAAATAAGGATGACAACAAAATTTATGTTTTTCATCAGCGTATGTAAACTTTTCAACATTGTCGCATATCCGAAATAGGTTTCCCTGTCTTTTTTTTTTTTTTTTGAGGGGACGGGGTTTTGGGACGCCTGCAGGAAGAATAAAAATATATGTATTTTTAGTGGTTTTTATACTATCAGTCGCGCACAATTTATCTTGCTAACCGCTAAAAACCTTTAGCTCCCACAGCGGTGACGGTACACCATCATCAATCACTTTATCCGGTGGTAAAGTTTTCCATATGTTTGAGCCTCACAAGTACATTGCTTATCTGGAATCCAAACGTCATGACAACCGAAAGGACAGTATTTTTATCCGCATACTGTTTTCCTTTGAAAGGTTGGTAAACTGTTATTGGCATCGTTTTCAAGTGTATTTTAAATGTTTTATTTCCCCGTCAATAGATCCGCGCTACTCCGTAGTAACCGTTCGTTACTTTTGATTATTTTTGATTTTTTTCAGCAACACCAGTAGCCGTCTGTTCTTCAAATCGTGTTTCCAAAGATTTAATTACGTTTTCCGCGATTGTTATTCTTCGCAAGCGAAATACTGACGTTATCTACAGTTATGAGTTATGGCGAATAGATATATTATATTTTTTGGAGCCGGGTAAAAAGTTTAAAGAACTCCCCAGTGACTTCAAAAGTTTTATCGCTTATCTCGCCGAAGACAAATAGTGGAAAGTCGGGGTTATGCGGACGTCGTTTCGCAAATTGAATTCAGATGCCATTCTTGTATATAGCACGATCGTTAGCATGCCAGATGGAGTAAACATCTTTCCCCGTCCTAAATATGTTAAAACACTATTTTTTCTTCTAACCACCACGTCTAGCTATTTTTCGGCGGAGAGTCGTTCAATAACGCAGTTGCCAATTTTAAATATTTCTTACCTACAACATATACATATAAGTATACCTTTATTACTCTGAAGCTTGATATCGTTTAATTTCTATGTATCGGATATAAGCAAGATACTATTATATATATATATATATGCGTATATAAATTAATGAATTGAAACAAATCATTCTGTTTATTTTAAATTATTACCAGTTTTGTAAGTTGAAACTTGTAGACTCTTCAAATAGAGAATGTATTAAAAAAATTAATTTACTAAAAACAATTCATAAAATATATGTTTAGTACATCAGTTTGTTTGTACCGAATAATTGTTATTTCTGATTTATTCGCTTATTTTATTTTGCTTATTACTCATTTCAATAAAACAGCAGAGTAAAGGTTATTATTTTTTGATAAAATGCTTGTTATCTGTTAAATATTTGTTTATCATCTGCTTATTATAACAATACAATAGAATTTGAATATTTGACGTTACGATTCGATGATTATTTTCGTTGTTTATATTATATTGGAAGGGTTGGTTTTGAAAACATTGAAGTTTACTATTTGAAAACCTATTGTTTAATATGTACGCTCAGTCGCATGTACTAAGACTGTACACACAGTACCTATTAATAAAAACAGTAAATATTCTTATGAATTATTTAATTCTCATGGTGTTCTCGGATATATCAATATCATCTGTTCATCGTTTTGGAAGATATTCCATAGTGTTTAATATAATAATATTCCATAATGTAATATAATATATATATATATTCCAAATATAAAATAATATTCTATATTATTCCTAATGTTTTTATTTCACTTTTTATTTGATCGTGTTTTGTATTTATATTCACTTTTTTTATATTGTAAACACTGCAGTGTAGAGAAACACACCTACATAGATAGTTTTGGATGTTGATTTATCAATTAGATATTTAACTACGCTATTCCATTATGTTAGTGTGTGAAACAACATTGTGTCCATGACAGTTTATTTAAATATATTATTTAGTTATTTTTTGTGCAAATAGAGACAGTTATAATCATTACGCTATTTTTTATTCTCGTGATTTATTGAAATAATTTTATTATGATGTTATTAAATGGTTTTTTGGAAATGTTAAAAAAACCAGGTCTTGTTGTACTTTCTATAACAAACTGATCTATAAATGGAACGAGGGAAAAAAATATTTTGGGACATACTCGTCATCAGAAAAAGTGGTTTAAGGTTGGTATTGGATAATGAAAAAAACGTTATCGTAGGCCAATATACTTTCCTCGCTTATTTCAGAATTCAAAAGTGGAATTATTGTTGATATATTTGAACGTATAAAGGGACGAGTAAAAAAAGTAATTCAACAGTATTGGACTCCGATGTACGTGAAAAGTTATTTTATGCTATGATGATAAATTAAACATTTTTATTTTTTTTTTAAAGGAAAATTTATGTGTTTTACTTGGCAACACTTAAAAGTTATGAGTTCCGTTCGGGGGGGAGCTCAACACTCCAAACATTTATTAATGTATTTTATACATTTATGTTTACGACACGTAATGCGCTATAGTATATACATTCAAATTGAAATTCCGGGTCACATGTATTATACGTTTTCTGTTTGAATTCACGTAAAAAAATAGAGCAGTTTGTTAGAATTTTAATAGGTATTTTCTATTAAAATTTAATACAAAACGTAATTTAATCGAATGATTTTCTATATTTGTCGTGTTCGAAAAATAGAAAATAAATAAAGACATTAACGTACATTATACAGAATCGTTTGTTCTAGTTTAATACGCGTTTTAAAATTGTAATAATATAATCTGTCCACGGAATACTAATTTATAACACACGCGTTTCGTCGAAAATCGCAGAAAGCGTGTGGTTAAAAAAAAAAAAACTCTAACATCGTGTTCGATCCGATTTTCCGGGATTGATTTTTTTTCTCCTTCTTCTTCTTCTGATTTCGCAAGTCTTGGCCTGCCGTAAATGTAAATTTCGCCCCCTGAAATTAAAACTACCGTTGTTCCTTTCCTCGGGTCGCGCCTTGCTAACTAATAACGCGTTTTATTGACTATAATGCAATTTCTTGTTCACGGCCCTTTGGCGTCTGCACTGCTGCAAAGCGCTTTGTCGGATGTTTCCGTAGTATTTGTTTTGTTAATCTACACACGTACCCTTCGTTCCGGGTTCCCGTAATATATAATATAAGCAGCTACGTGTGGGGGACTTTGTGTGACTCATTCGATTCCGTCGTTAATGACTGCCGAGTCGAAAACGGTTTTCTGCCCCTCCCGAAATTTAATAATAAACGACACTGTGTCGCCCTTATTTTTTATTTTATTTTTTTTTATATTTAATCTTTTTTCCGTACCGCGGGTTTCGGCGACCCGAAATTATAATAACTGATTATTATTATTATTATTATTATTATTATTATTATTATTATAGGTTCGTCGTATTACCGAGTAATATTTCATTTAATTAATTTTTTTTGTACACCGGTCAAATAAATAAATGCTAATACCGTGCTGCTCGTATACAAGACAAACGGAGTAGTATAATAATAATATACGTGTGTGTTTAATAAAAAAAAAAACGTATTCACAATAATACGTTTTGTATAAAATCGTATTAATCACAGTGTACACTGTATACAGTAGCGGCGTAATTAGGGTTAGGTCGTGGAGAGGAGGGGGATCGATATTTTTTCATAAGAACAGATATGATTTTTTTCTTTTTAAAAGTAAATTCGTGTTCATTTAAATAAGACAATTAACGGATACAACGAACATTCCTAATTTCAGATCTGTTATTTTTGGTTTCGGAACCGTTTTGTCGAGTAAATCCTCGAGATGTATCTGTCGGGCGCGGCACACTTTTATGAACTGTCGGCATAGACACTTGGATTCAATCGATTACAATTTAAAGATAACATTTAGTTAACATTCGTTAACGGTTAACACAATTCAGTTAGAATTTTAAAACGGCGATAGATGATTTCGATCATCCGTTCGTACAGATTTGATGAGAAAATTATTTTGTTCCGAAAATTCCGTCCCGTTAATAAAAAAAAAATAAGGTCAAGGGTTAGTAGCGGATTTGACCCCCCATATCGTCTCCGCCGTGATTACGCATCCGATGTACTCGAAAGACTATTTTTGTGCGTTAAATGCCGGTATCGTATAGTTACTATTGATTTTGTCTACAGTTAAGGCTTAACCCACGGTTTTGCGTGTGTCATACAGCTAAAACAACGCGACGCCAACGTTACCGTTATCATTGTTATAATTATATCGTTATCGTTATAATTGTAGAAAAAAAAAATGCGTTTCAAAATTAATGTCCGGATACATACTGTTGTTTAATATTCGTAAAATCGATAATGCCAGTTGGGAATCGAGCAATATATACAGTGGTCATGATCATTGCAGACCAATAATAATACCATCGGACATTTTATTTTTCTTCTTTTTTATTAAGAGGACGTCTAAATGAATATTTCGCGGAAAATTCAGAGTATTCGTACGCCGTGACTGTTGTAATAACGGTATTTGCATGATATTATACAATAACAAAAACAACAACAACAACAGAGATACTCTCAGTTTTCCAGTGACACTCGATCTGTATTTATTGAGTCGTAACGTGTAAAAACAATAATTCTCGTTCCATATTATTACTGCTGGACTGTATGGAAATGAGAGGGAGGGGGAAAAGTAAAATCGAGAGCGATCTTATTACTACTAACGCGGTTACAGAGACGGAAAAATCAAAGTAATTTAATAAAATAAAAATACCGCGGAATGGATCGTCGTGTGGTGTGTGTAGGTGGTCGTGTCGCTGCCGGGTTACGGAAGTGGGTGGCAACGAAGTGAATAAGTTCGTGAGAAATGTACGAAGAATACACGTGTAGTCGTTGATTTTTTTTTTCCACCTCAAGGAGTCGGGATCGTAATAATTGCCACTCGGATAAAAGTCGATACGAACATTCCTTTACAGGGCAACGAATGCGAAAAGGTGGATATAATTTTATAAAGGTCGAACGATATAATAATATTCTTTTGATTGCGCAGCACCGATATTATTGTTGGCGTTGTTTCGTTTAGTCGAACACGGTGAAATTTCAGTTTATTTGATTATTAATGTAATTTTTTTTTTTTCCTTGTGTATGAAAAACGTTTTACTCCGCGTTTTACCGTCCATTACTCCTCCTCCGTTCTATAGAGTTTTTTTTTTATTCAGGTCCGTACACGTAAACTACTGTATAAAGTAGGTTAGGCACATTGTTATTGTGCGTATTATGTTTTTAATAACGAGCTGCAGACGGGGTGGAAAAAAAAGTCATTTTTTTTTTTTTATTTTAAATCATAATTTCTCTTGCGTATGAAAGATGAAAGGGATAAAATAAATGTTATATACATCGAATGAACGTCGTGCGCGTGTACACGTAATGAAAAAAAAAAATAGACATAAAAGAATAACGAAGGTAAATAATTTTCAAAATATTTGAACACACGTATGTGATATTCAAACATACTTGAATAATTGACAAACTGTTTATTTTATTATTTTTTTCTATTCTTATCGTTATATTAAAATATATTTGCGTACACGTTTTTTTTTTTTATGTATCTTGATAGCAGCTATATATATGTAAGGATTTGTGTGAAGAGAGCGAAATTCAATTTTTCCGAGAGCTAAGAAGTCGGTTCTCAAAATGAATTAATAAACTAATTTTACCAAAAAAAAAGGAGAGAGAACATAAAGAAACAACGAATTTTATTTTATTTTGCATTTCGTAGTAAACCAAGTTTTTTTTGTCTTCGATTACTCCGACGTTGTGCAGAGCGAGTTATTCCGACGATCATTCGATTGGAATCATAACAAGTTTTCTATAAATTCTTATTATTTGTTAACAACATATTATTAGTCTATTTAGAATTTGTGTTATCGCAATTGAATCTTTTCTGTTAACCTAAATTCTTCAACGAAGTAGACGCGGTATTATTTTTCTTTAGATTTCCTTCCACATACTTCTTAGTCGACCGAGTGGTCTGGTCTTATACATATGTATTTGACCTTATTTTATTCTTTAGTACTTTTTCGTCCGATATCATAACAGTTTTTTTTTCTTCTAGGGATGATAATATACGCGAATGAAACGTATTCGTTATTTTCTTTGTATTTCACGTTCCCATTAAAATTTTAAATACAATTTGACGATCAATGTTTCTGTCTCAAGTTAGGAGTTTTTTAATACAAATAGTATTGGTATAAAATCGATATTATTAAAAATTTTCAGTCGTATTTTTATTTCTGTAAAAAATTGAAAATAATGTTTATGCGCCAATTGTCTACAAAAGTGTTCGAATAACTAAATAAATTATAATAAATATTATTTATTATGCGTGTATTTTTCAATATTTTCAAAATATTTTAGGTAGCTATAACAATATAATAAATTAACGACTGTTTTTTTAGAATTTGTATTTTTTAATAATTAATAATAATAATATCGTGTGTAGAACGGCTGAGAAATATTTTCTTTTTTCGTAAAAATTCCGTAGAATTGCAATTTAATTCTTTGCGCAAATACTCGAAAAGTAATAAAAAAAATCTGATTGGTATATTGATATTTATTAGTTAATTGATTTTCTCAGGGCGTTCTTGTTTATTCGAAATTTTTTACTTATTATATTTTCTTTTTCACTTTACGTATACCTGACGATGTCTTTTAGTCGAAACCGAATAAAAAAAAAATGTAATACAACGACTCGTAGTTTTTTATTTTTATAATACTCCTTGAATTTTACTAATATATTTATACATTTGATATCACAGTAGTATTTTTTTACGTAAAAAAATGTTTTTCCATATTACACCGTATTACACGTCACAACCGCGATTTTTTTTTGTACGCACTCGGTTTGCTCGAGTTTTCTGTAATTCTCCATTATTTCTTCGTCTCCTTTCTCCCAATAAAACTATTAACGGAACTACTTTGACGAGTATACGTGTAATTAAATATTACGTTTTACTGTTATTTCCCTTTGTTGTTACATGTGTACATATAACTGTCTCGTTTATATTGGATCTCCAGTTTCTCGAGAACAGTTTCGCTTTTAACAGTTTGTTGTATTGTTTTTATAGTAATAATAATAGTGTGATTAATTACGCTATTATAATTCGTTTGTCGCGTACACGACGAGGCCGTATCACGCAAACGTTTTTCGTTTTCGCAAAAACGAATTCGTCACAACAGCATACCCCGGACCGACTTAATCACCGCCTCGACACCCCAGACATAACTAATTTCACGAGTGGGGCGCATCATTGTTGACGGCAAAAATCATTAAAACTAATTATATTATATTGTTTTCGCGTCTGCTGTACGCGACTTGAAAGCACGATTGATAATCACCTGCGTGGAGTTGAGTTACACGAAAGTGTTTGTTGGCCGAAGCAAAATCGTGACGTTTTAATATTAGTAGTGGTTATTGAAATCGGCGGCCAAACGAGACCGTACTCTTACTAAAATCGAATGAGCCGCATTTTTTTTTCTTATTATAAAAAAAATCGACTCGAGTCAAACGTTTGCAGAACTCTTCACGCGTCTTTCGTATGTGCCTTTAAATCGTGCGTTCCTAAGTCGAGTGTAGGCGTTACGCGTAGTATTTGAACCGCAAAGTCGCTTTTTTAATGAAATATTTTCCTGTGCGTTCGTGTCCTCTTGATTCCGGACGCGTTGAAACGAATGGAAAAAATGATTCGCTCGTTATAATTTCGCCGCGCGAGGAGGAGTTGTGATCACAATCGGCGAATTCCGAGTTTGACTAAGCGTCCATACGCTCTCTATAGAGTTTGAGCTATTTACGCCAAGTTTTTGCGTTAATAGTATTGTCGAATGTACATAATATGCATATAATATTAATAATAACTAGGCCTACGGACTTTATGCCCCAAAAAAAACCTTAAAACGTGCATGCAATTTGTGCCCTTAAAAATCACTAAATGTGTACAATAACAGATAGACTTGTTCTCAAAAACTAAAGAATACGCTTTCATAGCATATCAAAGTAAAAAGTGAAAAATAAATATAGTTTAAAAAAAAAACTAAACAAAACACGCTTTTAAATAATGTCGGACTAAAAAGTTCAAAATAATTTTTAAAATAAGCTTAAAGCAATAAAATATACTAGTATATTATTGTGAAAAAAGCGTCGGGCGCTCGATGTACGAAAAATATGGCACAAAGCGCCCGACGCTTTTTTCACAATAATACTAGTATTTTATTGCTTTAAGCTTATTTTATTTAAAAATTATTTTTAACTTTTTAGTCCGATATTATTTAAAAGCGTGTTTTGTTTAGTTTTTTTTTTAAACTATATATTTATTTAACTGATAGTGCGTGCGAACCGTGTCGTTTGACGGGCTATCGATCGGCGGCGACGGTTTTCGCTTACTGCGGGACAACGGTCGGCGGACGGAGTACGGCGCGCAGGGTTCGTACGGCTTTTGTGCTCCGTCTGGTATGACGCGGAACGAGATATCCGAGAGACCGTCAGTCGCGTCCGGGACCCGAGAAAATGGCTGCCGTCATTGTCGCCGCAGGGCGCGGGCTGCCGGTGACTTCGGGCCCGGCTCCGATCCGGTTACCGGTATCGCGACTATCGGGCGTGCATCGCCCTCCCCGCGGCCACCAAAACTCCAAAACCGCGTTTTAGGCCCATCGAAATTAACGCCACAATATTTTTTTAGTAAATACGATTGTTTGATTTTATAATAAAAATGTTCTTTATAATATTGATGTATTGATATTAAATATAAAATATGTAATATATACATTATTCAAGACCTATCGCGGAATTTAGTTATTTTCTGATGGCATAAGTTCGCAACCGTGGTTCGCCCGAGGCAACGGTTCCCAGACTTAATTTTTTTCCCCCCGTCGTAACGCGTTATTATTTGTTATTATAAGTGACGGCACACTTTGGATAAATTTTATCTGCTTTTCAAATATAACAGGGAAACAAAAAAAAAGCTCGAGTTGTCGCGGCACGCCTTTCAAATTTCACGGCACACCGTCAGTGTGCCGCGGCCCACCCTTCGGGAAGAAACACCGGTCTAAGCAGTCCAACTTTAAACACAAAACAATCTTTCACGTACCTACCTAGCATAATTTAGTACGACGATTTCGTACGATTCAAACGCAGAATTCTATCACAAAACAAAAAAATTTTTTTAATGATTTAAAAATAAATATAACGGTCCAGAATAGGGGAGGGGTTGCGATCATTGCCCGGTACCAAGAACATTAAATTCATTCAACGACCGTGTTAGGCCCCGAAACGAAGCTTGCCCATTATACTCGTATAGCTCCGTAACGTGTAATCGCGGCACTGCCGGTTTTGCTCGGACACCTCAGATTTTCTGCCGCTTGTCTCCAGTACAACCTTTTATTTAAATGTGTTTCGACTGGACCGCGCGATTGTCCTGCGTTATTATGACTTACGTGAGGTTCCAGCTGTGTCCCCGGACTCGAAAAGAAAATTAACGTTTCAAGTTTAAACAGCCAATTCATTCGTAATAATTTTAAATATTCAGTTCTTGACGTATCTTTTGTTATTGGACTATTAGTTTTAAAATAAACGTAGCGAGAATCGCGGAGCGTTTTGGGCGTCTCGCTTGAGTGAATTACTCGGATAAAGATTTTAGATTTTTTTTTTTTTTTGTCACTACGAATTTGAAATCGACGATACACTAGTAGTAGGTCAGTTTCAGAGCGCGTGTCGATCTTGTCCGCCTCATCCTACGGACTGAAATCACCGAGGCTTGTTTCGTGCCGTATAATTATTATTAGCATACAGGTGTGTGTGTGTGTGTGTGTGTGTGTAGTAAGTCTGCGAGTACGTCGCGTGACAATGTGTGATTACGCCACGCGTCAAATGATGACCCACGTGACCGGAGTTCTGTCTGCAAACTTTTCACCTGCGTCCACGGGCCGTGTGGTATTTGGTACAATAGACGACATTAACCGAATAACCAACGACTATATATATTTTATTTGTCACCTTCGACTATATGACTTCGTATCGTGATGAGAACTTTATTCGGCACCCTTTGGTGTTCCGTGTAAATTCGTAAACGGCTTGAAAATATTTGTTTTTAAATTAAGCGTTTTATGGGTTAGGCTTATATGTACCGATTCAATGGTTATTAGGTATTTCTTACGATAATCGTTAAATAATTTAAATGATTAAAAAAAAAAAAATTATATACCGACAACGATACCTCAAGTATACCCCGCACGTTCATTAAAAGTCAAGTCCGTTTTTTTTTTTTAATATATAAATTTCGAAATATACGTATGTAAAAATGTGTGTCTTTGAACTTGTATTACGTAATGAAAGCAATGACTAAAACACGTGATTAATTCGCTTCTTCGCTGGCTTAATATATTCCATTCTAGTACTTCGCCGCAACCACCACTTCTCTCCATCTGTCTTGTCGGTTGCCGTTTCCTCACCATTGTTTATTCCCCCAGCTTGTTGAGATCCCTCTGTATTCTATCCGTCCATCTCTGTCTTGGACGTCCTAGTATTGGTCTCTATATGTCGTCATACGTGTCCTGTCCAGCTTATTCTTCTGCTTTTCATCAATGCAACTATATCCTGTTCTCCCGACATCGCTCTTAGATCTTGTTACTTTCTTTTTTCATATGCTCCAGTGATATTTGGTACAAAAAATTGACACAGGACTTTCCTCTCGAATATTGCAAGGTTTTGTTCATCTGCTTTCGTCGAGGACCTCGTCTCAGTAGCATAAAATGGAACAACGTTGTATAACTTTAGTCTGTTTTTCTGTGATCATTATCTTTCATTTGAGTAATGTTCTTTAAGCAAAAAAAAAAACTATTTGTTTTATGCGTTTATTCGCTGTTTAATTTCCTTACCATTATTTCCAGGTTAATTTCTTTCCACCCCTAAATATTTAGAAGAACATACCCTCTCGAAGTTCATGTAATCTACGGTTAGATATCGCTGATGAGGATTCTTCGTGAAATTATCATGTACTTGTTTTTGTCTTTATTCACAACTAAGCCCGTCTTCCAACTTTCTGGTAATAACGTAACGTTTTTTGAAGATCTTCATTTAGTTCTAGCTACTAAGGTAATAATATCGTCTGCGTACGCTATTACCTGAATGTCTTCTGGTCTTGTAATTTAATTTCTTCAGTTGTGTACAGTACATCTCTTATCACGAATACTAATGCTGTGTTAAAAAAACATCGGGGATAGGGCTTCAGCTTTTCTTAGCCCCGTTTTGGTCTATCATATCCTTAGCCTTGTTTTGATCTATCATACTTTAGTTTTATTCAGAAATATAAAGGAAACGTTTTGGGTTTACCATTAAAAGTGTGTTGGTTAGATTATCATATTATAATTGTACCTAATACTAATAATAATATACATTATTATTCATTTGCTAAAAATATGATTTTCAAAAAAATTATGCTTCAGCGATTGAATTCAAGTTATTATTATTTTTTTTTTAAACGTTATTTTATGACATTTTAGGAAAATTTCATTTTAGATGTACTTGGATTTGTTATAATTTATTACTATTGTTGTTAACTTAAATATTTGTTTTTAATGAATCATTAAAACAATTTAGGTCATATTATATATAGCTAATTTTATATTCGGATACAAAGTAAATCGTTTATGAACTTTAAAAGAATGAATATTTATAAACACGATTTGGAATTTATTCTGTGTACGTTTAAAGATATATATATATATATTTAATTTAAGATAATTTATGCATTATCAGCCAAATCAACGTATTTTATATTATTATATAAACAAATATAGAAATAAATTCTCGTCCTTATTTATGTTTATTTATCGTCCATTAAAGATTTGTATGTTGCATTTCAATCTGATAAATTTTTTGTTTTTGTATTGACTTTTTATAAAGTTCAATTTGAACGGATTAATGTGGAAAGGATTTTCTTGAACAAATATTATTTGTGTAAACTGTAGTTCGTAAAAGTCTAATTAATAATTTCTTATTACGCGTATGTAAATAATCATTTTTTAAGTAAAATTTAAGCAAACACATATATTACGTATAATTTATATGATTAAATATATTTCGCGTGTAGTATAATATTTCATTGATGTTTGTATACTTTGTAATGTAAAATTCAAATTTATTTGCTATATTTTTAATATAATCGTACGGTTAAATTGATTCGAAGTCATTTAAACGGAATTATATATTTTATTTAAGTTTCTTCTTAATGTGTTGTAGTAATATTTTTATAAAGTGTTTTTGAGATGTATCCATTATTTAATGTAGAGAGAACGAGTTGAAACAATTATAAATTTAGTTTTATAACGTATGTGGTTTTGGTTTTTTAATTTAATTAATTTTAATTCGTATAATTCGGTTAAAATTATGTTCTAATAATATTGAATGTAAACATTTGAGAATAAACCGGAATCGAAATTGTATTTTGTGTAATTTGTGTTAGTATACTGCATTTAACTTAAAAAACGATTCAACGACTCGATTTTTTTTTCAACAATAGTCAGTCAAGAAGACTTGCTTGATACGTCGGTCTAATGAAAAACGTGTATGCGTGTTTAAATAGAGGAAGGAACAAAGGAAAGTAGTAGTAAAAAAAAAAAGAAAGGATGTTTTACTATGTGTAGTAGTAGCTTCTGGAATCACAAAGGGTTTGAATGATGACCGGGTGTGGTAATGTGCAACAAGAAAACGGTTTCAAAGTGCCGGGAGGAGGGCGGCTAGAGATATAATTTTGTCTCGTGCGATATGCGTCTGACGTTAAATTATGCGCATGATGATGCGAAATGTGCCGGCCAAGATCGTATTTAAATCTCGTAATTTCTCAGCTTGTGTGCCAGTTGGTGGGAGACTTGAACCGTAATTTATGTGCCTCTCAGAAATGTGCCAAGCGAAGGAACTTCTTCTGGACCGCGGTCGTAAAACAGAAAGAATTTAAAACAATATGCGAGTAATATGTTCTCGGAGAGAGAGAAAAAAAATGAAATCGTTTAAAAGTCGGCGCAGAATTGTCGCAGTATTTATGAAATACTTTGTGCATTTTGAATTTTATACATTTTAGTTGGGCTTTATCTATTACGATATTATTTGCTAGTACATAAAAAATAGTGTAACATAACACAGTGTAACAGAGCTAACTGACAAATGCTGTAATTTTGTTTGTTTTAAAATAATTTTTACGTGTCGGCGTTACGATTATATTATTGTGCTTTAGATTGTGAGCGAAACGAAGAATTTTTTTTTTTTATAGAATCACGTGTTTTTTACTTTGTTTGTGAACACTTTTTTACCGACTTCAAAAAAAGAGGTGATTCTCAATTCGGTTGTATTTTTTTTTTTTAATGTTTGTTGAACGGATTTGGATGAATCTTTTTTTTATATAAAAGAGTATCACCTCCCAGTGGTCACACACCGATTTTGTAAATACTGGCCTAGTGTTCGGCCAGTAATTAATTTTTTTAAATTAATTTTTTCATATTTTTCGATTTCATAAGGTTTGGCCTAGTATACTGTCTAACTACCCAGTCAAATGTAGGAACAGAAATGATGATCTGACTACTATAACTACTATGACTAAAAACGATGAAATAAAAATATTTTTTAGACAAAAACTGACTTTAAAAAAAAAATGCGCTAAAAAGTATGAAATAATTAATAATCTTTTTGAAATCGGCGACGAATTTCAAATAACATTACATTGTAAAAACGAATTTTATTAATATATTAATTTATTGCAATATCTATATCAGATTAATGAAATGCGTTTCCGCAATGTAATGTTGTTTGAAATCCGTCGCCGATTTCAAAAAGGTTATTGATATTTCACACTTTTTAATGCGTTTTTTTTGAAGTAGGTTTCTTTTTTTTTTCTAAAAAATATTTGTATTTACGAGTATATGTGCTACTACTTTCTGGTAGCAGACTGTACCTATGTGTATATTAAATGGTTGGTATGTACATTAATTGGTACGTGTTTTTCGAAGTTCTCTATGGTTTTTTTCACGCGTTCGGCAGATAAACACTACTAAAAAAATTATAAATAACTGGCAATATTTTCGACATACATCCGTTTTGGTCATGTGCCCTTTTCGTATTTATAAAATTAAAAACATTTATTTCAAACTCAGACTTATAAGTCTAAAAGGAAAAAAAAATTTAAATAAAAAGGAAAAATTGTTTGCCATATAATTTTATTTTATTTTTTTTGTAAGTGTGCGAGTTTGAATGTCAAAAAACTAAAAAGAATAATAATAAACAAAGTTTCGCTCGGAATCGTTTTTCAAAAGCGATGATTTACTGTCGTTTTCAAATTAAAAATATATTTCTAACAACAGACGATTCGGGTGAATTCACTTGAACCAGCACCCGCGGCTCACTACACTTTTTTATTTTTATGTTTAAGCAAGAAATAACGGTTCTTTTCACATTTTTTACAATAATTTTTTTTATACGATTCAATCTAAACATCATGTTGATTCGATGGTTAAAAATAAAATAAAATTTAGGTAAAATCTATTCTCAACAGAATAATTGTATCTGTATATAGTACTGCGTACTGCATCTCGTAATAAACATACCGATGTAGTGTTGTTTATTATTCTATTCATGTATGTACATTCTATAAATTAAAAAAAAAGTATAAAAATTATTAAATGACCGAATAACAAAAAAACAAATTTTACCATTTCAGCATTTGTCACTTGGTTCTGTTACATTTTATGTTCTACGTCGTTAGACATTATACTCTGCGTAATACAAGAAGCTAACCAGTAAAATCATCAATTTTTCTAAAAAGTATTAAAAAAAAACGAAAATTGTATTTTAATTTTTGTTGTTGTATGTAATATGCACATTTTTTATTCTAATACAGAGAAGTTGATTAAAAAAATAATAATAAACTCTTTAAACCGGCTGTCTTCAAATTGAAAATAACTAAAAAAAAAAAAAGTAATTTTTTTCTATATTTTTACTAAATATAAAAAAAAATTATTATTATAGTCTGTCGCCTAAATAATAATTAGGAGAAAATGGAATTGAAAAATTTTTCTTTTTCGCGGAGAAATTATAATTATAGTAAATCATTCTGGGTCATCTTATTATCGTATAATATTAGTGTATTTAATTAAATTTTATAGGACATTTTTACAACAATCATCAGTTTTTTTTTTGTATAATTTATATAAATGGCGCAGTGTTTTATCGAACCTACAGTGAATACGTGTAAAAGTTTATTACGTTTATCCGATTGTAATATTATATAAGTTATAAATTAATCGTTTGATAAAATTTGGTCTGTTACATATTATTTGTCTAGTCTCACGTACGTATTACAATTATATTACAACATAACGATACTGTGTACACACATTTCTGTAGTAAGCAATTAGTGTATTTGAGTCGTTTTTAATTTAATTTCTAGTATAACTACGAAATGTGTGTCTGCTGATATATCGCGTCTTATGTAGAAAATTTATATTACATAAGTAAAAGTATAGGCAATGGGAATATAGGTACCGGTTAATTTGTTAATTTTATCGTAAATTTACGCGTATTGTTCAAAAATATTATGCGGACATTCGACGATTATTTTGTAAAATGAAAAAAAAAAAAAATTTCGTGTCTTTACTGAAAGTAATAATTACTTTTCACGAATTCACGGAGAAATCGTAAGTTGTAAACAAAAATTGTGTTATTGCGTTTCACTTTCAATTTTCATATCAAAACTACCAAACAGTCGAGTCATATAATAAATGTCTCCAATACGTATTTGTGCGTAGTAGAAATTCTTTTCGTCTCGTTTCAATCAATTTCTCCCCCCGAACCTCGGGTGTATATTCGATTTCGCGATTTTCTTACAAGTCGATTCAACCAACATTTAATGTATCACGCAATATTATTATTAGTCTTACGCGACAATACGCGTTTACGATTTTCGTACTGTGACGTTTTTTAACCGATTCCACGTGACACGTACACCTATATACAGCAGGCGAGAATGATTTTCGGTTATAAAACCGTACAATCTCGGACGGAACATATGGGAAAATAATTAAACTCGGTATAATAATATGTGTGCAGGGTTGGACGCGATACATTATCGTAGCGGTTCCCAAACTGTGCGCCGCGGTGCAGTTAGGTTAGGTTAGGTTAACCTAACCAGGCACGTATACAGGGGGGTTAGGGTTCAAACCCCCGAAATAATTTCTTGTCACATTAAAAAATAATGAGTAAGGAGGAAGAAATTGTTTTATTATGTTGCTGTACAATTTGTATTGCTATATTTTGTAAACCCCGAAATTTTATTTTGTGTACGTGCCTGAACCTAACCTAATCTGACCTAACCGCAGTTATGATTTATTGACGTTTTTTTTTTTTTTGAATTTTTTAAATTTCAAATTGTATCTTAGAAAAAAATTTCGTGTATTCCGATTCGAACCTCATAATAACCGCGTGAATTCATGTAACATTACTATTACCGTTTGCCGCCACTACTTACTAATGCGAGTCAGTCACACGCGTCTCATTTTTATAATGTTATTTTATTCGCGTTTATAATAACTTTTCTCTTTTTTAATAATTTATTCATTTTTTTTTTTCAAGTATAAAAATGTATTAATTTTAAGTGAGCCGTACGCTTAAAACGCTTATATTCGGTAAAATTTTAAAAACTGATTATCAACGAGAAGATTTTTTTTTTTTATTTATGTATATTCCTCGTGGTATATCAAGGCGCAGGGTACCGCGGCTGAATTTAGTCCAAAAAAGGGCACCGCCGCCGCCGCCGCCGCCGCAAAAAAAAATTTTGGGAACCGCTGCATTATCGATTTTTAAGAGAGAAGCAGTTTAGATAGTATGTCCACAGGGGCGTTACGTGCACGCAGTGGAAATAGGATTTGGGGTAATGCGAGCTCCGGGCGTTATCAACGGATATTAAAAGAGTTGAGCGTATGTGAAAAAAAATTTATCTGCAGGGCCCGGAAGTCCTGGTCGAGGTCGCGCTGACGTGTAAAATATTGACAAGAATGGTATAGAGAGGTCACGCGACTTCCGAGTGACACACGAAGCTGTGTGTGTACGTCACCGTTTTGTGTTTAATATTCACTACCGATTTACGCGTACAAAAAATAAATATATAATGTTTTATTATACAAGTGTATATATATATACACATTATTACGTTAGAGGTTGGTGAAGTAATTATGTATTCTGTATTGAATTTATACAGATTCAACGGAATAATATCCGAAACGTTGACAGGTTCTCTCTTACCTGTATAGATTATATATATATATATGTATATATGTACTATATAGTCGGTTATATTATTATTGTAAAATATGCAAATGTTCAAAGACGAATTTTTATTTGCAATACCGCTTGTTATTCACAACGCTATCTCGTCCGTGACGGTGGTCGTATACCCGTGTTTATTTTATTAATTATTCGCTTATTTTATGGAAAAAAAGAAACGCAATAAAATTGCTTATCCGCTTGCTGCAATTCAATATATTATAATTAACGGCCAATCGACACCAGCTAATCTTTGTACGAATGGAATAATAATCGCTGCGCGCGTAGACCGTACAAAAGAATGTACTGCGAGAGCAGCTGCTCAATATTGTATTGCGCAATGGGTGTGCGGAATATTAATATGTTCTCGGTTTTTTTTTCTTTCTATTCACTCGCCTACGTAACACTGAAAAATATTTTTATAATTTTCTATAATTTTTTTTTTTTTTTTTATACTTTTTCACTTTTTAATATTTTTTTTTACGTACGAAAACGTGATACGCAACGCGACTATGACTGTGACTCGTTCGACCGTCGTACCGAAGTCTCGTTTTTATTCCGCGTGCAGTGTTATAGGAAAGAAAAAAAAAATTACCCATTAAATAACGATTTTTTTTAAACCGCGAAACGTTCAGGTTTGAAATCGATGATAGTCCGAGAATTGTGTTTACCGTTTGATGTTGTGCTTTTAAGCAAATATAATTTTGTTGTTTTTTTTTTTTTCAGTCCCGGTATTTAAGCGTTTTAAAATTTATTTATTATTTTACACGAGATTGTGTTTATTTTTTATTATCTTTATTTTCGTATTTAAAACGGTTTTGTAAATAACGGTGACACGAGCGCAAAATGGAATTGCGGTTTGCCGTTGTCTGTTTACTTAGTATTTTCGGCGAAAACGGGGCGTTTTTACCTTATCTTTCGCTCGTTTACCCGTTATGTATGACGTTATATTACGCGAGTGCTTTTCTTCTTATTTTTCTCACTCTCCTATTGTATCGTGACTAATAAAATTATCGCTATTTTCAGTAAAGATATCTGTGCATCATCTACAGTCTCCAGAAATCGGCGTTGGTTCATTTTTTCACTATATCAAAATAATCGCGTACAATATATAATTTCTAATAGAATGTATGCAAAATAATATAAAACAAATCGCTGTCGTTGCCGTTACGTTTTAATATTTGCGAATGATTGTTTTAAATTAAGATCGAGACAGACACATTTTGTTTGATTCGAACTATTATTACTAGATAATATATATATATATTTTTTTAGATGTTTTTTCAGGTTTTGGTTATTATCAAAAGACGACGATTTTGTAGTATAATGAAATTGTTGGTTCGATTCCTCCTAGTGTAGAGGATTTCGGGGTTATGATCCTTATATAGTATTATCTTTAAATGATTATTTAACATTTTCTTTAAATTAATAAATCCTTAAATAGTTTAAGAAAAAAAAATGTAATTAATATTTATATATTGTATACATTAAATCGGTACTTATAAATTAGTTAAAATAATCTTAAATTTAGTCCATTTACATTCATTTTTTTGTACGTATGGCACAAGTTTATCGAACACTAGCATTAATATAACATTAAAATATAGACAATAAATAGGCTGTAAATAATATATTATAATATATATACACGAATCGAAAATATGTATTTCTGTATGATATTAAGCTGGATAACGTCAATGATTAATATTCTTCAACAACACTGTTTTTGTATTGTGTTGTATTTTTGTTGTGTTATTGTGATGAAATTTATGAAGTCCACGCACCGTATTTCCTCATAGAGTTAGCCTTAATAATATTAAGTGTTGTTATACGCTCTCTCGTTGTAGTCACAAACCCCGGCATTTCCTATATAAATTTGCGCTATTGTGCATTGGCTCATTATACATCGCCTTTTTGTTCGTTCGTATAATTTTGTACGAATTATATAGTTAAAATAGAATTACAACTGTATGATTATTAGATTATTCAATATAGTAATACCTATACGTTCATACAATATTAATAATCTTAACAACAGTTTATGCATTATAGAGTCTTACGGCTTTTCTTAAACAAAATGTGTTTTTGTCAATATAAAATTATCCTAATTACACGGTGCCCACCACTCTATTCTTACTCCTCCTTAAAGTATACTGTCTTCCACCTCATACCAGCTATCTTCGCGTCTTTCTTGATTTCATTAATTGTCGGTCTTCCTCTCCGTATTTCTCCATCTACATTCTACACCTCACTGCTTCTGAGTCGTCTCTCCGAACAATATTTCCGTACCATCTCAATTTATTTTCTCCACAACAGATGTCACTCACTCCTACACTACTCCTCGTGTATTCATTTCTTATTCTATCCTTCCTGGTTACTCCACCCATCTATCTTAACATTCTCCTCTGTTCCGTTTTCCTATCCACTGTCCAACATTCCGTACCGTACAATATTGCTGGACTCGTTAATGTTTTATGATCAAATCTATCTATCGATCTTATTGGCATTCTCTTGTCGCACAAAACACCCGACGATTCTCTCCACTTCATCCATCCAAACTTTATCCTATTTTTCATGTCTTCACCACTATTCTTCTGTACTACCGATCCTAGAATCCGTGGTCCTTACTCGTCTTCATTACATACCTTATCTTATAGTAAAAATTATCTAAATTATTATTGAAATGAATAAGAGGTGTGTGATGTGAATAAATAAAATACGACCGACCGGATAAAAACGATATACTGAACGATAATCCGTCGTCAGTATTAATACACGACGTATAATTTTGAAAATATGTGATAATGATATTTGCTCTCAAATACGACGTATTTGTTTCGACTAGAATCCAGTGTGACAGCAATCGTTTTTTGAGCCGGTCACTCGCGCGTTTCCGTTTGTCACGTGTGTTGTCTTTTCAAATCCGGGAACCATTAATCATTGTGCTCGGTAACAATTCCGAATGAAATACCGAACGGTTTGAGTTACGGAGGTTTGTTTTTGACCCATTTGAAAGTAAAAAGTTGGCTTTTTTTTTTGTAGACTTTCTTGCGTGAAACTTCCGAGAGTTTTTCAATTTTGGCAGAGTAAAATCTACATCTAATTTCCGACCGATTGCGTATGTCGTATGAAACTTTCGGTAGCCCTTCCTCTTCCCCGTAGACTACTACTGTAGTGCTCCAATAAGCGTTAACCCAAAACAAAACCCACACTCGTCATTGTTAAAATAATAGCGGTGCCGTATGTACGCGCGTTCAGAGCGTTATAGTGTATGCGCTTTGTTTTTTTTTGTTACTAATGAATTCGTCGCGATTTCGAATTTGTAATTTTAACGGCGTGCTTTGGAAATTTGACTTTATATTACTAACGAAAAGGTATTTCGTACAAGCACGATGCAATCGAAATATTGTCTTTTATGCGTGTAGCACATATTATTGTTAGGGGGGCGAGCATTCGAATGATTGCACGTCGATCAGTCCTTTCGGGGACGTTTTCCAGATGGCAAAATATTATAATATGTGATGCACAGTTCATGATATAATATGTAATTTGTGCACGTGTTTACTGCACGCATCTCCTCCTCACCCTCGTCCGTTGTCGTACTGTTCGTTTGTTATTTTTCGCTATCGGAAGTATCATGTTCAGAATCGGCATCTATTTGGATTTATTTCGCTCAGTTATATAATAATACAAATCGACATAATTTTTCGCTGTAAAGTCAGTATGGCGTCGAATGACGGATATAATGAACGAGTATATCTGAACGGATAGAAGCTTATCATATAAGAAGGTGCAATTTTTTTCTTTCTTCCGTACAACCGTAGATTTATATTTTATTCCGCTCTGATTATTGTATTTTGTGAATTTGTGTTCCCGCAGTTATTTTCCGTATTTTATAGATACTCTCGATAACGCGAAATCCAGTAGTTGAAAGCGGCAAATAATTGCAGGAAGGACTAAAGTCATTAAAAAAAGCGTCTTCTGTGAACCTTTGAACCTGTTTAGGACGGTAAGTTTTGCTTTGAATTTGTACTAAATGCTGCAAAAGGCTTTGTACCAAAAGCGAACGTTTTTGTGATAATTTTAGCCGATAATTGTTTAATGTTTCATAAAAAGTACTAGGCGATATGTGCAAACGTTATATGTTTATCCTTTCCGGTAATTCTGATGTTATTCATACTATTATTTATTACCGTTACCAAAATTCGTTTTGACGACAAACGCGGATGTAGATACGTTGTGGCGACAAACAATTGTGTTATCACCAGTACTTTTTTGTCGTTTGAATATTATGATATTTTGGTACCTTCTAAAAAAACTCCGTTATTGATGTGATACGGACTAGTCATAGACCATAACAATAAACTATCAATAATTATCATTCGTTTACCACTTACGCGTTATACACCAAATGATTTTTGAATTTTGTTTTTAAATTATCTACGTATATACGGGAAATGATAAAATAAATATTTGAACCGAACCCCCGAAATTTAAACTGAAGTTAAAACGAGTTCTTTACACGTACAACAAAGCGGTGTTGCTACTACTAATACGAAATATTATCTCACGTTATAATGATGCCATATTATACTCGTGTATAGAAACACCAAATTATTATTCTTTAAATTTTAATAGATATTAATATTTGCGGTATGTACTTTGAAGCTGAGACAGCGCGTACTAGTTGTTTTCTGAATTTCAATCGTATTTATATTGAATATTAGGTCAGGATATAATGGTATTATAATACAAGTTTGCTAATAATAATTTATGTCGTAGTATAATAACTTCTCGAATAAATAATGCGAATTATTGTTATATATGTATCCATCGTGATATATACGTAGATATACTGAAGGAAAATCTCTCTTGGAAAATTGTATACGACGATGCGAACGACGTTTAATTAAATATCGTAAAACAATTTTATAGTTCCATTATGCGTTCGAAAATACCGTAGGAAACGTATATGTATGTGAGAACGATAACCGATATTAAAACGTGTTTTTCATTTTAATACTGTTATTATCAACTGTGCATAAATTAGAAACTTACAATGAAAACTTTACGTTTATTTGGGAGACACCAGGACGTTTTAGGACAGTTCATGGGAACGTGGAAGCTGACAAATATGCAACAAATTTTGAATATGTGTAAAAACTTTGATTTTAAATATCTGATAAGAACGCAGGATAGGCCGAACTAACGAATTACCCTGGGAAATTAAACAAAATTTAAACTCCAATGACAATTCTTCAAAAATTCCAGGTAATACAAAACATTATTACAACCGAATTCGAATCGGACATAACCTAACCAACCCAGATGATGTTTCGATCCAATACAAAAAAAATTTGGAGTAAAAATTTAAAACAGAATGAATTATTATTATTCATAGTTATGCTATATAAACACAGATAATATAATAACGATAATAATGCAATGATTGAATAATTAATTTATTTAATTATCCAGGTATTTGTTCATCAACTCTTTCACTTATAGATTTTTTCAAATTTATATCTATGCGCGTATTCGAACATCTTAGTATTGATGTTGCAGGTTTTCGTCTGTTTTATCCCGAGCGCTTTTCGTGTTTGGTTTTTTTTTGAAAAAAAAAAACGATTCTCAGGCGTGAGTCGATCCAAAAGCGCTCGTAACTTTTCGTGCCGGATTTCCCGAATCAGAAAATTTTAATTTTTGTTAACAAAATATAAACGTAAATTCACGACACGAGAAATTTTCTGCAATAAACATATCTTGTAAAAGTGTGATAAATCTCGCGGGCCGTAAAATTAGCCCCTTAAACGGGCCCTGCACTACTAGACCAACAACACTCGGTTATCTCGTGGAAAACGGGGAGAACCTGGCCAGGTGCGTAGGAACGGGGGGTGGGGACAAATCCCCGAAATATTCAGTAAAAATATAATTAATATACTATATTTTTAATATATTTTCAAGTTCGTACAAAATTCGTTCGTACGCAAAACGTAAAACGCTTACGGGCCCCCCGTATCTATTTATATATTACTTTGATAATTTCCCAATTTTATTCTTGTAAACTCGTATTTACTTTCACCTAATTAACGCTTCATTATGGTTATTAAAGATATGCAAGTAATTTTCTAACGATACTTAGACTTTCAGATTCAATTAATATGTATACAACCCCCGAAAATTTTTCTTACTACGCCACTGGAACCTGCTGTCTAATCCGTTCTTCGTGTGTCCGCAGTACTGACAATCAAAAACGCGTATATTAACCGAGTACGCGTATCGAGCACAGGGGCGTAATTACGGGGAGGATATGGGGATGGATCCCCTCCCATGGGCTTTCTTTTTTTACATAACATATCGTCTAATGTACAAAAAAATGTAATAATTAAAAATAATACTTTTTTTGCGTTAACAAAATTTGTTAGTATTTATCATAATTCATAGGATTCCTCAGTTTATTGACTAGTTACTGGTATGATACGGTTAGGTTAAGTCACTGAAGAAAGGTCTATCCATATTCAGATTTTTAAGTAAAATTGGATGAAGTACTCAATAAATTAGCTAAAAAAAAAAAAACGAAGAAAATTAGAAATTTTATTATAAAATATGTCATTTTTATTAAAGAAAATAATAAAAACACGAGTATCGCAATTACTTTATTAATTTCGATTGATTAACGTTTAAAGGGTCGTTAGTCGTTACAGTTATTATGGATTATCCAATAATGCTAAATTGTCTATCCCCTCCCATATAACATTCGTAATTACGCCACTGATCAAGCATCCCGCGAAAAAACATCGTATTCCGACAAACTTATGTGTGTGAGAAACGGTTGGCTCCCGTACCTTCTTAAGCCGGTCCCACACGACTCGTGTACTTTGCGAGCGTATACTCGGCGAGTGTACTTGCCAAGTTTGTACAATTAACGATGTTTGCAATTATGTGTTGCTCCTACACGACTCGTGTGCTCGCCGATTATTCGTCAATCGTATGTACTTTGCTCGTCATCGCCAACGCTCCTACACGACTCGTAATCGCCAAATATATTTTGTTCGAAATAATGAATTTGGGGGAAAATCCAAAATTAAATTTCTTATCAGCACGAGCCACTCGTGTTGTATCCGACACCGACGGGAGACCGCGAATGACTCGGGGAGTACAAATAATCGTCGTACTTTACGATTAAATACCTCACGGACGACTCGCAAAGTAGTACGATTGACGGAATACTCGACGATTACACGAGTCGTGTGGGATCGGCTTTAGACGCCGTCAAGAACTTCCAAATTGTTTTTCACGGAAAACTGGACAAACACATTTTAGGACCACACACCGCAACGTAATATTGTATATAATATGTATATAATAAACCTTACGATGTACCACGACGAAGCTTTTTTTTTTTCTTGACACGCATATGTCTTATGGCTGGGGTCATTCTCAGCGCCGTGACTAGACCATTTGGAGCCCTTTATTTCTACTAATAATAACTCCCAGAGGGTCCCATAATATAATTTAAGCCCCGGGCCCGTGTGCAGTGCACACTCTGCACACCCGGTTTTTACGTCACTGGTCATTCTGTAAATTTGTACGGCACCGAGACGTCATGAACCCGGCTCTACCCACCACCCGGCCGGGACCCCCCACTTCTATACCGTCGTTGCCAGTTACATTGGAACGGCGATGGCAGCGCGATCTATATATATATATATATATTTATGTATATAGATAGATATCTATATAGATATGTTTATAGGTACGAGGAGACGAGGACTAAGCTACAGGTAACTTTTTGTCACGTGTAAAAAATAAATGAGATATGTACAAGACATATACATGTACCGTTGTATCTGCATGCAGTGTAGACATACTCCTGTCTTTTTTAAATAAAAATATTACAGTAATAGTAATAAAGTAATAACGCGGTCGTTGATGTGTGGGGTGGTGTTTAAAATTTTCACAATTTCGTTTGGAATTCGCGAGATCGCGGTGACAGATCACTCGGCGGCGGCTATTTAGTAATATAATTAATGGTTCGTATCGTGGCACTGGTGTTAAAAGCTCTTGTATCCTCCCCTTACAGGATGGGGGGGGGGTTTGTGATTATATTATATGAAGTGATGGGAAAGTTGACGGGACTGGGCGGTATTTTTTTTTTTTTTTTGCTTTCAACCGCTGCAACTCCCGTTCGTTTCTATTCCTATTCCTCCTCCCTCACATTCTCTCGTTGACGTGTATGTGTGTGCAGCGCGTCAACACGAAAATGCAATTACCGCCGCGTTATCCGTCAGTTCGGCCACGTCTCTGGTATACAGGGTGTCTCCAAATCCCGGCTGAGACTCTGGAATTAAGTTTTGCGTTTCTCGTTCGATTTCGTCCAATTTACATTCGTTACAATTTACATCGTCGAGAAGTATATATTCGTTTTACGTATAAATTAATTTTTAAAATATTGTAATGTTTAAAATTCAAATATTTTAACCACAACAATACGTTTTTAAAAAAAAAAAATCATGTTATAAACGTCAACGGTCGAAAAAAAGATCGAGTATAAGTTTTATGTATGAAATGGAATTTATTGAGATGTATGAATACCAAATTAAGTGTTTAAAATTTCGCGCGAATTATAACGTTACGTTTGAAGAGGAACGGTCAGATATTTTAAACCGTTGAAATCTACGGGGAAAAAATTCGCACGGATTTTCGATAGGGCCGGTCGATCCAGGACCCAGTCAGTACATTTTGCCTCAGTCAAAGTAAATTGCTTACATATACTAGTGTAACTAGTGTAGTTACTAGTGTAACTATTACTAAGCTTTTATACGTTTTTTTTTTTAAGTTCGAGACACAGAATTAAAAAATTGTCGAAAAAAGTAGAAAATTAAAAATCACATTTCGGTGTTCTATATATATTCTCAAACCTTTATTAATAGGTATTTATAAAGTATTGTGGTATTCACTGTGTGGAATAACTTTATATCGTCGTTGTGATGTTCATTAAATAGATTTTTTTTTTTTTAAAGTCGTCTTACATTTTTACGTTTCAATAGTTGTGGTAAGCGACTACTCCGTAGTTATTAATTGAATTTAAAATCTTCTTGGTCAATTCCACACGTCGGAATTATATCGGATAATGTTGTGTTGTCCCGAGTGAAGTACTTAATCAAATCGGTATTTGATTATTATATTGACCAACGAAACAAACGTAATTAAAATCGAACTTGTATACTGCTAATCTGTGCGGGAATCGGCTGTTAGACATTCCGCTTGTAGGACGCGTAGTGTCATTTCGTTTCCTGAAATTTTTTCGAGTTAGAATTTTAAGGTATTTAGTAATTACGTTGTGTAACGAATGTGATACCAATACAAAAAAAAAATGGGAAGAAAATGATAAATAATCTATACGAGCATTAAACGATGTTGCAGAGAGAGAGAGAGACAGTTTATTGGTAGACTATTATAACAAGTTGATAACAAATAGTGTAAGACCAAAAGCAATAGTTATTGCAATTTAGTAGTCAACGTGTACTGTCACAAATTCCCAGATCGTTAAAGAAAGCATATTGTCTAAGAAATCTAATAATATAAATTTTAAAATTTATATACTTACTTAATTATTATAACAAAATATATTTATATATGTCATTCTTTATTAGTGTGCATTGTTACATTTATTACGTAAATAGAACACAGTAAATTATTTAATTTATTTGACGAAATGGTTTTGTTTGTTTTTTTTAATCTTAGTATTACATAATATAATATGATCCAACCGTTTAAATTTATTTTATTAATTTTCATTCAATTATTATTATAAATACATTTTTTATTACATTTTATCATATCCTCAACTGTTTTAAATATATTTAAATAGTCGCGAAACAACATTTTTTTTCTCCAAATAAATCAAATTATTATTACTTTTTTTCTATTGTAAAATAACGTGTTTACGAGGAATTTTGTAAAGACGTTTTTTTTACAGAAAATTATTATTTTCTACAATTCTTATGTTCTTACGCGTTTTTGTGTCATACATTATGAATTAAATTAAAAAAAAAACAATTATTTTCTTTAATATTTTTCAGCCCTCACCGGGCACTTGAAGGGGTTTGGTCATCATCATTAAATTTCACCCAATTAAGAATTTTTATGGTTATGGGCGGATGGTGTTGGTGAGGAATCGTGTACTCGTATCAATGTATATGGCGGTTATTTACTGGTCGCTGTGTATGTACACTGGATTTGCGTAATTTAAAATATATTAAAACGCTGTTGTTTCTGACTGTTATTATATGTATTCCGTTATACGATTTGAGTGTTTCCACTATATCCTCTTGTGGTCTGTTCTGTAGATATTTTTTCTTATACATACAATTTTCTTTTACATATACAGGTCGTTTTCCGAGCTCTGTAAGGATATTTTTTTCCCTTTTATAGAAGTAGTAAAATTATATAAAATGTCTATATATTGTTGCGTGTTTAAATGTAGGAAAAAAATTCTCTCTATCATTAATTACCTACCATCAACTAAACATTTGATGGTTGTGTTCGATGAAAGAATTAATTAATTTTTTTTTTCAGGTAAGTTTCGTGTTCATCAATTATGTACCTAAGTGGATGGATGTTTTATGTGCTCAAGGTATAAGTACGTAAAAAGTATATCAAAGATTTATTCATGTTTTTTCATTAATAATTCGTTGTATAATAAATTGTTAAGTTTATTTGATATGAAACTTAATTTTTTTTTGGACGAAAAAAATATATATAGGTAAAATAATGCAATTCATATATTTTTAGATTAAAATGTTCTGAGATTTTATATTCTTCACTTATTATATAATATTTTTAATATCAAAATAGTCATATTACTAGTTTGAACTTTTGATGACAACGTTATGAGAACATTTAAAATCGTGATTCGAGTAGTTTACTGAACAACTTATTTAAAAAATATATAATCGTTTTTTTAAAAATTATTTGTTGGGCCCTTATAAAATATATTACGTTTTTATTCCATACGGTTAATACGCTTTATTGAATTTTAATGACATTTTTATATTTATTTCAAAAGTATCGGATGCCCTTAAAGGCAATTAAAAAAACGCTTTTGTGCTTTTGGTTCATCAAATAAAAAAATCGTTAAAATACTGTGTGTGGAAAAGTAAATAATTTGTTTAGAAAATGGTTGTTATCTATTTGTCATTACATTCTCTAATAAAAAAAATAGTCGTTTTGTTTAACATTAACATTTTTTTCAAGTACGCAAATTAAAAATTATAGTTATTGTTATTGTTCTTATGAATAATAACGATAGAATTTCTGTGATATTTTATATATATATATTTACAGTGGCGTAGCGTGAAACTCGGTGGCCCTAGGGCCTATAAGAGACGAAGGCCCACTTAATCACAGAAATTAAATTATAATAAGAATATTAATTATTAAATAGTGATTCGAAAAGCAAAATAAAAATTTTAAAACTAACTGCCCGTTTGAAAAACTAGCGACGTCTGTAAAATGATAAACGCCACCGGTTTTTTTTTTTTTGGTATTTTAAATTAAATTAGTTTCAATATAAATATTATATATATAAAAAAAAAATGTTTGTGTTTTTTTTAATGTAATAATTAAGATCCTCTTGTGGCCCCTCAACTTGGACCTATATTGGGGGCCCCGGTGGCCCCAGCTTAAATACGCCACTATATATATATATATACACACACACACACACATAAAGGTAGACATATAGTAGGAACTTTATTTTATAAATGATCTAACGAAGGTTAATATGTATATTTAACGCATGCCCTTCTTGGAAAGTTTTAAGTTAAAATCTAAAAGCTTTGAAAAATAAGAACTTTTGAGCAATGTTCTGTACTATTTCCTTTGGCCATTATGTTTAGTCCGAGCGTAAAATGAGACGTATAAAATGTGTACAGCCGAGTACAGTCTTGTGCATGACAGATAATCGGCTTTGCTTTCTCCTTATAGTCCTTATAGTGTTATATAGTTGTCTAAGAATTTAGTGTTTTTTTCTGTTTTTCATTTGGTTTGCTTGATTTTTCTCACGATCTCAAACTATAAGTAGATTAATCTTTTGATAGCATTATTAATCTCTCTGAAAAATTCCATATACGAGTATAATGTTTTATTTTTTCAGTCGGATAAATTCAGTAATTCTACATTATATTGTGCATTTCTGTTTTTCTCTTGTTGGGTAAATTACGTGTTTTTTCAATATGCATACACGTTTTCACGTTTCCCTATTATTGTTATATATATATATATATATATAATATATATTAATGACATATAAAAAAAAACGATGCACATATCATAATTTAAGAGGAATATATTGATAAATTACCCTTTGTTTGAATTATATACAAAATATGATATGTATTTGGATTATAGTTGTAACAAATTTATTGTAGCTCAAAGAAATCTTAACATGCAGTGTAATACACATTATAATTTATTAATACTTTATTTAAAAGTATAATTGAAATCATGATTTTCAATTTTTGGCTTTTGTTAATAAGTTATTTGTATGGTCAGAGTAATATTATTTAATAGAAAATGCTTTACAAATTATAAAAATTAATTAAAACAAAATTATTATTAAATCAACTCAGTAGACAAATCTGATACTATATATCGTTATTGTATATACTACAAAAATGTTTTAAACAAAACTTTAAATGTTATAAATAAATTAACAGGATTTTAACATCAGTCCTAAAATATCAAGTTGATTTAAATAAATTATATAGCAAGGGCTATAATTTATTTAACACAATTTGATAATTTAATTAATAATGCAAATTAAATTACACTTAAAAGCCAGAAAATTTACTTAATAAGTAGTAGAATCGCTGTAGCTTCATTTTTATCAATTTCATAAAGACAATCATCCGTTTCGACTATTAATACATTTCAAAATTGCTTCTTTATATAATTCAACTAAATTTATAGATCTACTATGATAAAATACAAATAAAAATTTACTAATAATACGCCAAAAAGAATTTTTTTTTATTTTTTACTTTGATTGTTTTAATTTTTTTTGTTACTTATTAATACTGGATGATGACTTAACCGGTAGTAAAAATAAAAACATTTAATACAACAACTCTTATATTTTTCTAAAAAAAAAAAAATGTTATAATACCTATTGGCAACGTATATTCGTTTATATGTATGAGAGAATTTCTTTTTATTAATTCCTAGTATTATTAATTTATAGTTTTTCTTATTTTTTTATTTATTATATTAATATTATTATACTTTAGTTACCGATTATTTTTTAAAAGTAGGTTAAAGTGTTTCGTAAAATAAAATTTCCACCAAAGACGACGTTTGTTCGGAAACGTTCCGTTTTAACTTTAAATCGATTCGTTATATTGTCTTTTGTTGTAAAACACTTTGCATAATCACGATTAGGTTTGAAAACTTTTTATTAAATTTTAATATGTAAACAAAAATATTGTATTATTACGTTTTGATATAATGGTTGCGAAATTATATTTGATGTTAACTCACGTTTCCTTTGCTTTATAATTTTGCGAATATTCCGTCGAGTGTATTCTACTACTTCAGTGAACACGCATATTGTCGGCATTCGTATTTGGCACGTTAAATTACATTTGAAAATCTGTTTTAATTACGTTTGATTCGTCTTTATATTATTAATTTGTATTTGCAGTCAGCTGTTGTTTGGTCCATAGTGTTCGGTAGTTGTTTTTGTTTTTTTTTGTAAAATAGTTTCGAAAATCGAAAAAATACGAGATCTACCGAATCACTCGAACGTTTAATATCCTTTTTTTTTTAAAAAAAAATTGTTTACTATAAATTATTGTTTTTTCGTGTATGAAAACGATTATTTTTTTACGACGACTCATTTATATCAGGGGCGTAATTACGGGTGGGGGGGATGCATCCCCTACCGTGGGCTTTCTTTTTTACATAACATATTATCTAATGTATAAAAAATATAATAATTAAAAACAATTTGTTAGTATTTATCGTAGTTCATAATATTATTCCTCAGTTTATTGACCAGTAACTGACCGACTGGTACGGTGCGGTTAGTTTAGGTCACCGAAGAAATCTTTACCCATATTCAGATGTAAAAACAATAGTATAGGTTAGAGTAAGTATAGTGGAAGTACTCAATAAATTAGCTAAAAAACGAAGAAAATTAGAAATTTCGTTATAAAATATGTTATTTTTATTAAAGATAATAATAGATTAAAAGATAATAAAAGAATAAAATACGAGTACTAAATCACTTTAACTTCGGTATTAATGTTGGAAGAGTTCTTACAGTTATGAGTTATTAAACGCTAAATTTTATATCCCTCCCATACACTCGTAATTACGCCACTGATTTATACGACAGTAACGTAACCGATTTCAATCGGCCTCTCCAATTATTATTAAAATTATTCGCTCTGTATCGGTTTACCCAAAAATTCTAACAGAAGGAGTGCTCCGATCTTTTCGTGTAGCACCTTTTCTGATTGCAAATCGCATCTAGTTTGTACTCTAAACACGTCATTTTTCGATTTTCTCAATACTTTTTTAAAAAGTCAGGAAAAACGACCGAAAATTACATAAAAACGCTAAAAATGCGATTTCGTCTTAATCGATTGTCGTTTATTTATTACAACACCGAAGCTCCGCTCCGAATCGTTTTGTCGAATGCAATCGTTGTTTTCGAATTGATAATAAAAACAAAACTCTAAAATCTTTATCCGAGTAATTCACTTAGGCGATATCCACAACACCTCTAGGCTCGCTACCTATTTTTAAAAATATTTACCGGTACGGACAACAAACGCGTTTCTCACGTCGTGCACGCGCTTAATGTCAACGCGTATCCCGACATAGTAATGATAATAACAATAACTCGGGTTTACTTTCGGCGCGCATCAACGACGAATATATTACGGGCACGCGTGATAAATGATTATTAACACTTTGGCATCAGTCAGAGTTGACGACATACACCAATCTCGAGAGATCGGTGGATTTACTATATACTACACTACATATACAGTGTATTGTGCACGGGAACATATAAATAGTGTGACGCCCCGGATTCATTGTGTGCGAATTAAATGTTATATTCGCGGTTACTGTTGCTTGGTGGTGGTGGTGGTGGTGGTTGTGGAGGGGGATTGAAGCGCGGAGAGACTTCTGCGGTTACAGTGTGACGACGAGAACTGGTGGTCGGCGGGAGGAGGAACGAGAGCGTAATTCATATTATTATAATAATAAGATTCCTCCGGGGATAAACCGACCGACCGACCGACCGACCGACCGACGGAAATCTCATCCGCCGTTTCCATAAATAATTTATTATTTTGGATGTACACGCGGCCAGAAATATGGCATAACGTTGGCGGTTATAAATCATTTTAAAATGTCGCTGCGAAGCCAAAACGGAAAACCGTTATCAAATATTTGTACAGGAGAGAGAAGTGAGAACGAGAGAGAGAGAGAGAGAGAGAGAGAGTGGAGGACGTCGTTTTGCCTGCCGCCACCGTCCTGTGTATATCGTTACTTATGTACAGCTGCAGGGTGTGGTCGGGACGGCGGCGGCCGTAGGGTGTAACGTGACTGCGGTGGTATTGGGCCGGGTGGCGGAACGGAGAAGAAAGTCGAGTTTGCATTGGAGACGTGCCCACAATGACTGGGAATATTAAGGGAAATTAAATATTTGGTATAGGCTGTAAATCCGATACAATGAGGTGTTGTAGGTGTAACACGCGGTAACGAAAAACTAGAATTGTTTCGTCGTCCCTTCGTGGTGTATAGCGCGGCCGGAGTGTGTATTGTAAACGTTTTTATAACGTCTCGTTTAGCAGTGTACTGCTGTAATAATATTGTAACCGTACTGTTACGTGCTTACGCATTTTAGTCTATGGCCAAACAGTTTTTGGGTAAAACGTAGAATGTCAGGTCAATAATAATAATAATAATGATAAAGATAGTGTATGGTGATAATGATAACGATAACGGCAATGGAAGTGATAGCGGTAATGACGATGATAATGATAATAGCAATAATAATAGATAATAATTGATAATAATGATAAATAATAGGCGTGTTTTCGCGATTAACCAAATGTAACCAGTTTACTGTTGTTTATAAACAAGTCGTTTTCGCGATTTTGGTTGTAACTTTGGTAATACATTTTGGTTATAGGTTACTGATATTTTATAACCGATCAAATTTAATGTTTACGTTGTTTGGTTATTGATAACGGAAATGTGATAATAGGAGGGAAATTTAAAATGGGAATCCATAAATATAATATAATAATAATATATTGTTTTTATATATTTTTGATTTGTATTTAAAACTGTATAAGTGTGAATCAGTGTGCGTATAATATCGGCATCGGGCCCCTTATCATTTTGTATTATCTCTAATAACTGTTTATAACCATAAACACATCGTTTTCGCGGATCTTCAACCAATAACCAAAATGTCTAAACACGACTGATAATAAATGTAACCAGGTTAATCGCGAAAACACGCCTATAATAACCGTCGGGGTCAGTTCTCCGAAAAATTGATAATAACGAGCTGTTGAGTTGCAGTGACCTAACCTCACATTGCTTTTAATACCAACATCGATCTTTTAAAAATATACAGAAAGAAATTTCGTAATTTGTATTGTAAACCCCTGATATAGTTAAGATTTATTGTTCTTCAATAAATTAAATTAATTCTATGATTACACCATTCATTAAACAATACCGTGATATAATTATATCATGATACGAACAAAAGTTCCATGTGATAAAAGGTAGTTAGTTTTATGGTTGTTATAGTTTTAGCTAGATTTTTAATTATTTTTTGATAATACTTTTTGTTTTCATTGTTGGTAATATTGAATTCTTATCTACACTATACGCTCTTATCAATGTGTCGGAGAACGTCCACGTTATCCATTCAAATTTCAAACCGTAAAGTATTCATTATATTTTTGGATTATACTATGATTTTCTTTCGTATTTCGTAACATCTTTATTTTATTATTATTATTATTTTTTTAAGGTAAATCCGTTTCATAAACAATTTTATCATTTTAAAAAGCGTATGTTGTTTTAAATAGGTGATATCGTAAAAATAAAAAACTACAATTTCCAAGGAACAACAAAACACTGTTCTAGGACACAATTTTTAATTAATCAAATCGTTAACGGGTGGTTAGGTCGATCGTTGTAAATGTTCTTTTTTCTCGTCTTTCTCCACATAATATAATTTGAATATATTCATTTAATTTTTACGCAGAATGATTCATTATGTATTTTTGTAGGAGGAGGAGAAGGAGCATGGGTTAATGGAGTTTTCATTCTATATCGTAAAAAATTAAAAACATATTTAATTAATCGCCCTTAATTTTTTATTAATGTTCCGGGGTATCTCTTACATTATAATTTACAATGGATTTTTTGTTTTTTGTTTTAATTTTAACGAGTTCTCTTCTTTTTCCTACTTAAGTGCAGTGTATCTCTCGCGCAAATTATATCTGCGATACATAAATATTCAGAATAATAATTTTTTTGTTGGTTTTATTTTATTGGAAGATATTGTTCTTATCATTGGACATAATTTATTATTTTAATATGTAAATATTAATTTTAAATTGTGTATTACATTATGAGAATGTTATATGGTAATTAATTCATGTAATATCATATTTTACCACGGCAATACACTAATTACTTTTTACACGATATTATTTTGATTTTTTTTTTCTTTTAAATACTTTTATTCATAGTGTTCTGTACGTTTATACTATTGATGATTCGCTGTTATTCGCTTTACGCGGTCTTCGAATTCACTATATTCAATTGCCTAAGTAATTTATTGAATATGCGTTTTGTATAATTACAGTTAAACAATTGTAATGAAATCTTAAAAAAGTAAAATGTAATTTATATCGTGTCAGATGAATCGTATAAGGGTCAAATCAATAAATTACACCTTTTAAAGTGTTTAAACAGTTTTGATGTTTTTTTTTTAACTTTCCGAAAAAATACAGTATACCGGAATTTATTGTAATTATTTAGTCTCAATAACCTATTCTGCGGTTTTTTCGCCGGTGTTTTCCGTCCGTGTTCTGATAATAATTCGTTATTATATAAGTTTTTTGGCATTTGTCGTTCGATGCGTATTGATTAATATCATAAAGTTCAGGCCAAAATCAATAAGTAATCTTGTACTATAACACAATTAAATAAAATAATTATTTGAAAAATAACGTACAAAAGCGCTCGAAGTATGGAATTTTCCAGACTTGTTATTTTTATAAAAAGTTGTGCTTTTGAGTTTTATATAGTTAATTTTAAAATCGTTTAGAGAATATTTTACTTTATTATAGGAATTTTTACATTTGAATATAGAATAGAATTTGACATTGTTTTTTAATGATATAAAAACACGTTTTTAAAACATTATACAATGTACATAGGTACCTAATAGACAACATTTTTTTGACGTACACTTTAAGTTAATTATTCGTTGTTTCAATATTGTACATTGAATATATACAACCGTTTAGAATTATTTCGCGTTTGCGGGACCAATGAAGATGATTTTCTAAAAAATTGATTTTAACGAAATGCGTTTAAAATAAAGACATTATCGTTCAGGGTTGTATAGATTGGCACCGAATTTTGGCAGCCGTTTTGTTTATTTCCATTATTAGTTTATTTATATATTTTTTTGTTTAAAAGACTAATTTTTCACCAGCAACACCCCCAATTTATATCCTCTTTTATTGAACGCTATGGATTTGAGCCAGACTTTTTTTCTCCCCCCGTTTCGATTTTTTTTTTTTTTTTTATATAACCACAGAGACACGGAGTACAATTGAATAGATAAACAATAAACAAATATCAACGAATCGGAATACTCAAAATATATATAATATATATATATATATATATACAGCGCGAAAAATAATCTCTAGCGGTTTATAATGCGTTTTGAGAATATATGTATAAGAATAATAAAAAAAAATTTTTTTCTGATCCAGACGATGAAAAAAGGCGAACCGATAATATGATTACTATGCACATCCTGCAGAGACTCTCTGACTAAATACCTACTGCTCTGTAAATACGGAACCGGAGGAAACCGTGTCCGTGTTCTCGGAGACAATACGCGCGCTCTATATAAGCGATAAAAAGCCATTGCTGCAAACAAAGTCCGGAGAATTGGCGTGGGGGGCCGACAAATAAATAAAATATAAATAAATCTCGGGGCGACAATAAAGTAATACTACTGGATGTTGTGGATAAAAGGAGAGAAACGATATCCTCTCCTCCGGGAATATCCGGGCGCCATTAGCCCTCTACCCCTCCGTCCAGGAAGGAGCTGTAGCTTTCTCTATACGCAGGGATTCCTCGCCCCAGCCAAATTGCCCGGTCCATTTCGCGCAGCTCGTCGCCGCTTAAAAACGTTTTCTTTTTCTCCTTTTCCTTTGCATAATACTTTTAAGACACCGTCTTATTTAGCCCTTCGAAACGCCTTAGCTACGGAAGTTTTACGAGTTAATGAGTACGGCCGCCGTCGAATGCTTTGACATCGGACTCGAAGCATAAAAAAAAAAAAAAAATTAATTATTCTCAGTACTGTTGTGTTAACAAGTAAACCTTGTTGGCCGTGTCAGAATTATAAAAATAATAATTTTCCGATCGCTGTACAATTTTTTTTTTGTTTTCCGTTTTATATTTAAAGCAATCGTTGGTTCGTTATATAAACGGTATAATTTTTATTAATTTAAATAATTAAAAAAAAAAAATCATTAAAAATTCATACGTATAAGAGCTTGTGTGACAATAGCGTACTAATATACCGGTAATATCATAGTTTATTTTATTATCGAAACGTTAACTGCCACGATGAATTGTATTGTTTTTCAAATTTAATTTTAAAGTTGAAATTGCGTTATTAAATTCGTATTCTGTTTATTTTGTGAAAATAAATAAAATTGTTTTTATTTAAGCGTATTAGTTAGTAGTAAAATGATATTTTAAACGTTCGAATGACACTAAATTAAAAATAAACTTAAGAATAATATTAACATATGGTTTTTAAAAAGGTTATTGCTTTCCTTGGTATTCTCTACAAACCCAAAAGAACAGTCGGCCACCGAGTTTTCAAATATATTTTTTTTATCATACAGTCGGAATTCATTGGTGGTTATAATACAATATTAAATATAATTTATTGTATGTGTGCAGTGGACGTGTGAAATATCGTGGCGGTCATTACTATAGCTGTACAATAATTTTAATTAAAAATCATATTTACGGTTATTTAGGTGTCTAATAACGTGTAACGTTCAGTGAACTTTTGCAATGTACTCGTATATTAACCCGCGACTTTGAATATAATCAAGCGAATTTCGTTTGTTTGTTTGGAGGTGTGTTTTTAAGGTAATGTGACAGACAACAAAGAGGACGCCGCTCCGACCGACCGTGTTTGCGACTAATATATTTGGTAAATGACACGAATTTCCCATTAATTTTTTCTGGATAATTTTGTTTGCTCTGTCTCGTTATTTTCGGGCTTAATCCTGGTAAACTGTTTGAAAGAGCTCGCCACTTCTGCAGGCGTACCGCCGCTGCAACCACCGATAAGCAACCGTTTTGCATTAGACACTTCCTGTTTTACCGCTGCGGATTATAATATATCCCCCTTCCCTCTCACTCGGTCGCTACTCTCTCCTATCACTTTTTTTTTATCCCTCCGTTTATCACGAATTTCCTTGTTAACATTCACGTCATATTATATTTAACCCTCTTCCCTACAAAAATATTGTCGTTGTTTCGAGTTAGCATAAGTCGTTGGTACCAGACGGGGGGCGGTTGTTGAAATTATTATCGCGTAAAATGATAACAATAAAGAACTGAACGAATCGTGAAAAGATTTGGGGAATCTATAAAAAATGTACACAGTTCTTATTAGATTCGAATATAGCGATTGATTCGCAAAAATTTGAGCGAAATGAATTACAACTGTATTACGGTTCATGTTATTTATTATCTATATACATAGACGTGTTTAATATATTCGAGATAGTAGGCGTTTTGATTTTTCTTTAATAAAATTTTTTACGATTTTCAATTATTTACGAGGATGTTAAAAAACGGATACTTTCAAAACAAACAAAAAATAATAACAAAAAAATTGATATTTTATTAACATTCGAAAAAATAATAATGCAAACGTTTATAATAGCATTTTTATAGTAAGAAAAAAAAATTTTCCGTTTCTTAAGGTAAACATTGAATTGTGTGTTTTTTTAAGTTATTCGTCTTATTAGTAGTACGTATCTCTGTGTAGTAGATGAAATGGTATATTTATGGAGCAAAATTATATCTGATGGTAAGAGCATCCGAGTAATAAAACTACGCGTGGCATTGGCAAAAATTGTATTTAGTAAGAAACATAAACTTTTCGCTTCGAAAAAGATACATTTCAAGAAGAGACTTATTAAGTCATATGCATGGAGTGTCGCCACATACGGACGTGAAACGTGGATAATAAACGATATCGAAAAAAAAAAAAATTTAGAAGCCTTCGAGATGTGGTGTTGGAAACGCGTGGTAAGGACAAGGCGGATAGAGAGAAAAACACATGACGAAATACTTAGAAACCTAAAAGAAAAACGTGCATTAGAGCGAGACGTTGGAAAATGATTGGACGCGCACCCTGAGACACCCAGAAGAATTGCATAATAGAAGGGAAGAAAACTGCAGGACGTCCTCGAAACTCTTTTATACGTAGAACAAATGAAGAGAGATGCAAGAGTCAAAACCTTTTAGGAACTCAATGAAAAGGCGAGCAATCGGCCGGAATGGAGAATTAGAATTGTAGACCAACCTTCTGGTTGAGAAAAAAAAATGTTTTCTGTAATTTGTTTTCTTCTTCGTTATGCGACTGATAATAAATCCGGTGCCACCGCGTGGATTACGTTAAATAATTAATACGTATGTATAGAATATCGTTTTTGTTGTACATATAGCCACATAGCCATGGCGTAGGCGCGGTATCTCTGTAGTACCGTGTTACGTTATTATATTGTTCGTGCATTACGGTTAGCGGTTGCAAGTAGAATGTGTGACGGACAAGATAAACAATATGTAGCTTGTTTGTCGTGTCGGATTTAGTTCAAACTCGATTATATGTCATTGTGCGTCTAAAAGCTAATTACATAAATTGCATCCGGTCATTAACCTAAGTGTACGCGATTAGAGTTGGCTGATCAAATTATAGAGACATGTTCTGGTTGAAGTTGGCGCCGCGTTAAATAAAAATCCATACCGAGGTGTAGCTACTACACTCATTAGTTAATTTACTCGCAATGAAATCGTTGGTACGTGGTCGTGTGTGTCGGTCGTGTAAAATGTAAACAGTGGTCAGTTCGTAAAAACGTATTTTACTTTACGTTGTTTGTTTTTTTTGGATCTTTTTATTTTATGTTTGTTTAATTGTACGTGTTTAAACGGGGTGATTTTTTTTTCATCACTATCCACACAATATCTAGGGAAATTTTCTTTACATATTTTTTTTTTTTTTTTAGAAAATTTTTCGCATATTTTATTTTGCACTTTAATATTTTAGATTCTGAGCGGAGCGATGAATCTATTGTTTTTACAATGATGTTTGTTTTTTTTTTCTATCCTGTGTACAGATTTTCGACCAGAAGGAGTGCTCCGGTCTCTTCGGTCACAGTTTGTTTTCGGCAGCAATTCGCATCTAGTTGGTGGTTTAGAGAGGTCATTTTTCGATGTAATAAAAATATTGCTCAAAAACGCTAAAAATGCAATTTCGTCTTAATCGATTGTTGTTTATTTCTTCTCAATGATAAATCATTGCATTCGATACAACGATTCTGAGCGGAGCTTACTTTTCTCGTAAATATAGTCTAAAGTTACATATTTGGTGAAAATTTCAGGTCTCTATGACTATTAGTTTAGAAAACTACGAAGAAATAACAATCGATTAAGACGAAATTGCATTTTTAGCGTTTTTTCAGTTATATTTTTATTGCGAAAATTTTGAGAAAATCGAAAAATGACCTTTCTAAAGTACCAATTAGATGCGAATTGCTGCCGGAAACAAACTGTGACCGAAGAGATCGGAGCACTCCTTCTCGTCGAAAACCTGTACACAGGATAGAAAAAAAAAATAAACATCATTGTAATAAAAACAATAGATTCATCGCTCCGCTCAGAATCTAAAGCGAATATAAAATAAAAAAACGATTTTCGATGTCGCTCACAGACGAGTCGAACTGGCTGGCTGGTAATAACAACAATAAGGTGGTAAATACAGAACCACTGTCTAATTTCAGTCGAAATAAATGTAATAAAGAATTAAGGTACGGTAAAATTATTAATTATTCATAAACGGAAAATCGACAGTACATTTCCATTCATTTTTATCGTGTTCGCGTGAGATCGTGTAAGAAAATAAATATCGTCGTTTGGAAATCGAAAATTTTCGTTTTGAAAACGCGTCGAATGATTTAATTTTGTGAGGGGGAAAAAAAACACCGATCGATTTGAAATTTTGTCAGAGTCGTCAGAAAAAAAAAAAGAAAAATCGGTTTCCTCTTCTTACTAATAGCGGGCGCAACGTGCAAATCGTCGCAGATCGATTACGCGCGTATTCGACCGAATATCCCCGTTTCTTATATTGTTCACGTTAAAACGCTACCTAAAGTGAAAAAAAAAAAAAAGTACGCCGAGTCAAAGTGAATTGTACGTTCTGTATTGTTCTCGAGTCGAATTTAAAAGCTTAAGTACCCGACTGCAGACCCGTTTCCATAATATACATACACCGACACGGAGCTACGAAACGGTTATTGCTCAAAATAATTGTCTTCCGAGGGGGTGCAGTTTTTATGAGTGGAAATTATTCGAGTTTGAAACGCGTCGAATTGCCGGCGGATTCGTGACGGGAGTTCTCGCGAGGACGGTCCATTTGGTGAATTTTTCGCGATGGTAATGGCGAATTTATGGACTCTCCGGCCGATTCCCGGGTTAGTGAGGAGAAAACGGAAGGGCAAATGATTTCTATTCCAGTAAACGCTGTGTGTGTGTGTGTGTTGTGTTAGAAGGCGGCGGTGGCATTCGGAGGCTTTTAAGGAGAGAGTTTCACGTCGTCGTCGTCGTCGTCGTATTGCTACTGTTGTGTGCCTCTGTGTGTCTCTGTGAACGAAATCAACCGAGTGTGAACATATTTTAAAAGAACAGTCGTAATTCACTTAAATGGCCTCGTTGTGTTTACTTTTGACGTGGACGGCGTGTGCGAATACCGTGTAGCAGCTCTGCGGGCACGATGCTTCACAGCAGTAGGGTTATTGTGTTATACGGCGGACTATACTATTGCTACCAACGAACGACTAGGACTTTCGTCGGCCATCGTTGTCAAGGGTCGGGGGTTTTTGATAAATATTTCCACCCTGTGGTTTTCGTACGTATATAATACATAACTGGTGCCTAATGGAATTGTAGCGCCCGTTGTTAAGCGGAACATTTTCTTCGTTTTCTCGTTATTATTACCGTTTCCTTTTTTTTTGGTGTCTTTTAAATTTCCACAAAATTGAAACGAACGCCGTGAGGAACGTCGCATTCTCGTTTAATTTTTTTTTCCCATCCATAAAACGCAGGCCGACCAACCCCGAGTTCCGCTCGAAAAACAAACCTCGAATTCATGTAAAATTTGGTCGTGTAACAACAATCCACGAAACTTTAATTAATACACGATTGTTACATTGGCGGATATTTCGAGGGGGGGGGGGAGGGGCGATAGATGGATCTTCCCCTTCCCTTGGAGTTTTTCGTCACTTTATATTCTTTTTTTATTACCTATACATTTTATAAAATAATAAGTACGTATTCGTTTGTATAATGTAAATTTTTTTTTTCTGATCTAAATAAGTGTTGGGTGTATTCTGGCGTAATTTGAATACAGACCTGCTCAAAATGTTTTAATCGAAGAGGATGTGGTTTTTTTTCAATTAAAATATCTAAAATATTCGTATTTTCCGTAAATGATTCGAGTCATAAACTACTTATAGTGTACTATTTACTGATATTGGTGATGTGGTTACTGTTGAACTCTATGATCGGAAGGGGGGGGGAGGTCGTTAGCTCACCGTCGAGTTTGAGTTCGCGCCCCCCTTTGAGACATTGATATAACCGTCACTGGAGTGTCGAGAATTCGAATGAAACCGATTATCTACTTTAAATTCGAATTTTAGTTTTTATATATGTTTATATTTGTACTTATTTTCCTATTGATTTTAGTCCAGTGCTCTCTACGAATTTTCAAATCACAATAAAGGTCGCTCAACTCTGTGTGTGTGTGTGTGTATATGACCCGCGTCTAAGTTATAAAATATTCTGTGAATTCTATTCGTTAAACTCGTTATATACTAATGGCATTTGCTTTCGCGTTGCCAACTTTTTACCTTAATTATAAAATACACATATAAATTTCTGTACGTACGCCGTGTGCTGTCATGTAACTTCACGACAATCAAAAATTTACTTTAAATCGTTATAATCGTCTTTTCCGTTTTGCTGTTGTAAATTTACTGTCTTGTTCATTTCTGTTCTGTGTTTCCATGTATTATCGACAATTTTTGAACTTTAAACATCTTAAATTATATTAATGAAATCATTGATATACGTACGTTGTGGGCGTTTCTTTTTTTTTTTTATGTATTTCGAAGATAAAAATGTTTTTCCTTTAAAAGTTACGGTAATAATTTGAGTTTTTTTTTTTTTACTTAAAAGAAAAAACAGCTTCTTTAAACTTTTATAAAAGTTTCTCCGGATGAAATCGTATCGTGGACTGTGAGTAGTTTGGGTGTTCGTGAGAGAATATGTGGACGAAGTTCGGATAAAACTTCAGAAGCGGACACGTTACGTTATTCGTTGCTATACGATCGGTCGGTCAAGAATATAATGTAACTTTGAATCGTTTAATTCGAGAATATGAAATACGTGTAGCAGTTTTTATTATTATTATTATTTTTCAATAATACAATAAGGTTTTAATACTGTTTTCGGTCAGTCTTTCGTTTCGTTTTGTTTTTGGTTTTATATTTAACTCGTGCGCGCTGTTATACACAATTCGTAGTAGTTAATTATCATTTAATTATATTCTCATTGTCGTCGTATATATATATACGCGGAATATGCGAAATACACAGGCGTCCCATGAGTTGAACTGTACGGATTTCTATATATAAACTATAATTTTACTCGTATAAAAGGCTGTTTCACTTAACTTCCCAGCCGGATGGATAACATTGGATTGGATAGTGGTTTTTCAATAAATGTAGATATTGAAATGCACGTGTTTTTTTTTGTTGAGAATTTCCACGTTTTTGTCACTTTTAATGAGCGCGCGTGCGACAATACAGTTTGAACTTTTATTGTATATAACATAGCGTCTAAACGCATATCCGACCGAATCACTTGAAATGTGATATAATGCGCATTTTGCTACGCGTCGGAACGTAAATTTAAACCGTTCGTATACGTTATGGATTGTGTGATTAATTTTTATTATTAAAATAGAGTGTCGAGGTAATGCAATAGTTTTGTTTAAAAATTTGCAAAAAAAAAAGAGGAGTTATTCAAAAAAAATTAGAATTATAAACGTAGTATTTTCGTTCAGAAATCGGAAAAATATGTGTTGGGTCATGTTTCGTGCGAGGCTCTCTGTAGTTCGGTCAGTACGATTTATGTGTTCAGGACCATTTAGTCGATGGACCAAAATTACTACGAATATTTAAATCTGGCGCTAAAATTAAGCGTTGTCATTAAAAAAAAAAAACGTGTTCGCTCATTAAAACTGGTCAACGTTTGATAATACCCAAAAACACACGTGTTTTTGTATCTCTTCCAATCGATCTTGAAAAGTACCGTTCGAACACGTTGTGCGTATTCGTCTGAGAAATTTATTGATACCAAACAATTTTTTTTTCATTGCGTGTTACAAATTTTTTAAAAAACCTAATTCGTCATCGCGGCATAGGCCTTTAACGCAATAATCAAAGAAGCGAAACTAATAAGCCGGAATAACTGAAAATATAGCTGGTTATATGAATTTTGCGTCGGTCCGCGTTTCCGCACGCACGTATGATTTATTTCTGAATAACGTTTTGTTTGATCGTGATAAATAATTTAGCGCAACACTGATGAGTTATTGTAACGTAAAAAGAAAAAAAAAAATCAATTCAATAATATGACGTGTCAGTTTACCCGTTTGGTTATAAATAAAATATTATTATCGTGTTTGACACCATTGTTCGTCGGCACGATCACACGTACATAACGATTGTAATTAAACGCATTTCACATCAAAAAAAAAAAACGTTTCCCCTTACCAATACAACGGCGTCTCGTTATTCCATTCGATTTATGACTGTGTAAATCTTTTTTTTTTTTTCCAATTCCGATAAAATAATATTCCACATATCGCCGCGTTTTACCCTGCCCCCTCCCCTCGAATTCCCGTTTAAAGTATTAATGTTATTAATGTTCTATTATTACAACAGTGGCATTTAGAGGATTTTTTTTTTTGTATCCAGACAAAAATCTCGTATTCATAATAATTTTCGTACGGGCGAGGTTTTTTTTTTTTATTGATTAAAATTCAACAGCAGCAGTTTATCGGTCGTTGGCGAAAAAAAAAAATTCCAATTATTACCACTCCGAGAATGTAATAAAATGATTTTTCGACGAGATTTTTTTTTTTTTTTACATTTGTATTGCGCATTTTTACTATTAGGAGGGGGAGACAGGGTTCGTAGAGAGTATAGTAATAATAAATAATGTCCGTTAATTCGAAAACAAATCATTCTGCACTAACGCGCGTAACGTTATTGAACACATTATTGACGTACATAACATACACACGCGGTATAGGCATTTATTTCGTGCCCGCGCTATTATATTGAATTTTTATATTATATATATATATATTTATATACTTGTATATATATATATAAACTATACGTATGTATGTGTATTTTGTAAAGGTTTATGTGTATTGTGTTATAACATTTTGTTCGATACTCTCTTGTCCGGGCATAAGACTTTATATTCCGAACCGCTATTATAGGTAATATTTATATAGAAGTTAAATCCGGATATTTGTAAAACGCACGTATTTATTTATTACGAGTATTATTATAACGTTTCTCGTACGGTGCGCGAAGGAAATTATCTCGGGTAATTTATTAATTCAGGGTTCGGGACTTACGTAGCACTTAAAAGCGTGCGGATAATATGAGCTAAAAAAATATGCGTTTAAAATATTTTTCATTCAATTTTTATTAATGTCGCGTTTGAAACGTAAAAATTACATTATTTAATTTAAAACAAAAAAAGCGTTACTTTGAATTTATAATAAATTCGTATTGTTTCTAGATTCAACAATTTTTTTTTCGAAATCGATTTTTATCTCACAAACGCCGCGGAACAAAACATTCGGTAGACAATATTTCGGATCCGGACACATAATATAGTTTCGCTCAAACGTGCGCGCCACTATAGTAGCTTGTTTTTATTTCCTCGTCTTGATCGTATTATGTTTATACAAAACCCGCAGTAATAACGACAAACCGTAGAAAAAAATTACACGTAGACTGAGCATGCACACGCAAATTACGCATTTTTTTTTCTTTTATTTAATATATTGTTCTAAACATAAAAATTAAAAATATACAAGCATTTGAAATCGGATGAATCATTTGGAATAACCCTGTATATTTATATACGCAGCTTGTTAATAAACGTCCGCTTTTCGATTCACATATTGTTTGAATATCGTATTTTCTAAAAATAAAGTTATTAGAACAGCAAAATCATGACGAGCGATGAGTCGTCGTAGATGGCGAAAACATACGATTATTGCATTAATTTTTCTTCTTCGATTTGGCGCTTGATTTTCAATGATCGGTATATAATTTGAATTGATTTGCCGGAATATGGAAAGACCGAAAAAAAAAAGAATAATAAGCGCTTTACTGAAAAATCCACGAAATACGTAAAAAAAAATAATAAAATTTCAGTGTATCATTCGTTATGATATCGCGAAATCGAGAAATGTCGCGTACCGCTATTTTTAAAATTTTTTTACAATAAATAATAAAATTACACGCAAACGCTGTTACGATTCCCAACGACCCTCTCCCCTGTTTGTTAATTAGTGCCCGTTTTACATTTAAAATATTTGTGCTCGTCGGAATTTGAAATTAAATGCCGCTGAAAACGAACATTTTCAGAGTACTACACAGCGTGTAGTTATTAGAGGTTTGAATTTAGAAATTTCATTCTGTTCTATACGTTAAATTCTAATACGCAGTTTCGCTCCAATATGTTTCTAACACACAACGGAGGGGTTTTTTTTTGCTCGCGTAAACGATTATGTGTTTTTATTTTACGATTTAAAAAGAAAGGTTGGCAACGTTAAATTTTTTTTGCTTTTTCTTCGCTCCCCGGCACGTTCGTCTCTGTCACCAGCAGCAGCAGCAGCAGCAGCAGCACAGAGCCTGCACCACACCGCGTCGAGGAACTGACGGATTTTTGAATAATTTTTGAAAAGCCAGCCAAGCCATCCGTGCACGACATCTCTGTCCCCCCCTCACCCGTTTCTCCGGTCCCTTGTACACGCGGCACTCGCAGGCGCGGTTTTTAATTAATTCACCCTCGTCGTTTCCGACAGACAGACACGATAGATAGACAGATCATCGTCGGACGAACACGTCTTCTCTCGGCCGGCGCAAGGGCTTGCGCATTACCATATGAATATTTCAGTGTTTAGAGGCGCGAGGAGAAGGACGACGTAGAGGGAATCGCGTGCGCTCGGCAGCGCGTCGGCGCGAAGGGCGCGGCGCTCTTGACTTTCGGCCGTCGTCGTTACCCTGACCGCGTTGCACAGCGTATACACAACAGTCCCTTTTTGACATTATTAGAACGCCGCCGATATATTATAATAGTGTGTGTGTGTGTGTAGGGATTATGCTAATGCCCCCCCCCAGCCGCCGCCGTTGCTTTTGCGCTTTGCATTCTTCCTTTGCCATTTTTAATCTCCCGAGACTCGTAGAAAATGAAATTTTACAAATAACAACGAGAAAGGGAACCGCGTTACGCGCATATCGCATTGTACTACAACACCTATATATTACAGTGTATAGCAGTATCATACATATAGGATAGCGTGAACGCATTGCTGCAGGGCAGGCGCAAGCAGTCATCGCGCCAAGTAAAATTTGTATTTATTCAATTGAGTTGTTTAACCGTTTAACGGCTAAACGCTCATAAGGCGGGTTCACACGGTTTCAACGCTATCGTTTCATTCTGTATTGACCAAAAGTAAAAAAAATAAATTGTTATTATAAATTATTATTTGTAAGTGAAATGTTTTCAAGGGCATCAAAATCCCAACCTTCGTAAATACAATTTTTTTGTTTCATATATCTGTAGTATAGTTCTACGTGTACTCGTATATTGTTGGTTTCGTCGTATGTGTCTGCATTATTCAATCGTCAAGCAGGTTTTGTATAGTGACGGTGTTTAGTGTTCGTGTATCCATAATTTCAGCCGACAATTCGTAATGTTTTTTATAGACAAACGTTTTATACTTTATACGTTGTATTGAATAGTACGCAGTTATAATATTGTTATTCATGTATAAATACGATTGAATTATAATTTTGCGTGTGCATTCGTGCCGCTTGTTATTGTATTATATCGTGTATAGCGCACACAAGTCTATTATTAAATATATTGTTATAGATATAAATATTCGTGTAAGTATTGATTTGTTTGTTTTTTTTTTTTTTGCTATTGATGATCAATATGTATAAGTCATTTTGCATTTGATTCGCGTTATTCCCGAAGAAGAATAATGCGTGTATCTCTTTTTCGGCACGCAAGATTGTGTGCGTTTTGTGTGTGCTTTAGGACTGCGCGTGTCTCTGGCTCATCGGACCGTGTGCTCGCATATAACGTGTGCGGCAGTGCGTGAAGACTTGCGGTCCCTACCCTCTTCTTCTTGACTTTCATGGTTTTTACGGTGGTGGCAAGGAGAACGGATATTTCTGTCCCCCGCCTCTACTCCACCGCATTCGTGAGTTAACAAAATAAATCCTTTATTGTCCCTTTGTTGTACGCCCGCTGTACGGCTGGATTTCGTATTATTTTCATATTCGCGGATGAAAAAAAAAAGTGTATATAAATATTTATTTATTAACGTTCGAATGCAAACAAATAATAATAATAATAATAAAAAGTACATAATATATACATATATATATATTTCTTTGGAGTAAAAAAAATTATTATAATAATATTTGTAATAAAAGGCCCGTGTTTGTTGTGTTTCGGACTTCCACGCGTTCCTGTTATCTCGATAGAACTTCCGACGCACGGCTGTCTGGATAACGCGTGTTCGCCCCGAAAACGAACCGACCGTGAAATTGGATGGTTTTAAGCTTCTTAGGCCGATATTACGTTGAGAGTTAATTTCGTAAAAAAATAATTATAATACCCTCCCATATACGATGGCGATATTTCGTTGAAATTATAATATATATTTTATATTCAGTACGTTTAACTTTTTTTTTTTCAACGCGATTAACTCCATAACTGCTAATTTAACCTGCTACGCGTACCTGTATTTTAATTGTATTGGGTGTCACGCGCTTTTTGATTTCAGGATTTCGTCTGGCGTATAGTTGTGTTCGTTGTTCAATAGTAATTATCCAATTGAGATTTCAACTTCGAGTTATAATTACAGACGGCTATGTACATTATTTCTACGTTATCTTTTGAAAAAAATCCGATGGGCCGTGGCGATTATTTTAAAATTAGCGTGACTTACAAAAAAAAAAAAAATCGTATACATATTTCAGTTAAAATAATACCGTGGCATTATTTAAATTATTCGTATAACGTTAACGATACGCTGGTATAGATTTAAAACGGATTAAAAGCTTCCGTGACGTTTCACACGAGATTAAAAAAAAAAAGAACAATCGTGATTTAAAAAAAATAATAATAATAATAAAAAATAAAAATATTCATTTATTTGGCCCTTATTTTGTATCCTCGTTTTTCATTTATTTCACAAAATTTCCTAAATAATTATCCGCTATTAATTTAGCGTATACGTTAAATAACGCGATGTTTTAGTAACGACTGCATTAGTAAAGATGCATGAACGTGGTGGTCAGATAACCTGAATGTAATATTTATAAATTCGGTCTGTCGCATCTGAATTTTATTTCTGTGTGACTCCTACGATATTATTGAAATTCGTTAATTGTGTCTTTATTTTCAATAATGATTAACACGTTTAAATTAGTATCTGTTTTCTACGAGATTCTCTTGAGAAATCGGTATGAGTACTATTGTCTTTATGACAATTGGTGATTCGATATAGCTGATAACGCATGTTGTATTTTTTCGTCTCCAAAGATGTGTCTTATGGTTTTTATTATTAAAAGGAATTGCGTTCCCGGAACGTTTCTTTTTTCAACACAATTAAATTCTCATTCGATTTCATTTTTAGTAATATTCGCTGTCCAAATGCCATATAAATTTGTTGTTCATAAAAACGAGTAACTTGTAACACCATACTTCTTCACATTTAGCCTTTTTTCGAATTTGGTGCGTCACATTTTAATTTTTTTCGCTACATCTTTATCGCAGTACATAAGTTAAAAATAAAGAAATATGCTTTGTTCGAGTTGAGTACAAATTATTTTGATTAAATTCGCTTTTTCTTGATTCGGGTTCTCGGTAAATATTTTTTTCATAAAATTACCAGTCTATATACATATTTGAAGTGCGTCCGTTTTTCCTTTTGATTGTAAGCAATTTAGATAATAATTCGTGAAAAACAATCGCGTGAAAATATAGACCAGCCGATGCTGTTGTAAAGTATCCGTTCGTTCAGAATTAAAAAAAATATTAATTATTAAATTATTATTGTAAGCTGACGTTGGTGTTCGTGTATCACCTTTAAGACTTTTATTTAAAAGTTTGCACTAGGGATTTTTGCTTTCATTGATCGTTCGACACTGTTTGAAGTCCTGTGACATTTTGGTTCTGGTGGTTTTTCATTGTGGTGGTTCTTTTCTCATCTTATGTTTTGAAAGACACGAAGCACGTATTTAACACGGTGTTCAATCGGAATCCGTTGTCGTTCCCTTTGTTGCCTATCTCTTAGGACGGACAATGGACATCTGCCCTTTTCTTATGTTTTCTTTTGACGATGGTATTCACAAAGCCCTTCGGGAGTGCGGTTTTTTTTATCTTCGCAGATTACGTTATACTTGTTATCGAAATAAATTATTATTAACTACCACTTTTCTTTACTTGAAAGTAATAATTATGTATGTTTTACTGTCATATAATGCCGTTGTAGCAATATGTACAAATAGTGTATTTATTTACACAATCAGAATGGAGTAGTACACTTGTAGATTTTCGATACAGTTTACTGTCAGTCGTCACGCTTCCCAGTCGTATTTCGATAAATACTCGTTTGGCCTTAAGACTGTCGGGTTATGTGAACTATTTTATTTACATTTATATCACTACTACGTATTAATAGTACTGTTTGTTATTTCGCTCTGTACGTTAGTAGAATACGGTCGTATCGTCTGGAAACCACACGCTGCTTGCTGCAGTATAGCCTCCAACTTGAACGTGTGTAACGTCTAAAGTTTTGGGATTTGTGTATTACATATTAATTGCCTGCCTAGTGAGTACCTACTCGCCGCCGGTACTCTGTGTAACTCTTTCACTATTTACGTTTGAATACGTTAGTAGATATGGAAAATCGATTTGTTTTGCGCAGAGTTACATGGAAATAAATGGCAAATTGATATGTACTCTCGTTTGGAACATATTTACGTTTCGACGTAAATACATTTAAAGAATTTTTTTTTTTTTACATTTATTTAAATTCACTTTATATATATATATGCAAATGTATACGCACAATGAGAACCAATTTTATTCATTCCTTAACACAATTCCGACATAAGTATAATTTATTATTATCGTTATTTTTATTGAGATTTAAATTGTATTCTGATATTTTTGAAATATACACTTATTTTAATGCGTATGAATAATAAAATTATTAAAAACGCTTTACTAAACTAACTGAATTTCATGTAGAAGACTTATAAGACTTTATGAAAAAATTATACGTGTACGCATAAGTCAATAAAATTCGCAAAAATATCTCCGGTACTTATTTTATTTTAAAAGTAATTTTGTGTCGCTTTATAAATCGTACGTGCGTTCGCACAACAAATTAAACGCAAAGAACGAAAGTCATTAAAATTATTTTATCTCGTTCATCCCAAGTGCAGCGTTTGATTTAATGGCGTATGACGGGGGTGAACCCATCAATTGCATCGATCGTTATGGAATTTATTCGACGATTGTGCGTTTTACGTTTTAATAAAATGCCGACGTGTTATATAATTGTCGGTCCGTAACGTATTATGACATTGACTGGAAACATTTGTGTTAAAAATAATTCGTATACACGAAATTTTTTTCCAGGCTATACGTACAAAATCCATTAGCTCCGGGTTACCATTTCCGGTGAGTTAGGACCTCGTGTATTTATACAATAGCGATCGTGGCGCAGTCTCGATGAATATTCATTCACGCGTCGAGAGTAGGGATGGCATTTCGATAAATATTCGATCCCTTTTTGGGCTGGCTAACAGCGGCGCGCGGTGAAACCGCCGGTATACCGACAAAAAGCTTCGAATGTAATTAATTGGAATCAAAGAAATTGGGCGCAGTTGACTTATAGTCGTGTATAATTACGCGACCGAATTTATATTATAACGGTCGTTAGTGCCACCGTGTTGCCGGTACCTTTCCGCTGGTTTTGTCTCGACCAGAATCGTCAATACTCACCCGAAATATGTATATATCGATTTATCACGTCGAATATGCGGTATCGCATTATTAATAAAACGTCCTGCTGCAGTTATTTCAGTAATGTGTAGTTAATGTTTTTATAATACGTTTAAAAAAAGCACTGTATCGAAATTCGTGTCGAGTTTCAGTGTATCCTTTATTAATGACCGAAATAATGATTTTTCCATCAAATAATTGAATTCGGCTTACGAATATTTTATGCGCGCATAATGTTACGAAACGAAATTTAAGTACATATTATAGTGTTTGACGATCGTAACTTGTAAATTTAAAACGAACTTGTTGTGGTGTATTGTAATAACTGTCGTATAATTGCTTACAGAGTTTCTTCTGTTTACATCCGGCCCTTCGTCGTTCCATTTGAATCCGTAATGGTATTCGTCTCTGCAGTATACTGTACGATTATAGTGATCATCATATATATCTACTGCCACGTACTACTACGTTTGTCTACCTCTATACATAAGTAAATTTGTATGTGCATTTACAGGACTTGAAATGAAATGCATTTGAAAAAAAAAAAAGGATTTCGAATAATGCAGCATATCGAGTATTCCGTACGTTATAAAAAGGACATTATAGTTAGTAGTTACCTATGATAGAAAACTATAAATACCAGTAGTCGACACGCGTTAATAGTTTTTTTTTTTTTGTAATCGAATGCGATAAAATTACATTCTCGCAGATTCAGTTAATAGTCAATTATTTCCAAAGATTTCAGTAAGTCCGTACGAAGGATATATGTATATGCAAATATGAAATTGCTTTTGTCAGCTATAGGATATAAAAATGAAAATTGTATTAAAACGGCGGACAACCGTTTAAAAAAAATATTTGAAAAACTAACTTTCTCCATTCTCGTTTAGACTTTTCTCCCGACAATATTGTGGTGCAGATAGTGACCAACACGGTGAACGATTCCATCGGTGCTGTGGAACGAAGGTACCGCTGAAGATGGAACGTTCCCATGTTGGTAGATTACTGTTGATCAGTGAAAATATATCAGTTTCTGATAGAGAATACAGATGGCAGGCAAACATGAGAAAAACCATAGTGTTTTAATAACTAACATAATTTTATCTAATATAAATTAATCTGTTTAAAAATTATTCTTGTTTCTATTATTATGTACCGTAATAAAAAAAAAAACGGACTTATTGCGTTAAAAGTGATAACACCAAAGTAACATTTGAATATAATAATAACTGTTTAGTTCACTATAAAAATGACATAAACGATTAACGTTATATATCTTTTAAACGAGAACCGATGATATACTATATGTCACATTCATTTTTTTACTCAAAAATTAATTGGTCGTAAATTATTTTCACGTGGGAAAATGCAAAATAAAAGTGATTTTTTTTTGTTGAACAGCGTGTAGTAATCATTTATGTCGGGGTATCTGAAATATTATTAATTGTTTTTTTTTTGTAACTGTGAAAAATATGATTTTTTTTTTTTTTAGAGCACTGGCGATGAGTTTGTGATTACTATGGCGTAGATGAAGTTTAAAACGGTTTTCATAATACCGGAAAAAGCCTGAAAACGTTGGAAAGTCAACGATTTAATAGTTTGTTTCGGTACACGCGGCGTGTGTTTATTATATTTGGCGTTTGCGAATACCGCGGGACTGTATCCGATATACCGTGCGGATTATACGGCAAAACTGTGGTGTTCTTCTCTACATGGACGAAAAAGGAGATTGTCGGAGGAGGTCGTTTAACCCGCGAGCACGCGATATATTTTGCTAGTCATGATTTCGGTCGTTTATATGAGTTAATCGCGGCGATTATAGGAAACGAGAGCGGGTTTATATGCATATAATACGCGTGTATAATTAGAGTTTCTGATAGCAGGCAAAAGTGTTGAGATGGTGTGGGAGAGGTTAGGTTGGGTTTGCAGCTGGCGCGTTTCTACCGTATAATAACGTGTAACGTTAAACGTTTAACGGCGCAAGATAATCGAAATTAATCAAAAGTCACCGCCGCCGCCGCCGCCATCGGTACCCCGCGCGCGTGCATTCATGACGACGCGTTTAGGTTAGGTTAGGTTCGGTTAGGTTAGATTAGGTTTGGTTAGGTTTCCTACCGCCCGCTATGCATTTTAAACACATCCGGAAAACTATTGATTAATATTAGACAACAGAATCCGTGAACACCTAGAAAATAAGGAAAAATAGCCAGTAACCAATATGATTTAGAAAAGGGAGGTCCACAATAGACGCAATAAAAGATTAATGACAATAATAGACCAAGCTTAGAATATAACAAGACTATAGGAGTAATAACATTAGACATTAGGAATGCCTTCAACTCAGCGAACTGAAGAAAATTCTTGAAGCGTCAGGGCCAAAACATTCCGCTCAAATAACTAACATTATGGAAAGTTACTTTAAAGAAAGAATAATAGTGTACGACCAAAACGGACAAGAAAGAAATCGAATCAAGTAGTGGTGTCCCAAGGATCGATATTGGGACCAACTCTATGGAACGTAATGTTCGACGGACTGCTGCGACTAGATATGCCGGCTGACGTTGAATTAATCGCCTTCGCGGACGATGTAACGGTAGTGGAAAAGCATGCAGACGACGCGGCCACGCGTTTTTACCGTATAAATAACGTGTATTTACGTTTAACGGCGGAAGATAATCGAAATTAATCGAAAGCCACACCGTCTTCTATGTCGTCAGCGTCCGCACCGCGCTTGGGTTCGGTGACGGAACCGAAGACGGCAAATCCTTATAAATGGCGTCCCGGCCGGTCGACGATTTTTCTTCATTTTCCAAAACCCCGTTTTTACATGTGCGTATGTCGTCGTCAGAGAGAGAGAGAGAGAAAAAGAGACCGAGGGCTCCGATTTCAATATCAGAGAGAGAGAGAGAGAGCGACACGCGCAGAAATTAGCTCCGTAGTTTTTTTTTTTTTATGTGCTCGTACACGTACCCCGCTCTGTAGGCACCCGCGCGCGTTTATTCTCTCGGTTCCAATATAAGACCGTCATCGATCCTTCCCGCGAATTTGTTGAACTTTTCCTCCTCCCGTTCTTTCTGTTCCTCTACGCTAACGTCGAGGGTGCTGCCCGTACAAAACCATTAATCACTTCGCACACTGCATTGGCTTCGCCGTCCACAGAAAATAAATCGTTCACAAACCGTATAATATATATATATATAAATAATTAGATATAATTTATTTGAATCGCTTTTTATGGCCTCTGATCGGATCGATGTACCGGTCGAAATTTTCCCTCCTATACGATTTGTCTCGGTGTATGACTTACGGGTCGGATGATTATTTTCCTTTTACATGTAGGCACCGTTATGTGGACACTTTATATTGGTACTTGGCGTGATTTTAAAAAAGGAAAGCGGCGATAATTATACGCGTATATACGATGAATTCGTTTCGATGCGAACGTTACTCGAATAGGTCTTCGACGTATTTTCTGCACAAAAAGATCCGCTTATATACGATCGTATTTATATTATGCACTAATTCATAAAATTCCATTATATTTCTTTCTTCTTTTACGGAAGGTATTGTGTTTAAAATAACGAGAACAGCGTTCGGATAAAACGTGAAATATGAGGTTTATTGTACAATTGACAAGCACAATAAAAAAAAAATATATATATATATATATACTAGCTGAACCGGCAAACGTTGTTTTGCCAAAAAGTTAAATTTTAAAATTTAAAAAAAGGTTTTTCAAAATTTTTTTTCGTAAAAACCTTCTCCTGGCAATTACGAACAATTAAAAAAAAATTTGAGCCAAATCGGCCCAGCCGTTCTCAATTGATGAATTGTTATACATTTTTGGCTCCATTTTTATATATAGATATATACGAGTATACTCGCGTGGATGCGTGATTTCGTATTTGTGTTATTATCTAGTATTTTGTTCGGGCACTTTTTAATCGATTATTATTATTGTTTGTAATCCGTTGTGTTAATCATGCGAGTTACATATTTCTACAGTATCACGTTGTTATAATATGGTGCTTGCGAAACAATTGCCTTAATATTATATAATATGTAAGTATGAAATATAATTTTTTTTTTTTTGACAAAACTCGTTCCAGTTTACGAAATATGTTATACATTTTTAAAATTTTACTATCCATGAGTACTAAATTTTATATTATATATAGTTCAATTATTATTTAAAGAACATTTAAATACGAGCAGAGTAATTAACTCGGTCGTCATTATTTTATTTATTAATCCAAAGTACAATATACTGTATACTGTATACGTCAGTGGTTCCCAAACTGTGAGGCGCGCCTCCCTTGGGAGGCGCGAGCACTTGACAGGGGGGGCGCGAGCTGCGTAATATTTGTATATTTAAATACTATAAATTTGTTATTTATTTATTCATGGGAGGCGCTATTAATTTTTTTTATTTTTAGGGTGGCGTAAACTAAAAAAGTTTGGGAACCGCTGGTATACGTTATAGTTCATGTGATACGCACACACATATTGTATACGTATTTTAAAAATAATCTCACAAATTGGTTTCCATAACGAAAATTGTATTTTGAACAAGTTTGATTATTTGTTCTCGCTGTTAGGTATGATTTCATTATTATCGAATCAATAGTTTTAATGGAAGTTTCAACGATAGGTTTTGATATTTCATTGTATTACAAATACAGTTTACACTACAAGACATTACAAGAAAACGACGTCCCCTGCAGTAGAGCCGATTATATTTTCCTAAAAAGAATTATGAAAGGAACTACAAATTAAAAAAAAAAAAAATTGTCTCGCTGGTTGGGCAAACGCGTTTAAATCGTTTAATCGATTTAAAAAAAAAAAAATACATAAATGTATTTCTTTATTTTATTTTTATATAATATTGTAATATATAACTGTTATTAAAATCGTGTGATAATCATAAACTAAAACGTGACCATTTGATAGATGGTTCGGACATTGACGAGAAACCTTTCGTCCCGAAAGTTCTATTCAGTTTAAAGATCGGTACCCTTGATATTTTACGTCCCCCATTTCTTCTTTTCATCCTTCTGAAAATGTAATATTTTGTTATCTATTTCATTCCGGTCGGCTGTCGTATGAATTGTGGGCGGCGGTCTGGTATCGGTTTGTATTGTGTGTAATCAGCAATCAAAATGTTAAATAGACGTAAAACGGTTAAATATACATAAATGCAGCTGATGATAACACTGATTAAACAGCGTGATGCGAACACTTAAACACTTATTAATTATTATTATATTGTATTTTTAATACGTTCTGATGTTTCTGTCGACGATAAATCTTTTATTCGTCAAGTTTAACTTTATAATAATTCAAAAACGTATTTTCCGTTTTATTGGTAAAGTCTTCGATTGTACAACATTGTACTTGTATCCACTTTTTGAAACACCGCGCATGTCAGTTTGAAAACGATATACAATATAACGTCGGTGCGTATAATTTAACTTTTATGAAAAAAATTACTCTTGTACAATATAGTGAACGGATACATTTTTTTTTTGGTTATAAAATGTTATGCATGTTAATAATGTATACGTTTTATTAATAAGTCAACGGTATAAGCGTTGGAAACGTGTATTAAAATCCACGTATTTAATAACGTTCGTCTTATTTTACTACGCGTTAACAAATTATTATTTACTGACGAACAGACGGTTAATAATAATTAAACGTCATTGGGGAAATGGGGAACTATAATGATTATGGTAGCTAAATGTCGTTGTCTTCCATTTAGATTATTAATTACTATTTATAATGTCACGCGAATAGGTTGAGGATGAAACAATGACAAAGCTGTAAATAAGACGATAGTCTTGGGATAGTTATATAGTCTCATCACTGAAAAGTTACGGCTTATCTTCTGCAGCTACTCAATCACCCCCCATTAACCGGCAATGTAATATTATGTACTTTAATTGCACCGGTAACATAATATATTGTATTTTATGAATGTGTATACACGTATAAACGTCTTTTTTTCTCGTCGTCAAGTTATGATTTGAATTTTTTCAACAAAATTCATACATCAAAAATACGCCAATCAGACACAACGGCCAAGAGTCTTGCGAATTTTTCTGGTCTACGATATAAGTCGTTATTGCGCAGTACTTCGAGTGAAGTGTGTGCAGTTGGAGATTTCCGTTCTTGATTATTCGTTATTTCTGCTCGCAATAGTTTTAAAACCGTTGATCGATAATAATGAATATAACAAGCTTAAAGAAAACGTATGTATTATTCGTAATATTGTCTCCGTTCGGCTTGAAATCTATTTGAAAAAAAAATTCTTTTTTAAAAATTTAAATGACTTTAATTGACGGCCGTATTCAGTGGTGACCATTTGTTTACGGTTATTTTTAATTACTCCACGTAACGATACGGATTAGTGCACTTGATAAATACGCTAAACACTTAGTTTCATATTGCTATAATTATTGACGTACAGTACGTAACTTAGAGTTTTAGTCCTTCCTACACACATCACTGTATCGGCATCGGGTACATGCGTGGGACCGATTAAACCGACTGCATAATGTTATACGTATATAAACCAATATAATATAATATTATATGTATTTATATTTTAATATCAATTTAAAAATGAAATAATTCGATATCCATAACGTTCGCACAGTATAATCAGGCAAATATATTATACATATTTCGTTTCTAAACATGGTTTGTTTCTAATCTATAAGATTGTTATTAAAATGCGTCTACGAGTCTTATTTTATATAAATATATATATTTGATCAGGAATCGCATCGTGACGGGTGTCTCGTTCAAATTGTAACATCAATGTAATATATACTATAATAAAATATATATATATAGCATTGATAATAACAGGACAATTCTCTGCATCAATAATTTCGAGGGAGGGGAGTGGCTCATAAAATAATATACTTTTTTTTCCGTTTATCACGGGTATTCTAATGTTTAGTTACGGCGTAGAAAACAACACACCCTACATTTTATATCGTACATCTATATACACACACACACTTATATTTAAATTAAACCTATAAATCTACATTAATGCCCGTCAAATTGGCTTATTTTCGGGTTTTTAATTCTCAGCGTGACGTATTGAATGCATCTTTGTGGTGTTAAAGCTGCGCGAGGAAGGCGTATTGTAATCCTTCTCTGAAGGTATATAATACGCGTTGCTAGTATGCTTAAAACACTCCTCGACAGAATTACCGAGATTAATTTTAATTTTTTTCCACTTTTAGCGGTTGCTATTTAATACTAAACAGTTTTTTTTTAAAAAATCTAGTGTGACAGATTCTAATTAATTAAATGAGCGATTATTTTAGTGATCAGTTCATTTGATAATGACTTTTTTTAAGATCTGTATGTATGTGTGTGTGTGTGTATATATATATATATATATATATATATACATATATATGTGAATCAAGTCAAAGAAAATAAAGAAATATGTAGGAGTTGTTGTAATAAATTTGTTTATTTATTATCGGTTTCGACAAAAAAATCGGGTATTAAGCTGAACAGAAGAATACAACAAACGCTGTTTTTCGTTTAATACACGATGACTGTTTTTACAACGGTGCAACGACTTCTTCATATTTATTTATTTTTCCTAATACTCCTTTGGCTTGATTGTACATTCATTCATTGTATATTTATTTATGTACATATGTACAAATATACTATTTACGAGTATTAATTTATAGTTTATATTTCTGTTTTAGATTCTGAGCGGAACGATGAATCTATTGATTTTACAATGATATTTATTTTTTTTCTATTCTGTATACAGATTTTCGACCAGAAGGAGTGCTCCGATCACTTCGGTCACTGTTTGTTTCCGGCAGAAATTCGCATCTAGTTGGTACTTTAGAGAGGTCATTTTTCGATTTTCTCAAAAGCACCTAAAAGTGTAACTCAAAAACGCTAAAAATGCAATTTCGTCTTAATCGATTGTTGTTTATTTTTTCGTAATTTTAAAACTAATAGTCGTAGAAACTTTAGACTATATTTACGAGAAAAGTAAGCTCCGCTCAGAATCGTTTTATCGAATGCAATGACTTGTCATTGCTTTCAAATTTAAAATAAAAAAACAAAACTCCTAAAAAAACTTTTTGCAAGTAATTCACTCAAGCGATATCCACAATATCCTCGTTACCTTTGTTATTTTTTTCACATGTTCTTTTTATTCTATTATTTAATTTTTTTGTTTTTTATCAACGTTTTTTATGTCCGAATGATATGAACAGCGCGTAATTATTTCGTCCAACTTAATTTTCTCGTCGTGCGAAACGGTCAACGTTAATAAAACTCGAATTTCCATCTCGTCTATATATATATAATTAATATATCAACTGCAGCATCATCGCTTTGTCCGTTATGTGAATTACAAACGCGGTGTAATAGACTGAAAATAAATTCGAATAAGTTTTCCAAAGTTTTACGTTCGGAACGACTATCGTTCGTAATTCCCGTCACGAAACGCGACGAAAGAAATTTTTAATTTTAAACGTTTCTCTCGCGTATATATATATATTTTTTTGTCTTTTTTTATATTAAGTCCATTTGCGCTTTGTAAAAAAATACTCTAGTAATTGCGAATCGATAGATTTTTGATTGTTTTTTTTTTTTTTTTTTAATTTCCTATCGCCGCACATTTTTTCGTCCAATAAACGACTGCGTCCATACCATAATCGTCAGTGTATCAAGTATTTACGCGTTAAATATCTACGAATATAATCCTATTGTATAATATATTGCCTTTTTATGCGTTTCGATTGCGTATATATATATACATACATATTTAGGTATCTTTGCATCTTCGATATTCTCTCCCCGGAGGGCTGACGGCGGGAGTTTTTCATTTTATATTTTAAATGTCTTTTACACACCGATTCCCTCCCTCTTGCCCACGCGTTATTTCTTGCCGACTGAAATTCGCTGTTACACACACACACACACACACACATAAATAAAAGTGTATATATAATGTATACGTGCAATGGACGATCAATACGAACAGACGGTGTAACGGTGGGAACTATTTTGAGTATATATATATATATTATGATGTATGTCTGCACGAGAAAAGTTGCTTAAAAAAAAAAAAAAATTGTCGTCTACACGCCTGGCGTATATGATTAAAAAAAAAAAAAAAAAATTGAAATCTACCTTCATCGTATGTACATGTAATAATTTACGTTGTTAAATGTATTTATTTATATTAATGCGTCACACTACTGCTGCAGCGTACGGTGTACAGGCTACGCCCTCGCGTTAACCTACTTTTCAAACGCGATGAGCACCCGTCGAATAATAATTATATTTTTTAATTAAAAACGACAGCCATTGTATATATTTAAATATATATATATATATACCCAATTAAATCGTTTTATTATGCTGTCGCGAAATATATTCAGTATATACGTATATGTAAAAGAATTTGGCTTTTTGTTATTTTTTTTAATTCTCTTATAAAATTATACAATTACAGTGAGTGTCGAAGAGTAGTGAGTATTACGTTTCTTTCTAAAAAAAATAATTTTAAAAGTAACGCTGCTGTGTTAATAATTTATTGATATATCTGCAGACTGCTGCACATTTTTAATTTATCACTCTCCCCCGAGTCCATTAAGTCGTACGCGTATCTCCCCCCTTTGCAGTACGTGTGCTCCTCGACGTAAATGCGGTCGCGGGATCTTAAGCCGGATTTCTCGAAATCCGTATAAAATGTATAAAACTGCAGTGACTTCTTCCGGAAATAATAATTGCGAGATTAACTCGGTGAAAGCCACGTGCCTCCTTACAAAGGAAGACCGACGACTGCGGCGGTCCGGGAAGAGTTTTCCATCAAAAAATAAAAGCCAACGAAAACGACTATTACGCGCATCTCTCTCTCTCTCTTTTTTTTTCCACTCGCTTTTTACCGTTGTCAAATTTATTTATTTGACCGGAGGCGAGGAGCGGCACGCACTCCGTGACCGGAAATAATTTTTTTACCGAATAAAAACAAACGTTTCCCCCCCTATACACGTGTCTCTGCAGTGTAACGTCGAGAAAATATTTCGTAATTTTTTTTTCGTTTCTTCTTTCATCTTCAACGAATCTCGTCTGCCGCGGTTGTCTGTCGGTCGGAAGCCGAACAACAAAAACGTCGCTGGTCGTGTCGGTTACGACGTTAACCGATTGCGAGGGAACGACAAGCGCATGTCACCGCGGGCTGTACGTCAGCTCGTGTTCTGTACCGTATGCACCTATCAACGGGATTCGAGACAAATCGAAGTGGATAAACGTCATTTCAGTGCGGGCCATCATAATATTATGTTGCTGCGGTTTCTGAAAATTATTTCCACGTTGCATTAACGACAACCGAGTTAACGAAATAACGGCGTTGTAGTCATAGACATATTAAATCGTGGACACCTCACGTCTGTTCGTTATCGGTTACGTATAGATTAAGAGAAATCGTTGACATAAAATATGTGAATGAGAGTGATATATATATATAGGTTGGGAATCACATGGAAAGAAAAAACAATCCATTTATTTCATCCATGTAATTTCATTTCATATTCATTCATCAATAAATGTCGATTATTGTCATAGTAGTAAAAAAAAAAAAGTGTTAGTAGACAGTCCCGACTCGTAGTAGTTCTGTCACAGATTGGGTAAAATCAGAATAGGAAACATTGATAATTTAACATGGGTAGTATAGCCTATGATCTTCGGCCATTTTCTCAGTGACTCCGAAAACGGCTGTTCATTTATCCGTCATCACTTATCATGCATTCAAATTTTAAATATTGTTTTATTAATTTTTCTCAAACACTAAAACAATAATTATTATTATTACAAGTACGAACAATACGCGAATACCCGACTCTTCCCATTTTTATATAAAGTAATGTGAACTACTTAGAAAACCGACTCCTGGACGCCCGCTATATTAAGGGACCAGGCGATCGATTTCGGAAGACCCTACAACGACCTAACTTACAGCGACTGTTACCGCCGGTAGTCGCTACCCAAAAGCGAGGCACGTCTAAAACGAGATCCACAGCAAAACCGAGGCACACCTAGTCAAATTTATAAAAATAAACGAACATTTAATCTGGAAAACAACGATCTCAATAATACCGTGATAACGCGTACGAAATGATAACAGATGGGGTCACTGAGAAAATGGCGGTCGTTTTTTTTTTGTTTACAAAAAGGTTTTCATTCTGATTTCACCTATTCTGTGGTTCTGTTTCTTTTGCTCTGTATCTCTCTCTCTGTGCGCGGTCCATGAGTTAATATGTCTATGGTTGTAGACAGTAGTACGCCGACGACGACGAGAGTGTGAAAATTAAAATGACAAATTATAATTTTTAATTGTTTTTTTTTAAGCTATGCTTCTTCTGGTACGCCTGGGCACCGGGGGATCAACGAAGAAAAACGTAATTTTTTCGTAATTCATTGATAATAAATAAAATGAATTTTAAAAATTGTTTTATCGAATATATTTATTGAAAAATATTCAAATAATTACATTTTAAGAAAAAAAAACTGCGTTGCC